>JAFIDM010006943.1:59849359-59860096 GCA_023159025.1 Thereuonema tuberculata
TCAAGAAGGGAGTGTTGTTTATTCTACTAGTAATTTACAGTTTTATTTTGTCTGCGTTTTATAATCCAAAATAATTTTGATATTTCGGTTTTCAGAACGTTATCTAGATATTGTATATATATTTAAACATTTGATAATTTCAGAGTCAATTATTACACAAAACTATTTCCCTAAGTTTCTCTCTACACTTCCAAGTAAACATGATTCTGTGTATACTTACAAAAACCAGCAGTTATATCACAGGTCATACAGATAACGGAGCAGTTTTAATAAAAAACGATCTGCCAAATTATCTATACTACTACTTGTGATGAATGTATCCGAGTACGTTAGAACCCATTGGGATTCTTAGTAGCTTTTTTGAGTGTTCACAGAATTCCTAGCATGACAAAAATGCCAATACAAATGTTAATAAGGCTGTTGTCAATTTCAGATTCAACTGTTATTTATAGGTCAGTTTATAGGAATGAACTTTTTAAGCAAAGGTCTTCGCAGACCTAAGTACAGCGTGTCTCACTAGTGGCTGTTATGACAAATGCACTGTATTGTTTGCAATTATTCAACAAAGGCTATAGCATTGGAAGAGGCTTCTCTGAGCAATGTCTTGTTCCTGTAGTGATCTTATTCCATTCTGGTAAAATTTATAAGAATCATCAACTCTTTCTCAGGAATGAATAAACTTAGTCGAACTTTTTTCTTTTATAATGATTAGATGATGAAGGACATTGAGTTCTTCAATTTTCCCTGGTGGCAATTTTTCGACATATTTTTGGAAATATTTGGAAATCAATGAGTTGATGAACACTAGGAAAAGGGGAAAAAACTGGTGACTTCCAACGCAGTATTTCCGAGAAAGCACGACTGGTGAATTAGTTCCCTGTCGCTGTTGCTGATTTGAACGATGCCTGCTAGAATATTGGAGAAATGGGGACGGCTAGAGACAACTGTGCGATCAATGCCATATGACCGGTAGAATAATCAAAGAACTCCAAACAACCATGGCACAATAATGTGGATTGGGTAATGTGAAATTATAGTTAATGTGTATAGTGTGAATAAAGTTACTCACCGTATTTCACACGATATATCCATTCTGCACGGATAATTACAAAAAAAAAGTGCTATTGAAGAAAATAGGGCTATTGCCGGAGTCCCAACAACATAATTATATGCAGTTGTGAAGTTCAGTAAATAAGAAGAATGCATGCTACGTCCACAACTGATTGTTAACAGAGCAGATGACATACTCTGTTGCAAAAAAGGAGCGACCGCGCTGTTACCAAGCAACGCAGTGTGTATGTTTCAAGTGCTACGGAACAGTTGGTGTTTAGTGTTGTGCCAAATAAGATGAGAAGGTGAAATCCTCTCTTTAAGTGTTATGTCAACGATGAATATAAGCTTGAAGTACCTGTATCTTGAAGTGTCTGTAAGTGTGTGAATCAACATGCAGATTCCAGAGATGAAACCAACGCAGATTCCAGAGATGAAACCAACGCAGATTCCAGAGATGAAACCAACGCAGATTCCAGAGATGAAACCAATTCATCAATTTTAACTTGTGAAAAAGGATTTTCACAAAGAAGAGACAGTGTTCGTTTCCTAGACGACGGCAGACATATGGCTACAACAGCTATTTGGAACATAGGTCACCATGTTCATCAGTTCGACGATTTAGCAGCTAGCAGATTCAGTGTTAAGTAACCAGAATCATCTACAGTGAGTTTCTTCTTTGGTACATCGTGTTCCACGATTTCTGTAAAACTGAAGATCGTAAATACGAACTATTTATCGTTCTTTGGTTGGGTGAATGCCAGTGCAGAAGAAGCAAGATTCAAGACGAATGGACTGTAATCGTTAAATGCTAATAAATTTAATTGCTTATGCAAATTGTGGCAGTTTAGCTGAATCAATTTAATTTGTGGAAAACATAAAGTTTAGCTTTAAAGTTTTAAGCTATTTTAAAACTGGTTGAGATATAGGACTTTAATTCATTACCGAAGTCATAAGTCTGACGAAAGTTATTGTTTATATTATCGTTAAGATACTTGGATACTTGAGTTTTATTCAGTTTAAAGAATTAAATCGAGTTTAAAGAATTAAATCTTGTTTATTTCCTTTTATGTGTGTGTGTTAAATATTCGCATTGCTCTTTGCTTGCCTATTTAAGTTTATCTAAGTTTGCCTGAGTTTGACCAACCTCTTTAGTTACATACTCTGAAACCGCCATATTAGGAGGCGTTACAAGTGATTAAAATTTTCGCTCTACAAATAAGGAAACCCATCTGTCTGTAGGCCTCCGAAATAGAAATCTATGTCCAGTAACCATTCTGGCATCCATCGGCAAAAGTGCCTTGCATTTGCACATGACTAAACACTGCTATTGGAAGATTTGATGGAAGATTGTCTTATCCAATGAGTAATGATTCCATCTATTCCAGATATAGGTCCTGACATCGGAGTTCCACGCAAACAGGCCTGAAGTGGAAGTGTCGTGTTCAGATATGAAAACTTCTCAATCGTTGTTAGATGTGAAAATGTTCTTGGTTGCCGCAAGAAAATTCCGAGAGTGCATCTGAAATCGACATTTACCTTCACACTTAGTTAAATGCTGTATCTGGAATAAATGTTAGACATCAAATAGATGTGGGCAAACAGAATGTGAACTACAACCTGTTTGTTTTTATCAATGAAGGTTAATAAATTTCTAGATTCACACTCAGCTATCCATCGCATAGTAGGGATGCAGTGGTAAAGGTCCATTTTGAGGACGGGGGTGAAGTGGAGGGAGGATAGGAACCTAAATATTCGTGCTCATAATTTAAATAGATAAGCATTCTACCAAATTTAAAGAAATTAGTTCAATCATTTCCACGAGGGATCATTTTTGAAAGATGAGACAGTTGAGACCAAATTAAATGTTTGAAGTTGAACCATAAATAAAATACGTAACAAATTTTATTGAAATCCGTCCAAGCGTTTTAACTTGATGCAAGTACAAATAAGCAGAACAGAAATGGAACAGGAACAGAAATGTTCAAATGGAATACTGCGCATGCTCAGTAATTGATTCACCATTCAAATTAGCTTAAAAATATTTCATGGTAAAACATCTTTCAATGTTGAAAATAGAGTGTTTATATTTATTTGTAAATCATGGGTTTTTATCCGACGATTCGATTATAATAATAAAAGCAATGAAGAAGTTTTTATGTGCCGTGAGATGTTAGGAATTAGATTTTAGGTGAAATGGGAATCCTGTAAATGAGGGGCTCAGTGGAAAAGTTGCATCGGCAACGATTGTAAATATATTTGTCAATGAATCTCATTTTTAAATTGAAATTATATTGTTTTGACCAGTTTTGAGACTGTTATGCAACATCTAGAATTTTATTAATTACAATTGTGAATCTAACGGTCCTTCACAGAAGCACTGGAATCCGAACAAAACTAATAAAAATCACAGTAGAATAAAAACGATCTGAGTGTTGTAAACTTTCAACAGTTGTTTTAAACTGAAAGAAAAGTTGTTTTAAATTATTTAATAATTTAAAATAATACAATAACTACATCTCATTTTCAGTACTTCTTAACACAAGAAAGACTTAGATCATAAATTTAATGTTTGTTTTTAATATTTATAAAGTCTCAAAAAAGGATCCTTCTTAAAAAGATGGCAATTAATTTCTTGTTTTGATGTGACATATATTGTTCATTGCCGACTGCATTCCACAATCAATGAGTCTTTTTTTTCTTCTCTTCTTTTTTGCCTTTTTTTTATTTTTATTTCCTGTCGCTTTTCTTGTCAACAGCAACAATAACAACAACATAAAATTCAATTCTTGAATATTAATAACAGTAATGATAATAATAGAATAATAAAAGTTTTCAAAAATGATTTATATTTATAAGCAAAAGATATAAATTGAAATCAAGGATTTTTTTTTTATTTATTGACATTTTGACAATCTCAAGGTCAGTCTTAGGCCTTAATGTGTGGATTAATTAACAATCTATATTCATACAAGAAAAAGAACGGAATTCCATCAGGATATTTTTCAAGTTAAATGGAGAGTTTTGATATTAATGTAAATAAGTATATATTTGTTACTAAATGTACTACATACATAAGGTTAAACTAATCTGTTTTATCTATACACTAGCCGAGTAACGTCGCTTCGCTCCGGAACCCTTCCATATATAGCATTAAAAAAATATATACCGTATTATCCGGCGTATAAGACGACTGGGCGTATAAGACGACCCCCAATTTTTCCTATTAAAATATAGAGTTTGGGATATACCCACCGTATAAGACTACCCCTCTTCCAACGCACACCAAATAAAAATTAAAAAAACATCAGATTTGATTTCAATATGGTAATTTTAATTCAAATGCTTATGATATGCAGATACTTTGCAGGAAAACTGTCACTTATAAACTGTCATCAAACATGTAAACATAAAACAGTGCAAGTGGATTAAACTTATCCTTTAAAAGCGATGTACCTTACCGGCGATTGGCTGGTTGTTATATACAACGCCTGCTTGGATTGGTCAGTTCTCCCTGTCTCCAAGTAACTGTAGCTTTGTTTATTCTGGTGCATTATTTTAATGCTACATTTTTTTAGAATTTCACTAAAATCATAGTATTTCTTAACTGTAGCCTTGTTTATTCTGTCCCCGTTCTATCTCTTTTTTCCGTACCCCGGGCGTCCCGGACGCCTGCAGCTTGCTCCTATTCACTTACACCTTCCCGATGAGGCGCCCCCTCACCTCGTCATCGGGACCGCGTAAAGTCACTTCTTTCCACGAATCCTGGTGAGTGAATTTTCTTCTACCGTATTTGAACAGCGCCGTCCTTGCTGCTTTCATACGGTTGCCGCATACGGCGGGGATGCGGCCGCGGCCGTTTTTGAGCTCCCCCCACCATATGCGGTGACCGCAGATTCTCCAGTCCGGCTCGGAAGTTTCAGCACCCGGCGTATAAGACGACCCCCGACTTTTGAGAAGATATTCCTGGTTAAAAAGTCGTCTTATACGCCGGAAAGTACGGTATATATTTATTTAGCAAATTAATATTGAGATCGGATAATATACGACTTCCCGGCCCGTTGTGGTCTTCTCCGCTTAACTCAGGTGTATTGCGGGTTGGCGCCACACACCTGGGATTGCGCCACAGACAATTTTGCATGTATCTTGCAAACGCGGAAACGTTTGTGAATGACTGATATATCGTTCGATAGAACTTTCAAATATCAACATTTTCTCAATATAAGGTTCTCTTCCAACTTTTATACTTTTCGTATAAATTGAGAAAAGTCAAAATTTGACCCTTTAAAAGGCGACATCTTGGAAACCAAAAAAGTTTTTCGAAAGATTTCTTTAGCATTTTGTTGTCTTAAAAAGCTCTACATTTTATCCATTTGTATGACCAATCTATCTCTTATAGTTTGGTCACAAAATTGGAAAAACGTAAAGTCTTATGACAGAATGACAGACAGAATAACGTTTTTATAGTACATAATTAAGCTATAGCTGAACAACAGACAACGTTCGTTATGAAGTTGAGTCGGACAAGCTGCGTGCTGTCTAAGACTGAGAGGATAGAATATTATCCAATGAAATAACACTCTGGACTCCAACCAATTACAGTGAAAGATTGAAAAGCGTCTCTAGTGACGTCACTTCCTATTTCGCTACTTTTGCTCCGCTGATAGTTCTCAGCTCAAATGCACTGAAAGCCATTTTAAGTTTTACAGATATTATGATCATCATTCGAAAGTATATAGACAAATTTTGTATTGAAATATATGAATTCTTCGCATCGGAATACGTCAGCAAATATTTTGAAGAAAAATTTTCAAATAATATTGAGTGCTTCATGTCCGATCTAGCAGCGAACAGATTTTTAAATTTTTGAATTTGATAATTATTTAATTAAATTAAATTTCCGCAATTTTAATTTATTTTTAGTCTACTTTTTAGTTAACAATGTATTAAAAAAACGTTTCTTAAAATATTACAGAAAATACATATCAAAGGCGAACTGGCCGTAACGATTATCAACGAAGATCGGTGGGCCTGTATGGTAGTCGGTCAGACGGGCAATGTATTGAAATCTCTACGATAATAAACATAATGAGGTCACATTGTCTGACTGTAGGAAAATATATCCTCAATCCTGGAATAGATAAATATTAGGAAAGGAGTTTCACTACAGGCCCTTGCATAGAGGATTAGAATCCAACGATACTTGACAACAGAACTGGTTGACATCGGATGGTTATTCCACCGCCCCTGCGTTTAATCCCTGAATAAGAATCCAGATACCCCATTTGATAGAGGGCTAGGTGAAACTTAGGGACCGTCTGGAGACCTAATAACCGTGGAAAAATCACCGTCCACTGCTGGAATTCAACCCGACTCATCCAGTCCATAGATCAGCTTTTTAACCACTAAGCTACCGGACCCACATCGGAAGAATTACAAATTAACAAAAATATTTATTGTAAAACTGCTGCTCTAGTTACAAAGACAGCCTTCATTTTTTGGGAATAATTTATTAAGATAAAATTATGTTCAACTACTTGAGATTCCAGCAAAATTAAAGTTTACGAATTTTCCAAAATTCAATTTGAAATTACTTTTTTTTATTAGTGACATATTTACTAGATTCAAAATAATTGTTTCTTTTTCTTATTATTATTAAAAATAAGATTTTATTTTTAATAAAATTAAGAAAAAGAAACAATCGTAACTCTTTGCCTAAAAAGAAATTGCAGTTAAACTTACGACACAACTTAAATTTTAAATCGGATATCTTCTTTTTTTTAATTCTTTCTCTTGACAAGGTCCTTAGCTATTAAATTCCATCCAATTATCAAATCTTATATTTCTGTCGAAAAACCCGATAGATTTTTTTTTTCTCTTTTCTAACGGAATGAGATAAACTAGAAGCAGAAGTCGAAGAGCTGAGAAATTTCTTAGTTTTTTTTTTTTTTTTTATTTTAATTCTTTCATTTCGGGGTGCTTTAATTAGTAGGTACTTTCAATGTCTTTTGAGATAATTCTGATTTGTAATTTAGCTGTCTTATTCGAAAACGAAAAAAATTGTGGCTGTAGCGTTTGCTGTAGGAGAAACGTCCAGTGCAATTAAAGAAAGACTAAAGCAACACGATAGGTATTTTAAACAAGGGTCAAAGCCAATTTCGGAGTAGCGAATATTTAATTTTAGTGTAATTCATACCATTAAAACAGTTCTACTAAAGCACTTTCTTAGATTACTGTGAGATAACCAATTTCTTCATTGAACTCTTTTTCTTTTTTTGAATCGATGTTAGGTGCTTCAATGATGTGATGCGGCTTTGAACTCTTGCAGAATTATTTCTTTAACCTGTGATGAAGTAGAGAGAAATACGATTATTTTCAGTCTATGCACTTATCAAAATTGTTATAATGACTGATATCTTTTGTCTACTAAGGGTGAATTAACCATTTTGGCGATTAACTTGAAAAATAATAATAATAATAACTGCATGTGAGAAAAATAATTAATTTTCATAATTAATAAGTAACAGACCTCATTTAAGAAAATGCCATGTCTTATCATCGTAATGTACTTACCTTTTATTCTTTTATAATTCCTTTTCGATTTATAAAAGATTAAAAATGCTCTTTAGAACTGATAGAGTTCATTGATAGAGTTAACTACTTCAGAAACTAATGAAATACATGTTATTAAATTTATTTAAAAGTTATGACTGCATTGTACAGCCGAATTCGGGCATAGCCGGGTGGTCAATACATTTGATACACTTGGAAGAGTGTTCAAATTTCCCGAATTGGCTTGGATTTTTTTTTCTTTCTTTTGTGTGTATTTCTTTTGCTTTATTCTTGATTTAATAATTTTTTCTTATTCTTGGCATAGCTTAGTCTCTTTCGCCATTAAAAAACAAAACAAACATCCTGAAGTATGTGAGAGTTTTTCTAGTCTTTCTGCTCTAACCTGTGTAAAAATGTCTTTCTCGTTTTTGTCTTTTGTTAACTTCGTGGACTTTTTTTTGAGGATTTCTTGTTTTGTGACGAATATCTTTATATTGAAATAATTTTTATACTGATAAAAGATAAACAAATAAAACATTGAATTTGCCAGAAAAACAAAACAAAACTTTGGGATTTGATGTTAGGCGACGTAAGACGGATGAGGTGAATTTGGTGATATTTTAGATTTTATTTCATTTGCAGACAGATAAGTTCCTTAACCTAACTTATTCTTGATTTTATACCTTGTTCCTTGCGTCTGTCGCTCTTGCGCTGTTAAAAATCACACACCGAAATGTGTATGCATCAAACAAACATCTAAAAACATATAGGCCTACTTACTCTTAATTTCGAATAACTTTCGTGTTTTTGTTTTTTTTTTTTTTTTAAATGGAGACATTATGATCATTAGAAGCTTTTTCTTAGCCAACCTACAATTTACTAATAAATATCGTTTTTATTAATATTATTATTAATAAAATTAATAATAAAATTTCATATTCTATAATCTGAATCTAACTAATTAACTAATGTAGAATGTAGTAATATTCCTGTGTTAATAAATTTAGTATATCTAATAATCTTATGCAACAGTAATGTTATATTAGTCACGCTGGTATTTAGTTGTTTTCTAATGTTTCATTTTCGCATTGCAGTTCATGCTTATGTTGTGCTTTTTCTTAAAATAGTTTACTATGAAGATCAATGCTTTCAAAATGAAAAGAATATTTGTATTCAAGGTAATAAGTATTTTGTTCTGGGACTTTTGCTAACTAAAAAAAACTACAATAAATAAAAAATAACGGTGCTCCACTACAGGCCATGCAGGCCCTTAGAGCGCAAGAGGTTAAGGCACCCAACGTTTCTCAACCAGGCTTTAATCTCAAGTAAGAAATCCAGTACCCTTTTGACAGAGGTCTTGGTGAACCCTAGGATTTGAAGGAGAAACAATCGTGGAAAAATCAACGTGGAATTGAACCTGGTTCTTCCAGTTCACCACAAGGATATCGGACCCTCTACTACCATGAATTAATATTTAAATAAACTACGATTCGAATTATTATCCCACTCTTGAGTAAGCATACAAAGTCTTCTGCATTTTTCTTTTTCGTTTGTCGTTTTATGACTGAATCACGTGAAACCTCAACCACGTTGTTTATATGAATCTGAAGGAAAAGATAAGATTGTTCCGAAAACCAGATACATAATTTATTCAAGACAAATACAAGTGACGTTAATGTCACTCAACGTAGCATAAGTAAGACAAAACTTAAATAGCTGACGTGATGATACAGATATATTTGATTTTTCCTTTATAAATAATTCAAGTTTAAAAAAAAATATCAGTAGAAATTAAAATAATTTAAAGGAAAAATCTGATGAATTAAAACAAATAACAATAGAGTTACAACTGTATAATTAAATGGAAATTTAGGACTAAACTAAATTTTACTCGAGTGGTAAGCTTACATACAACTTGTGTAACCTGAATTTAAATTAAAACTTTTAAACAAAATTTAAACCTCTCAAGACCAAAAAACAATGACTTGCAAGTCTTACTGCTATAATATATTAATAAATTAAATGTTATATTACTAACAATTAGTAACTACCTTATCCTTATCCTTATCCTCGTATCTGATGCACCTACTTTCCTCCTAACAGCTTTTATTCACCCGTTACAAACAATTGGACTTAACTACGAATAAAGTGAGAATCATCGAATAATAGTTATAAAAATGAAAAAAAATCAAGTTCAGAAAAACGAAAGGAAGCAACGGTGAAACTTATTTATTGTTTTAGTTTTTTAAACGCCTCCACGGATTCCCTTGATATTGTTTATTTAGGGTCCAACTTAAAACACGTGCATGAGTATTTTGGTCTGTAACCATTCCTTACAATTAATGAGGAATTGATGATGAAATGATTGGAGGAGGGGGGGGGGGGGGGGGCTAGAGACCCTCAAACTAATCGTGTTTGTGTTTAAAAAGGGACCGTTTCAACAACTTTTACGGAGCCGTTAGAATGATGCCCATAGTCTACAAACACACAAAGAAAAAAAATAGTCAAATTGAACAGTAAGACTTCGATTTAGATTACATATCGGCTTCAGAATGCATTGCATCTCGAACCTTCTATTGCTTGAATATTATCTTTAAGTAGTTTTTTAAAGTAGTTTATTCTCTTTTCTTTTTTTCTTTCCCAACAAGCCGTAATGGCTAGCCTTAAGAGATTCAATTGATGAACGTCAGATGGCGCGCTCGAATCTTGTTTCGGATGAGGATCCGATTATTCAATAAAAACGACTCCATTGTAAACGTGTTCAGTTAAATGATTCGCCCTAATTGTCGGTTCCGTTGCTAATTCACACCCGGTGATCGGCAGGCACCGCATTTCCCTCCCCGGTAGCTACCCTTGGAGTCGTCCTAACAACTGTACGCAGGATTACCAATAGACAATGCTACCAGCAATTAAGAGGCATCATCTTCCACGCCTACAATCACTTCTCTCTTTTTTGTATGTGGATCAGGGAAATCAACGTTCCAAGTCCCTCCAGGGCTGAAACAGAAGACCTCCTTAACGACACCTAATTACACAAAAACGTTGGAGGACTTACTTAATATCTTTTAGATCTTAACATTTCTTTAAATATAAGATTGAGATGAAGTTGTCAAGTTCATTCCTAAGGATTCAGCA
>JAFIDM010006943.1:59876752-59913072 GCA_023159025.1 Thereuonema tuberculata
TAAAAAACAAAAACAGGAAAGTAAGAGCTTACTCTGTACATTCTGAGATTTCTCAGTTAATACAAATACTTTTTCTTTGTTTTTCTTTGTTTAAACAAAAATAAATAATATAATAATAATAAATATGTAAGGACAATGGAATTTAAGTCTTTTTTTTAGTAATTTTTGGTTTTTTTTTAATTAGATTAATAATTTGTGAAGATAGTGTTCATAAAAAGCAATTCTGCTATGGTTGTCATTGGAATAATATTGAAAGTTTTTTTCCTTCCTTCTCCTGTTTCACCTGTTCCTCCCACGCTGCTTGTTTGCATGTGGACGAGTCTTTAATTATACGGTCATTCCACAGTGGAATACAAATGTCCGCTTGACCCCAGGGTTAATCATAGGCTTTCTACTATTGTTCGGCATTTTTGCCATAGCTGTAAATGAACGCCTGCATTCCGTCCTTATTCGGCTTCGATTGATACGTTCTCGGCACGTGCACCCAACGATATGGGTCAGCTTTTGGGTGAAATCAGTTTGATTTTCGTGCCCAATTCCCGCTGTCGGCGCTTAAGCCAAAGAAAGAGGCCTTTTTTTATTTCATTGGATTTAGAGTCTCGCTTTGCCAAAAGCAATTGAAGAAAATGGCGGCACAATTCCAAAGAAACGTCCTATGAGGAGAGATCGTACGGCATTTAACCTTTACTTAAAAATATATCCTTTTGTAGAATCTCTCAATAACAATTGGAATTAATATCAAATGAGGATATCAAAAAAGGAAAAAGTAATTCGTATTGTATAATATTAAACTTTCTGTGGATCCTCCTCTTGAAGGAAAACAGTTATATATCGCTTATTCCTGAGTAATAATCCGGAGCTTTTTTTTTTAATGTTCTATTAGGTGTGCTTATACTAAAGGCACATCTGTAGTATAGGTCTGATGAATTGATATTAAGTATCCTCATTGAATTACAAGCATTAACATAAGTTTAAATTGATTCATAAAAGATTATTAAATTTATTAAGAATAAGAAAAATATTAAGAAATAAACATAAAATTATAGGAATATATAATTATGAGAATAAGAAATTATAAGCTAATTAATTAACACTAGTCTTATATTTGTTTTAATAATTATAGTAGTAAAATATTTGAAATAATAGTGCTCGCGCACTAACTGTTTATATTAAAGTCAAGTTTCACTAATAACATTTATAATTTAATCTTATTATCAATAACATCGGAAATTAGTTTTTCTTTTATATCCTTAATTTTTGGAGACTCGTAATCTTCCCATTTAATTTGTTTAAATAATTTATATATAATATGACTATTTAATCGATATCCATAGTTGTTCTTAATTTTATTATTGTTTAGAGTACACAACTAGTTATTTCGAGGTTTTTTTCCTCTTTATTTCTATTTCTTTCATTTTTTATAACATAGAAATTTTTTATTATTACTTTATAAATAAACTAGCCGGGTACCGTCGCTTCGCTCCGGAACCCTTGCACATATAGCATTAAAAAAAAAAAATACTTTTTTTTATTTAGCAAATTACTAAATTGAGATCGGAGAATATACGACTTCCCAGCCCGTTGTGACCTTCTCCGCTTAACTCAGGTGTATTGCGGGTTGGTCCCACACACCTGGGGTTGCCGTCACACACATTTTTGCATGTAACTTGCAAACGCAGAAACGTTTGTGAATGACTGATATATCTTTCGATAGAACTTTTAAATACCAACATTTTCTCAATACAATGTTCTCTTCCAACTTTTATACTTTTCGTTTAAATTAAGAAAAAGTCAAAATTTGACCCTTTGAAAGGCGACATCTTGGAAATCAAAAAAATTTTTCGACTTTTTTTTTAATAGCATTTTGTTTGTCTTAAAAAGATCTATATTTTATCCATTTGCATGACCAATCTATCTCTTACAGTTTGGTCACAAAATTGGAAAAACTTTAAGTCTTATGACAGACAGAATAATGTTTTTATAATATATAATTTTTCTTCTATTGTTAGTATTTTAAATCTTTTTCTAATACTATTTTTTTCCTCTTTGCCTTTATTTTTGAAATTGACAAAAACTTTGTCCAGTATTTTAAATAATATTCTATTAATATTTTCAGTTTGCTTCTTATTTATGAAGATCCAGCAATTTAGACCATAGTTTAGAATTGAATCTATCAGGGATTTAAAAACAATTAACTTTTGTTAATGGAATTATATCTCTCAAGTTATGGAATAGATACGTTAAAGTATTTAATTTTTTGATGACATATTGATAATGTTCATTCCAAGAAAATTTCTCATCAATAAAGATTCCTAAATATTTTTGTTGCGTTATGTATTCAATTTTTTCACAATTGCATTGATAATTATTTATCGGGCAGATATCGTCAATATTTTTGCATGTAATATTATGTAACATATGGTAAGGTTTTTTATGAATAATTTTATTTTTATTTTTCATTATCATGATCTTAGTTTTTTTAATATTTATAATCATATGATTAGTTATTGCCCATTTATTTACATTATTTAAATCTATTTGTAATTTATTATATGCGTTTAATTGTTCAATATCTTCCGCAAAGATAAGGACATCATCAGCATAAATAAAAATATTTGAGAGGTTCACGCAATTATTTAAAGAATCCATATAAATATTAAATAGTAAAGGCCCCAAGTTAGAACCCTGTGGGACCCCAGACTTAACATTGTATAGTTTACTAATATAATTATTTATTTTTATTTTATTTTTTCTATTTTTCAGATAATTTTTTAATTGTTCATTAATTTTTCCCCTTATGCCCATTTTATTTAGTTTATTTAACAACAGACCATGATCTATACTATCGAAAGCCTTTCTAAAGTCTATAAACGCAATATATATAATTCTAACTTCGTTTAGTTTACTATTTATGTTCTCGCATAAATTATTCAATAATAGTCTTTGAAATCTTTAACCTTTTATTTACTTTATTTTCTCCTTATCGTACAAATGACATCCATCTATAAAATATTTTTCTCTTCATGTCTCCGAATGCCAATTATTGAGAATTTTGTGGGCATAATAACTCTAAAAAGAATTAATCGATTAATCGAAACTCTAAAAAGAATTATCGATTAAGGATTTCAGTCCAGATTACTTTCAAATTGCAGTGCATTTGGATTTTAAAATTCAATTTCGATTAAAGCTTCCACAAATGTTAACATCTTAGACTGATAAATTAATTCATAGAATCTAACTTTTATTTTAAAAATATATACATATATGTTAGATGCCATAATTAAACTATTAAGAGTCATCTACAGTTCGATCTAACAACCGAATGTCACCTTCCGTAGAAGGAATTAATTACATAATGAAATGCAGAAAACATTTTAGTTTACAAAGTCACCGATAGGGGGGGTTATGGCGCTGTAATATGTAAAAACAAAAGAGCGTGAAAATGGACATACAAATGAACAACAAAGACTAAACAGCAATGAACGATTACTTTTATGTGTTGCACTAATGATGATATAGCAACAAAACATTTACTATCAATTTGTAATTCTAAAACTTGGCGGAGCGTAAGTATTGTCAGAACTTGTTGCCCAATATTGAGTTCATTCCTTCGGAAGGGAACCTGGTTCAAATCGTTCTTGTCCATCAGAAATTGTATTCTGTACACAGCATTCTCAATAGTAGAAAGTAACATGTCTGCAGCAATATTCTTCACAATCCGTGCTACGTTGTCCTTAAGGCTGCCAAATTCAAGAAACCGCCACGATAGATGCTGGTCTTCAGGTAAACTCACAACCAAAAAAAATCATGGAATATCAGGAATGAGGTGCCCGTGCATCTGGAAAAAACGACTTGTCTTCTGTGACGAGATGCCATAGAATAAGTGCAATAAGAAAAGGTGCTCACTCTTGCATAAAAATGGTACCACTAGATATTGCAGTTGCTGAAGTCGGAGAATGACAAACTGTTCAGCATTTCACACTATGTCCGTGCGATTCGAAAGAGATTACTGGTCCTGTCGGAGTCATGTTCTCACAAAAGAATGGCCCTATTACAAAATCTGCTGTGAAGTCACCAGCAAATGATAATTTTTCGGTGAATGTAATGGAAGTTCCTGGAGCGCATGTGGTTATTCGGAAGCTCAAAATTGATAATTGTTCCGTTCATACAAAAACGGGCCTCATCTCACCAAGGCCAAGCACCGTCGACCTCCAGTCTGGCCTATAATATCAGTCGCTTATCCTTAGAATGGATAAAACTGAATACCTGATGCTCCGCATCATGCAAAACGGTAGATGCAATTGTCTAAGGACGAGGCAACCACATGATTGACAGTCTTCAATTTCCACTGGTTTTCTTCCTCTGCCAGGTCGAACTTCTAAACATCCTTTTTTCTTAAACTTACGAATCTGCATTAGTTGACAGAGGACCTTTACGCAAGTTCTGACTGATTCTAAACTCACGAAGAGCGGCTACCGCATTGTAGACGTTCAGATAAAATAACTTTACAAGTAATTAGTGATGAGGCGCATGTTTAGAACAATTATCAATTGATAGGACATTTTCTCTTTACTTTAAAGTTCTGTAATGATACCGACATAGGTAATCAACTTCTTTCTGTGCGAATGGCTTCCTTAGCTACAATAATGCCATATTCCTCCTATCGGCGACTTTTTGAACTACTTTTTTTTCTCTGAATTCTGCGGAGGATTGTGCAAAGGCAGCCGGATATCGGGCTGATCCGATTCGATCTCAGATTGGTCAGGAACCTTATTTCCTGTGACTCTAAGGGCAATTTAGTGGCATATT
Source organism: Thereuonema tuberculata (assembly GCA_023159025.1). Lineage (NCBI taxonomy): Eukaryota > Metazoa > Arthropoda > Chilopoda > Scutigeromorpha > Scutigeridae > Thereuonema > Thereuonema tuberculata. Next base: position 59,881,562 of record JAFIDM010006943.1, read on the forward strand.
TTAACTAATTATAAGCTATAATTTCTAAATGAATTGAACTTTTAGCTCCAAATACTACAAACGCCGTTTTGTTTCTAAGCTAAGATCTTGTTTTATTAAATCAGAAATGGAAAAGTGAGGAATTAGTTTTTTCGATGAAAAACATAGTTACTTTTTAATGACAAAAAAAAAGTCGCAGAGGAAAACTATTTTAAATTCCACTTAAAATCAAAAGAATAGGAAAAAAAAACCTGATCTCGCGCATTAATTAAATAAAATACTGGAGATTCTATGAGATTGTGTTCTTCTTAGGGTTATATCCATTGCCAATTGATTAATTGTAATGATTATAATTATAATGATTATCTGTCTTTGCGATTAGGCTGAGAAAAAAAAAAGGTTAAAAACTTAGTTTCTCTTATAACAGTTCTTTTATTGTTTTAAACGAATCCGCCTTTTGTTTTCTTTGTAATAATTGTTTTCATTATCATTTTAAATCATTTGTAAAATTTACATTTTTTAGAGTTCCCACGATTGTCGTTAATACTAACTGAAAACTGGAATGGTAATATATGAGGGATTATGTAACATAGGCATTACGTCACCATAACAAAAAAAAAAAAAAAAAAAAAAACCTCTCTCTCTTCAGTAGAGTCAATGCAATCCCTATTCTTAAATTTGGTCATCTTCTTTCACGAGTGATTTTTACTTTAATGTTCTCCAGTTTTGGTTTTCTGAGGTCCTGGGATAGTAATAGCAGCTCATCAGAAGAAAACATGTTCTCAATGTTTTGATAGTAATGGTAACTGTCCATTTAAAAGCAAATAAGAATTGATTTCTTTGAGATTAGAAATAAAGGCTATTTAAAACTTTCTTGAAAACGAAAACTTCCTTGTAGCTACCGTATTTGCGCGAATCTTACAGGATATCTTTTAACTTGATAAATCATTTATTAGCAACGAAATTTAAGTTCTATTAGTACTTTTTTCCTATTATTTGTTTTATCTTTTTTTTTTTTCTACTGTTTAAATATTAGCTATTTAAATAATAATAATAATAATACGGCATATTTTCTTGGTTAATTCTTCTTTTTAATTATTAATAAAAAAATAGAAAGTCTTGCTTCAGTATTTTTTAGATGGTACAAAAAAGTTTTAATGCTTTATATTAATGCTTTAATATAAAGTTAAACTATTTTCCTTTTTTTTTATTTTATAAAATAAATAATATTTAAAAAAAAACTAAGTTAAAGTATTTTAGCTTTTAAAGCTCCACATTCATACTATTTAAATAGTTACTTAAATGAACATTGACCTTTTTTCGACCGATTCGTTTTCTTCAGAATAATCTTTTTTTTTCCCCCTCTCCAACTATCTCTATTTCTTCAAAACAAATACTAGACGCGACGGGTAAAAACCCCTCACCTCAGCTCCCGAACCCCCCTCCTCCAATTTTGTCCCGTCGCCGTTGTTGTGTGTGAACCCTCAGTTCACCTGTACCCCCAAAGAATCCCTCCCCTAGCTCCCTTCAGTTTTTACCCCTTCCCCTATGGACTTGTGATGTAATTTATGCGTTTAGTGACGGTAGAATTCTGGTTCCCAAGCTGAGGCACCTTTCAAACGGAAATGGAATCCATATTGGCTCCGTAGTAGAAACTAACGCCATTCAGCGGACGAAAATGCAATGAAGAAAGAAAGACAGTTGTATCAGCGCTTTCATTCAAACGAAGGATAAGGAAGAAAGAAAAAAAAGTAATAATTTAATGACAATGGTTTCTCTTTTAAATTATATATCAAAAAATTATATATAGAATTAAACTTCTAATAATTACATGGATTTGTAAACAAAATCCTAAAATTATAATAGCTTATAAATCTAATTTTTTCCAGTTATCGTTTATGAAAAAAGACGTATTTCATGAATGAAATCAGAAGTACAGGATATACTTTGTAAAACTAATTGCTCTAATAATAAAACGATTTTTATAAGATTAAAAAAAAAAAAAGGCTATAGTGATATGTAGTTAAATGACAGAGGAAGATTTTTTATGATCCTGTATTTTACAGACATTTAGATTTATTTTTGATATCAATATGTTTTCATCGAATGGAAGTGATGATACTTAGTTTACTGGGAAAAACATGTAATTCCTTGGGAGGGGAGGGTTCTTTAAAATTGGAAAGAAGAAGAAATAAAGATTTTTCAATAGCGTAATTGACAACAAAAATAATAATATACAGAAAAAGAAATAAAAAGAAATAGTTTTTCTTAGCATTATTGTACATCATTAATCTCAACAGTATTTCATCCTAACCATTTTTGTGTTGAGTAGCACCTACATACATTAGCTTTGTTGCAAAAGTAAATAAAAATAACTAAATAAAAAATTTTATTAAAGAAAGTTTAACGTGCTGGATATTAAGTAAATAAGGAAAAAAATTTTATTGTTTCAAATTCAAACGGAGAGACAATCGGAGAATAACTCATTAGGTTTTGGTATGACTAGAAGTGAACAAAGTTTGGTTTATTTGACCTGACAATTTCTAATGAAACAGAACAAGAAAGCTTCAGAAAACAGACTTAGAAATTGAAATCGGGCTTAGAATCAAGTGAAAATTGTAACTGTTCCAAAACATTTATAAAACATTTAAATAATTGCTCTTAAGTCAAAATGAAACTTTATATAAGATTAAGTTCTATTTTAAAGGCTAGTTGAAATTTCTTTATAAACTCAGAACTATCCACCAAGAATAAGAACCCTGAATGATGTTGATGATTGAATATTATGAAGTTATTATTATTATTAACAGTACTAGTTATAGTTTAACAATATAAAAGTTACATTTGAGTTCAGCTAAGAACAATATTATTTGTTTTGTTATTGTTATTCTAATAATCTTTATCTGAAAAAAATAAATTCCATATCAATACAATTTTTAATGTCGACGAGGTCAGTTTCTTAGCAATTTTTACCGTATTTTCTGAACAATATGTTGTGCAGATGTGTTGAATTTTAATTGCAACGCCAATAAATGTAAATTAAGACACATTAACTATCATGTAGACCCCGAGTTTGAGAGCACTGTTTTATTCAGACCCACATTTAAGAATATAAGGATTTGAACGAAATTCCTAATACTATGTATTATTCCTTTCATTTTATTTTCAAGTTTCATTTTATTTTCAAATACTTTGAAATCTGAAGTATATTGAGTTCGTTGTTGTCATCCTAAAATTATCAATTTCTCAAAGGTATTTAAAACATTGAGTTTAATTCAGTAATTTAAGGCTTATTATAGAAGCATTCTTATTATTTCCATCAATGACAAAGGTAGAATGATGAAATCGTAGTTTTTATAACTGGGAGGAGGTAATCCTTACGAAATATTGAATCACACTAGAAATTTTTCAACTGTATTAAGTCATTAGACTGGTTCTGTTTTGATAAGAAATAACTTTTTTATTATTATTTACTTATTTTTAGCTTTTTTTATTTTACATAAATTCAGTCCTGTTAGTAACGGTTTCTCTTTTGTCCTGGGGTTAATTAAGTAATAAATGTGTTACTTGACAAAATAATATAAATAGGACGTCGTATATTTGCTTGTCAACTTTCAAGGCTTTCCATTTCTCTCGTGTGTTTTTACTATTTGAAGTATTTTCATGTAATAATTAGACTTCTGCAATAATTATCATTTATCAAATTCCTTATTTTTACTTTTTATTATTGTCTCTTTTTTATTCAATCACTTTCTTATGGGAGTATTGTTTCTTTGTTATTTCTGGTGTGGAATTTCTCTGTCTGGTAGACAAGTCCTTGCAATAATCATCTTATTTTCCGATTAGAACAGTTTCCATTAAGATATGTTGATGCTCTGTCTGCTAAAAGCTTAAATTAATTCAGATGGAAAGGTTTTGTATCTTAATTATAAGAATTTAGACTAAAGTGGCAACATGACTCGTTCCAATGATAAGTTCGGGTTTCAAAAACGTACTTCAAAAAACCGTGTATCTTAAATTCAAACGATAAGACATTTAAATAAACTCCAACATCTTCACAGTAGATATGTACATATCTACTGTGAAGATGTTGGAGTTTATTTAAATATCTTATCGTTTGAAGTTCGGGTTTATTATATAACTATATATTTTCCTATTATTTTCAGTAAAAACAAACAAAAAAAAAACAACAACAACTTAATACATGTTTTTTGGGTCTACAAAATGTTGATGAATTATTATTGATACAGTTACTCAAAATTTAAATATAGGGTGTCCACAAAGTCTGGGTACATAGGGGATAAACACATACTTGTAAAACAAAACAATTTTATTTAATTATAATGTTAATTATATATATATAATGTTATTTATTTATTTATGTTATTTTTCCTCCCCAGATCGAATAATGGCTCTGTCTAAAGAAAAGAATCGAGTTGGTTCGAAAGAATAAATAAATAAAATAACATAAATAAATAACATTATATATATAATTAACATTATAATTAAATAAAATTGTTTTGTTTTACAAGTATGTGTTTATCCCCTTTGTACCCAGACTTTGTGGACACCCTGTACATCTAGCAACGTTTTCAAATTTCTATTTTGTCGAAATCTTAATTAAAAGTAAATTAGAAGTTAACTTAACACCACGATAAATATTAAATTAGTCTTTTAAATTAGTCTCAATTGGAAAAAATTGTAGAGAGATCTAATTAAATAAATTTATTTTGTTTTGCTTTTTTCGATAAGGAATTAAGAATTTATTTCATTGATAAGAAATTATGGAGCATAATAATAAAGTTTTCTCATAATATTATCTCAAAAATAAAAACAACATATCAATTTGATATGAAACTAAATAATATGAATTAATATATTTTCATTTTTATTATTTAAAAAAAAAATTAATATAAGTAAGCTTTTAGTCAATAATAATAGTTTTATTTTTGTTACTAAAAATTATTATTGAAAACACATTTTCTTGTTGTTGTGAATTAAAGAAAATAGATACATAGATTTATTATTAAAAAAGAATTGAAAATATATTAATTAGCGTTGTTTAGTTTCGTGTCATAACATTATATTATTTTTGCTTTTGAGATAGCATTATGAGAAAACTTTTTATTTGTTTGTTGCTCAGAAGACCTGAAATGTTATCCTTCTAATTTCTCATAATTTTTTGCAATGTCCATTCAGAGAATTCCTTAATATCTCCAAAGGGGTTTCCAGAGGTGTTTCATAAATTCGTTTGCAATTGAATGGCTTTATTTAGTGTCAGCAGCACAATTGCCTGTGGGGGTAAGCGATTTAAATATTATCAATATTGTCTTGATTGAGTAAAGGATGTGGGTGAGGGGGTAGCGCAGTGGGAAGGGGGGTTTCAGAAGTCGCAAGGTGGGAACCTCTGCTCGCCACTCTATTCATGGATCCTGACCGAACCAGACCTCTTTGTCGTCCCTCGAATGTAGGCACTGGAGCAGAGCACTGCTGTACTTACCTCCCGGCCCAATGCAAGCAGCCAATTCGCCAGTTTGTGGATTTTCACCACAAACCCTGTGTGAACGCTTCCGAATGAAAAGAGAAATTAGGGAATGTTTGGAAATTCCGTTGGTCGGATCATTTACGGTAGAAAATTAAGCGAAGAACAGTAAAAGAGAGATCTGGTGTTGCTGGTACTGCGAGGGGATTTCCTGGGAATATTTAAAACATCTTCTTTAGGCACTCTACCTGTACGAATCACAACTCCTAATTATCCTGTCTGTTGCTTTAAAGATAAATCCTGAATTTTGTTCAGTAAAATTCGAAGTGTCTTTAGGAGACCCTCGTGATTCCCATAAAGTCCAGACGGTCGAAGAGGACCTGTACTAATTACCTCAACAATCCATAAGAAAAATTAGATTCAATGCTTAAAACTCCATAACAAAAACCACAATTCCATTCTGTAATTACAAACAGAATGTTTCATTTCTTAAAATTATCATAAAACGGGCTATCCGTTTAAGACAAACTTCAATCGAATTTCGGCAGCTTTTTAAATGAAAGTTTTTAATAACGTATTTCGTGAAACAAGATACTTTCCCAGCACAGGCCAAGACAGATATCTCAGTTGGCCATGTAAGGTTATCGCTCAAACATCCATTCCAGTAGCTATCACCTGAAGTAACTGATCGCATTTATAAGGTTTCCTTACTACTAAGGAAACTAGCACTGTGAATGGTTTCATAATGGAAAGGATTTCTATATATTTAAGTTATATAAATTTTTTGAAACTTTAACAACGATCATTTAAGCTGTCGCTTATTTTGCTGAATAACAACATGAACAAACTTTCGAACTTTTATTTATTTTATGTTCGATGTAATTTGTGTTTTGTGATATTGTTATTCTCACATTGGAAAGTTTATTTGCTGTATTTAATTTTTTTAATTACTTTAGACGATAATAGAATAAATATAATTATAACTTAATTATGTAATGAAAGATAATTTAGGCTGTAGTCTTTTGTATAGACACATAATCGCAATCCATCCACGGTATTATTATCAGCATATTGTGCGATAGCAATCTTATATTTTATCATTATCATCATATATTCTTTTTACCCATTTATTAGATCTTTATATTTTTCAAGTTGCAATGAAAATGTCTTTGCACTGAACGTAGAAAATAAAGACAAAATAATAGAAATCAAGTCAATCTGTATTTATAATTCAATCGTTAAAAAGCTAAATTTGATGAAATTTCAATTTCTTCATCAAAGTTACAAATAACTTTAAATTGAAAAAATACCTTTGCAAAATAAATAAAATGGATTTATTTGAAAGAACTAATAAAGGAAGAAATAAAAACTATTTACTTTATTTTGTAATATACAATCGTTACATGCTAATTTGAAGAATTAAGAAAAGTAATATAATAAAAGCACTCTAGGGAATATCTTACCACCTACTATATAATAAGTGCGAATTTTATGCTGATCTACTGAACATTTAAGATAGGGTGTTTTGAAAAGCTTAATAGTTTAATAAAAGACGTATAGTTATTTGAAATGTTAGTAAGGTAATAACATAAATTACGCAAAAGAAACATGTATTCCAATATTTTTATGATAGAATATAAAAGATTTGATGATAAATCAATTTCAAAATTTAGCGAAACATTATTTCTTATTAATAATTTGCAATAATAAGTTTCTAGTTTAAAACTTATTTTAAAGAATCATTATTAAGTTCCTAAAAAGAATCTGCTAAAACATGAATTCATATTCTTTAGAAGCAGGTTCGATGTAGAGTTGTATCTTTCTCTCCTTTCTAATGCTAATTTATGTAGTTTGATTCAAATCTTCGAGAGAAATTATAATCTTTATTTTTTAAGCAATTAAACATATTACAATGAAAGTTTTTTAAGTGTTAGCCTAATGTAAATGATTTGTAAAAAATAATTATTCATAAACAAGAATCTTAAAATTCCATTGCAGTTTCTTTTTTCCATTTTAATTTTTTTTCTTTCTTTGTTTCTCTTATTAAGACTTGTAGTGTTTATGAGGATTCCTCTTTTGTCTTCCTTCTTGTTGATTAATCTAGAAATGCTAAATATTATAAGTTCTAATATAAGTGCCGACTTCTGTAAATCTGTAATAAAAAAAAACAAAAAACACCATACCATATTTCGTGATTATTAACTATTTAATAAATGTTTCAAGTCTCCATTTCTACAATTATTATAATCATTATACAAGATTTTTGTGGTAAGAAAATGACTTCTAAAAAAAGAAAAAACAAAAACAAAAAAAAACATGCTACTTCTAAAGAAGGGTCTTTGAGGATTAGCAATAAATAGAACACAAATACATCGATAATTGGAAGCAGGTGTAATACAGCCTTTACACATGAATTTAAACATCTATAATGATTTATAGTTGAAACCTGCATTTCCTACTATCTGATATAATTCAACCTTATACTTCTTCTTGAGAACTCCTTTATTATTGCTTTATTAATATTTCAATTAGCATTTTCTGAGCTTATTCAGGAGAAGCTTAGTTTATTTACTATAAGATATATTAGTAAAAAAAATATTCCTCAAATTTTCGAAAAAAATATAACACACAACAAGTTTCAAATTAAATATAGAACTAACTTAAAAAATTTTAAATATTAAAAAATATAATGCACGTACATTATTGTAATAATTGTACGTGTACTGAAGTAACTTATCATCAAAATTAAAGCCATACACCTGTTTAAATTTAAACAGGTGTACGGCTTTAATTTTGATGACACGTTCATTATACGGTGAAGTCTCACTTATACGAAACTCACTTATACGAAACATTCAATTATACGAAGAATTTCTCATTCCCCGGCGAAACCCCCATAGTCCTATATGTAATTCACTTACACGAAATATTCACTTATCCGAATAATATTTGGTTCCCCCTCATATTCATGTAAGTGAGACTTCACTGTATATCTTATAATACGTACTGAATATATTATTACAAAATTTAACAATTTAAATCATCTAAATTTTCTTTATGTTTGTATGGTAAAATTGAACTTTTAAGTAAATGTTCATCTAAAGGCAACACACATTAAAAAATAAACATTTAAAAACATTAAAAATGTGACGGTTTTGTAATATTTTTTAATGTTTATTTTTAGATGTAAGTGTGTTGCCTTTAGATAAAGAACTATTTCTTTATGTTTAACATTCTTTATCAATTTAGATCATTTAATTTTTTTAAATTATATCAGAAAGGGGTAAAAGTATAAAAAAAAAATTAAATGATCTAAATTGATAAAGAATGTTTAACCTAAAAAAAAAAAAATGATTTAAATGTTTAAAGTCAATGTTAAATTTAAATTAAATGATTTAAAATTGTTAAATATTGTAATATATTAGGTAAGTGTGTATTGTTATAAGATATATTATGTACGTGTGTATTGTTAAATTAGTTCTATGTTTAATTTGAAACTTGTTGTTTGTGACATTTCTTTCGGAAAAGTACGGAATAAATTTATTAAATGAACTAAATTTAACCTGAAGACGATCAGAAATGCCGATTGAAATATTGTATATATAAAAAAAAGAAGTTCTCAAGAAAAAATATAATGATTGATTTTATTTTTTCACTTAAAGGAATAGATGTATGGTTTAAATAGGATTATAACTCGGTAGGGTTTTACCACAGTCACTTCCTTTTTAATGCAAGTTTTTTTTCTTTTTTTTATCATTATTATTGTATCATTATTATTGTAATAAAGAAAGGCTTCTTAATAAGGCGTTCCTTATACATTTCCGCTGAATTTCTTCAATTTTATTGTGACTGAAAAACAAGAAAAATCGGTCTAACATGTAATAACTTATATAATTTCAGATTTCCATCCTTGTAAATTATTATTATTATTATTATTATTATTATTATTATTATTATTATTATTATTATTATTATTAATGAATTGCAAAATTGCTGCTAGATACGTTCAGATCTAAATGGCATAGGGCGATACATTAATTGTTATAGATATATTAATTAAATTAATTAAAGCTAAGATAGCGTCTGGAATTTGTAGAACCCTTTAAGAAAAAAAATAAAAATAAAAAGAAGTACCTAATTGAAATTTCGACGGCGTTTGAAGACAAAGGTCTGGCCTTTGATGGGAGGAGCGGGGTCACGCAGAGGTCAGCTCATAGGTTCATCAGGTTCACCGTGGAGGTGGTTTCTTTTTACAACCCGCACACTTAGTGCATCAGCAAAAAGCTATTTGTTATGCAGTGCGAATGCAAAGGATTTTGGAATTAAAGAAAAATAGAAAAGCTACTTAGAGGGAAATCGAGCCTATTATACACGAGGATAAAAAATACCGTGTATAGATACGGTCTGTAGATACGCAGTGCTATCACTCAATAGATCTTAAAACAATCGGTTTATGGTTTTTATTAATTCATTGTAAAAATCAGTTTTTAAAAAAACATTTTTTTTTAATAAATTGTGTTATTTAGTTAGTTAGTTAGTTAGCTATTTATGTAATAAATCCTTATTTAAGTAAAAACTATTTATAATTTATTATTTTTTTTACAGTTTACTTTTACCTTAGTTAATATAAGCATAAACTTTTAATTGCAATAATTTGAGTATCGAGACATTGGAAAAGAATACTTTTTAGTGAATTAAATGTTACTGAAGTGAAAGCGATTGTAGATATTATTTGATAAAATCAAATAAAACTTCAGTTTGTTAGTTTTAGTCTCTTTGAAGATTAAAAAAAGAAAAAAATCCTAATTTTAAAATCCTTTTTAGATGGAAATTTAGAACTAAGCAAACGGGAGGAAAAAAAAACCAGAGTATGTATAGGTTATAATAGTGTATTTCACTTTTAGTTTTGCAGTATTTCATTCATATATATATTTGTCAACATATCCCACATAAATACATAAGTATATATTTATTTACTTGCTTAAATTAAAATACGGTAATTAATTGGTAATATGGTTTTCGAGGCTTCCAGTGGCTACATTTTTTGTTTTGTTTTTTCAAAGCAGTCAAAATGAAGATGTTAGTGATTACTTCAGCTAATAGTTAGCAAAATATTTCAGATGATAATTATTTTAATTTCTTTTCCGACTTGTTCAATTACCATTTATAAGATCAACTTTTATTGACTGTTGTTGACTGGATCACCAGAACGTATTGACCAATCATTCAGCTGTATAGCAGATCTTTGAATAAAATTAACAAGAAATTCTCCCATAAATAAAGGAAAAAACTAATGCGTTTATTCACGAACTAAGTTCTTTACCTTTAGGATTTCTCTTTTGTTTCCAATTCGCAATAATTTAAAATCGTTTAACCCTTTTCGACAACAGTTCATTCGAACCTCAGCTCAAAGAAGACAAGATCTGAAGACAACTGTCGCCATCTTACGGTGCTAAAACGAAATTCTCATGTACAGTCTCCGAAGTAATTTTCTTTTTGTTTAAGTTAAGAAATTATAACAACCTGGATTTATCGCTTGCATTTTGAAAATAGCTTTCTAGAGTATTCTGCTGTATTATTTTAATTCAGTGTCTTATCAAATGGACAATTTTGAATAAAATGAGCTCTTATCAATTGGTATTGGTAACGGTTAAAATATTTATTTTTGCTTAAAATGTTTGAAGTGCAACAAAACATCACAAATTACTGATCAATAAATCATTGATTTTTTTTAATAATGGAAATACATCCTCATCATTGCAATTCCCTTCAAAACAATGGCCTCCGTTTGACAGAGACATTTACAAACAAGTCAGAAATAAATAGAGTGTAAGTTCAGTAAAACCAGAAATAAATGGATGATGTAATTTTCAATAGCTGTAAATTATTTTTACTAATTTAAATTTCTATGAAATTAATTTGACAGGAATTCGTAGTCAAATTCGTTTGCTCTTTTAAGTTTATTTATTCTTTTTGATGTTTTACATCTGTGGAATATTTGTGTTTTTGTTTATTTGGTTCTCTCTGAGGCAAACACCGAACACTGGATATTTCTTTTACTAATGACAGCTACAGCTGTTCTGAAGTTCCGTTCAAATAAAACAAAAAATAAGTTTATTATGTGTCTTGGGCATTTTTAATTCCATAACTCGATTTTCGAAGCAATCTTTTTAATTGTAAATAATTTTAAGTTGTTTCTTATGAGAAGACGAAAGATACGGTAGCGTTTGTAGTGTTTTTAATTATAGCGTTTCTCGGTCTTTTTTATTGAAGTCCAGTCATAATCTAATCAAAAAGCAACCATTGATAAATAATTAAGAGACGCCATTACAGAATTTTTCTGCAACTCTCTAGAAGATTCGCAAACCACAATTGCGAAAGTATTGTTTTATTGAAAGCAAGCCAATTGTTAAAAACTACTTTGTTATACAGTCGAATCCCGCTTTTACATTCCCGCAAATAATGTTTTCCCGTCATTTACAACATTTTTTTTACGGTCCCATTATAGTTTCCTATTATTATAATATATTTTTTCCTCTGTATTTACGCTGTCGTAACATCAAACTTCCCGCAATTTACGTTATTTCCGCCAAACGGAGTAAAAAAAAGATGGCCTCCATGCGATATATCGATTGTCTCGACAGATTCTTCAATTATAGATTTCGTTCACGTGGACGATGATGTGATCACTGGTGAGGAACAAACTGTGGAGGACATTCTCGACATTCATCTCCAAAATAACAGTGCAGGTATTAGTGTGTTGGTGATGACGATGACATTGTTGGTGTTTTCACAAGAGCAGATGGAGTTACACAAGAGCATTAGAGACTGTGAGGAAGTATCTTTCTGCTACACAAGGAGATGATTATTCAATTTTGATAAACTGTATGAACTATAGAAGCAAATAGAAAACTTGAGATTTATAAAAGATGTAACAGTAAAAAATATTAGACTTCTTTTGTAAAAAGAACTTGTTTCGTCTCAAATATGTGTGTAGGTCTTATATTTTGAGAATTTAAAGTGATTAAAATAATATACATGATAATTTTTCTTTTCTAAATTAAATACTGTATTTTAATAATTGTAATATTTAATATAGTCTGTGTGTTATAAAAGTTCCAAGCATTGATTACAAACCATTCGATGTATTGAACATTGTATCGTTAATGTTCATAATATCGTTTAATATACGGAAACCATTTCCATAATTTACACTTTCCCTCAATTTACCAGTCACATTTTTTGAGTCCCTTGAAAAAGGTAAAAGCCTTGTTCGACATTCTTTGTTCAGTAAAATAACGAGTTCATTACTGGAATTTATTTCGGCTGCTAATAGGATGATGTCATTGTAGCGTCAGACCAAGGAAATTACACTTGTCCGCGATGATTTTATTGCAACGAACTTTTTAATATTTTTACCGTTGTTATACCTAAGTCCAAACTTAAATATAATCAGAAAGTTTCTATGAAGATTTTTTGTTATTTAAATTTTCATGTTAATTCACACACAGACTTTCACAAACACACAAACAAACACAAACAAAAAACAAAAAAACAGACTTTGGTTTAAAGTGAAACTTATGTTCTTTAAGTTAAATGCCTGTAGGTTAAACTTTATTTCTATTGAAATCTTAATATTTCTGCTATTTATGTTTGGTTACATTTTTAAGGTTTTGCAGCAAAAATTTACAAAAATGAAAACCAAAGACTGCAAATAAATAAATAAATATTTCACGCCTTTGAGTTTATCATCAGAGGGAATCGGGAACGACCGTTTCGTCCTCTTTAGAGACTCATCAGCCCGATCCACCACTTCAATGATGGACCCAGAAAGGCGTAAAAAGAAATGAAAATCACCTTCGCTCCCGAAAGTGACTCCCGAAAACATAAACAACAATTAAAAATTAATAATAAATAGTTCTGTTTTAATAAAATGTGTTGAAATTACAAATGTCATTATTTACTCTTTTGATAAAAATCTAAGCATGATAGGAAATAACGGAATTTATTTTCCTATCAAAATTACATAAAAAATCACTTGGAGTTGGTTTCAGACAATGGTCACAAAGTTTAAATTTGTAGATCTGGGATATTACAGTAACTACAGGAGCCATTATATTAAATGCAATTTCTTATATTTTTCATCATCTAAAAAAATATTGTACCAATACTTACTTAATAAAAGATTTACTTTTCATTTCTTTAATTCTTTTTTTAAATTATGCAAATTCTATCTGGTCAAATATAAATTAAAAGTATTATACAGTAATTATAAGTATTGTAATTAAAAGTACTTTACAAAAAAAAAAAATCATAAAATTACTAATATATTCTAAAAATATTTTAAATAATAATATACAAGGGAATTCTTAATATATAATAAAATACTTACTTCGGAACAAAACTCTTTTACAATTTAATAATAAAGAATTATTATCAAGTAATTTACATGAATATACAATTTCGAATAACAATTGTAATCGTAGAGATATAAATAACTTTAAATTACAATATCCAAATTTTTTAATAATTACGGAGAGTAACACCCTACAGGATGTGATAAATAAAATAAATCTAAAACATTTGCTAATTTTATTTAAAATTTCATCAAAATTAAAAAAAAATTGTTTTGAAATTTTAAAATTTAAAAAAAATTATTAGAAATTAGTTAATAATAAATATAAATCCTCTGGTCGACTAGAACTAAATTCTATATATTTTATCTTAGGATAATAATAATTTTTGGCTTTGTGATATTTATATGTATATGATTTATTATGTATTATTTAAATGTTGTTTTAGTATTAAATTCCTAGCACCTGTTGATGGGATTTATTTTATAGTACAACGGGACTATGTTTTGTTGGAATATATTAAAATAAAAAATACTATAAATAAATAATACTATCAATCGAATCTAACACTTCACAAACATGAGAATTGATTATATTTTGTATAGAATAATACGTAATAATAGTAATTGACAGAAAAGTAAATTCTTATTTAAAGTTGCATTTTTTTAAAAATTATTATTACTTAAAAAAAATAATTCATTGAGAAAACATTCAATCATTGTAATTTGTTTCATTTTTATGATCTTTCCACTAATTTTCCGATTCTCCTCTAATTGTCATCAAAAGATCAGAAAAAGTCCTGTTTCATGAGATCTTAAATTTGCTCTTTTCAATTTAATATCTCTTAAATTCGCAGTAAATTATTGCTGGAAATTATTTTTTTTTTGTCTATTCCGAAACAATAAATAATTTATTTATGCGTAGCGTAAAAGGAAATAAATAAATAAACTAACAGCCAATGAGATTTCAGTTAATACAGTGATTGCTCGGATGGCATTTTAGAAGATCCTTGCAAGGAAACGATTACTGCAGTAAATATTTGGTTAGCAATTATTGTTGTTATTGTTATTATTATTATTATGTAAAAGTTTCAAACCTTGGGCTATTATTATTATTATGTTTGTATGTTTCAAACCTTGGGTTTCCCCAGCAAAAGCAATATGGCGAGTCAAGGACCAAAGCAGATATTGCCAAGTGTACAGAAGTGCGCAAGAATGATTAGGATTATTATTATTAATATTATTATTATTAAACAAAAATTTATTGAAAAGTGCAAAAGTTTTTCTTCCATTGATTTTTGGGAGAAGAGGAATTCAATGTACGGAGATGAGTTTTAAAATAATTTTATCAATGTTGCTGTGCAGCAAGAAATATGTAAGAACTGTAAGAATGTTTTGTGAAGATAATTTTTTTAGTAATTATTGTACATTTCTACATTATTTTGAACAGTACATAATTTCCACTGTTAACATTTTTTTATTCTTCTGTATAATTTCTGTTGGATTTTCACCCACACAGCTGTTTTTCACAAAATCCATTCGACTGAATTTTAAGTGTTTTAGATGATTTAAATTGATTTAAATTCCGATTGACTATTATATATCATTCTAATATAAATATAATATAAAATCTGAATGATTTTATTCTTTACTGAATTGTTGGAGCTAATTAGGTTTGTATCATAAAAATAAATATTATAAATATCAAAGAACTTTATAAATAAATAAAAAAAATTAGGAAAAATGGTCATAAACCTAATTCAAACTGGAATCACGGTAAAAGAAAGTAATAAAATGGTTTCGTGATATGCCACGTTGGAATATATGAAAGAAAATGGATTTATGTCATTGGATTAGCTCATGGTATGTAGAGGGTCGCCTGCGGGTTTAGGTATAAAAGAAATCCAACCGTTAAATATAAATACCGTAAAAAGTCCACTTTTCTTTTCTTTTATTTTTTCCTTCATTTTGGACACCGAAATCTGACAATGTAGAATAAATTATAGTAAAATAATCATGTTAAAAATATAGAACTGCGTCTGTTGAATGTCTGTTAAAATTTAATTGAAAGTTTTATTTAATTACATGTAACATTTATTATTATTATTATTATTATTATTATTATTAAATTATTATAAGTCTTTTAATGTTGATGTAAGTCTTTTAATGTTTTTTAACACTGTATTAAGAAAAAACTTATTCAAAGTTAATTATCAAAATAATAATTAATGAATTACTAGAGATTAATATGCAAAGTTTGTTATTTAGAAAGTAATAACTTTATTGATCCAAATACCCTATATAATGAAATAATGTTATCAATCATAACAAAAAATATTTCTTTTTCTACAAAAACAATAACTTATTCTGATAATAAAAACCAAAACTTCCAAGAAAAATATAGAAAAAAAGGGTTCAAAAAAGAATTCTTCTGGATGACAGAAGAATTAATTGAAGAAATACAAGAAAGAGACAAACTATATAAAAAATACAGAAGTAATAGATCAAATAAATTATATTACAATAATTATAAATTATTCAGAAACAAATTAAATTCAAAGGTTACAAAAGTAAAAACAACTATTATTACAATAAATTTAATGAAGAAGTTAAGAACCCAATAGAATGCTGCATGAAATAAAATAGATTATTCAAAGTAAAAAGAATCGAAAAAAATCAACAAAATAATGAGCTGATTTCTCTAAAAAAAATTTTCTCTAAATTTTTTTCTCTAATTTTTCTCATGAATCTTTCTCTAAAAATGGATGGTATAAATAAACAAAAAAACTTAGCTGATAAATTTTGTGAATATTTCCAATCAATAGGTGACATGTATAATATAAATAATGAAAAAATTATAAAAGAAAATTACAATATATCAATTAAGAATTCATTTTTTATTAATGAATCAACGGAACATGAATTTTAAATCTAATAAATAGAATGGAAAATAAAATTTCAGTAGGATTAGATTTAACATTCATTAAAGATACAAAAGAAATAAAAGTTAATTTTTCAAAAATTATCTTTATTTTGATAAAACAAATTATTCATATAAAAACATATCCTAATCGATTAAAGCCGTGCCGGCGTGACCGAGCGGTCTTGGCGGCGGTTTGCCGTGCGGGCATTGTGTCGACACCCGAGTTCGATTCCCGGCCGTGATTTGGCTGTTTCAATATCCTTTCGTGTGTTTGTCAGCCTCTTCTTCACTTTCTCTTCGGTCTGACGCAATGGCGTCCTGAGGAAGGCAACGGGAAAACACCTCAGTATCTTTCCCTTGAAATTCTGGGGAGTCTTCTAGGGGTTCGCCATCTTAGGAACACTAGCGCTCCCTGGAACACGGAGGCTTCGATTATGAAGCTCGCACTTCGGTGCGTTCCGTACCCACCACCAAACAATTAAAAATATCTAAAATAATACCAATATATAAAAATAATAGCCAATTTCAACTTGAAAATTATCGTCGTATAGTCATACAATCTACAATTAATAAAATAATAGAATAATATTTAACACAAAAGATATAAGAATTCCCAAAAGCTTACAACATGATAAATAAAAATCAATATACATACCAAAGATCAAAAAGTACTACTAAATTATTGGAAACCTTCAGCAGTCATGTAAATTAAATAAAAATAATTTTATAGTTCTTATAACAATAGATTTAAGTAAAGCATTTGATTTAATAAATCATGATTTATTAATAAAAAATTAAATAATATTGGAATTAGAGGTGATATTTTACAAATAATAGAGGATTATCTAAGTAATATATGTAAATATATGTAAATATTAACAACAAAATAAGTAAGAGGAAAAAAATCAAATATGGTGTCCCACAGGGATCTAATCTAGGACCTGTGTTATTTATAATGTATAATAATGATCTTTTTCTGTTAATTAAAAATTGTTTTATATATATGCAGATGATATAGTACTCTTACACAAATTACAAATAATATTATTTAAGAAAATTTTAATATTTTTCAAAAATGGATGCATGAAAACAAATTAACAATAAATAAAGAAAAAAAAAATGTATGATTATCATAACCATCATGCTGAAAATGTGACCGAGACATGAAAATGATAGCTAATTTATTTTAATTACTATGAACATCATAGGAATTACAAAATTTCGAATAATAAATGACAAAAATCCGTAAGTAGAATTTGTATTGAATGTACAAATGTCTGCTACAAATAGATCGAATACAGCATGGTTTATATATTTAGTCCTTTTAAAAAATGAGCTTAGAATATCTTTTTCAATCTTGTGTTTTTGAAAAATTGCACAGTATTTCAAAAATGTTTTATATGTTCCCGGGTTGCAACTAGTATTTTATAACGACGGGTCAACAATACATGCAAGTTTGTTCAGCTGTCGAAAATAACGGTATATTAATGGAAATATACAATAACTAAACTCTTATGCCATTGATATATTTTATTTTTTTTTAGATTTAATTCCAACAGCTGCTTCAGTAAAGAAAAAGCTTCAGAAATTAAAAAAAGAAAAAAAAATCAGAACGTAATTGTTTTCTGGGAATTTTATGCATATAATATACTTCATCAGTTTTCATTATAGAATATTGTTGTTAATCATTATAGCAGTGCTTCTCAACCTTTTTCGCTTCTTTTTCGCTTTTATATTTGTAGAATCCAGCTGCGCATCAAAGTTTTTCCTAAATTCCACGGCACAAAAAACTTTAATACTGCTGTAATAGAAACACCTTTGATTTACAAATCGATATAATCATCGATTTTTAAACATTGAAGATAGCCAGAAATAGTTTTAAACTATCATCTGTATTGTGAATTAATACCGATACTTTGTTAATCTTCATTTACTAATGCATTGTATTTTTGCTTTTTCAGGTTATTTGATATCTAGAATTTAGAATAGATAAGAGCACAGTGAAGTTGAAATTATGGTTGAACTCAGAATTTTCTTGCGCAATACCAAAGGTACACAGGTGAGAAGCTCTGAATGATAGAACAAACTTGACACTTCATGCAGCATATGGAAACATTGTCGTCTTTCAATAAACAGCTTCAACAATTGATTAATGATTAATTGTTATGAATTTTTGTAAGCTTATTTTAAGGTAAGTTGCTTGATTAACGCTACGAATAAATGGATATCTAGAAGAGGATGTTGCTAAGGCGGGCATTACACGAGTGAAAATTGGGTGGTTCTGCGCGGGACGTTGGCTAGGAATTTGCTGGTCTTCGCGTGTTTAACCGATTTCCCATCAAGGACTGTATTACACGACCCAGCAAGAAACATCCACCGTTTAAAAACCACCTGAATGTCTCGTTGTTGACGAGATCCTGAAAATCAATTTTGTAATTTTCGTATAAACAGATACAAATCGATTGGACTTTAAAGTTCTTCAGTTCGCTACCAGAAGCGCTGTTCGCTATCAAATCAGCCAGCCAGCAAGAAAATAGAACACGTTTTAAAAACTGATGCCAGCAGGACTTCCCAGCCAATTTTCACCCAATTTTCACCCGTGGAACGTACGCCTTAGGGTAAATTTACTAACTCGGAAACTCGATTAACTGAAATAAATAATTCTATTCTATTCTTCTTCCAAGTCTTTTAACAGCAAAATTTATTTATAATATTAACTGCAATTCTATCTTCTTATCATCTACTAGCAAAAAGACCCGTTCTTCGCTCGGATTACAAAAAAAACAAATGTCCTAATGTGGATGATAAAGAAATTGCAATTGCGAGATCACAACAAAAAATATCTCAGATTGCTAAAATGTGCACAAAAAAAATTACACAATACGCAGTTTTATAGCAATTGTTCACGAATCAATAGCTGACTTCAGACTTCTGCATGGTATTCTGCGCCCAATTCTAAATACGTTCGTCCCTAACTTCTGGATTCGGAAGTTGAGATAAAAAAATATCTTCGAGGTTACAATAATTGTATGTATATTGAGAATTGCAATTTTTAGCGACCCATTTGGGAGCTTTTGTGATAGCGACCAAAATCGGTAGTTATTACGATTGTCCTATCCGTCCATGTCTGTCCACCCGTAACAACTCCCGAATGGAAGGTAGGATCGACAAACGGATTTCACCATCGTGTTCAGAGGCCCAAACACCTTAGGAATGGGGTATTTTCGGGGACCAACGCCCCTCCCCCTCACATTCGAGATATTTGGCATTGTTTTCATTGTAAAAAGAAAAATAAATAACCTTAATGAGGAGGAATGATACTGTACATTACCTTCAAAATTAGACTTATATATATATATATATATATATATATATATATATATACCGTATATATATTTCATTATACAAAATTACACGAAATTATTAAATTCCAGTAGAATAGTAGATGGAGATATCTACAAAATTTAAAGAAAGGGGATTGTTATGAAAATAACAAAGAAGTAAGAAAATAGACCCAGTGATTAATGTTTGAGATGAAATTTAATTACACTGCTATTACGAAGACTATCATCATATCTATAGTTTTCCAATTCTGTGTGTGTATTCATCTGTGTGTAACACAAAAGATCAGAAAGCCCGGGAAGTCTCACATCTACTGCAGTGCAGATGTAGTAGTGTCGGATGATCCAAGTGATGAACGAAACTGTCCTGCAGAGTTTGTTCACACTCTCACATTTTGAGTCTCATCAGCAAGAAAGGATCAAATTGTGATGCTCCTTCGCAATCTCAGCCCACAGAAAATACTCGTATAATGGCACACGATCGGTCGTTAAGGAGTTTCAACGCAATTTAATCACAGCCGAAATTCTTTCGGAAAGCAGCAGAGATGATATCGTCACTATTCCCGGGAACGATTTTCAACCGAGTGATGTCAATTTGTCATTCAAGTTGAAGCGCCGTCAGGTCTCAGTAATGCCCGCATCAAGCCTTCCAATAAACAAATTCTGGATAATCTGCGGTCGCCGCATATGATGGGGGAGCTCAAAAACGGCCGCGGCCGCAACCCCGCCGTATGCGGCAACCGTATGAAAGCAGCAAGGACGGCACTGTACAAGTACGGTAGAAAAAAATCCACTCAGCAGGATTCGTGGAAAGAAGTGACTTAACGCGGTCCCGATGACGAAGTGAGGGAGCGCCTCATCGGGAAGGTGTAAGTGAAGGGCGGAGCAAGGTGCAGGCGTCTGGGACGCCCGGGGTATGGAAAAAAGATATAGAGCGGGGACAGAATAAACAAGACTACAGTTAAGAAATACTATGATTTTAGTGAAATTTTAAAAAAATGTAGCATTAAAATAATGCACCAGAATAAACAAAAGCTACAGTTACTTGGAGACAGGGAGAGCTGACCAATCCAAGCAGGCGTTGTATACAGCAACCAGCCAATCGCCGGTAAGGTACATCGCTTTTAAAGGAAAAGTTTAATCCACTTGCACTGTTTTATGTTTACATGTTTGATGACAAACAGCGTTATGTTTATAAGTGACAGTTTTCCTGCTAAGTATCTGCATGTCATAAGCATTTGAATTAAAATTACCATATTGAAATCAAATCTGATGTTTTTTTTAATTTTATTGGTGTGTGTTGGAAGAGGGGTAGTCTTATATGGCGAATATATCCCAAACTCTATATTTTAATTGGAAAAATTGGGGGTCGTCTTATACGCCGGACAATACGGTAGATACACGCTCACGGATCCATTGAGTCGTGAGGACGAACCTTGCATCGCTGGGCATCAGTTTTTTGGAGACTAAATATTGTGATCATATTTGAAGTTGGACCAAAAAATAAACATTGTATCAAATTTTGAAAAAATCAGTCCAAGCATAAAAATGAGGAATTTCGAGGGATGGAAGGAATGGGGACCAAATGTAATGGATATCCGTCCAGCCGTTTTCACGTGATGCGCTTACAAACAGTCAAATGGAAGAAAACTGTTCAATTACAATAGTGAGACTTCGTGGGCTGAGTCAATATCTTTATGGTAATCATTGCTGTAAAAAGTAATGGTTCATAATATATTGTCGTTGTCAGTTCACGAGTTGGTACAAGATTAAGAATACATTAACTATACACATATATGCTGCCTCATAGTTGCCCGGAAAATGATGAAATTTCATTAATTTAAGAAACCTTCGTATAATCAAAATTGCGTAATGTTTCTTTAGCGCAGTGAAGCTTTTCAATATAAGGAAACTATATAATCCATAGAGTTCTGTTAATTGATTTTTAGGAAATACAAATAAACAAATTCAAAATATTATGATCTCTTATGATCATACATTTGGTTGTGATATCCTAAATAGCGTTCAATTGCACAGAGATTTTTAAATAGTTACATAACCAGGTAAAAATTCAAAGTACGAATTTTTCTTAAGTCTGATGAATTTGCTGGTAGGATTCAAATCTGAAAGATAAAGGACACCTACAAAGACACAATCCTTGTGGCAAAGACACAATCCTTGTGGTTCCTCCCTCATTTATCGTCGGATTTAGTTGAGCAACTCAATGAATCACCTGGAGATTTATGGACAAATTATCGCTTCCTCAGTAGGAGGTTCAAAAAGATCCAATCCGAGGATTTCTTGATCTTCTTTCTTTTCTCGACACGTCCACAGCTCAGATGAAGTGATAGCAATTTGGAAGGACAATGGAAATTAAAGAATATATTTTTTTCTTTCTCTTTTTTTTTATTGCTTTCTACGCCATCTCCCACTGTTTAATGAACTCGCCCAAGAAAGCATTAGTCAAGTAAAATATCATTTTATACAAACAAGAATATAAACAAGTATTAGACCACATATAAAATAGTACCATAAACGGTAATCTGTATCAAAAAACGTGAGATCCGGTGACAGAATTATGGTTCTTCGTCATCGTTATTCTATTTAGAACAAGCCAAACTTTTCCTGATTTATTTTTTAAAAAAGCAGTGAAGGTGGTGAAAATAAAGTGGTTGTTTAATACATTTCGTTTTGCTTTTTAGGATTATCTGCAGAGTAAGGAGCATTAATCCCGGTTTGTCTGTCAGTCGGACACTATTTTTAAGTTAGGAACTACAAGTGAATTCACTGTAGATTCGGTAGGTAGGTAGATCTCGATGTTAT
The DNA here is from genome assembly GCA_023159025.1 of Thereuonema tuberculata. Taxonomy (NCBI): domain Eukaryota; kingdom Metazoa; phylum Arthropoda; class Chilopoda; order Scutigeromorpha; family Scutigeridae; genus Thereuonema; species Thereuonema tuberculata. The sequence continues at coordinate 59,904,463 of JAFIDM010006943.1, forward strand.
GATGGAAACGTAAGCTCATGTTTCTAGGTGTAGCGTTAGCAGATGTAATCAATCTTAAACGACATTCATGGAGGCTTTTTTTTTTTCTGTTATTAATGCTAATGATTTATTAGCATTATTTATTATTAAGGTGTACTAATAAAGAGAAAGCTGTATCAGTATTAGTTAGTACAGATATAGATCTTTGAGAGCATGAAATTGCCTCTATAATGTCAACCTTAACCACTGTCAAGATCTCCTATGCATTTTCACGGCGAGTTTAGATGCTAATCCCCAGGGGATAAAAACTACAATTTCTGTCCAGCACCTGTGAAGCACCTTTACGATTATGTGCATAATCGAAGCTCTTACTTTATTTGTCTAATAATTTAACTTACTTTCAATGACACAAACAACGGATGTGTTTTAGTATTAAAGCTCTACATTTTTGTTTTCCAATTTTATTGGGTAGAATATTTTACAGATTTGTAGAAACATATCAAAGCTTTTATGAAACAATACGTAGAGACTAACAGTTTATAATAAAACTGAATTGTTTTACTGCGTTTGTCCTGTCCGTCCGTCCGTGTCTGTCCACTCCTAACAACTCCCGAACGAAGGTCGGATCGACAAACGGATTTCACCATCGTGTTTAGAGGCCCAAACACCATAGGAATGGTGTATTTTCAGGAGCCAATGCCTTCCCCCCCCATGTTCAAGATATTTGGCATTGTTGTCATTGGATTTCCGCTATTAGCTTAAATGTTAAAAATGCAACCATCTCATTTCAGTTGTCAGCTACAGCTCAATGGGTTAAATCTCTTATGCTCACAAGCTATAGGTTATCGGTGCGACTCCGTAAATCTACTGAGTTTTTTTCTTATTTCCCTAACTTTTTTTATTATTTTTTTTTATGTTAATGTTCTTTAATTATTATAGGACGCCCTTAAATTTATGCTTTAACACAAAATTATATTCACTTGTTCTTTATTATTTACAGTTGTAAATGATTTTTTTTTTTTATCTTAGATTTAAAAAACTGATTCTTAGCCATTTACAGATAAATAGAGATTAATAGTGACGAGTTTACATTTCTTTGGTTAATTCTTTCAAATCTTCGAATGTTTTGGGTGCTTCTAATATAACCTGAAAGGTTTAAATCTTTTTATTTTTAACAATTACTTTAAGTTATTCCATTTAAGAATTCTCGGACATTCACTTCGCCTCTTCTGAAGACTCGTCAGTCAGAATCACCCATCCCAACAAAAAGTTATGAAATCAGTTCATTTTTCGCAATCAAATTTCTCTTATTCCATCTTATGTGTAACTGAGGATTCGAGTTACAACTATTGAATTCATTTCTTTTATTCAATTTCAGATTCAGTAAAGGGATTTGGAAATCCAAAGACAAGTGAGTCCTCTTTTCATTTCAAAATCAATTTCTTCATAACTATTCTCTTTGAAATTTTACTGAAACGACGACAATTTGTTTCCATACAAAAAAAAAAAATATACCTTTCATTCTCATTTGAAGAATTTCCAGAACATTCTGTTTAGTAATAGAATTCGAAACACAAAAAAAATCAAGTAAATATTTCTGTTTTCAGATTCGAGATTCGAGATAAAAGTTATGATTTATAAAAGACATCGAAGATGATTTTTCTTTTCAAATAAGATAGCTCCTGAAACCCTGTTTCGTGATCTTAAAGCTCCGTTGCACGCCATTAATTAGATGCAGAACTTTGTTCTAAATGTGGACTAACTTTCAAATAGTCTAATTTTGCTAAATGTTGTGATCTGTTGCTGTTGCCAGACATTTTTTACTTCTTTGTTACATTGAATTAAGATAATAATAAAGTTCTGTCCTACGCTTATCGACGGTGAGATTCAATGTGCAAGAAAACACGAGCAAAAAGAAGGATAAAAAAATATTTGCACATTTTTAATTAGTTGCATTACCTAATGCCCGGAACTTCGGGGTTTTTTGTTTTTTTTTTCCTTTTTTATTTCATGACTTTTCTATTTTTTTAGGTGTAACTATTTTTATCCTTCCTTACGCTTATCAATTTCCAACTTTGTCTTCAAAGTTACAGATCACTTTCTTCACTTAATAGGAAATTTGTCCTTTTCTTCTTTCGCGTCTTCTTTATACATTATTCAGTTTATCAATCCTATGTTGACAAATTGATATATATGAAAGTTTGTATTTTATATATGAAGGTTTTCTTGTAATATTTGAATTTTATGTATAAGAGTTTTAAATTAAGAAGATAAATTGCAACACTCACTTAACTTGTTAGTAGTCTTAATTTTTCTGATGGATTATGGAAGGAATTTGGACAAGAATCTTGAAACAACAAAGATTACAAAGAACTGAACTTTCTTAGGAAGTGCAAATATCATAAATTTAAGTAAAAGGGCAAAGTTACGAAATGTCCAGACGATCATAACATACATAAATATAGTGTTTTTAATCCTAATCTGCAATAGAGTTAAAAGCATTTTTCAAAATGATACAGAAAGACAAGTTACTCTACCGGTTTCATTTTATTTATTACTTCAGAATATTTTTGTGAACTTTGACATTGTCACCAATAGGAATTAATCGCTTATTTTATAGTGGATTATTAAAATCCTTGCGTGATTATTTCGCTAATCCTTCAGTTCGTCCACTTGTTCTTGGTGTCCTGCTTGTTCATGTATTGCCTGAGGGTAATTTCTTCGATGGGAACTTATCAATCTCCCTGCAAGTGGGTAGTGACTGAGCGAGGGTGGCAACCCGCGATGCTCTCTCAGTGCCCGTAAACTAAAGCGCCGATAAGAAATGACATGACGCTGTCAAGATCAGCTGCCACGAGGAAGTGTGGGAGATGTGACAGCTTGAAATATGATTGGTGTTCGTTATCTATTGAATCGTATGACATATCACTACTTTACGAATTGGTTAATGAGATTGGTTTATAAATATTAATGAATTAAAAAAGGAATTCATTGTTTGTTTAATCGACGATTGTTTAGTTTCCTTATTCACAATACTTTTTTTTATTTTCACTTATTCGCTAACAGAGATCGGTCAAATATTTCTCTGATACCATTTACAAAAAGGGCAAGAATTTTTGACAGAATTATAATTCAAATGGGATGATTCTTACTACTGACTTCTCGTCAGATTCCGTATTGAACAATAACGTTGTCTTAATTTTTGTTTTACAATTATTTCTGGCTGAAAAACGAAAACCCTATGTTTCCTAAAGTTACAATCGTTATTCAATGCAAGAAGAAATGATGAAGTAAGTCTTAAATTCTTTTTTTTTCATCATGAATTCTAAAGCCCCGCGAACACCATGCAACTTTTCAGCAACTTAGTCGGCCGATTTTGACGTCACGAGTTGATATAGACAGTCTTGAGCCTGTTTCTCAGCAACTTGGCAGCAACTTTTGTCCTCCGACTCGAGTTGTTCCTATATCAGCAACTCGAAAAGTTGCATCGAAGTCGGTGGGAATTACCCAATCACAGGGCAGCGTTGGAACACATCAGTCGTGACGTCACGCCCATGGAAGATAGGCGTCCAAAAATGATATTCGCCGATTCGATTCGAAGACAAGCGCGTAAACAATTAATATCAGAGTTTTGCGAGTTTCTTTCGTGCAGAAATAAAGTTTATACTGAAATGCAGTAATTGTATGCGGCAGAATTTATCAGAGAGGTTTCAATACCTCGATTTTTTCGGATTTTCCACATCTGCTCGGGGAAACTCATTGCATTATGGGATTGCTGCTGACGCGGTCGACTTCATGTCGAGTTAAATGGTGTTTGGGGTTGACAAAAGTTGGCCAACTCGAAGTCGGCCGACTAAGTTGTTGAAAAGTTGCATGATGTTCGCTTAGCTTAAGACCTTTTACAAGAATACATTTGGAGAAGCAGCAAGCGTTTCATCAGCCTTAAGATAAAAAAATGCAATCTCGAAAACTAAAAGTATTTAACATCGGATAAAATGTGGAGCCTGCAGAGCTTCAATAAACAATAAAAAAACTCACCAAAAGGAAATTTGGCGAGAAAATTCATGTGCACGCGTTCCGCGGCCGCTATTACTTTTTATAGCATAAAACATCCGAATTCACAATTAAATATTAATAAACATGAATGGGTGAGACAAAGTTGTTTACTAAGTGACATCCTAGAACGGCTGTTTAACGCTAATATGGCGATGATCAGCTAGGAGCAGTCACCAGTAAACAACGAGGGCTCGATACACAGCCTAATAGGAAATATCTTTGGAATCTATTTAAGCTTTGCAGGCTTACATTGATTCTGGTGATATTTCCAATAGATCTGTATATCGAGACCTCTGGTGACTGCTCCTAGCTGATGATCGCCATATTAGCGTGAAACAGCTGTTCTAGGATGTCACTTAGTAAACAACTTGGTTTCACCCATTGATGTTTATTAATATTTAGTTTTCAATATTTTGCATTTCAATGAGTCTCACAAGTGTCTAAAGGACTGAATAATAAAAGTAGCCTTTGAAAACTTATTCTGATAAATTGAATAGATAAAAACTTGATTTTTCTTTTAAAATTTTTATAGGAAGCTTTAAAAATAATTAATAACCTCTCCGTTAATTTCAACCGGATATTTATAATATTTATTTATGTACTTATTTATTTCTTATAAACTACAAGCGAACATAGTTTGCTATTACTACTCTTAATAAACTCTATTAAAAGAAACAAAATCATTGTATTTTCCGTATAAATTTCCTGATACAGAATAAAGATATTGTGAATTACACCAACTTATGTAGTGATATGTTTAGCGACCCATTTCGGAGCTATTGTATTTGTCCTCCCCTAACAACTCCCGAACGGAGGGTGGGATCGACAAACGGACTTCACCATCGTGTTCAGAGTCCCAACCACCGCAGGAATAAGATATTTTCAGCCCCCCATGTTCGAGGTATTTGGCATTGTTTTCATTGGATTTCCGCTATTAGCTTAAATGTTAGAAATGCAACCACCTCATTTCAGTTGTCAGCTATACCTTGATAGGTAAGGTCTCCGACTCATATGCTGGAGGTTGTCGGTTCGAATTCGTGTATTATTTTTTTTCTCAATGTCTGCGTGGGTTTCTTTTTTTTTTTTGATTTTCTGATTTTCCTAAAAAAATTATATGTTTTCTTTTTTTATTATTTTATTATTATTTTTAATTTTTTTTATTATTATAGAATTAAAAATTTTAATGGCTTTTAAATTATGTTTTAGCACCAAATTCTATTCACTTGTTCTCTATGATGTTCTTCCTTTAACAGTTTCACAAAGAAATCAGCTGAAGGCCACAAGCGTTCGTTCAGAAATCCTTGCAATTTCCGTTGCAGCTTCTTAATAACGTCAGCCTAAGGAAAAGAAACATTAAAAATCTGATCATTTAATATCGGCTAATTGGAAAAGACTGAAGATTTATTGAAAAATCTGAAAAAGTTGATTTTTTTTTTTTTTTTTTTTAAATTTAGAAATTTTTAAATTTTTTTTTTTTTTTTCTGATTCCAAATAAATGAATTTTTTATTCTACATATTTCCTAAACCTTGCTTTTGCCTTTAAATATGATTTCTAATATTTTTATAGGATATTGCATGTTCAAAGGCTAATTATAAATGTTTAGGATATTTTTGTGAGATCGACTTCTTAGAGTTATGTCAATATGCAGATGTAAGTCTGATTTTGTAATGAAGCGTCATGGAAAAAGGTACTTTTCTCCTTCAAATGTTACTTTGTTTTATTTTTTTACATGTTAATCATATGAACTGTTCCTAGGTGAGATTAGAATTTGTCTACACTTACAACATTAACTCAGAAGAGATACATTAACTTTTCTTGTACCAATGGAGTGAGATACCAAAGGAAGAAACACAAACCAAAAAAAAAAAAAAAAATCAAAAAAGAAATGTACACCTAATTGGTAAACTATAGATGTTGACTAAAATAAAACTTGTATTTACCATTTTTGTTTGAAGTTGTTTGACGTGTCCGTCTGATTTATTTTTTTTTTATTTTCATTTTTATTTTTATTTTATTTAAAATGGTAATGGCGTATATTCTCATAATACGGTTTTTTACGTGTACTGTGAAAGTCATTGTCCTTTTTCTTAACGCCTGTACCCTTGACTAAACTATTTAATAGAAATTAAAAATTAAAAATTAAAAATTACATAAAAATTGAATTAAAACATTAAAAAGGTCACAACCAGGTTTCCTCCCCGTATGGGGATTGAAAAATGCCCCTCTCGGGGAGGAAACCTGGTTGTGACCTTTTTAATGCTTTAATTCAATTTTTATGTAATTTTTAATTTTTAATCTTTATTAAATAGTTTGTCAAGTGTACAGGCGTTAAGAAAAAGGACAATAACTTTCACAGTACACGTAAAAAACTTTCTTTTATTTATTTATTTATTTACTATTTTGTCATGTGGTTCGGATGGAAACTGAGAAATCAGAATTCGGCTGTTTTATTCTAATTCCCAAACATAACTAGATTTGATCAAATATTTTAAAACCACTGTTGTATTTTCTTCTCACTCAGTTACAAAATACGAAAATCCCTTCTTCTATTTTCCTTCTAAATCTAAACATTAAGTTACAATCATGAACAGAAGATTCATTAGTTATTGGAATAAATTGTCAAATAGTTTTGGTTAAACCACTTTAATTCCAGTCAAGCGAGAATAATCAGTCAGAAAAAAAGGAGTTCGTAATGTAAATATTCTAAGCAATGAATATCTTTAAGTGGGAACAGTTTCTGTAATCGAGAATCCTTATTTATAGAATGCGTTAGTAATACCTCAGGCTTGGATTTTTTTATGATCTAAAATCATACGACTAAATATAATCAAAACTATCACTAAATAGGACCTATGAACTGGTCTAATAAACACACAAAAACTTCACACTTACTCTGTCTTCCGGGCCAAGTTGATATCTTAGTATTTTATTCGAAAAATAGACTTAAAATATTACGAAAGCAAAATGGTCTTTTTTAAGCCTTTATTTTCTCTGTATAAAATAGTTCGAAATATGATTTATTTGCACAAAACCATTCGTATTGTTTGAATCAAAATAACTTTAATTATTTCACTATTCAATTCCAGCATTTTTCTTCTTTATCCGTTATGCGCATCACACTAAAACGGCTGGACACATTTTACTGATTTGTCATTTTGGAACTTATCACTGACGTTTGTCGCTACTTTTAAAAAACACCCTGTATTGAGACCGTTTCCATATTCATACAAATCTTAGTTTCACGAAGAGTAAATTTCTGTAATGCCATCTCTATATATAGAAAGGATTTTCTCTCTTTCTCTTTTTTTGATTGGTTGGATCATTAAATAGGGGTTCGCTATAAAATGTATAAAAGGGATTCGTGAGACAAAAAAAAGTTGAGAACTGCTAATCTAAATAATTATCTCACTGATGGATTCTTTGTTAAAAAGAAGGAAAATATTGTTTTAAACAATTTGCTTCTAAAGAAAAAGTGATCAAACGGTGAAACAACAAGAGATAAGTTATCAAATACTGATCGCCAAAGGGTTTTGTAAAATTAGTTGTGAAGATCATACTTTGTAAACTTAGTGAAAGTGATCTGTATCATTTCCAGTGAATTATTATTTTCTTTCTTTTATTGGGATATCCTATTGTAATATTAAGGATTGAGTTCACTTGAGCTTTTTTCTTGCCTGTTTGTCTATTTGTAAACAAATCATGTATGTATGCAAACGACTGCATGGATTTCCGTAAAATTTGCAACATAAATATATTTATAATATAAATATATAAATATATTTATAAAACATAGTCACATTTAACCAGGAAAGTTTATCCTACTGAAATGACAGTTAGTAAAAAGACCATAAAACACATTGTTTGTAAGAATACAAACAATTAAAAACCAGCGTTTCAGGAATCAAGTATCGAACCCTCTCATCTGGTTACTCACATCTGGACGGATTGCTTTAAAATTCGATGTGATACTATTTTTATGGTCTTAAAATATGAGTATGATTCATCATAATAACTTTCATATGTCTTCGAAAATAACAAAATAACGAAACAATTCACTACTCCTTATTTTCTTCATAACTTCCAATTCTATATTTCAACCCAATTAAGGGACTTCTTCAGGAAAATACTTCTTCTTAAATAGTTGTATATGCATAAACAAAGATAAATCACTTAAAGTAAATGCGGTTTCTTTAAGTATTTTTAAGAAATCTGTATTACATAACAAGAGGATTAGAGATTTCTTGACTTTAAAATGAGCCCATATCTTGATCATTTACTGTCAATTGTTTTAATTGTTATTGATTGTTATTATGTTTTGGTTACAATTCATTTGTTATCAATGATTCTTGGATGTTAGATGTTATAAGGTTTAATTATTATATTTTGCTTTGTATATTTTTGATTATTGCTTTGTATCTATTCGATTATGATTTTAAAGAGAAAGAGGATGTTTTTTCTTTCTCTTATTTATGTATTTTTATTTATATTTTCCTGAAGAAGTCCCTTAATTGGGTTGAAATATAGAATTGGAAGTTATGAAGAAAATAAGGAGTAGTGAATTGTTTCGTTATTTT
>JAFIDM010006943.1:59918072-59932143 GCA_023159025.1 Thereuonema tuberculata
GTTAATAAATGTAGTTTTTATGACATTTATTTTCTGGTGGATGATGTTTAATAATACTAGTAATCATCCTTTAATCCTTTAATCGCGTGATATGATTAAGATTAATTGGATTTAAATAACTTAAGGAAACGGAAGAATCTTTTTTTTTTTTTTTTTTTTTTTTCAGGAAATGGAATTTTTTTTTCTATTAGACGTTTTAAATTAAATTTTAGATGTTTTTAATTAAAAATTAAAAAGATTTAAAAATGTTAAAATGCCCAGAATATTGCTTTTATGAAAAATAACACAAAAAAGTAAATAAATAATTACAACAGTTTCGGAAATCCATATTTTTTTTTCTCGATTTCCTTCTTCGGTTGGAAGACGTTGAATATTGCATTAACTGTAACTGCCTCGTTGTCTCCTTATACCAGAAGAAGAAACAAAATGGATTTCCGAAACTGTTGTAACTGTTTATTTACTTTTTTGTGTTGTTAAAACTGTGCAATTTATGAAAACTCTTTATATTCGGGTCATCTTAACATTTTTGTTTCTACTGAACGTTAAACAAGAGGACAGATTTAAAAATCATTTCATTTCGACTCGTTTTAATGATTTTCAAAAAACAAAGAGAAAAAAATTAAGGACACTATTGTAAGGAAAGTAGGCTTTCAGTTTTTTCACGAGTCCCATTATTTGGGCTAATAGTGGAATGTTTTGGGAAACAGTAATTATTCACGCCTTTACTAATTTATAAACTGACTCCTCCTTCCTCTTATTTTTCTTAATTTATTAAAACTGAATTTATTGCTGCTAATGTAATTTCAACTAATTGTCAAAACATTCGAAGTTCACTCGCTTCGCTTGCAGTTGTGATGTTTTAGATCTCAGTATTGTACGAATTTACATAGTGATATAAACAACACGTTATGAAAAGGATTTTTAGAGAATTTAGAAGAACGCGCATATCGTAGGAAAGGAGCTGAAGCTATACAGAGAAACTATAAAAGCAAAGTAGTAAAAAGGAACTGAAAATATAGAATTTACAGATGAAACTGCAGAATTTCTTTTTTTTTTTTAAATAACGAAGTCTAGAAAGATTTGAAGCCAACTTTTGATAATGATTGACTTACGTCACAGTAAAATACGGTGTTTTTCTCGGAGATTTCGTATTATATACATTATTCTGTGTCGCGTTATTCCAATTATTAATGATACTCAATGTTATTGAATACATTTCAAACAGGTTATTCGTTATGATTAGAATGTAATTAGGAATTAATTTTTTTTTCAACAGGATTTAAAACGAATTAAGTTAAATTCAATTTAAAATGAAATGAGAAAACGTTTAAACCCTAATCTTCTGTCTAATGTCGAGTCAAGTAACTACTTTTCAACTAAACGAACTCCTGAATTATAATCAACACAAGTTATTGTCTTTAATTCCACTGTTTATCAGCTGTTTTTTTTTTCTTTTTATTATTATTTTTTCCTTAATTTCTATTCGTTCGGCGGTCGTGGACACGAAGATAACAAGTTTTATAGCATTGGCGAATGACTTTTTCCATCAACCGCCAAAGACTGTTTCGAGGCCCGATGATTGTGCGCCAAATTGCACCGATCGTTTGCATGCATTAACAGATGGCGGCGTCCGTATCATGTGACAAAGTGACCTCTAACCCGTGACATAAGTGCGCTGCGTCGGCACCTGTGACGGAAGTGGCCCGCCATCCTTTTCACCTTAGACCTGGCTCTTCAGTTTTGCGATGAGCTGGTAGTTTTTGCAGCGAATGTGGCAGCCACGAAGCGAAGACACGCTACGCCTTCTCGTTCGGAATGGACGACTTTGAACGTAAACACTTGGCAACGCGACATCACGCGAGAAAAAAAATGCACACCTGTGTTTGAATGCTAAGTGGTTTCAGTCGATTCTTCAAATGAAGCCTTCTTTTTTTATTATTCTGCGTTTTTTAATTTGCTAGAAGTGTTTCCGTCGAAGAATACCTTTGTGATAAATTGCACTCCGACGTAATTAAATCTACCTGAGCCACATATTTAATTTCGATTTCAAACCACAGCTGACAGTCAACACTGTAAACAACCTAGAACTTGATTGGCCAGAGACACTTCTTTTTTTCTACATAAAAAGTAATTGAGAAGGAGTTAGCACTTAATTTCCTTTAAATGAAAGAGATATTTACAGTAAATTACCTATTAGCATTTCTTTATATAATTCCACTCCAGATGTCAGATAATATCCCAGCTGTGTAGACGGAACTAAAGACAGAATTAAAGTTTAATTAAAAGTCAAAACAAAGTTAGAATCAATAACAGATTTTTTTTTTTTTTTTTTTGGCTCATGAAATCACCTTGATAATTTTGAACGATCTTCTTTAAATTTGGCGTGCATAATTATGGAAAGAGCTTTAGATTTGAAGAAAGACGAGATGAAATTAAGTGGGAACTGAACTTGCAATAATGGAGGTACAATTGTAGGAGTTTCTAGGTTGGAGACCAGAATAATGGTGGTCAATTGAACTATAAATAAGTATCCTTAAAAATAATAGAGAAATCCATTAACTAATCAATTAAGAGAGGGATTTCATGAGTCAGTTTTGAGTGAAGGAAGGAATCTATATTGTAAAGTTGGATATAAATGAGGTACTTATCAAATGTGATGGAAATCTGTCCACCTGTTTTAATGTCATATTCAACGGAACTTCAATTAAACAGACAACACATGTTCAAGTGTAAGACTTTCCATGCTCAGTAATAAAAGCCTCCCGAATTTAGATTTTAAAAGTATTTAGAAAAAGCTAAAAAAAAAGGTAAAGAAAAAAGGTAAAGAATTAAATAGACTTAACTAATGTAGGAGCTCGTACCTATCGTGATGACACTCACTCTTTAGATAGGTAGCATTAGGCGTTATGGTTTGGTCATTACATTGTAGCACTTATGAGTCGGACAGAAAAAGGTCAGAGCGAAAAAGTTTTAGAATCCATTTTTAACTGATAAACGCATGTCCCTCTATCTGTGATCACGAGAACTCAAAAACTATATATATCCCAGAAAGACGACATTTCAGAGATAGGAAGGTTTTCTAGAATAGGGTCCAATCAGACCAATAAATAAGAAATTGGGGGCAAAAAAACTGTCCCAAGAACATTTTGGCAGTATTAAAACGCCTTGATTTCTGTAGTTCGAAATCCAACTAAATTGAAACTGGAGAAACAGGTAAAGGTTTTTACAAGAGGATTTCTATTGGTTTTAGTCCGTCTGTCTGTTCTCAAGATAACTTAAAAACTGTTTGTTTTGATAATATAAGCTTCCACAGATCGTTTAGATTCAATGATCAGAGTAAGAATAGAGCCAGAAAGTGAACAGCTACAGCCCAAAAACCGTCGCTGTAAGTGAACGAACTGTACTATTTTTTTGAATAAAGTATTATGCGTTCTTACCAAGCAATATTCGAAAGTTAGTGCATCTGATATTCTTAATATTAATATTAATATTGATATTCCTAATACGATATCTTTTAAAATCTTAACTTTAAGACAGGCAATTGTATTTTAATTTTGAATATTTTTTTTTAAAAATTAGGATTTTTTAAAGAAAATTAATTTGGCAAAAAGTAATGTTTTGAATATGCCGTGGAATATAAGCTCTATGTTCTTTCAAGAACTCGTTGTATTTTCCATCAACTTCTTGTAAGTATATCAATGTACAAGAGCTATACTTCTTGCACGTATATCAATGTATAAACCAAACTTTTATTGTTTTGGTAACTTATCGTTTATGCCATTAAATGTCTTATTATAGACTTACATTCAGTTAGAAAACATTTAACGCAATCTTACGAAATATTCCTTTTTTATTATTATTATTTGTTTAAGAAAAAAGACAGAATTCATTTGCTGAGAGTTTCCTAATAACAAATTTTACGTATCTAATAATTGAACAAATTCTGTCACTCAAAAATGGAACAATCTTATTTGTTTTTCACAAATTGTTTTTATATATAATTCTCATTTGATAACTTTTTGGCGGTTTTCTTAGATTGGAAATGACTTAGGCTTAACATTTACTGCATTTGTAATGTTTTATTTATAGCCCATATATGTGTTTTGGTATTGCTTTTATTACACTGTATTTTAAAAGCGAATATTTCATTTAGCAAGAATTTTCCTCTACATACATTAAAAGGGAAATAATAGATTTTATTTATAGAAATCTATGAAACATAGTTTTTTCGATAAATGAGAAGTTCACTTATTAATTAATAATTTATAATAATTAATAATGTATTTGTTAATAATGAAATAATACAGTAATTTGAACTCCTTTTTGCTCGAAATCCTTTTTAATACTTAATACAGTTTAGAAAATAGTCAGGGTTTTGTTTTTATCAAGAAAGACTGTTAAGATATTGTATTAATATTTTTACATAAATGTAACCTGTGCATTAAAGTGCGAATTATTCTAAAGTGGGGTCAAGGCAACGGCCTGCCATGGGGCTGATACGTCTGAACCTGGATTCGAATCCGGAGCAGACATGGGTGTAACTTTTTTTGTTTTTTGTCTATTTCTGGGGGTATAATGGCTCCTACAGATTATCCTGGGCAACAATTCTTCAACTAAATAACTTACAGTTTTCTTCCTTAACGAGGCTAAAGGCAAAAAGGACCAAGAGCCAGAGCAAAGAAAAGTTCTAAATTGACAAATGTATTCATTATATAAAGGCTAAATTTACAACATAAACATGTAATATAATTTTCTCAAACTACACAATTTTGTTTTTTAAAGCCCTGAAAACGACAGAACATTCAAGTCAAAACATCTATTAAATTCAAACAGAACAAAATTACCATTATCTGGAAAAAAAATTAAATAAACGAATTAAATCCGTATTATTTACTTAAATTGTTTAATTTTCATTCATTTTCATCGGATCAAACAACTCGTACTAATGGAAATAGGAAAGCAATGGAAATTTTTCTTTCGAAATTTTTGTTGTTTTCTAGAACTTACTTTTCGACAAGGACTCAATTGAAAAAGATTTCCAATATGAAAGTTAAATCGTATCTAGTCCTCAAATATGCATACCACGTTTCAAGAAGATCCATCCAACGGTGGATCAAACAAACAAATAGACTGATTGATCTGACAAGCCTCACATTCCTAGTGGAAATTATTATAAATTATAAAAGCGTTATTCTTTCTGTCATTCTGTCGTAAGACTTTAAGTTTTTCCAATTTTGTGACCAAACTATAAGAGATAGATTGGTCATGTAAATGGATAAAATGTAGATCTTTTTAAGACAAACAAAATGCTACAAAAATCTTTCGAAAAAATTTTTTGGTTTCCAAGATATCGCCTTTTAAAGGGTCAAATTTTAAGTTTTCTCAATTTAAACGAAAAGTATAAAAGATGGAAGAGAACATTATAATGAGAAAATGTTGATATTTGAAAGTTCTATCGAACGATATATCACTTATTCACTTATTTCTGCGTTTGCAAGATGCATGCAAAAATTGGTGTATGGCACCAACCCGCAATACATCTGAGTTATCCGGAGACGCCACAACGGGCTGGGAAGTCGTGTATTCTCCGACGATCTCAACATTAATTTGCTAAATAAATAGTTTGTTTTTTGAATGCTATATATGCAAGGGTTCCAGAGCGAAAGCGAGGATACCCGGCTAGTTAAGCTAATAAAACGACTTTGATGATTTCTCTTTAGTTTCTCGTCTTCAAATGTTTCTAGTAAATTCTTTAATCTGTGGGCTTCAGTTACCTCTTAAATGAGTTGTGTTTTTCTTCCAATATGCATCCCAGATCGTGATGCTCTGAGTGATCAGTGACTGCAGTCTTTTGTAACTTAAATAAAAGTCATCAAATCGAATACAAAAGACGACTGACTTCAAATTAGAGGCAATTAAATTGCGATCAGGCATCCGCCGAGGATCAACAGCGGTGCAGGTAATACAGGTTTCCAAATTCGAATGTAAAAACGTTGCAGTTAGTGGAACCCGCCCTCAAATAAACGCAGGGGGAGGAACCATTAAATGGTGATTACTCGATCGCACTTAAATGACATCATAGTATCCAGAAGATTCGACCTAAATCCACGGAAAAGAAAGGATCCGAATAAAAGGCTTTTTGTTTCCAATCGTGTTTTGTATTTTTTAAGATGATTCAGGTCCAGATTTTTTTTTCTTTTTCTTTAATACATCTTTGCTCTCGGCTCTCTTAAATTAACTTCTCAAGTGTTCTATTTCAAATTATCATCTATTAGTTATTTCAGGACAAAAAAAAAAACCCCAGCTGAATTACCGATTTAGCCGAGATTCAGTAAATTTCTTTAAATAAATGAAATGCACGGTTTTGTTTAATTTACAACAATACTGGTAATACTCAAAAATACTCACTTTACAAATACTTTTCACTTAACGCCCAAGTGCTTTAAGAGTTCTGTAATCAAAGAGGCAATTACGAGGAAACGAAGCAAAGAACGAGAAAGACATAAGCCTGTTCTGGGAACTTGGAGATTCCTGACAAACTGTCTAGATCCTCAATCACTCTGTGGCAGTGGCGTATATAGAATATATTTTCGGGGGGGGCCCGACACCCCAAGGAAACCTATCTGTTCAACCAAAAAACGTTGGCAGGACATACCTTTATTATTTCGGGGGGGGGGGGGGGGCCGGGCCAAAAAAATCTTTTCACCAAAAAAAAAAAAACAATGAAAACCTATCTGTTCAACCAAAAAAAACGTTGGGAGAACATATCTTCATTATTTCGGGAGGGGCCCGGGCCCCCTCGGCCCCCCCCCCCCCTTATATTCGCCCCTGCTCTGTGGTAACACTAGAAATATTAAGAAACATCTCATCGGTGCGTCTCGGTAGACACATTGGATAACCAAGCAAAGTCGTTATTCTATTACATCATTTCCAACATTTGGGTGCTAGAAAAATTAATCGCATCGAAACCATTTTAATCTTTTTTTTTTTTTTTTATCATTCTTACATTTCTTATTATCTCACAATGTAGATTGCTTTTGCCTGTTTTATTATACATAATACAAATCCATTTCTGTTTATTGGGAAAACTAAATGCTCTCAGTGATGAGTAGAATTGATTCAAAAATTAACTATTGTTGTTTATCCCGATTGACTGACTGATCACAAGAGCCTTCACCTCCTCTGCTTTCCTCCTCGTTCGAGTGTTTGATATTTTAATCTTAAATACAAGTTATATACACGTAATTACAAACAAGTGTCTTTGGTTTGCATAACTAAACAGGAGATATTCTACGTTCTTATTCGGATGCCCGATAAGTGAAGATTTATACTGATTAGAGTAGCAATATTCAGTTCTCTGGGAACTGGAGATGGTCGAAGATTTTTTCTCGTTCTCTCTCCTTCAGACTGGTTCCAGGGCTCTAGAGTTGTTCTGTAAAATGGGATCTCTTTTTTTTCCCTTGGGATAAAGGCGGGAGAGCGTGGGACTGGACCTCAGTTTAGTCCCGAAGGTCTCACAAACTCTGAGAAAGCCTTTTTTCCGGCATCTCCTAGAACAGCCTATATCCCTTGCCTATTCGCTTCCCTGATCAATCCACCAATAAAAAGAGTCCTAATTTAAAACATAAAACAAGAGTTATTATTGAATTTACTTTCCACCAATCATAGAACAGGAAGTTTTAATCAGTTAATCTGAAAGATTGATTTAGATTTATCAGATTTAAATCTTCACAGAACGAGAAAATTAGACTTTTGTTATAAACTTTGCAATGCTTCAGTATCACTCCTGAAGCTGTAACACTTTCAGTTTATTTTGAAATTGAAAAAACGGCCCAAAAAGTGTTACGACTTTTCCTAACTTATCTTCGATGTAGATATTTGTTTACATGTTTATATGTTTGACTTCAGCAAAGAAAGTTTGCCACGGAAAGAAATGGCAATAATTCTTAATCATGCCTAGAAGTCCACGTGACAGAAGTTATTCGAAATACGAATGAAATTTTAAAACAAAAAAGAAGTTTATATTTGAAATGGACAGGTCCTCGGTTTAACAGAGAATATCGCATTCATTTTTACAAATCCATTCACAAACAGTTCCGTTAATGATGGAGCAGTTATCAGATGGCATGTAGCGCCATCTAGCGACAGAGATTACAAATGCTGGCGAATAATGACCGTTCTTAAAGAATTCAGTTTTTCAATAATTGAAAATGAATGATCGTTGCCACCCACCCCCACTTTTGTGATCTTTGAGAGTTGAACAATATGACATCCATTTATTTCCATTTTAGTCCTAACGCTGGTGGAGGGTAGTTTTACCCCTGAACAAGCCTTTTCTTGATTTTTTTTTCCGACTCTTCTTTCCAGTCAAACCCACCCACACCGGAGAGGTTCACTTGGTCGCCTGCTTCCCTAAGGGTGTAAATTGTTGGATGCAATTAAAGAGCAATTGATTTATGTTTCTCTATTTGGTGGTTGAAGCTACAATTAAAGAACGGAAATGGTGGGGGTGATTCATTTAGAGCTTATCCACCTGCAACAACAATTGCCTCTAATTGGTAAGGTATGGAAGGGAGAAGAAATCACTTAGGAGGAAGAAACACTGCTCGAAATAAGGCTAATGTAGTTTAATATTAAAGGGATTCACAACAAAAGCGTACATCTGTCTTTAGCACCATCTAAAGACACTTCATTACTTTACTAAGATCCGATTCTGTCTCAAGCCAGAAAAAGCAAACAGTTATTGAGAAAACTTGAAAATTGCTGTATTCTCTCGTTTGAACGCCTGCAGTCATAGGCGGAACTTTGTTTTGTCGGTAGACTAAAGGCAGGAAATATCGAAGTCCCAAAATTTCAACTTCTTCAAAGACCTTTTTGAATATCCTTCCGCCGAAGTCTCCGGGAGCTTAAAGTAGTTACCATTGCCAAAACCGTCAACAGAAGTGAAAGAATAACATTTTTTAAAAAAGAAAGAAAGAAAAGAAAAGAACATTTAATGATTTCATGTGGGTGTAAGAACAGTTGGCACTTTCTTTTAAGTTTTATTTTCTGGCTATTTTTTTATTATTATTTGTCTTCACGCAACTTATTTAATTTTTAATATTGATTTTTTTTTTCTTTTTTAATTACCAACCAAAATAGGCCTATGATTCCTATTAATAAACTGATAAATCTCAATAACATGAACAACAATTCTATAATAATACATTTAGTGATAATTTGTCATTCATTAAATAATAATAATAAAAGTTAAAATCAAAGTAAAAGATGATTTCCAAATCAAAACTAATACACTCTGTTACAAAAAAAGCTGTATTTAGAAAAAGCCGCAAAGCTCTATGTGCAAAGATCGTTCCGTTAGATAAACAAATGATTAAAATTCATCGCCAATGAAAGTTACGGGCGTTAACAGAGTGCTTGAGAAGGGCGCATTGTGGGACGTATAAAAAGAGCGACGTTCGCACGGAATCAGACAAAATCTGATTGCTTTTGCTGTTTCGTTACATATTAAGTATAGTCTGTGAAGATGCCTCTACTGCGCACCCGTCGCAGTGACAGCAACTGAGAGAGTTTGACAGAATTAGTAGTATCATAGCGGAACTCGAGTGGTCATGCTGACGTATCAGCCTCCATCTTGATAAGAGCAATGCGGCAGTCAGATGTGTAGGAGTCCATGAAGACACAGTTAACCGCCACGAAGGATCTGGACGTCTCAGAGGATCGTGCGATCACGAGAGCAGCCGTTATGATATCAATGTCATCCCATCTAAAGGCTCATAACTTCCGCTACGCACCGTAGGTCTACAGTATCAAGGAACACAATTCAACGGCGACTGGCAGAGGTGCGACTTCATTCTCAGCCTCCCTTAAGACGTCTCTCACTGACCACTCAATACCATCTGGAGTGTTGTCGAGCACGGGGATCTTTGAAGATGTCTAATTGGAGTCGTGTTGTATGCAGCGATGAATCTCGTTTCTTTCTTGACGCAGATGATAACCGTGTATGGACCAGGCGTGTTTATCTCCAGCTGCAGTGGCCGAGCGGTATTGTCCATCATATCTATGGTTGACATCTAGAGACATCTTCTACGACAACCGAACTCCCTTAGTTTGTAATAAAAATTCTTTTGCACTGAGAATGTTATCTTTTCTTTATCGTTACATATTCATTGCGTATTAGAAGTTTCCTATCGATAGAACACTTTCTTCCGGGTACATCCTTTTGAGTTCATTATGAACCACCAACCCAACGTAAGTTAGAAGAGGTCAGTCAAGGAATACTTCGTGGTACTTGGTTTAAATTCTTGGAATTACTGTTTTTTCTTAGATTAAGCTGTTGCTAAATCCTAATAATAAATGTTTAGCGAAGTACAGCAGCTTATGCTTCAATGTGCAGTGAAATCATCTTCTATAAATTGTATAAGTTAAGTATTGCAGAGTGTAAACATGAGATTATATCTAATTAAATGATTTAAAATATCAAAAAGCATTTTATCCATTTCAGAATTAGTACAGTGTATTAATATGCTTTTGTTATTTTTTAACCTGCACTATTATTATAGTGGTCCTAGTGGCTTAAGTGATCACGTGAGTGTTAACAGGCTGAAAGAACAGCATCAATATCTCGCGGAAGGGTCCTATGACTCGCCCAGCCATCTGTCAAATGAGTATCGAAATTTTTTCCCTCTAGTTGAAGGTAGGCGAACTTCCGAAACTCAACTTACTCGGGTTCGCTGATGATCTTAGAAGCCTTATCTCCTGCGTTGTCTACCTTAAAAAGAAATACGGGCAATCCATACCAAACGGTCCAGCACTGGTTGCTCGACCATTTTAAAAAAAAATGATTTTTTTACTGTTGTTACCCCTATGCATGAGTAATTCAAAACAGGCATTTTTTTTTTTTTTTTTTTATTTGACTTCATTTAAAAATGGCGTCAAGTAAAAAAAAAAGTAAAAAAAAAAAATCAATATTTTTAAAAATGATCGAACAACCAATTTAATGTTTTCTGGACCGTTTGGTATGGATTGACCCATACGGTTTTAGGTTGAACTATGCAAGAAAGTTGGAAAGATTAAAAAAAAACTTGCTTTTAAATATTCCAAGTTTATATTTCAGTTTCAGTTTTGATAAACTCTATGCAAATGGAATTTACTCCGTTCAGAAATGAATTCTTGGTTTTTTTTTTTGTTTTGGAATTTTATCATCCATAAACTGGAAAAAAAATTCGTAATAGCTTCGAGATATGGAAAACTTAAATGACTTTTGGGTGTTATTATATCATCGTCTGACTGTTCAGTTCGACACAGAATAATTTTTATTTTTCATTTATTTCATGAAAAAAAAAAATGGGGAGAAGGGGGGGAAATAGTGTTGGATCAAAGATTTAAATTTTGTTTCTACAAACATAAATGTCTGAATATATGTAAAACTGCTATACCATATTAGAGATACATATTAGAAATCTTTAAAATTTGTAAGTAGTAATGTAACTGGCAGGACCATCATAATCAATAATCTTAAATATACAACTTCTAATGACTAAATAATAATAATAATATTAATTTCGCAAAGAAATGTCAAAAATGGATTCTGCTATCCTCTGGTATGTAGGATTTAAAGCTTGAAGAAACGGAATGAAATACGGCAGACTATAATCCAATGACGAACTTAGGTTTTTAACCTATCTTTTAAGGAAGGAATACTCATATAATTTCAGGAATGCTCATGTAATCTTCATATGTGTCTCCCATAACTCTTAAATGATCGTCTTTAATCTTTACTTGTATATTTTCGGACAAAGGATGATCTAACTTTAGTTTTCTCCGTGTGGATCCCTGAGGAGAAACTTATACGTGAAGAAAATAAGAAACTCCCCTTTTGAATAGCATTGAAAGAGAAACAATTCCTATCAATAATCATTTACAAATCCATTTTAAATTTGCACGTGCTTTCATTTGCTTCAAAGTAATTGGATTTAGACAAGAATTGTACACTCACTTCTAAAAGTTAAGAACGGAGAAGAAAAATGTTAATTTCCGGAAGAGATCTGAATTAAAGAACCTGAAATTTGCTGCAAAAGTTGAACGAAGTATGCAAATTATATAGGTAACAGCCAATCACGGTTTCGCGTCGAGAAATATGCAAAATAGGCAGTTGTATAAGAAGCCGGCATGGTGAAGGGTTACAGGAGTTGCATTTAAGTGCTGATGAAAGGTGTTTAGAACATTCGTACGAGTTGGTTTCAAGCTAGACGTGTTTCTATGGCTTCCAGAAGACGAATGAAAGATTCTGAGCGCTGGCGGGCTGTCGGACGCATTGAAACAGGACAGTCTACAACAGATGTTGCTCGTTTCTTCGGCGTTCATCATTCCGTCATTTCACGATTATGGAAACAATTCCAAACCAGCCAAACAGTTGTCCGAAGACCTGTAGCCGGTCCTCCAAGGGTTACGACCCCGCGGAAGATCGATATATTGCTATTGTAGCCAAGCGGAATCGAAGATCGACCTCCACACGTGTGACATCTATGGTTGTAGCGACCATTGGCAAGATATCTGCCACTACTGTTCGTCGAAGGCTACACATGAATGGTCTGTACGCCCGGGTACCACGAGTTTGTGTTCCTTTATCCGTCCAATCCAGAGGGGCACGATTACAGTGGTGCCACCAGCATGTGAATTGGACTATGTCTGATTGGGGTAACATTATGTTCACAGATGAGTCTAGAATTGCCCTACAACTCGATGATAAGCGTGTATTGGTCTGGAGGGAACAAGGCACACGCAATCGGCCCCAGAACATCACGCATTCCGCGGTGGAAGCATTATGGTCTGGGATTTCATTGGGATATCGCACCGACCTGCACATCTACAGGCGAAGTTCTGTGACGGCTGTACGGTATCGAGATGAATCCTAGACCCCATTGTGAAACTGTACGCTGCAGCAGTTGGTCCTTCTTTCGTTCTAATGGACGATAATGCGCGTCCCCATAGAGCTGCCATCGTTGACGACTTTCTGGAGAGTGAGGGGATTGCGCGTATGGAGTCACCGGCTTACTCGCCGGACCTTAATCCAATTGAAAATCTTTAGGATGTCCTCGGCCATGCTGTATGTCGACGTTTCCACCTCCAGCCACTCTCAGAGCTTTAGAAACTGCCCTACAGGAGGAATGGCGATTACTGGACTCTGCGGTGGTTGATCACCTCGTAACAAGCATGATCACACGCTGTAAACTTTGTATGCAGGTGAGGGGTGCTCACATACCCTAATGTCGGTTTTTATTGTTTGTTTTGAATTTAAACATCATTTTGTTAATGACGCAAACTGACTTCATCTTATAATTTATGAAAATTCAATATTTTGTTTATCTCTGTATGTAATTCTTTGTTTTTTTTTCATGAATAAACATAGAGCTACTTACTTGCAGCATTTCATGTCAATCAAAGCAGAACTTGTCCATTTTTTCGCATTTTACCGCTCCGTGCTTAACTTTTGGAAGTGAGTGTAGATTGTAATAAATTTAAGCAAATTAGAAGATACTGTTTACGTTATAGTACAAATATTTATTAATTAATAACTATTAATAATAATAATTTATTATTAATTGTTTAAACGAATTTTTCTTTGTTTAACGACTTTAGAAGAGAAAATAAATAAATAATTTCAACATTTTAATCTAAGTAGGCTTCCAATTCTTTCAAGAACTTCCAGTTATTTAAATTGTAAATTGTCTAATGCATAGATTTTTCCTTGGTTTTCTGACTTGGCATTGGTTTTTATTATTTTGAAAATTACTTTAGAATTATTACAGTATCATTAATGCATTCCCCTCATAGCCACATTTCCCGCCAAAATCCAGGCCAGGTAATTACGCTAGCTTCTATTTTTTTTTCTTTAAAAAAACTATCTTTTAAATAAAAGACGTGGGCATCTGACCTCACTTCCACAGCTATTATCATTTTTTTTGTAAAACTAACATTTCCGTTAATAAGACACGTGTCCGGAAATAGTTCTTCTTCCCTAATTATATGGTTCCAAGGATGAAGGAGATCACAATGGACTAAAGAACTC
>JAFIDM010006943.1:59934041-59948675 GCA_023159025.1 Thereuonema tuberculata
TTTTTTTTCTTCTTCTCTAATTATGAAACGAGATTAAATAAAATCGAAATACTTCATTTAGATATAAAAAAATATGAACAGAATGAGAATAAATTATTTTATCTCTCTTTATATCTTGTTGTAAAATATAAAAACTCTGTTTTAATTTTTGACAGTCCAGACATTGTATTTTTTATCTGTCTGGGAGAGACTAGGTTTCAAAAAAAAGATGACCCACATTTTTTAGTGGGCAAAATTCAAGGTTGGGCTCCTGTTTAAAAACAAGCGTCATCATACACAGACGACTAGTTCTGTGTACGAGTTTTCGCAGCTGCAGACATACAGAAAAAGCGCTGGGGAAGAACTTGTTTCTAAGTGTTCGTCTTACGGAGCTACGAATTGGTAAGAATAAAAATATTTTGTCTTTTTTGTACTTAGTTATAAAATATAAAAAAACATATGTTTTATTTTTTTACTAATCTCTTCGATAATGACTAGAACTTTTTTTCTTTATTTTGTTTACCTTAGGAGTATTCAATTTAATTTAAAATTTCAACCAATAAGCATTTTGAAATAAATTTTCAATCAATGAACGTTTGTTTTTTTTTCGATTAAAGGCATTGATCTCTGCGAAACATCAAAAAATTCGTTATAAGAAAAAAAACCATGAGTCATAAGTAATATAAAATAAATGCGGTAGGCATCACAAGTTTGAGTATAAGGTCTCTGAATAACAACACAACTTTATCGAAATAAATTGTCTAATGAAAGGGATTATGTATTGGATTACCGAAGGAGTCAAAATAATACGCACCTGATTTTCGAGGGTGAAAAAAATACGGAACAACATAGTAAGAACCCGGCTTTGAATGATTGTCCAAGTTCACAGCATACGTCTGATGTAAGGCTTTTTTACTGGAAGTCTATCACAAGCGTATACCCCTACCATGATGTTTATTAAATTAAGAGAGATAAAAAATTACAACGGAAATAAATAAGATTCATTTTCTTTATTTTTCTTTCAGCTTTCGCCTGACATTGGCCCCAAAATATTACTTTCACGGTGAAAAGATCTTTTCTCCCTATAAAAGAATGTAGCCCTAGGGCTGTGGAATGACTCAGCATTCATTGCGCCTCTCCAAAAACTGAACTGTTGAATGCTCGTGCCGAAAAAAAAACGCGGTGAAAACCTATCTACGCGTTCGTCAAACAGAATGTAGTAGGTAAGATATTTGTCTTTTTTTGTTATTGAGTTGTAAATATAAGATTTAGTTTTAATTTTTACAGATCTCTCGTTAATGACTAACCTTTCTTTTCTTTTTTCTTTCAATTTACTGCTTTTTAATTTCTTTTATTTCTGTTTTCGCTAATGTTTTTTAAAGAAAAAATATCAACAGATAGAAAATCATAGGATGCTTTTTTTACTACTAATCTCATGGTTTATTTCTGTTTTTGCATCCGTCGATTACAGATAATAGAATAACCGTTAAAAAACATTTTTAAAAACTCATTTATATAAAAAATTAATTGGTGGAGGTTTTTTTACATTCATTGTAAGAAAAAATGCTCGAATGAATGAATTTACATTCATTCATTCATTCATTTATTGATTCATGTAAAAAATGTTCGATGAACTAGACATTCTGTACTGTGTAATAAAACAAAACGGTCTGTATAAAAAATAATAAAATTGAAGGCCTTTCTACATTCACTGTAAAAAATGTTCTTTCGATAATTATGCATTAAATTCATATTCATTTATTCATTCATGTAAAAAACTAATCATTCTGTATTATGTAATGTAATGATTGTGAAACAATCTGTATAAAATATTAAAATTGAACGTAATTTTCTTTCTCTATATGTTTCCGTTGTGATTTCTTTTTTTAAAAAATAAAAAAATAAGCCTCCTTAAGAAAAAAGATAAAATTAAAAATAGATACCATTAATCGGTGGAGGTTTTTACGTTCACTGTAAGAAAAATGTTCTTTCGATTATTAGACACTAATTCATTCATTTTTTTATTCATTCATGTAAAAAAAAGTTTAATGAATTAGGCATTCTGTACTGCGTAATAAAGAAACAGTCTGTATAAAAAAGTAATAAAATCGAGTATCCGTTGTGATTTCTTTTTTTTAGAAAATTAAAAATGAAACCTATAGTTTCCTTAAGAAAAGAATAAAATTAAAAATACCAAAAAGAAAATTATTGTGTTTATTTGTTATAATGTAAATCTCAATTAACATCAGATATTAAAAAACCAATTGTTTTTACGAAAGAATTCCTTTTTAAAATATTCAACAAACTTTCTTCTCGTACATTTGCGAAGGGCTAAATCGTGATACAGCCTTCGTTCCTGTACCTTATCAAATTAATGTTTCCGTTTTCAAATTTTTAGTAGTGCTTTTCAAAAAAAGGTTAGTGTGGAATTTCAATGTGGCATGTAAGAATTATTTGGTTTTTTAAAAAAGAGCTTAGAAATAGTCATAACCAAAAGCGCTACTACAATTTGAAACCGAAAAAACGTTTAAAAAAAAAGGCGATACTGAAACCGAAAGCGTAGCATAAAAGGATTATTGAGTTTTGTTAAAAAAAGCTTAAAAACAGTCGTAACAAAAAAGTGTAGGATTTGAAACCCAATCATTAATTTGTACTTTTGAATTATGTCAAACGAATGATGCAATTGTTGTCTATAAAACAACAATTGAATTATCAATCAGATCTGAATAGACGTAAAAAACCCCTTCATTCAGGTCATTGACATAGCCAGCCTCTTTGAAATAGAATTCCATTTGACTGAGAAAAAAAACCTAAAAGTTTGCGAGTTAAAATTTCTTTTAAAAATAAATCTGCTATTTCAAGAGTCATACCAATGCTCTCTCCTTATCATAACGAAAGCGAATCTTAACATGAAAAATAAAAAATTGAAATAATACTATAAGAAAGAATTCCTTTTTAAAATATTCAACAAACTTTCTTCTCGTACATTTGCGAAGGGGGTCCGTCGCGATACAGCCTTCGTTCCTGTACCTTATCAAATTAATGTTTCCGTTTTCAAATTTTTAGTAGTGCTTTTCAAAAAAAAAAGGTTAGTGTGGAATTTCAATGTGGCATATAAGAATTATTTGGTTTTTTAAAAAAGAGCTTAGAAATAGTCATAACCAAAAGCGCTACTACAATTTGAAACCGAAAGAACGTTTCAAAAAAAAAGCGATACCGAAACCGAAAGCGACGCAGTAGCTTTAAGGAATTTTTGAGTTTTGTTAAAAAAGCTTAAAAACAGTCGTAACAAAAAAGTGTAGGATTTGAAACCCAATCATTAATTTGTACTTTCGAATTATGTCAAACGAATGATGCAATTGTTGTCTATAAAACAACAATTGAATTATCAATCGAATCTGAATAGATGTAAAAACCCCTTCATTCAGGTCAATGACATAGCCTGCCTCTTTGAAATAGATTTCCATTTGACTGAGAAAAAAACCTAAAAGTTTGCGACTTAAAATTTCTTTAAAAATAAATCTGCTATTTCAAGAGTCATACCAATGGTCTCTCCTTATCATAACGAAAACGAATCTTAATATGAAAAATAAAAAATTAAAATAATACTATAAAAAAGTTTGGATTTTCATTTTTTTTTTGAAGAATTCTGTATAAAAATTGTATCGTTAAATTTACATTCATTCATTCATTCATGTTAAAAAAAGTTTGATGAACCGTACCATGTAATTCATTCATTCATTCATGGAAAAAAAAGGTTCGATGAACCATACCATGTAACATTAGTTGTGAAAAAATAATAAAAAACCAATAAAACAACACCACAATCAAAAGACAGTCCAAACTTCACCAAATACCCACCAACATCAGAAAAATACAAAATACAAACCATCAAAACATCCCCATACCTTCCCTCAACGAACCTAACCATACAGTCTCATCCCTACCTCCCCGTCCCTCAAAACATAATTTCAACAAAAAATTCGTTCTAAAACTACTTAAAAACAACAAAAACACCAACAAAAACAAAAGACAATCCAAAAAACACCAAATCCATCCATCCCTACTACAAAAATCACAAAAAAAACCATTTCCTTCCAACCAAACCATCAACATGGGCCTATACTATCCCAAGCACAGGGGGAACTCAACCATACCTCCCCCCGCCCTCCCTCAAAACACAATCAAAAAAACCTTCCTAAAACCACTTAAAAACAACCATTACCCGTCCAAAAACAAAAAACACTCCAAAAACCATCAAGTCCAACCATCCCCTCCACAAAAATCACAAAAAACACTTTCCTTCCAACCAAAAACAAAAAAGTGGTCTCAAGTGACTTCCAAACCAGGGGCCACAGTGACTCCCATCACTACTGGTGTCTATTCCTAGCTGATGATCGTCAAGAGCGTGAAACAGCTATTCTTGGATGTCACCAAGTGTTTTTCATTAGTTTCCTTGTAGATTTTATAAGGAGAAGTTGGTTACAAAAAACAGAACATATCCCGTCGGTTGCCTCTGACTACATAGAATGATCTGCTTCTCCTATTTTTGCACGTCAAGAATCACAAAGAAATATGTACGAAAAACGGGTAGAACTCAGAAAAATTGTGTAACTTCGTGTTAAAATTCCTGTCATTTTATACAATTTCATTTATGACCAGAGCATGAAACAAAGTTCACAGTTTGTTTTATTATCTACGCAATTATCATCTACGCAATTAATTGTATCCCGATAGTGTAGATGAGTTTATATGGGTTTAAAATTTAACTTTCAAAGCAAATTACCCGCAAGTTCGGCTTTTTTTTCTCATCATTTTACTGTTCGACTTTGAAAAATAAAAATTATTAATCACTTTTCCATGGTAATAAACCATTTCCGTGAAAGTGCAACATTGCACAAATAATTGGAGGGTTCAGAATTAAAATGGACCAAGTCCCTTTTTTTTCACATTTTAATTAAACTTGCTAATTTAGTGGTGATATATGTTTTTTTAAAAATAT
Source organism: Thereuonema tuberculata (assembly GCA_023159025.1). Lineage (NCBI taxonomy): Eukaryota > Metazoa > Arthropoda > Chilopoda > Scutigeromorpha > Scutigeridae > Thereuonema > Thereuonema tuberculata. Next base: position 59,939,023 of record JAFIDM010006943.1, read on the forward strand.
TAATTATTAATGAACTAGACGGGTGCCGTCGCTTCGCTCCGGAACCCTTGCATTAAAAAAAAAACTTTATTTATTTAGCAAATTAATATTGAGATCGGAGAATATATGACTTCCCAGCCCGTTATGGCCTTCTCCGTTTAACTCGGATGTATTGCAGATTGGCGCCTCATACCTGGGATTGCGCCACTCACATTTTTTGCGTGTATCTTGCAAACGCAGAAACGTTTGTGAATGATTCATATATCGTTCGATAGAACTTTCAAATACCAACATTTTCTCAATATAATGTTCTCTTCCAACTTTTATACTTTTCGTTTAAATTGAGAAAAAGTCAAAATTTGACCCTTTAAAAGGCGACATCTTGGAAACCAAGAACTTTTTTCGAAAGATTTTTGTATCATTTTGTTTGTCTTAAAAAGATCTATATTTTATCCATTTACATGACCAATCTATCTCTTATAGTTTGGTCACAAAATTGGAAAAACGTAAAGTCTTATGACAATGACATTCAGAATAACGCTTTTATAATATAAGATAAATGCCTTATTGTTTGAAAAACATTAAAATAATAAACAGCAGCGTTCCTTTAGACCTTCTTAAGAACTTTTTAATTTAAACGTGTTTCTCTAGAATTGACGTTGAGGGACTTTGTTTCCTTTGACTCTGAAGCCTCCACTTACTACTTATGTCGTTTAACATTAGAGTTACAATTACACAACAGCAAACAGCATTAAAATAAATATCAATATAAAATAAAAAGTTACTGCATATTAACTGCATTAAATTATATGTATCTTTGGTTTAGTTAAAAATTTAAACTCTTTTTTTCTGTTTTTTTTATTTTAGAGATGGAATTCTGGTCACAAGAACAATCAAACAACTTAAAGTGATCTCAATTGTTTTTGTCGTTTTCTTATCATTAATCTGAGGAGGAGTCAAGCCAAGGAATCTTAGTTTTCTTAATCTTTAGTTGGATTCTTTATTCTAAAGCTTAGAAGAGAAAGTGAAGTCAGTTAAAAGCCCCCAAAACATTATTATTCAAATTGGATAAGATGTGGCACCTCCAGAAAACTAAAGTAAAAACAAATACACATTAAAAATAAAATAAATAAAATTCTTGTGCTCCCCTCCAACAGCCTCAAAGAATTTTCTATGCGGCCTCAGGGCAGCACAAGAATTTCCTTTATTTTATTTTTAATGTGTATTTTTTTTTAGTTGAGTTTTCAGCCTACTAAATAGATACACAATACAGGTCTCCTCTTTATTAATACCTGGTGTGTTTACAGTGACTCCTCTCAACTGATGATCGCCAATTTAGCGAGAAACAGCTGTTTTGGGATGTCACTTTTAAACTCTGGTCTCATCCTTTTAATGTTCAAATTATTTAGAAAGTTTAGCAAACTATTTACTATATTCAATATTCAAAACATTAAATTACTAAATTAAACGAATCTTATTTTGAATTTAGGATGCTTTATATGGTATTCGCTGTAGTTTGAAGTTTGCAGCTGTTTCTGACAACATATATTCAAGACGATCATCGTATTAGGATTTTTTTTTTCTTTGTTATTTTAAAGGTAACAAAGAAATCGCTATTTATTTCTTTTGACTCTTTTGTCTTGTGAACAGTTGAAAGCGCACTGTTATCAACTGAACCAAAACCGTGTAATACTGTTTTTTTCCAAATTCATCCACAGTTTGTTGTAATCTCTTTTGGAAACAACTTGTTTCGCGTGAGACCTTGACTGTGATTTGATGGGAGCAAGATAAGGTGTGCGGGCGATAGTGGCAGGTCTTGAGCTCGCCAGGCTGTCTGCTGCAACATAGCCTCCGGTCAACCTATTACACCGGGACAGCTACAAATTTGGCAGCCATTGCAAAGGCATCTGGGCCTTGGGGGCTGCGCCGTTGTTGTTATTGCTTTTTTTTTCTTCTTCTCCTTCCCTGGTTTCCCCATCGCATCGCTGCAAATCAGAGCTTCGTTAGTTTTAGCTGCAAGGATATTAATTTAATACTTTAACCATCCAAAAGAAAAGAACGGCTTTTTTTGAAAATAAAAATCGCAAACATTAGTCCAATTGTGATGCATAAATAAGTAGAACATGATATATTTCCAACTTCCTAATTCAAATCAGAATATTTCATACTAGAAACCGAATTGGTGACAGTTGAAATTAGATAATTCAAGGTTACAATCCCTACACATGCGCCTTAAAACAATCCTTTTCCGATGGAAGCGGAAAACATTCATTCAAACATTAGTTCCTTTTTAAAGAATTATAAAATTCATTTATTACGGCGATGATTCAAAAATGTCGAACTTCAGTTTGATTTTAATGGAATAATGAAGTTATCAATCATTCATTTATTTTATTTTTTGTTTTAGTTAAAAAATTAAATCCTTTTTTCCTATTTTTATTTTATTTTAAAGCAGACTGGACAAAAAAAAAAAAAAAAATAGTATCGTAATAAAATAAATGTAAAAACTAATAAATGTCTGAACTTCAATATCTGCCAAATACATACTTTAGTATATTTTTAACTCAAATACATTTTAATTTGGGATTAGTACTAGGTTTATTTTTGAATGATTTTATTTTCCAAATTTTTATCGATTTTAATTCATTTATAAATTTAATTCTCTTCATTTCATAATTAATGATTTTTTTTTTCTGTTTCAGAGTGATTTGAGATCTGTCTTCAAAGTCATGTAAAAACTTTGTGGTTGCATTTGAAACACATGAAGTCTGAGATGGTTGTTCATTGTTAAACTGTTGAAATTAAAAGCATTTGAATGAATTGTCTACAAGATACCAAGAGATTCCTACAGTAAGTGAATCAGAAAGAATAAACAATCAAAATGGTCTTCTTTCAAAAAAAGATGCAGTTTAAAACAGAACAATCTGGAACTTTAAATATTCCGATTAAACAACAAAAATAAAACTGTTAGTAGTTGAAGATGAGAAGGAAATTCAGACAGACGCAGACGGAAGAAGAACATTGGCTTCATTTGTTGAGACCAGGAATTGTTTTTATTATGACAAAGAACAATGTTTAGATTGAGTCATAGCAGGAAGTCTGACAATTTACAAGAACTTGTTGATTAATGGAATCGAGGGAATTTCGTAGCACTGGAAGCCAAAAAAGTCAGAAGTTCATGGGATGGAAGAAAGAGTGAAGAAAGTTGTAGAATTTTAAATCCTGATCAAAGATGGTCAAAGTCTGTTTAATGTATACTAATAGAATTGAACAATTTTAGCTCAATAGTCGTTCGAGCGTAGCCGAATGGTCTGGGTAAGCTTCAAGCTGGGTTCGAATCTCAAAGCTGGCTTGAATGGTCTTTCTTTTGTTACAAAAAAAGGATTTGATAATCCTCACTTCCCTAGTAACTGAGTTAGCTCTAATAAGGGAATTGCTCTAATTATGAGCAAATACAATAAATACCTCAATATTATTTTGTCAAAAACCATTCTAGAAAAAAAGATATGAAACCATAACAGCTGCATTCACTCCACTGTTTCAATTGATTCAAAACCTCCAGTCAATTTCAAGTCTTTACTATACCAAAGAATCCAGTGCGTAGAAATCGAGAACAGATCCATTTGCGCAAAAGGCCTCCACGAGTAACCAAATGAATGAAGCAAAGTATTTTCTATCGTTATGTTAAAACAGTGCCTTGTAGTCGTCGCAGCGAATGTTGAAACCGAAACACATTATCATTGACTAATTTCTCCAGTATCAATGCCATGAACTCCGCAGGAAATATCAATCTCAATTATCAAAAATAGGAAATATCAAAAATCTCACATACATCTTCTTGAAATCGACGAGCAACGTTAAGAATAATTTCTCTAGCTTGACTGTTGAGAACTTTTCCTCGTCGAAATGTTGAATGTGAAGCAGCGACCGCCATTTTCTCTTCTATTTGAATGTGAGCGACCGGCCAGGAAAAGAAAATCTATAATCTGCGTTGCATTGTGGGAGTTTCAACTCTCGCCGCGAACACTGTAGTTACTTTGTAAAAGGTTAAGACTAGAATTATTTTAGATTAAAAAATGTTTCCCACTTTTAAAAAAAACCCATTGGATTAGATCATTGTGAAGAGATTTAGATAGTATTGTATGATCAAAAACCAAAGGGAAAATAGGCAAAAAATATTAGTAATTATATAAATATCCCAAAAGTAATGATTCTTTTTTGCAGATGCCATGAAAACCTATCAAATTTGTGTTTAATATATTTTTTATTCTCTTTGTAATTGAAATACGCCATCAGTTCTTTGTCTCTTGCAAAAACTTTTACATAGATTCTTAATTAAAAGCTTAATTAGCGAAAAACAATATTTTAACTAAATAAGGTATTACTACTTTCTTATTTTTTTCCTTTTGTTTATTAAGTTCTCAGTGCATTTCTTGTTTATCTTTTGTCTTCTATGGATAGATTTTGGTAAAATCAAATATTTGCTGTAATTCCGTTAATTTCTCTGTTTTTGCTCTGCCATTGCTGTATGAGAGTAGCTATGTACACAACTTTACAGTTTATTCTGTAAAGTTTATTCTGTTTATCCATTTACCCATGAAACCATTGTAAGATTTTCAAATATTAAAGATCTTTATTTTGGGCTAAAACTTTCCTTCTGATAAAAGCATGTTATGCCTCGAACCTGTGCCTTTCGTAGCACCATCAACAACGAAGTGATGCAAATTCAATATACAATCACCGAAATTGAAGGAGTTTAAGATTAATCTCTTAAATAGGAAATGCTATGAACATTATTCTTTGAATTACTTAAGGACATCGCATTTTGATCCATATTTAAAATTGACTCGTAAGATGTGTTAATGTAGGCTACTGTAAACTCTAATAAGATGTAAATACCATACATTCTAAATTTCATACGTAAAATTTCATGCATATTAGTTTATTATTCTTTAAGTTAGTGAAGGGCACAGTCGCCTGGTCTATATTTTAAAATGCTTTATAAAACTGTGGTACAGACGCCAAAGTCTAATTAGGACTGGGTAAAAAGACTCTAAAGTTCAAAGTTGATCAGTAACATACTCTTTGTTTCATTTAAGACACAGCCCATATTTTAAACCAGTCCTTAATATGGATCTATAAACATTAAAATTTGTAAAAAAAAGTACATGGCAAATGTTTGATGTACATTCTTTGAATTACTAAATGGCCCACATCTAAAATCGAACAATGAAATGATTTAGGAACACAAAATTTAACAGATTATGTATTTACAATATATCCCTATTTCTCATCTTACTCCTACATGCCTCTGTATCCCATTTTTGGCACTAACATCACTATCTCCATAACCCACCCACACCTATGTCTTATTAACCTGAAACAATATTTCGAGAATGAAAATTATAATATAATATAAAATTTTAATATAATATATAACTATATAAGAAAATTTTGGACACAGAAATTCAAAATATAGCTTTTTCTTTTTTTAAATGAAACCAAAGCCAGAAAAATTATTAAAATAAATTAAAAATTATAAACAAATTAAAGAAAGCCTAAACGTTTTCATAAACCAACAATAAAAGAGTAAAAAAGATATTAATAGTGAGTTCCTCAGAAGTTAATTGGAACAGAAAATATTATTAGCATAAAAATTATCAAGTAATTTAAAAATTGGTAAAATAAGACCAACATTAATGATACTGCGAATTGTACAACTGTCCTAATAAATAGCATTCTAAAAATTTATATACCTATCGAATTAGTGTTTTAAAATAATAAAATATTATTTTTTTAGTAACGTGTGTTTATATAAAAAAAAACAGTAAATTCATATACTCCTTCTTGAAATTTAAGATGAAATTTAAATCAATTAATATTTTGGTTAACTGAAAATCAAAAACAAAACAGCTTTATGAAATAATACAGATTTTATATATTACTAGCTGTACCCGGCATGCGTTGCAATGCCACTCAAAGAAAAAAAGTGTTTGTATTTTAATTCTGTTTATTGAAGTGTTTTTGGATATACAATATTTTTTTGTTTTTCCTGTCTGGTGCATACACAAATAAATCAGAAGGTTTTCCGACGCGTGAGCAGGTCATATACAGCTGTCCATGTGTGAAGCATGGATTTTCCAAATTTAGTCCACACACTTGTAGCGATTGTCCCTGTGCTTTCTTGATGGTCATTGCAAATGTGAGTCGCACCGGAAACTGCAAACGTTGAAACCACCAGATATTGTAAAACGGTTCTACTAATTCAGAAACCTTCGCGGGCGTGTGCACAACAACTCACCAAAGTTTCATCGCAATCTGATGAATGGTATAGGAACGCATACGGGACAAACAAACAAAGAAACATTCATTTTTATATATTAAGAAGATTATTATTTAATAACAGAAAAATGTGTGTTTAATTTTTACAATTTAACGTGTGTAAAATTAACGAAGTAATTCAAGAAAGGCCCGACACACAAATACTTAACACTAAATACATTTTTAATTACTTTGTGTGTTTTAATCAACTGCTTAAATTCCAGTGTAAAAAAAAAAATAAAATAATAGTTTACCACAAGGATCGAACTTAGGCCCTTTATTCGTTACCATTTATGTTAATGATACTTTGAAGTACGATGTAATGAATACACTTATATAAAAGATTGTTCTTGTTTATGAAAGGGTAAATCTTAAACGAAAGTTCTCAACAAAATTTCAAAATAATCTTCATAATAGACATTGTTAGGTTAATTGAAATTGTTCCCTACTTTTTCTAAATTTCGCAAACTTATTGTTATGGAAATAGTCTTGAGAAAGAGGAGACGAGTATTCTCCTCGAAAATTTGCTTTTGAAAATAAATGTAAGTTATTACGTTATTGATTTATTATAAATTTTTTTGATTCCTATATAAATTATGCTTTTAACAATTGGACCAAAACGAAAACTTTAAATTAAATTAAAAATCTTGAATTGAAATTCTTAGAATGAAATTTCAAAAGAAAAATTAGTGTGATGAAGTTATAAAAACTGAATTATTAAATAAATATAGAATTCTTATTTCCTAATAAAATTATATCAGTATTCGTCTTCGAAATTTTATATTAATATATAAAATCAACAGTAAAGGAAATTTGAAATTTTACTTAAAAAAATGAATATTAAATTATCAAAAACAAACAACAGAAATTAACAGCAATATTGATTATATCTTGAAAAATAAAAAAAGCCTATAATAATATTGATAATGAAATAATTTGACTAACAAATAATATTTTTTTAAAAATGTACTTGATGTAACTTGTTTGAATTTCTGAATCTGTTCCATACTTTTATAATTAATAAAGCTTTCAAAAAAATACTTTTGTTTTTCATAATTAAATAAAAAATAAAAACAAAAATAAATATTTTTTTGGTTAGCTTTTAATTATTTTTTTCAAGGTAATTATTTTTAAAAACTAATTACGAGAATAATTATTTAATGATGGGGAACTGTTATTTTCCAAAGAACTTTGATGTAGGTTTAATTAATCAGGTAAACAAAGTATTACTGTTATTATTTGTTGATCAAATTTGATCTCTCATCATTAGCTATGGAACTGCGCATTTGCTTTGCTACAGTTTTAAACTTCTTTCTTAAAACATCAGATGGCGCCACTTCCCAACATCACATTTCACGGTCATTCAAAGAAGTTGCGTTGAGATTTTATTAATGTCTATATATCTACTAAAATATTAAGGAAATGAACAATTCAGTAATATTCTTATGATTAATATGAAGTGTTTTATGATCTTTTTGTAGAAGTAAAATAATAACTTATTTATTTAATTGCAAAAGTTTGCGTTAAAGCTTTAGAAAAAAAAATGCAGAACTGAGTCTTACAGGTGGTTTTTTTTTTCTAGAAGTGACTCCTATTAAGTGAATCTATTTAGTCTCTTCATGGATTAAAACAATAATTTGTTTTTCTTGTTTTTTAATTAAAACATTTAACATTTTATAATATTCTATTTTTTTAAGTGTTCTCACAATCGTACAGGAGGGAAAATGAATGCCTTAAAACGGCTTAGTTTCACTTTAACCAAACCTTTTCTCATTTTAAGGCTATTATTATTGTTGTTGTTGTTGTTGTTGATTGATTACATAGTCTTTTTTATCAAAAAAATCTTCTTTTTATTTTCGTTCTCTTCGGTTGCTAGTCTGTTTATGTATTTTCTTTTTATTGTTATAGGACCTTGAGCCGTCTGTACCGTGGCCTTTTAGGCCTATTGTATAAACTATAGAAAGAACAAGCCATAGACGGAAGGAGAAGAAAACAACCATATCGGCTGCTGGATTCGAACCAGCTTCAGATGAATCAGTTTCCAAATGCGATTAAAATTTTAGATCGGATTTGCATTTAAAGATGTGAGAAACATAAAATACCAAACGGTTGGGGTTTTTTTTTGAACAGTTTATGATCGCAAATTCCTACATTTATTTTCAGTCATCATTCACCTGTTTTGCGTGTTTTCTTCAAGACGTTCTAATTATACAAAACAGAAAAAAAATAATGTAGCTTTGAAAATAGTCTAATTTAATGCAATTTTTTTATAGTAACTCAGACTGTTATTTTAACTTCAAATTTGGACCTTTGACTTGACGAATATTACATTTGAACAACATTCAAAGACTACAGAAGGTCGTCTTTTATTTTGGACTTGGTTTTAATCCTTTTTAAGTCATAACTATTGGCATTGGAATAATCCCAATAGTTTGAAAAACTCCATTGGCTGTTAATCTATTCATAACCAATTCTTAAGTGCGTGTTTCCCTAATAATCTGACTAGGGTCATTCCATATCAAATCATCCAGAAATTTAAGGAAATGTCACCCACCCTCACAGAAAACTTTGAAATTTTGTATAATTGAAGTTTACCTAGATATATGAACATTTCCAAAATTTAAATGTTGCAGGTTAAGTAATTTTTCAGTAATGGTCTCCAGAAGTTATATGGATCCAGGAACTCAGGTGTTCCATGGACGAGCTCCTTGATAATTTAAAAATGCAATAGTTCCTACAGTTTTTGCAGTAGAACCTTGATTTTTTTTTTTAATTAAAGAGGAATGTTTATATTTTTATGTTCATGCTTCTTTTATTCAGTAATCATAAGTTTTTTTTTAGAAAAAAAATGTAAATAATTTTTTTCAAATAAATTTGATACCTGGGCATTGTATTTTTTTTAAGGTATTGCTCCATCATAGATTCCTTTGAAAATTCTACAATATTATTATAAATCCTTCTTTATGTCACACAAAAAAAATCAGTTTGTAGAAATGATGGGAAGTGTAGAAAAAACACTATATTAAAAAAAAAAAAATTGATAATTTCTGACTATCATGTCACCTGTAAAATGAGCACCATAAAAAATACATATGAACAGAAGCGTCTTGTTTTAAGTAATTTAGCTGAAATGTATTCTCTCTATAAAAAAAAGTATCCTGAAGACAAAGTAGGATTTTCAAAATTTGAATCTCTTCGACCAAAACAGTGTATACTCGTAGGATCATCAGGAACACCTACCGTATATGTCACCACTTACAGTCAAAATGTTAATTGCTTCTAAATTCTATTTCTATTAAAGTAACATACCATGATCTAATGAAAACAGTAACATGATATAAATAACCGAGCCT
>JAFIDM010006943.1:59956713-59975458 GCA_023159025.1 Thereuonema tuberculata
TATTTAAAATACTAAAGTTTCAAATCACCATTATCTGTAAAAGGTAAATAGTTACAAGACTATTATACAGGGTGTACCTGAAATGTGCTGACAAACTTAAAGGTTGTCTTCAATCATACAAAACAAATAAATGTCATATAAACATGGGTCTGGAAATGCTTTATTTCCAAGATATGAACAATGCAACAATAGAGGTGTTGGTCCTACAGTTGCTCAGTTTCACAGAAAGTGTTCGAAATGTCCTCCGACCACAATGCACACAACTCAATGTCGTTCCATTGACTGCCAAACATGTTGAACCCATCCACTATGCGATCATGCAGTGCATGGACTTCAGGAACTGGTGAGGTGTGCAGTAATGCTTTAAGATAACCCCATACAAAAAAGTCCATAGGGTTTATATCAGGGGAACAAGCAGGCCATGTCACAATTAATTAGGAGCAATTTAATGACTACGATATGTCATGAAGACCAACACCTCTATCATTTCATCCATCATATCTTGGAAATAATGCATTTCCAGATCCATGTTTATATAACATTTGTTGTTTTGCGTGATTGAATAAAACCTTTAAAAGTTTGACAGCACATTTCAGGTATAAACTCTGTGCCCAAGGATGGTTACCAATTCCTCAATGGACTCTTCTGTAACTTACTGTATACATGTTTCTGAGAAGCAGAACTAAGAATCTGTTAAAAAGAGGAACTTAGTTGGAACTAAGAGTTCCAAGAGAAAGAAATGAATCCTTTCTGGCATTCATACAATCATGAAAATAAAAACATTTAAATTATATAACTTGGTCTGACGCTAATATTAGCATTAACATTTCAGAAATATATTTACTTTCATTTCTGAGCAAGTCAATTTCATTACTAGGTTGAAATGAAGGTTATGGGCCAATCATGCATCTCATTCCAATGGATGCTTTAGACATGCTTTGAAAATGTGTTTTTTGCTCTTAATTCCCAACTCTGTCTACAGCAGATATAAAGGAAAAAAAATAAAGATCCAAGAAGAAGTGGATGAAGCTGTGGATAGAAACAATGAACAAAGGATTTCAAATTTCAGCATCGAAATAGCATTGTCAGTTTTTCAAATTAAGTTTTCTTGCCACTATGTGCTGGTTTTTAGTTGCAGCTAATATCTGCCTGAATATTCAAAGAATGGCAAAATGGTGTTTGTAGTTTTAAAGCACTGGTAGCATCTGACAATAACATTGGAATAATTTCTGAAGATCTTAACTTCATGTACTTTTGAAATTTTTTTTTTGTCCAGCTACCTTACCTCTGGACTGGTTCTAGGGTTCATTTAAGCTATGCAAACACCATCCGATTTTGCACCAACTTAGTTCGCCGACTTCAAGTTGGTCTGATTTTGTTAGCCTTGAACACCAGCCAAAATCACACGTGAAGTCGGCCGTGATAGCGGCAATCCCATAAATCCATGCATTTCCCCCCAGCAGCTGTGAAAATCCAAATTAAAAAAAAAAAAAAAAAAAAAAAAAAAAAAAAATCGAGGTTTTGAAACCTCTGATAAATTCTGCCGCATACAATTACTGCATTTCAGTATAAACTTTATTTTTGTGTTAAAGAAACTCGCAATACTCTGATATTCATTGTGTACTCGCTTGCTGTCTATTCGAATCGGTGAATATCATTTTAGAAGCCATTTCTTTCCATGGGCGTGACTTCATGACTGACGTGTTCCAACGCTGCCCAGTGATTGGGCATTCCGACCAACTTTCCCCGAGTTGTTCCCGCACGACCAACTAAATTGGTGCAGAGTCGCTGCAAAAAGTGCTCAAAGATGGGCTCTAGCAACTCGAAAACTGAAAGTTGGCCAACTAAGTTGGTGCAAAATCAGATGGTGTTCGCGGGGCTTCAAGTATGTGAAATGGATACTATTTTTCTTGGATTGAAGGTAGGTCAGCAACATCAATTTGACCATCCAACATCAACTTGGTCTCTTCAAATTGTAACTACATTCTAATTCATTCTAACAATAAAGGTCCAGTGAGAACAATTTTAGCAAATACAAAACTGTACCACAAAGCAAAAGAATGAAACATTTAACATAAAAGATGGTCGTCTCAGTGTCCAAAATTTAATATAAATTTAAATTTTAATCTCTGCTTCCAAGTTATTTATTTTCACTAGATAAGCAAAAGAATTTATAATATTTTATAGTTAAAAACTGTAAAATATATTTTCCCTGTGATGATTACAATAATGATGGCTACTTCATCAGAAGTACCAGGGAGCCCTTCCTGAGTTGTCATTTACTTCTGACAGCCAGGGCTAAACTTTGTTCCTAAACCTTAAAAGTTTATCATTTGTATCACTTACCTCATAGCAGAACTTCAGTTGTGGTCACCATGAGCAGCAGTCAATGCCACAACAGTAAAATGGACCTCATCGGGATCTCTCTCCATGAATTGTTTACAAACTTTAGCAGCATCCTTTGAAATAAAACATTTACTTTTATTAAAATCAGAATTCTACAATTTCATTTTAATATATCTCACACTAAAGTGGTTATAAATTTGTTTGAATGCAGTAACAAAATAGCAGCAAATTAATGGGACAGAAAAAAAGAAAAAAGGCAGACTATGTACACCTGCAGTGGCAAGAAGATTCTTGTTTACTTAAAATACTAAATGGTCCTTACATTCTTAAAAAATTTAAGATTAATTAGATTACCTAACTATAGTCTGCAGACTAAAGAATGTTTATCAATTTGCTGACATTTCCTCCAGCTCCATTACAACTGGACAAAAAAGAATCATAACTTAGGAATTAAATAATAAAAAGTTGTTCAAAGTTTATGAAAAGCTTTTAGACTTAGTTCCTTGAAAAAACAATTTCCTTTTTATTCACATAAACTAAGGTAATGTTAAAATGTTCACTATGTATTTTAGATGCAGTTGCTATTTCTTAACACAGCAACTCCCTAAATTGTTATGTAGTACTTCCTTCTTACACTTGAAATTTGAAAATCTAAAAATGGAAGAATAAAGTCAAGGCAGATTCATCTCCTGATCTCATTTCAGCTGCACAGCTTTAACCATTTATATAAACTCTTACATGATGGCAAACATGAAACTGTTACATGACCCATTTTGCAAAAAATCCCACTATTTTGACCAGCAATAAATGTAAACAAATGAAGTCTCAAAGGAATTTAGTTCCAAAAGAATAAATTTAAAAACAGCAAAAAGTTTGAGGATTGCTATTCTTTTAACAGTAAAGCTCCTGAAGTGTTCTACAATGTTGATAGGTTTTCATAATGCTCTTTTTTTTTAAAGTATAAAAAACAAACAAACTGCTACTGTACTATATTGACATAGCACTGTACAATAACTGAAGTAACTTAATAAATCTGTATCTGGTTAAAGATACTACACAACACCAAATAACAGAAGGAACATCCTTAACACACAAGACTACCAAGAACAGCTAGCAATTAGTTGACAAACTGGCAAATACCACATTAAAACAATGTGGCTAAATGAAAATGGTGTCCAAGACCAGCTTAACTATTAATGCAAGTTAGCACATTGGACAAAAAACATATCACAGGAGTGCAAGAAAAAGTAAATATGCCTTTCAAATATTTACCATCACATAACATGATTTTAAGAAATTTTTTTTTAAAAAATTTGACACTTGTCATTGATGCTCTTCCATCATGTGACATTCTATCATTTGAAGTAGTTTTTAGAACATTCTCTAAAATTCAGAGAATTTCATTCAAGGCGATTAGTGAGCATCCATTATGGTTGCCAAAGCTGTGACATTACCAGTAAGCAAAGGATCCTAACATTCATCTGTAGTGAACCAGCCAGCACCTTCTTTGCCACCTCTTTGAATTGAAAGTAACTCTGAATTAAGTGTCAGGAGATTCTTTCGAAAACAATTTTTACTGAAATAAATTCATTCTATGCATTAGAATGAGCAAAAGTCAATTTCTTAAGATATTTTTCATTCCATGTTGAAGGGACACTACATTTGCAAAGGACTGGAGAATTTGTCACTCTTTAATAACTTAGTCAAAATACAGTTTTTGCTTAAATAGCAAGATACTAAAATACATTATACAGGGAGATTCAAAATTCCCTGTACAAACTTTAAAGGATACAAAACATTCATAGTTAAATGTATGTCCCGAAAATGCTAAAAGTTAGGCTACACTAAGGTTCAGAAATAAAAGACAACCAGTTAGGTAGACATGGTTTTTAGCCCAATACGACAGTAAGATGTACGAAATAATGTCAGTTTCCGTCTAATGATCCAGTTTCACCCAATTTCTGGTGCAAATTTTTGATTGGGCAAACCTCTGTAGGGGAACTGTTCAATACAATCTTACAACAGCTCATCCATTTCTGTTCGCTGTCCCACAGGCTAAGTGCATATCTGCCCTCTCAGCATTAGTGAAGTGATACATCCTACTCTTACAAAGTCAACGTCTCAAATGATGGCTCATACTGCTCAACTAATGTGTTGCCAAACAGCACCCTCTAGCACATTTGGGTGGTATTTATGGACATATGTTCCACTATGAATATGGTTTATTTTTGTATTCCTGATCTACCTTCAAAGTTTATGTAGGGTGATAAAAATATCATATATATAGTAATGATTTTTAAATTCACATTTATCTTTTTATAATAGTTCTATTTATTCTTGTTCTTAGTTGTCGTAAGTTTTTGTATTAATTAGTATTTGTTCTATTATCAATTGTATATTCTAATTTTTACTATTGTTTAATTTTGTTATTCAATTCAAATTTTCTGTTGACTGTGCTTCTCTCTCCTTGATTCGTTATTTTAAAAATTAGTTAAAAATCAGTTAAGCTCATGTGTAAATTAAACTTGTAACCAACCACCAATTGCAACCCTTGTATAGTCTATTCACTCCTGGGTTTCATCTCCAGTATTGTGGTGAATGTTTGCAGCCACTGGTTTGTGGAATTAAGAGTTCTTGCCAGATCTTATTCAGTTTAACTGTTTTATTCATCTGATGCAGGTGTTTAAATAAACTATTTACAATGGCTGTGACTGGTTGGCTTGCTTTTGTAATTGACTAGGGGATTTAATTTACACATTAACTTAACTGATTTTTAACTTTTTAAATAACGAATCAAGGGAGAGAAGCACAGTCAATGGAAAATTTGAATTGAATAACAGAATTAAACAATAGTAAAAATTAGAATATACAATTGATAATAGAATAAATACTGATCAATACAAAACATAAGACAACTAAGAATATATAAGAATAAAAAGATAAATGTGAATATAAAAATCATTACAATATATAGTTTGAACAGACTAACAACTTGTTAGTCTAGATAAGTTATGCTACAACTTGTTAAGTCATTTAATATTCTACAGAAATTGCATTGCATAAAGGCAACTTTAACAGAAACTGAAGTTTTAGATCTCGTCATTGCTTGGTTCCTGGCCTTAAAAAGCAGTGCCATGAAGGATAAATTCACATTCCTATGAATATTTGATTTGAGAGGACAAATTCAAATGATAGTCAGTGATTTGCTTCTATTTCAATGAGTCAAAACAAAACTAGGATCCGATTTGGACAATAGAATCATCAAAGAACCACTTCTTTCTTTTGTCAAAAAGAATACCTTCATGAAGTGTCCCCTGGAAATACTATTTTTATGTCCAATTATGCTTTTTTATATATATATATATATATATATATCAACTTTTAACTGCTTTGCCAAATTTATCTGAACTTTGAATGAATGGTTGGATGTTTAGTAGTTTAATGGCACAAAAGCATCTTTGCTTAAGCTGCACCAAGAAAGGTAAAAATTAGAATAAGAAAAGAAAATGAAAACTAACTGCCCAGATAAGGACAGAAATCAAAGAACAAGTAGTGTCCAAAGTAAGATAGTAAATCTATAGTTTATAGAAGAAAATAAAAACATCTGAGAATTACAAGAGGTTGGCAAGGTCACATTGATGAATGAAGCATAAAACTGATAAAATGATCTTTTGATCACTCATTTAAAAACAAGATTTGAATGAATGAAAATAAATTTGCCTCCTTTACTGAATGCACTTTCATAATTCTTCATTTTTGGTGGGGTCATGTGTAGAAAATCAAAACGTTTTTAGTCATTTTCATTGATTTTTTTTTTTTTTTTGTCTACAGTAACTATAATAACTTTAAAACTTACCTCTACAAATGAATCATCTGAAGTTGATCCATGGTTGATTGGGAATTGTTTCCTTCCATCTGTAAAACATCCAATTCAATTAAGATACACAGACCAAATATTCATCAGTAAAATCCAAATATTTAATGCTAACAAGGCAAAATCAGCAACCTAATTAAATTTGCATAAACCTATTTTTTACAACTATAGTAAACTCCCGATTATCCGCAGGCGGATTATCCACGGAACTCTCCGGTTTCCATTTTTTTTTTTTACTGTTCAATTACGGAATTAACAAAAAAAATTTAAAACTAGAATAAGGTAAACAATAAAAGAGGCAGATTTAGCAACGTCCAAGTAGGGGGTTTTCGTGTTTCAATACGAAAAAACAGACAATTAACCGATTTTTTTTTTTTTTTTTTTTGCAAAAAGTAAGAAATTAAAGTAAATTAAAATAAAGTAATTGTTTATAATGTATGTACTGCCACTTTAATGTAAATAAAACATGTTAAAAGCATTTTTTGTGTTGATTTTCGTCCTTTTTCTTCCTACTTTGGATTATCCACGGAATTCGCTTATCCACGATTGCCATGCCACCCAACTCCACGGATAATCGGGAGTCTACTGTAGTTTTAATTGTAACCATCTAATATCTATTCATTTTTTTTAAGTCTTGCAAAACATTAATTACATTGTTGCTACAATCTCAAGCCCAACAAATTCTTTCAATTAAAGGAAAATTTTTAATGAATCTTTTGGTAAGGGACTACAAACACTTCTGAATATCCAGCAATTGGAAGATTTATGTTGAATTTCTTACAACTTCCCCAATCAAGGTCTATTTTTTTTTTTTTTTTTTTTGAATGTTAAAATTGTTTGTAAGTTTTCCAAGAACAGTAATAAAAACTACGTTGGTGTTGGTCCAAAATTTCTTTAAGTTTTTAATTATATATCTAATATCAGAGAGAAAAAAAAACAACAAAAAAAAAAAACAATCGAATGTTCCCAACTATTTACTGTTAAGGCTAAGGTCACACATTGAATTATTGGCTGTGAGTTCGAGCTGCTAGTTCTCACTGAGGAAATAGCTAGTACTTTTGCCACACTGTGCTAATGCACTTGCTTCTCAGTAGCAGCAACTGAAGGCACTGAGTATCAGTCTCAATCCATTCAATGGTCCAAGCAGTTCCTCTGGTTTTGCAGAATCTATTCAATTAGTCTGCAGTGTAATTAACTTTCTTAATATCATAACAGCATTTTTAATACATCAGTTGAACCTCAGCATGAAGTTATGACTCTTGTTAAGACTAGCAGAAGACAAGATCATTCACAAATGGTGGCAGTATTAACTAACTAACTATATATAAAAAAAAAAAAAAAAACTTTATGGACTTTATGTACAATATCTTAAGATTTTAATTTTTTTTCATCTTTACTTCATCAAGTGAATCTTGTAATCAGTCTTCCTTCAACTCAATTTATTACTTAAAAACTTTACTACTATACTGACATACACTCTAAATACTAACAATAGTTATTAACAATAATGAGTAATAATAAAGCACAATGAAACCAATATTAATTTTGGACAACAAATTCATTGGAATTTAGTTTCTTTTCCACAATTTTTTTTTTAAAATTTTCAAGCATAAATTTATTAATTTCCATTATCTTTTTTATTCAAAATTACTTATAAACACATGATTCAATAATAAATCTAGAAACAGATTAATTTTAATAAATTAAAAAAACAAATACCACAACAAATTAAACAAATGAGAATTACTCGACTGTATCTCCAGTCCCCCACAGCAATTACTCATTCCGAGGGTATCCTGTGACCTGCTAGCCCCAAAAGTTAAGTATAATCAACTCTTCTAGCAGCAAATTTTTTACTGGCACTGTTTGCAGGCAAGTAGCAATTCCTTTATCACACTGAGCTATTTAATGAGTGTTCTGGCTGCTAGTTGACTCACAGCTTTAAACTGTGTGACTAAGGCTTTCAATATCAAAGTTCTTACACTTTGTAAAGAATTGCATTTACTTGTCCTCTTAGAAATTTATCAAAAGCTTCTATGTATTCTAAAAACTAAAGTAAAATGGCACAATATTTCCTACTTTATTTTCAAGCTTTAAAATAAAAAAAAATAGTATATCAGTAGGGGGGGGGGGGGGGAAACCACCTGATCTCTCTGCAGGTATCCAGATTTTGTTAGAATGGAAAATTATTCTCAGTCATTGTTTCAACAACAGAACTAACTTTTTGTAGGATCAACTTCAAGATTGGGGAGGAATTTAAGAATGTGGTTCAGTTTTAACATTCCTATATACCCTTCAACATTTTTGCAAATACGAAAAAAATTACTCATTAGAAGAGCAGGCCTTTACGAGATACATAACAGAACTATTGTAAGTGCCAGCTATGCAAATATTGAACAGTGAATATTTAATCATCTCTAATAATTAACCTCTATTTTCTAACTTTTGTTTTTTGTTTTTAAAGATGATCATTTCCTCATTGAAATTAATCAAGACTGATTAAAGAGAATTTGCCTTGGAATCATTCAACTTTGGAATTTTTACAATTTTACTTATTTCATAAATCAGGAAAACAAGAAATTGCAAGTTTCAATGAACAAGAATTCACAATCATATCAGTATGCAAAAGAATTACATAAATGTCAAGCTTTAATTTTAATGTTTTGTACTGAATACTTACTGAAAAGTCTTAAAACAATTGCTCAAAAATGAACTTCAACAACAATGAAATGCTAATTAATGAATTCAGTTTTCATTTCTCTTTTGTAAAGGCCTTCTACACAAGGGTTGAAAACACTACTTTTGAAGAGACACCAATGCTTCCCCTTCCAATTATACTATTTGACATCAATTTTGTTCTTTTTGTGCAATGAAACTAATAAGCTTCAAATTAGGATCCCCTGATTGTTTTCACATTACTATATGTCAAGCTACAAGTTTTAAGAGCTCTGTATCCATTGTGTTTAGTAGGATATAAAATATTTAATATCAGGTTCTTTTCAGTTTTCATAGTTTAATAATACGATTACATTTCGTCTTAGCTTAAATTCATTTAAAAAATTTAAAAAAGATTATATTCAATGACAACATCCCACAATTAAGCTTTATCAAAGAATGCTCTAGTTATTTGATTTCAGATTTTTTTTATTTTTAAATTAAGCCTAACAAAATCGAATGAACCTCAATCCATTTCTATGGGACTTAATTAACAATACCAAAATAAAACATTAGAAAATCAATCTCACCAAGTTCGTAGAGTGTATTATCCACGTTCAGCAAAGAAACGAAATGGAGTTTAGCAACTTCTTCAGGATTTGGTGCCTAAAAACAAAATTGGATCAAATTCATTTAAGTTGACAATTACAAAAAAAGTAAAACTCCACACACTTTTAGAAGTTGATATCATTAGGTTGGTTAAGATTTTTTTTAACTATTAAATGTAAGGATAGGAATTGAGTTCGAGAAAATGTACATATTTACAGATTTAATTCGGTAAGGAATTATTTTATAAAGGTAAAAAAAAAAAAAAAAAAAATATTACTTTATAATAAGGACAATTCAATCTATAGCTTTAAGCATCCTGAATATTTTATTTGCATTTTCAAGCACAAATGCCCAATTATTTTCTTTGATTTTATTTACATAGTATTGAATTTTTCTGTAATTACATGATTAAAAATTTTAAAAATTAAAAGAGGCAAAAAGGTTTTGACAATTAAGTAACTCATCTGCAAAAACTGAATTTTTAATGAGGGTAAACTAGCTGCATATTTGTTAAACAGGAAGATGTCTGCAGTAAATATTCAATTTCAACAAGTACTACAGTCATTGAAAGAAATGCCTTTTTTAGGTTTTAAGCTGAGACTAAAGCAGGGTGCACACGATGCAGCTTTTGCTGTTGCAATTAAGTTGCACAAAAAAGTTGCAAACGACAGTCAGGGCACACACGATGCAACATTCTTTGCGCAGCCGCTTGGACCAGCGGGCAATCCCATAATTCATTGCGAACACTGCTTCCGAGGTGGAAAATTCAGAAAAAAAATCTAGGTTTTTCAAACGCTCTGATACATTCTGCCGCATTAAATTACTGCATTTACATATTAACTGTATTTATGTGTGAAAGAAACTCGCAATAATCTGATATTTATTAAGTATTCGCACATCTCAAGCGAAGGAAATCTGTTTCGACGCCATGTTTCCCCCTTAAGCCGACGTCACGACTGACGTATTCCAACGCTGCACTGTGATTGGGTAATTCCATGCAGCTTCCTTGCAGCTTGCGGAGTTGCACCGAGCAGATATCCTCGCCTTTGCAGCTTTGCAACTCCGGTTGCAACTTTGCCCATGCAGCTCTAAAAACGCTCTAGGCCAAAAGTTGCACATGCAACTCGGCCCAAAGCTGCATCGTGTGCACCCTGCTTGAGACTGCCGTTTCAAGCTTGTTGGGTTCTCATAGTCAGGACAAGACCCAAAACGGCAATGAAGGGAAGTAATAGTTGAAGATGGAAGAACTAGACATGTTTATCAAATATTTCAATATGCATCACTTCCTAAATTAACACAATGGCCGCAATGCTGCAAACTGACAATACTGTAATTTTTTTTTTTTTTTAATGAATTATACACCGTACTTTTTGTTTTGTTTTAATTTTTTAACTTTGACTTTGCTTAATGTCTGTTGATTTTAACGGGAGCTAATGAACCCAATGGATCTTAGGGTCACTAAGATTTCTTCACTTCAAGGAGATTGCTTTCTGGATTTTATTGATCCAACATGATGCATTTCCCCATACAAATATGACTGCAGAAATCCAAGTCATTATTTCTATAAATTCAAGCTATAGGCATTCTGTTTAAATTAATTATCAAGATGACTGTTTTTACATGAAAAGTTCTAAGTAAAAATATAAAGTGATCTTCAAATTACAGTCACATCAAACCCTTATCTGAACTTCAAATGATCAAGTTTCTGAATGAAAAACAATTAAGAATACAGTGTGCAACATTCTTCTACATAAAGATTCCCTCTTGAATTTTTTTTCCCCTTCTAATATCCAGTATGTTAAGCTAATATTCTGAAAGCATTAGAAAAGCTGATTGCAACCTATCACAAAGTAGTATGCTTAAAATAATTCAATTGAGTCAGTCAATGCAAGAATGTCCCAAGTCCACATAACTTTATTTTGAGAAAAATAAGAAAAACTGTCAGGATTCGTTACTTAGGATGTTATTGTTGTCACTGTTGTGTAATGCAGCGACAACAAGGCAGTTGCAATGGATTCAAAACATTGTTGCTCCGTATATACGGCAGCACTGATGCTTTAAGATGCCTAAAAAAAAAACTTTGACCTGGAATTTTCATATTTTGGACTTGGATGTTCTTGCATTGACCGACTCAATTTCTTCCTAACACTTAAAAGATAGAAAAGGAAAAAAAAGCTATCGTCTCAAGTTCAACGCTACAGCATGATGGCAATGCCAGCAACTGCTAAAATACTAAAAATTAAACTTCATGCAAAATTTTATTTTGATAAATTTCAAAAGTTTGATAAAGTTCAATTATTTCAAACTAAAATTTAGTTAACTATTTAGTTGGCCGATTCCAGCAAGAGTATAGTCAATCCATTTGAGGAAGGCAGTCCCCTCAGGCATTGGGACTGAGAACTTGAAAAAATAGGGGAGAAAGGGTATAAGGTAAGTGGGGGTAGGGAGGAAAGATTACAACAGTGTTGGCAGAGCTTGACCTCGTTATTATCAGCTTTAAATAACTATATTTCCAAAGAGCTGAATTCTCAAAAAAAAAAAAAAAAAAAAAAAAAAAAAAAAAAAAAAAAAAAAAAATCACATAAGACCTTTTAATTCCGTAATAATACCCTGATACCCTTTCATCTCTATTTTTTCAAGTTCTCAGTCCCAACGCCTGAGGAGACTGCCTTCCTCAAATGGATTGACTATAACTTGCAGAGCCAGTTAAAAAGGACTCACTACCAAACACCCCTGCAAAGTGAATGGGTTCAGTCCACATGCTGAAAAAGGTATTTCAGTCAGATCCAAGTAGTTTGTGATGTGATGGAGCAATGCAATGCAAGATTAGCGATTGTGCACGGATTCAAACTTGGACAGTGTGTCCAAAACAGTTGCCAATGTCAATACGGCATGGCGTGTTATGACGAGTGACAGAACTGTCCATACTATTTTCAAAGTTCTGTGCCAGTGATGTTCACACTTGACCATAAGCCAAGAGCCGGTCATCAAGTTCTGTGTAACATGGTACAGTTAAGGCAGAAAGTGGAAGAAAAAAAAAAATCCACCGTGCGTGAGCTCAGTGCTGAACTTCCCATATTATCCAACAGCAGTTTCCAGACACCTAGCAGCTAAGGGCAAGGTTAAAAAAAACTGGATACCTGGGTTCCACACTAACTTGTCGAACAGCAGCAGATAGGGCATCTCGAAACATGCACTGCCCTCCAAACATGAGGCTAGCACTCCCTTTCTGCGTCGGATCCTTATGGTTGATGAAAAATGGGTGCTTAATGAGAACAGAAAGCAAATATAGCACAATGGCTCAGTAAAGGGGAACCACCCAGAACAAATGTCTAAACCAGACTTGCACCCACAGAAGGTTCTGATCTGTACAGTGGACTGCCAAGACTGGTGCACTGAGTTTTTACTGTGGCCAAACAACCACAACTGCTGTGGTTGGTTGCTTGAAGTTTAAATGGCACAAAAGCAGCTGTGGCTAAGCTGTGCCAAGAAAGGTAACAATTAGAATAAAGAAAAGGAAATGAAAACGGTCGAAATAAAAAGGACAAAAATCAAGAAAAGAACAGGTAATGCGCAAAGGAAGATGATAGTATAGGCTATAGTTTATAGAAGAAAATTAAAAATCTGATAATTATAAGAGTGGCAAGGCCAAATTGATGAATGAAGCGTAAAACTGACAAAATGGATAAAAGATCATTGTCATTTAAAAGCAAGGAAATATGAAAAGGAACATGAAATTTAAAGAGGATAAAAGCACTGATGACAATGTTGAGTAAAAGCAGGACATTCACTTAAAATCTGATAAATGGTTAAAACAATGTTGCACATAGTGCACAGGGGAGGTGGACGATTCAACAGTAAATAGCAATGGGTAAGTATGCCCGATCCTCAGACATATCAGAAGAACATCCTTCTGGCGAGTTGGAAACATTCAATTTGTAGGAGAGGATAAAAGACTGACAAGACGAAGTTTATTGCCATGTAGATCATTCCAGTCATGTTGCCAGGCAGCTCATATGCGAGAACGAATAAGAGCATAAATGTCAGAGTGCAGAGTGGGAGATCTGTTGCAGTGGTCAACTAGCAGCAGACTTGGCAAGAGAATCAGCGAGGTCATTGCCAACAATGCCGACATGGCCTGGGATCAGAGCAGAAAATGATAGTGCAACACTGAAAACAAATTTAAAATGGACAAAAGGGGTGAACCTTCAGGGTGTGACTGCACAGTGCCTGCAGAGCACTCTCAGAATCACTAGATAAGAGAATTTGGGAAAACTTTTCCTGAAATGGATACTGGCTAGGAAAATGGCATAAAACTCAGCAGAGAACACCGAAACCTCAGAAGGAAGATGAACCTTTAGAACCAAAGGTATAGAAAATGTTGAAATCGGAGTGATTGGACAAATGTTCCCGACAGATTGAAAGACATGTTGATTTTCTCAAAATGACACAGCAAGAACAAGAAATCAGTTTGGTAGAGGATATTTCCAATGTGCTGATGTCAAAGTAGAGTGGCAATGTTAAGCTCAGTGAGCTGTAGTGTAGTGAACCAAGTAGTCACCCAATGTCCAAACAGTGGGATAATGAAAGGACGATTGGTGAAAAGTTGTCGTAGACTGGGACAACACATTGATGAGCAGGGTTATGTGGAAGTGAAGAAATCCGTGCGAAATATTGGAGACAAAGCTTGTCTACAAAGTGCAGGGACAATTCCAGAGCCTCTGTGTACAGGCTGGGAATGGGTGAAGTACGGAAAGCACCAAGGCAGAAACAAACAGGTGGTGTACACGATCAAGCGTCTGAAGTACAGATGGCCATGCAGAGCCATAGACAATGCAGCCATAATCCAGTTTAGATTGAATAAGGGTTCGGTAAATGCACAACATGGCCAAGCGAGCACCACCCCATGTTGATTGCAGAGGCACTTTGATACAATTTAATTTTAAAATACACCGTTTCCAAAGGTCAAGAATGTGATCCTTAAAAGTCAATTTCCTGTCAAAAATCAGGCCTAAAAATTTATGCCGAGAAAGACATGGAAGTGGGAAGCCACCAAGAGTCAGCTGGGGATCAGGAAAAATTCCCGATGTCTAGAGAAATGGACACATACAGTCTTTGACTGAGAACGTAAAACCATTAGAAACAGTGAATATCTGCAACTACACTACTGCCATGTACTGCTACCAGGTGAACAAAGGTCACCAGAAATTATGCAACAACAAACCATCTCTCGTCAATTGTTTTGGTCCTGTACTCCTGCAAGATTGAGCACAAGATTGAGGCATGCAAAAAAATCAACACTTTGGGGTACGAGGTCCTCCCTCACCCTTCTTATTCACCAGACTTGGCCCCCCCCCCCCTCAAACTCACTTGTTTTGCCATTTGGACAACTACTTGAGGGGCAAACGATTTGCTGCGATTCATGCAGTGATCTAAGAAATCGCTAACTGCAATGTTAGCTTCTGCCACTGTGGCATTTCTGCACTGAAGGCACAGTGTATTGCTGCCTTGGGCAGATTTTTCTGAATAATATTTACTTCATCTGATACTGCTGGTTTTGTGTGGGTCAGAATCAGCCAGTAATTATGAAACAATCCAATATATTTATAAATTAACAAAATGTAACACTTAAGACATCAAACTTACTATAAAATAAATGATAATCTATGCATAAGGAACCTGGGCACTTAGAAAAAAATAAGGAGGTTGGCAGCATTTGAAATGAAATGTTTAAGGAAAAAAAATCAAATGGAAATAAATGAAATAGATAAGAATTAAAACAGCAACATAATGACAAATTCATTGAAACCAACAGTAATGTTTGTAGCATGTAGAGAACAGCTCCTCATAGTATATCCAATCTTGCATTATGTGCAAGATTGGAGGGGAAAAAAAAAAAAAAAAAGGACTGTTCATTAAGTGGCTCCAATGTATTACAACTAACAAATCACAAAACTTAAGTCATCTGGAAGAGACTTTAGATTAGGTAGACTCAACCCATCAAGTGAAAAGAGTAAAAGAATTTAAACACTACTTGCATCTGTTCTGAACTACTTTTAGTTCTGAATGGTTATCTTTTGACATTTACTTTTAAAAGCAATAGTTTAAAACCTTTGTGGCTACTAAAAATATCTCAATTTTTAGACCCTTAAATATAAGTTTAAGATGGGATAGCAATGCTATGATAATCCAAGACAGTTTGCCATTTTTTAAGCAGACATTTAAGTTTCAAATTTGCTTTTAAAAGACCCATCTACTTCAAATTTTTGAAAAATTCATCAATCAATGTAATTAACTACATTTATAATAAATTATCCGACCTCATTCTTCAATATCGTAAAACAAACTTATAATGTACAACTAGAAATACCCATCCAGATCATTTGCCATTGCAACTACATAAAAATAAAGAGCTCATAAAAATTTACATAAGCTGTTTAAATAAACATTCTAAGCAACATGGAAGGAAATCAAATTTCCTGTTGTCAACACTACTGATCTTTAAAAAACAAACATTAGAAACTCTGTCAATCTTAGTAAAGAAAATTCAACTTCAGTTATTCAATTAAGTTATCTGAACTCTAAAAAGATATTAAATTATCCTTTGCTATTACGTAAGTTCTTTTGATGCGTAAATGTAAATTGAGTTGCCTTCCAAAAGAATAGAATATACTACATTTCACCACTAATTTAGTGCTTTCGTACAAACTTTCTACTTGTTGCTCTTTTTTTTTTTCACCTCACAAAACAAATTCCTTACAATTGATTCTTAATTTAAATTAACGTAAAACTATTATTAATATTATTATTAGTAACCATTATTCTAATATCAAAAACTATTTAAACATCCCATTCCCTACCAATATCACAGTTGAGAAAAGCCTGCTGTCAGGCTGAAACATCCTGACATTTTGTAATGTTTTTTTTTTGCACGATGCAAATTACAGAAGTAATTTTAATATTTTATAGGGATCTCACCAATTCATTGGATTAATTAAATTGCCTATGCAGCCTATATCAACCTATCAATAGTATACTGCAGTTATTCTTTAGCTCATCAATACATTAAGATTTATCAATTCAAACTAAATGCCATAAGTCACTACCATCCACTATACCTCAAAATAATCTTGAAGATGCAATCAAAATGATGGCATATTCAAGTCTGTCCACAAAGTGATTTAGTAACTATTTTAAAAAGCCCCCCCCCCACCATCAATGCATATTTGCAAGATTTACATTTATTGTATATTTCATTTAAAGGTTACCCATTATTTTTGTTCATGGAATAGAGCAAATATGATTCGTTATGCCAACATTTACAGTTGTTGAATATCAATTTAAATAGCAATGCTTAAAACATCAAAACTTACAGAGGTTTGGCCTTCTTGAGCAAATTCAGAATGAGAAGTGCTTATCTCCTGTAAAGAAAAAAAACAAAAAACAAACAAAACAATGAGAAACAAAAATGCAAAGATAATTTAATATCAACTATAATCAAAATTAGAATTTAAAAATAATAAAATAATTTTAAGTTCTCACTTCGTTCTTCTCCAAATGAGCACCTTTCTCTTCAGGAGTCATATCTTTAGTTTCATCAAAAAACTTCTTTAGACTTTTGCTTGAATCTAAAAAACAAAAGTTGCATTTTAAATTTTAGGAAATCAAACGCTGGGAAATAAAAAAAATCTAAATATCCAATTTGAGGATTACAATAAAAGCAAAATTCATAGTTTGCATTCATAAAGGCATTACTCAGCTCTGCAGTGGTTAAAACTTAAGGTATTAGCAAAAAACTAATATTTTGTTATTAATAAATCTTTGTGCAAGATTAGAATAGAGATAAAAGTTATTCATTTTCTTATTTAAAATAAAGTTTCCGTTCTGAAGGAGTGTGACATACTATCTTTCTTTTTTTGAGGGATTTCCCCCACTCCAGGATGAGAATATCTATTTTGGCCCGATAACCTCAGGCCTTCTTTGGGAGATGTATAAATTTCAATTACATCAAGGTGGGCACAAATCTAACAACTTCAGTTTCTCGGATAACAAGAGAAACTAACAACGGAAGTTGTTAGATTTGCGTCCCCCCCCCCCCCTTGATGTAATTGATATACAGTAATATCCTTGAGATACGAGCATAATCCATTCCAGGACCGAGCTTGAACTCAAGGTTCTCGTATCTCAAATCATTTTTTCCCATAAATAAAAAAAAATTAATCTGTTCCAGTCCTCTAAAAAACTCCCTTATTAGCGCTAATAATAATAATAATAAAAAAAAATAAGTTTTTAATTGCTGTAGAGACATACACACAAAAATTATAGCATATAAGGATTCCTGTGATACAAAATAAAATGTAGTTTTAATTATGAGTTCTTACTGACAGACGATACAGTAGCGGCTAATGGCGGCATGTGCAGAGGGAGGGAAGAGAATTGGCCCATACGTAGACACTTGATTCTGTACAGCATCTTCGATTTGTATTCTTTACTTTTCTTAATTTTTTTTTCTCCCGACTACCCTCACCTTTCACTTGGCGTAGGGAGATTTGTCTCCATCTCCCTTTCAAAATGTTACGGAAATGAGTAAGACTTGTCAACTAGTGCTAAAGAACAACCAGTAGACAATTTATCAGGGCATTTCTTTTCAATGAAATCAGATAATTTCATGCTTTATTCCCATGGTCATCATGCGTTTCTTCTTACTACCATCCTTACTACTCACTTTCTTAGGATCATCACTATTACAAAGAATAATGCACAAAATAGAGAAAATCCCATATATAATGCAAACACAATATGGAAGACTCGCGGGAGTTGCATACAGAAGTTGACGAACACATGAAGTAAACGAGTGAGGTGGCGTGGGCTGCTCCAAATGCTCGACCACCTAGCTCGGCGTCTGTAAGCGGGCTCGTATCTCACAGCAAAAATTTGCTCATATCTTGGAATACTCGCATCTCAAGATATTACTACTGTGTATATATCTCCCTAAGCAGGCCCGAGGCCCCGGGCAGAAATATCGAAATGTCTTCATCTTAAAGAAAGGAAACCCCCCCCCCCCCCAAAAAAGGATAAATATAGTATAGTTTCCTTATTTTTAGTTGCCAATATGCAATTTTTTTTCATTGAATACCGAGTATATGAATAGATAAGTTTGTAAATAGCTCAAAATACTCTTCAGAAAAGCTACATGGGAGGCAATATTTAGTAATATTGAATTTGAAAATTAAAAGATCTGGCCTATTCCTTTCATTTTTG
>JAFIDM010006943.1:59980458-59993454 GCA_023159025.1 Thereuonema tuberculata
TCCTCATTTTGTTCATGTGCCGTTTTCTTTTTCTTGTCATTTTTTACTAAATTATTTATCAGTG
The DNA here is from genome assembly GCA_023159025.1 of Thereuonema tuberculata. Lineage (NCBI taxonomy): Eukaryota > Metazoa > Arthropoda > Chilopoda > Scutigeromorpha > Scutigeridae > Thereuonema > Thereuonema tuberculata. The sequence continues at coordinate 59,980,523 of JAFIDM010006943.1, forward strand.
GTATTTTCAAATACCACTGCGCAGGTAAGGGTTCTTCCTACTTCTTGTGACTTATTCAATTTGAACTATCAGATATAGTTTGACAAGCTTTGCTATCAATATACATATAGGAAGGTTTGGATCATTAGAAGCTTCTGTAATTACAGTACAAGATCAGCAGAGCAATGAATGTAGTTATAGATTTATAGCAAATGTAAGCACTGTTAATTCAACTCAATTCATATATCCAATCAAATTTTTGGATGTGCAAATTCATGAAGTGCTTTGGAGAATTAGAATAAAATTAGCTTACGATCAACTTCTTAAATACTGTAACACAATTAGTGGAATAGCAAACTCGGGTTTTAAATCGGCACATTAGGAAAAACTGAAATTATTCACTTGCATATGCACTATTGTACAAAACTAAATTACAAAACATTAAATTCCTATTACTTTTATATTGGCCAATTAACTTTTAAAGATCTAGTTTCAAAGAACCTACCCATTAATTATGCTTTTTTTTTTTTTTTTAATTTTATCTAGGAAAAGTATTCTAGAAGTATTTGCTGAATTCTCAATTTTTTCGGTGTCTTGTATTTTCAACTAGACAAGGACATAAAATATCTATCCGACTCCTTCCTTTATGAGAAACATTGCTTGTGGAAGAACATATTGAGATGCAGTGGGAAAAGAATAAACCATTGAGAATATTTTTTAGAACGTTTGGAAAATTACGCCTCATAATTAGCTGAATCAATTGCAGAATACTTTATAATTTCAAATGAACAAGGTAATTCCACAATGTTAAAAGAGTAATTCCGTAAAACCATTCTCTGATTGTTTGCTTTCCCTCATCTCAACATTGAATCTGCTTCAAATTTCTAGCCTCGAAGCCAAGTTACTCATTTAATATGAAATCTGCTTTAATAACTGTAGCCTAATGGGTGGGAGAGAAGAATGACGGACTACATAACAATTCCCCTCCCCAAAAAAGTTTTGCCACATTGCAATTTGCTGTTGGATATTATGCTCAAACTTTTATGCAATTCCTTCTTTCAAATAGTTTGAAAAAGAATACCAATCTTATGCTTGATTTCTGAGCCATATTTTTTCATCAATCTCAGCCTGCTTAAGAGGTCTGGTTGAAATGCTAGTAAAAAACACATTGAATGCTTAAGGCTACCCTCCAGTTCCTCAACTTCTGTTAAGTGTTAACTGCAATACGCTGGTAAGCTTTTCCCATCCAGAAAGTCGATAACCCATCTGTCTATCCAGATTATCTTACATCATTAGTTGGGCAACTGTGTGAGGGTCAAGTACTGACAGATGTCTCATCTGAATTAGGAAGTATTTGATGTCATAATAGCAAAATGGGAATTTGTCTAAAGCCAGATATGCATTGGTTTGAGAAATAGTATCACAAAATCCACGGGCCTTGGAATCTATTCCTTTTGAACAGACTAGTACCATCTATATCCGCCACACATTCCCTATGGTTGCAGAGATGCCAACTACTACGGATTTTCCGTAGTTTCTACGGTTTTCTCACATAAACTACGACAATACAGAAGCGACACTAATTATTACGGATTTTACAAATTCGAAATACTGTTTTAAAATTATTATTTTCCGTCTTCTGTTAACATAAAAAATATATATTTTCTTGTGTTGGAGATCCACTCTCAAGAAAATAGTTCCTGAAAAAAATAACGAGATGGCGATCTTTGACCATAAGCATAACATCGGACCGCTTACACTGCTGAAGGGGGGCGGGGTGTACTCAGCTGTGCGCAGACGGTTACTCATTTTGGTTGCTCCACAGCACTACGTCACTGGAGAACATCAGACTGTGCAATTCCTGTTCCACTTTGTACAAGTGATATGCGTCATCATCTACGTATTTCGTGGTGATTTGTGAAGGACTACAATAAATAAAATAAGATGTCAGGCAAACGTAAGAACAAAGAAGAGCCAAGTGCAGATTGACATAAACGATTTGTGGCAAATCAGCATTACCGAAAGATATATACTCGGAAGAGTTTCCATGCCTAGGACCATCGAAAATTTCACCGAACCACGTGTTTTGTGAAACTTGCAATTGTGATTTTTCGATAAAACATGGAGGACGTGATAACTGCCGACGCCATGTGACTTTTTTTTTTTTTGTTGTACCACTTGTTTTCAGATTTACACTACTGACAACCATCTTTGAAGGTTGGCATCTCTGTGGTTGATATGTGGATGCCATTTTCATTCCTAACATCCATCAGCACTGTTCCATGTTCCAAGCCCGAGGGACAAACCAGTAGCACCTTCTCCACACATCTCACAAAATTAAACATTTCAGGCCAAAGAACAATCATATCTAGCTGCCCACTATAAATCACAGGCATCCCTAAAATTTTCTGCAGCCAAACCCTTATTCCACCACAGTAGACTGAGTGCCTCTTAGCAGAAAGCTTCAATCCAATGCAAAACTATTATCCCATTATGTGTGGACAGAACATCTTTCATGACTTAACATCCTAGTTCTGATGCATGTCATGCTCAATATCTGTTCAAGCCCCTATTTAACCCCAATGAAAAATACCGAGACTCCTAAGCTGTTCAAATGCAGCATCTGCATCATTTTGAAGGTGAATTTTCTTAGTTCTTCCATTTACTTACCAGTGCAATTTAAGCCAAGAATACAGTTCTCCAAGAATGATAGAAAAAAAAATGACATTAAGTAATTAGTCTAATTTTTTCCAAGGAATAGTGAAATCTTAAAATTTCTGCAGTCAGGATGTTGAACTTTTAAGTCTGATTTGAGTAGGGAAGTATAACATTGATTCAGAATTAGTTTTAAAATCATTTAATGTTAAAGTTACAAATATAGTTTTACAATGGGGGAAAAAAATATTTAAATGAATAAATGTTTTAAAATAGTGTTATTTAAAAGTCAATTTTCTACAATAAGTTTCTTTTCTAAGTAACTAAGTTACTGTAAATAATGCAGTTTGGTTCTTATTGTCAAAAAACGGTAAAAATGACAGCCAAGTCTCATCTTATCAGCAGATCTACAGAACCAGAACTTCAAATTCTATGCTCTAGAATCTTTTCCTTTTGGGTCATAATAAAAATGTTAAGTTTACAAGATATACTTTGTGAACAAAACAGAAACTTCTCCATTTCATAGAAGTTCATTTTCCATGGATCATGTACATTTCTCACAATGCAGACTGTGTCTGGGTTTTCATTCAGGAGTAATTTTACACTTGGTGAAATCTTGAGGAAAAACCTTATTTGACAAAATCTGATCATTTACATTTGCTTGGAAATCATGACTTCAAACGTAGAAATAATATATCTGCAATGGTGAGTTCCTGTCAGTATGCGAGAAGACAGTTAAACTTGTAATTTGGAATGTTTTTCAATACTTCAAAAGAATCATTTGTATTTCTGAAGCACTGGATAGAGTAGTTACTGCAACAAATTTGTCCACTTGGGACTGTAAAGAAAATTGCCTGAGGAAAGGCTTTCCATGGGAAATTTTCCCAGCACGAAGCCAATTAATTCCTGTAAAGCCAGTGGTAGATATGGACAACTGACATATGAGCTGTTGATTTTGAAAGTGGGGCAAGTCCATTTTGTTAAAAAAAAAAATAATATAGCTAATTTTCATTAGAAATTAACTTAAAATTTCTGTTTTTAATCAATTCACAATCATATCTAAATACACTTAAATTTTTTAATAGTAATTTAATTTGGTCAATGATATTGTTTGTTCAAACCCTAACCATTAATTATCCAACAATAACTTAATACGGACTTGTCCCACTTTCAAAATCAACAGCTCATATTGTGAGTCACCATCAGTGAAATTTTTCATTTTCTTAGAACGAATATCCAATGCTTGATATTAATTCGAATCTTCAAAGATTGAATTCAATGGAAGCAAAACATCTTTGCAACGAATTCACATGGAGCTGTAAATGAAGTATGGAAGAATTAATTAAGGATGAATCAAGTAAATTCTACATTAACTTTACTTAGCCAAGCCATTAAAAAAAAAAAAAAAAAAAAATAAAATATAAAAACATTGGTAACTGTAGAAAATACAAAAACTAGAATGTTTTTGTTGTTTATAAGATTCAGTTATGAATTTGAGCAATAGATGCTGTTATGTTCTGGAAGCATCTGTGACAAGTAAATTGTCATAAAAAACTTTTTCTTTCATGAAATATGCTTTATCCATTTGTTGCCGTTTTTTTTTTTTACAAGTAGTAAGACAAATATTTCAGTAAATAAACAATGGATGGCAATCTTATGTCAGAGATGCCAACCTTCAAAGGCGGTTGTCAGTAGTGTGAATCTGAAAACAGGTGGTACAAAAAAAGTCTATTTTTAACATTTACAATAAAAAAAAAGATCTGCTTACTGTTTACTCAAGAAAATGATATAATGCAATATCAACAAGGTTTGTACCTTAATTACTTTTCTTGGAGCATCTTCAACATTGCTTCTTTTGCCTCAGAGATCTTTCTCAGTAAACTGCTTTTGATGGCATATCTCAGAGCAAGAGAACATTTTTGTTTTTTTCACCAGGAGAGCACCAAGAGTCCTTGTGCTCAAATTTGGTCTAAAGTAAGTCTGATTCTTGCGAACAACACTGAATGTTCGCTCAGCTGAAGCATTGCTGTGAGATATCACTAAAATGGCAAGCATCACTTGAGGAAGCACTGAATATTTTATGTTCCCAGAAGCATCTTTCAGCTTCGAAATTTTAGCCCATGCTACATCCACTCTTTCACTATTTAAAATGTCTTCGTTCAATGGATCTGCTTGGTAAGAAGCAAATTCCACTTGCAGTTTGTCTTGGTTAGTGTTCTCAATTATGTTTGGAAACAATTCAACAAAAAACAGCACTGATGAAAATGAAGTATTTGCTCTCAATGAAACATTCATTAATTCTGCATTCTTCACCACCGTGTCATGAAATGGAAATTTATCCAAAATGTAGTTGCATGCTGTAGCAAAGAAATTTCTTACCAATTTGAAGAACTGTACGATGACATCTTCAGATAATGTACCAGCCTCACTTCTTCACTTAATGTACTGTCTTGTAGTAACTTCAATTAAAGATCGTTGTCATCTTTCTGATATAAAGTTCAATAGCAGGAGTTATCAGAAATGCATCTCAAACTTACTTCCGATTGTTTTCCAATCTTTTCAGCTTTCACAAATCTCACCATTAAATCCATCAACAAGTCAGATGTATCTGGCCACTTTCTGTATGGAGGGAGCTTCTACCTGCAACATGTTGTACTTTGTGAAAATGGGAAGTGTGTTCTTCAGAAACAACATGTAAAGTTTAGTGACATCATTTTGCATTGCTCTTTTTACTGCAATAAATTTGCTATTGCAGGTTTCTTCTGACAACTTCATCACCAACATGAAATAATTTCAATGGCTCCCATTGTTCTAACACTCTGTTCATTGAATCAGTGAGAAACAGCCATCTTGTGCTGACATGTTTCAAGATTTTGGGGCTTTTGAGCTCAGGTCCACTCATTTCCTGATATAACTTCAATTGTTTTTTTCTTTTAGAGCTTCTTTCAAGAAAAAAATATATGTCTACTAACAATGTCTCCATGTTTGCACCTGCCTCCAATGTTTTAGTAGCCTTCTGGGCAGCTACGTGAAGGAGGCGACAGATGCAGCCTCGTATAACCATTGAAGGATTCTGCTGTTTTAAAAATGCTGACACTCCCTTAAATCTACCTACCATCGTATTTGCATTGTCACAACCAAATGATAAACAGTTTTTCCATTTCAGCTTCTTATTCTTAATTTCTCTGTCCAACATCTGAAATATTCCTTCCCCGGTGTTATCATCACATTTCACCAAAGCAAGTAGTAGAGTAATAATCTGATCACTTTTCTCACAAAAATAAGAAACCCCCAATGGATACAATTTGAAGCCATTGTTATCACTACTACCATCAGTAGACAATGAGTAGGGTTTATTCTGAAGACTGTTGACTATTTCTGATACGGTGGACTCAGACATGCTTTTCAGTATTGCAGTTGTTTTAGTTCTGCCACTTCCATACTTTTTGCAATTTCCGAGTCAGGAAGCATGGCCTTGAATAATGGTCTGGCATGGTCTCCTGCAGATAAGAGAAGATTATGTTCAACCAAAAAACGTGTAAATAACATTCAGCCCGTATAACACTATTATTGTCACTTCTTGCAGTAAAAAACGATGAGAGCATCTTGCATTGCCCTTTGATGCGCCCATATGTTTTCTAGATTTCACACTGCGCCGGCAGTCATTACGTCCTCCATGCTTAATCGAAAAATCAGATTTGCATGTTTCACAAAACACATGGTTCGGTGAAATTTTCGATGGTCCAAGGCATGGAAACTCTTCCGAGTATATCTTTCGGGTAATGCTGATTTGCCACAGATCGTTTATGTCCATCGGCACTTAGCTCTTCTTTGTTCTTACGTTTGCCTGACATCTTATTTTATTTACTGTAGTCCTTCACAAATCACAACGAAATACGTAAATGATTACGCATATCACTTGTAAAACGGAACAGGAAGTGCACTGTCTGATGTTCCCCAATGACATAGTGCGTAGAGCAATCAAAATGAGTAACCGTCTGTGCACCGATGTTATGCTCATGGTCAAAGGTCGCCATCTCGTTATTTTTTCAGGAACTATTTTCTTGAGAGTGGATCTCCAACACAAGGAAATATATATTTTTTATGTTCGCAGGAGACGGAAAATAATTTTAAAACAGTATTTCGAATTCGTAAAATCCTTAATAATTAGTGTCGCTTCCATATTATCGTCGTTTATATGAGAAAACCATAGAAACTATGGAAAATCCGTAGTAGTTGGCATATGTTATAAAAACGTTATTCTGTCATAAGACTAGTTTTTCCAATTTTGTGACCAAACTATAAGATAGATTGGTCATGCAAATGGATAAAATATAGATCCTTTGAAAGTTCTATCGAACAATATATCAAGTCATTCACAAACGTTTCTGCATTTGCAAGATACATGCAAAAATGTCATTTTTCGCTTTAAAGTTTTGGGTGTGGCACTGACCCGCAATACACCCGAGAGTTCAGTGGAGAAGGCAACGACGGACTTGGAAGTCATTGTCTGATTTCAATATTTGATTTGATAAATAATTTTTTTTTTTTTTTAATGCTATATATGCAAGGGTTCCGGAGCAAAGTGACGATGCCCAGCTAGTAATAAATAAAAAGGCACCAGAAAGTGACCTTTACTTTTAATTTATTATATACAGTCGGACCTCTATTTAACAAAGTCACTAAATCCCGAAAAAAAGTTCTTTATATGGAAAATTCGTTAAATAGAGATTCACCTTTTAAAATTACTTTAAACTACATAAAACAGATTTAAAATACTTACACAATAAATATTAAAAAAGTAATAATTTGAATGACATAAAGCATACATTACCACATGCGTACTTAAATTTTATTAATAAAGTGTTCATTTTGTCAGTTTTTTTTTTTTTTTGAAAAAGTGTTTTTGCTCATAGCACGTCTCACATCTTTGCAATGCACCAAAAAACCCCTTCAGGCGTATTTTCTTCAAATTACTGTAATCCACGTCGGATTGTTTCAAATGATTTTAGCATTTCATCATATGAAGGTTTTTTTTTATTTCTGCACATTGATCATTTTCCATTTTCATCATCTTCATCGCAATTCATTGTTGTATTGTTTTTATTATTCACACTGTCCAAAATATCCGATTCAGTTAGTGTTTCCGAGGTCTCAATTTCAAAATCAAGTGAAAGATAATCATCAATCAGCACATAATCGTTAATTTCTTCTTTTTCCGTCAGCTGTATCCTCGAAAAAGTTCGTTAAATAGAAAATGCACTTCGCTATTTGGAGGTTATTTTACGAAAAAATTAGCAAAATATTCTTGGTTCCAAAGAAAAGTTTGCAAAATAGAGGTTCGTTAAATAGAGGTCCAACTGTGTATATATATATATATATATATATATATATATATATATATATATATATGTGCCACCACCACATATTACTTTTCAAAATACTGGCAAACATACTATTCAGAAATTTCCTGAACTTTTGGTTGTATTTAGACATTACTTTGGAAAGTTAAAAGATGAAAATTTTTAATAAGTTGAATGCTGATCCAAAGCCCCCAATATCTATTAGTTACATGTTCTTCATATTAGGAAACCAAAAAACTTCCTATTTACATCCATCTTCCTTGCAAAGGAATTTTCAGACTGAAGATGTGAAAGATTGAAAACTTTGTCACTATCCAGACACTAACATGTCCAACACAAAACTTACCTTGATTAAAGTTCCACTAAGCAGAAAGCTTTCATGTAATATAAGCAGTTATTTTATAATTGGTTCTAGAATTCCTAGACTTCTCTAATATTAATCTTATTAGAATGAGCTTACAAGACAAATATCTTGTGGAGTAGAAACTGCAAGACAAGTCCAATCTTAAAATTCATGCAAGGAAATTCCTGAAATAAAGCTTTTACAACAGCTGTACATTCTTAAATTGCTTTAAAAATGTTTCAAGTTAGAAGGAATCTTAAAAAAAAAATTAGAGCTTTATTTTAAGTAGGCAATTGTGCTCAACTGAATTGAAAAGATTTATCAAGATATTTTTATTTGATAACACAAAAGTGCAGCAGAAAGACTTGCAAGCATTTTCATTAATGTGTTAAAATCTTTTTTTTTTGGTGGTAAACAAAGGCTTTCTAGTTTCAACAAGAAATGTCCTAGTATCTGTTAATTAGTTAATTTGTTATCTGCAAGAATTTTTTTGGGGGGGGAAAAAAAAAAAAAAAAAAAGCCTTGCTCATTGAGTTTCATTTTATTGCACAGATTTCCACTTTAAGTAAAACTTTCATTGTTATATTTGATTCATTGCTGAATTGCAATTCCAATGAAAACTAACCTAAAATTATCTCATTCCCCTATCAAATCTAATTTCAAGGTCAAAACAAGGGACAATTGGATTAGAAAGAAAATTTGTCGAAATTTTTTAATTTGCACTTTAATAGCCAAGCAAACCAATAAATGATACTGTTGAAAAATAGCATGAACTCTTGCTAATGCAATCCACTCGTTATTCAGTAACTCAATTTCACATTTTCTCACTTCATTATTCCTTTTTAACACCAATGGTTTGTCAGACAGTTTAAATATTCACTGCAGTCATTCAATGAATAAAAAATTTGCACATTTAAAATGAAATACTAAATATTCCTTCTCATACAGTTTATGGCACATTGGTAAATAAATTTATCAAAATTTAAGAAATAAAAATCAAATCTCACTAAGATTATCCAATGAACGAGGAAATTACATTTACATGAAATATACTATAAGAACTGAGGAGAGGAAAATAAATGAAATACCCAATTGAATTTTTCCTTGATTGTTTGCTATGGCATGAATTAAGGCAATGGTTCCACAAGCGTTGCTGACAGTTTGCTTAATAAAGTACAAGTCCTCATTAAGTGTTTGGCCTTTAGCTTCAATTTCTTCTGCCTGGCTCTTGCAATACTCTTCATACTAAAAAGTAAAGCATTAAAACAGTTTAAAAACACTCATATCTTAATATCATAAATTTCAAGATGAAAAACTACTTCAGGGTGTCTACAAAATCTGAATAAAAAAATTCCCTGATTTTTCCCTGATTTCATGAACAATCTTTTAAAATTCCCTGATCTGTTCAACCAAAAAATTCCCCGATTTTTTCCAGAATAACAAAATTCCCTGATTCCCCTGATTCTGTAGACACCCTGTACTTAATCTTAAGCAGAAAGCTTGATATCTATAATATAAAATGGGAAATTTGTGAATGTGTGTGGATCTGTTCAAAATGTTTAGCATACTTCCCAACATGCTACAAACTTGAAATTTCACATGTAGGTAGGTTCCATAGTGTAGACAGTGAAAACATAAAAATACTCATTTGTGTGCGTGTGTATCTCTTGAGGGTGGGTGGGGGAGTGATGACCATGAAGTGTACGGCAACAACACCAAATATGGTGCCAACCCACAATACATCCGAGTTAAGTGGAGAAGGCCACAATGGGTTGGGAAATCATTCTCCAATCTAGATGTTAATTTGCTAAATATTGTGGGATTTTTTTTTTTTTTGTTATGTTACATAAACAAGGGTTCTGGAGCAAAGTATCAGTACCCAGCTAGTTAATATAAAATCAAAAAAGATTAGGAAAACTTAACAGCTGTTAAGTCATTGTGCACTAATGCTGGCATTTATAAAAAAAAAAAAAAAAAAATCAAAAAATAAAAACTTTGTATTTATTAGACCATTCACAAAATTTGCAGTACTTTAAAGGAAAAGGCTTTTAAAAGAAATTTTAATGCAGTATAAATACATTTTACAATACCTGTACTAGCTTGTCCAATTCCAACTTTTCCTCGATAAAAATTTAATATAAGTGTCATCTTCTGTACTTCCAGTTGTAGGGGATGTTAAATCCATCAAACTTGACAAATTAATCTAGTAATGCAAGTCTGCCATTTTACTTGACAAAACTTACTTGCCCAATGCAGTTTAACTACTTCAAATTTATTTTCACTTCTTTGATACCAAAGAATTGCTATCCAATTAAAAGTACAAATCATATTGTGCCATTTTATTTACTGAAGAGTTTATCCTTTGAATTAACAATGTTTTTTGATTTAAATCTTAAAATATGTAACTTATTTGAAATTATCCCAATTTTTGCTTGTTAATTAATCTGAACTGAATTTGCACCAAATATTTACAGATAAACTCAATCCTGGTCATCTTTATATAATATGAATTGAGAAAGTTGAAAGAAAGTCGAAAGAAAATTAGAAGCCACTTACTGAATGAATAGCATTGCATGGTTCAAAGTGTAATGTACATTTATATTCAGATAGCAAAGTTGAGCAGTAGTAGTAGTGTTTGTGAATGTGCACATTTCCATTTTACTTTTCTTATAAACAGTTCAAGAGTAACAAAGTCTAACTATTTGGGAACAAGTCACTGAAAGGAAGTGAGATGGCCATGCGGTTGTTGTTGTCACTATGACATCAGCCTCTCACCTCCGAGTACTGGAGTTCGGTTCTCATGTGGGTTTTGTGATGGTGGACGATCCGCACTGGGCAGGTTTTCTCGGGGTTCTCCCGTCTCCCCAGCACTTCTCCCACCATACTTTCTCAGTCTTTCTCTCCATCTTTCCTTATTTTCCGTAGGATAGTACAATAGACTTCCGGTCGCAGTGCTTGGCTTCTCTGCCACCCACATTCACTACATAACATACATAAGTGAGACACAAAAATACATCCGAAGTCAATTGACATTTGAACCAAGGCTCAGTTATAATATCAGCCGCATGGCATTCTACTCAAAAGACATTTCAAAAACATACTAAAAATCATACACGTTTTATTCTGTTCATTTATTAAATCCAATGTCACTCATCTTTGATCTGAATAGTTCTTTAGATGAAAACACAGGTTATTTTCAAATCAATAAAGCTGCAGGAGTGTCTGAACGATGAAATTTATAAATATTTAATCAATAAAGAAAAGTATTTCCAAATGACAAACATTTAAGTTTCTATCAATTTATAGATTCAGTGTCGATTCATTAGCAACTTTTAGTTAAGACTTAAAAAATATTCAATAATTTAAACAGTTTTTGTATAAACTTTTTCAAATTACTTTGAGATTGTTTGAGAAGCTTTAGTTTTATCTTTCATTAAAAATGTACCTTTTAATCAGTTTGGTAAAATATCATTCAAAGATTAACCCATCATTTACCTTATCACTTGTTGGAAACAGCAGCAACATGGCTATAACTGGTCGAGGGACCATTTGCAGCATTTCTGGATCCAAACCCAACACATCTACCAACTGCCAGTTTGACGACACCCCCAGATTCCTTATATACTATGGAGAAACAAAACTAAAGTTAAATACCAAAATAACACTAGATTTATAAAGCAACAAGTTAATTACACAAGTAGGGAAGTTTAGAAGTTAATTTCCACAAGTAGAACTGAAAGCTCATGTCTAAAATTTTCAATAAAACAAATTGAAAACAATTAAATTTAAAGTTTATATAAAATTCAGAAATTAAAAGAGCTTAAGTTCAAACTTCGCTTCCTACTGAAATTGCAGATATGTTTTGAAATTGCATCGACATGATTTTACAAATGAAAAATTGTTTTCATTCTGGATATTCAACCATTGCGTGTTAACATTCAAACGCATTTAAACACATTTTTTAATACATTTGAAGTGTTCTACTGAAATTATAACTGGCAATTTACAGCCTTAAGCTCCCAACTCAAGCAAATGCAGGCAGCTGTAAACCTTTTATTTCTTTTACAATGAACCTAAAATTCTGAAAATTTAAATATGAACTTGTGATGCATTTGGGATTTATATTTTGTTTTTAATATTCAAAATATTCTACACTTAATTAAAATTCAAAACAGTCAATTTTTGGGTTTTGAGGTATTACTCTTCACAAAAACTTAAATCTCAATTAAAAAAAAAAAAAAATTACTGTTGCACTAAAATATTTTAAATATAAAACATTTTACAAATTTTTTATCATTTGCTTTTGTAAAAATTTTTTGAGTTGAAAATGCCTTGTAAACATTCAAAAAATTGACTTTCTGAATTTTAAGTTACAGAATATTTTGAAAATTAAAAATAGAAATCCCAGATGCTTCACAAGTTCATATTTAAATTTTCAGAATTTTAGGTGCATTGGAAAAAGAAATATAAGAAATAAAAGGTTTGCTTATGCTCGAGTCAGAACCTTAATGCTTCAATCTATTGCTATATACCCCCTCCTCCCACCACCAAATTCTACTTCTAATACTCACTGATCTCTTCAAATTATTAAG
>JAFIDM010006943.1:59993554-60078799 GCA_023159025.1 Thereuonema tuberculata
TTGTGTACTTTTTATGCAAGCAGATGCAGATTTTTTATTTTATCTACAGCTGTTCAACGATTGCAAAAAATTTAAGTTTTATTACAGGATGCATAGGGTATTTGAGGACATTTCCATGTCATTACCTCTTTCAAAGTAATTTTTATGCATTTACTTTTTTACCACAGGAGATTACAATTTGATTTGTGAAATGAAAAGGTATGCTGTTATTTTTGCTTTAAGCACAAAACAGCGATTTAGAGATTGCGAAGTTTTCTTAATGTTGCCAGATCATTTGTTCATGAAATTTGGAAGGCATTGAAACGGCTCAGGTGGGATTGTTTCATCTGTATTAAGTTTTTTCAGAATTTTCAGCATTCTGACACTATCAGGAGAGGGTATTGTTGAGAGGGAGACTAATCAACATCCACACAATACCAAAGATTCATTGAAGGCCATCATTGTCAAGATATCTGAAATAAAGACCATTTGATTGGGGCATGTTAACGCTTCAGGTCCTGTGTTTAAACAGTCATTGCCAAAAGGTGGTTATATAAAATAAACCTGTAATAAAGCTATTTAAGAATCTGCACAAATCATGAAAATATTTTTTTGGTCCTTATATTTGTGTTTCTCCAAATAATTAAATTTGACCCTACTCTATTAGTGAAATTTACATAATTGCTAACACTAAGTTTTTCTGAAGTTCAGCATCCTAAATGTAAATCAAAATATGAAAAAGAAAAAAACTCATAACTAACCAAACATTCACTGAGCTAATTTCGATTTCTTTGTAGTAATGTTTCGAGTTATTAAACTCATTGTCCAAGATCTGGACTTAAAGTATGTTTAGTGTTCAAGGAGAGTAATGGTTATATTAAAACCAGCTTTCCTCGATCTGTGCATACATAAGCTTGTCAAACAAGACCATACAGTCTGGGACATTTTCATTTTTTGAAGATAACTAACAATTCAAAGGTTTATTGAGTTAAAGGTGAAGTACAGCAGCAAAGTAGCACATATGTTAACTTTTGTGGAACTGAAGATGGTTTTGTATATTCTTCCCACTGTTCCAAGTCTTGGACTCTTAAGATCCAATCTGTCTTTTATGACAAACTGTCAATGTGACTGAACATTGCAAACAAAATTTCAAGCTCTATTTAAGAACTGTATTTTGGCTTTTAGAATTATCTAGCCCATCTGAAAGGATATAACTTTTAAATTCAGACAAATATTAAAAGATATCCTTTTAAAGCAATATTAGAATTTAAGCTTTGACAATACTTTTAAAATAAAAATTGCCAAACTTGGATGTTCTGAAAATGCTGAACACAAGAAAAATAGTCATATTGGAATTCTTAGAAGAGAAAACATTTTAAATGCCATTTCTCAAGTCAACCGGTATTATGTTAATGACTTGCTGTTATGTAATAGAATCATAACAAGGACAGATCGATCTCTCAATGTTTTCCCCAATAATTAATTGCACAATAGGAAATCAATGTTAATGAGACCACATGATTATATCAGAAGACTATCACCAAGCTTCCAGTGATACTTTTATACATTGAATTACATCTCCCAGTGATCATAAGCTCAGCAATAATTTTCTCTTGGTCCCAGCTGTTTCAGTAACCAAGCAGCTTTTCTTTATAAATATTTATGAACAGTTTACTACAGCAGACCTACAAGATAAAATTGATAAAGAGTACCTTTAATACTCATCCAACTATTTGCAAACTGACAACACTATTATACTTTTTCAATCAGATTGCTTTAATCTACCTGTCAATATTAGGGTTTTCCAAAGATTGGATAACTGTAGGAACCATTTCTTTCTTGTATTGTCACTAAAGTCAAGCTCAAGCCTACATTGGTAAAAATGGTTGCAAAACAATGGGAAAAAATAAGTGCTACCAAAGAAACTTACTCTGACCCATTTTTTTTTCTTGTATTCATTCAACTACACTTTAAATTTCAAAAGTTATGTTAAAGAAACAATTGCTGGGATATATATATAGTGAATCAGTTTCCCATTGCCATATATGTTTGGTAAAGTAAAAAAAAAATAGTGCACACCAAGTCTCTTGGTTGTTGCAGCATCAAGAATTGGGATAATTATGTTTCCTCATCTAAAGCATTCTATCAATGGCAATTTCAACTGACAATCTAACTGCACTATTTCACATTCAGTAAGATATTTCCAGTGTTTCCCTGTAGTAACATATTGGCTTAGGTCAAATCAAATATTGTAGAAGTCTTGTTTGATTAAGGAGATTTAGAATTCTCTAGACCTCATTTCAAATTTGTAAATATTGATTTCAAGCTAACAAAAGGTAATCAACATTTTCACCTATAAAATCACTTCTAACCCAAATTTTAACATGATTGGTTTACTGTCTATTCAAGAATGTAAGTGAAGGTTAAGTCCAGTTCGTGATAAACATTTTCATGGTATGAGTTATGCCTTACTGATTTCACAAATTGCAAGTCCTCAGACTGCAAATATTTCATGGATTCAAAAATTGTCATTACGTTTTACCATTCTTAAGTTAAACAAATAGGGATTGAGAAATTTGAGATTCAGTTATTCTATGAAGCAAACAGAATTGGCTAAATGAAACAAATTTTACCTGCAATTAAACCCAATGAAATTTAAACTAGTATCAATCTCCTAATCATTTTAATTTTCATTTACACTTTTGTCAACCTCACTGTAGATCTTTTACCAAGGAATTTCAATGCATTATACCAACACCAACTAGTAACTTCTCTGTAAAACAAAGCACCTCAAGTCATAAGAGGTTTAGATTTAAAAAGTAGAAGAGATCAATGCAAGGCTGAAATGGTGCAAAAAAGCATCTGCATTGCTATAATCATTTCAGAAAAAAATTCTGATATCACAGAGTTTCCTAAAATTAAAGCAAATAAATTTAAAACCAATTGACTTCAATAAACCAAACAATATTAAATTAATTCTAAAGAAAATAAATACCAACTCATTTCTTTAATTGCATCACAACAGGTTGTCCTAATTCTAATTTAGTTCGAAAATTCATCTAAAGAAATACTGATTTCTTCTAAAATGCTTTCTGTCCAAGCAGTCTACTAAAACAATGAAATTACTGTTCAGAAGACCTTCATTGTTAATTGAGACATTTGGATGTCAACGAAATTTCTTGAATTAAGATAAAAATTCTGTGAACTTGATTACTCAAAAGAGCAGTTATTCTGGAATTCATGGTTCAATCTTTAAAATTACTCACAAAGGCCTTGCTATGTTGCACAAAACTAAAAAACGTTTGCTTTCTAATTAACTTCCTTTCAAAATAACTTCTAAATAAAAGAACGTTTCTCCTTGACCTTAACTAATGAAAATTTGTTAACTGATTAAAAACTGAATCTTTAAATTTATTTCACAATTAATGCAAGTTATTTTTAATATTATAACTAATCAATGACTGCAGGTGGAGTTAAAAATACTTTTACACTTAAGATCAAAGCAGCACTATGCAGTGTAGCATTTTTTTGTTGCTATAGAAACTTCAACTGCATGGCCTAAATATCCACTGCAGTATTATCAAGATGGAAAACAGACCCCAAAATAAATTACAAAAGGAATGGAATCCTAAACAAAATCATTTATAGAAATATTTCAAGAAAAAATCTTAACAGGAAATAACAGCATTACTAACCAAATCAATTTTCAGCTACTTGAATGATTAACTATTTTGCTAATTTGATAGTAAATATTGCAAATATGGAAAAATTACCCCTCCACATTTTTTTCCATGTTAACCTTAGCGCAAATTAAAGCTGCTTAAAAATCTAAAGATAAAAATGAGTAGCTTGGCACAGCATCAACTGTACAGTCATACTGGAGTTAAATTCCAAAAACTACATTCTCGATTTTCCCGTCTTGCGCTAGAATTTCATTCAACTTAAATATTAAATTTTTAGTTTTTTCTTTTCACCAACATTTTACAGAAAGCTTAAAATAGAATATTAATGAGAAAAAAAATAGCTAATTAATAGAAATGATTTTAAGTAAAAAAAAGCAAAATACGCAAAATGAAAATAATGCTATTTTATAATAAAATTTTAGATTATTAATTATAAGTGAATAATTTTTAATATTCTTAATTAGCAGAAAATTTAAATAAAAAAATTAAATAAAAAAAAGGTTTAAATTCTATTTAGTTATCTCATTTTTAGTAATAAAAACTGAATAAAGTTAAGAAAACTTTAACTTCAAAATTCAAAACGCGGTTAAATAAGGCCACAGAACAATGAATTAAGATTTTCTGACTTTTTCACAAAAACTTAAGTTTCGGTATTTTGAGTAGAAAATGATTCAAAATGAAAAAAAAGTAGAATTTAGGTTGAACTTTGTGAAAGCAAAGAGCATTTAAAAGTTAAAAAATTAGCAATATTGAATGGAAAAATGTCGCAAAGGGAGTCTAATTCTTATTCTTCGGATCAATATCATCGACTCCTGTTGCGTATTCGCTACCGGCAAATTGGAAGCCTTAGTTACCTTGTTCAAAACCTGCAAGAAATAAAAAAAGAATAGATTAATTAATAACTTCCTGCAATTACAAACGTTTCAGATGATCTTTAAGCAAAATTGACATTTCTAAAAGGTATACTTACATCAGGATTCGATTCGAGCGGTAACCAACAAACTTGACCCTCCATTTTGGCGTTTGATGAATACTGTAATGTGTGACTCACGTGCTGTTTGTAATTTATATTAGTTTTTCTTCGGAACTTCAATTATTTTTTTATTACTGAAATTTTACTTAGAAATGAAATAATGATTTTTAATAGAATTTTTCGTGTGATTTCTGAATATTTTCAATTGTCGAATTAAATTAAATGAAGATCTTCAATGCTGCAAACGTCATTTCCGCCATTTTGACAGTTGGCTTTATAACTTTATTATACTTATATAGCACAGAAATAAATATATAATGATTTTTCTATCTTTTTGAGCCTGTAAATTTGATTTATGTATCATATCATTGAATTCAAACAAGATACGTTTTAAATAGATGGATAATGACTTTGTCTGGAAATCCTTTCTTCTCTTTCCTTAAAATATTGAATTTTAATTTTATATAATATGATATTAACAATTTAATATTATGAATTTTCTGTGATTTTTAGTAACTGTGACTGTTTTTTTTCTGTGGTACACCAGTCTGCGAATCAAATTTATAGTATTAAACCCCATTAATACAAGAAATACTTCATTATTAAAATTTAGAAATCTAATTTTAATTCTTTATCTTAATTTTGTAAAATCTACATTTCTTTATTGAAAATTAATTGTAAATAAAGCAATATGCCATTCATAATTTCTGGAACTTGGGTATATCAAAATGGCGAGTAGTTGCTTCAACTGATCATCAAATGTGGCTTCTAGTTATCAAACTTAGCACTGTGTTACTTTACTTCTAAACTTAGTTATCAGAATGTAGAACACTTTTTCCTCATTAAAGTTTTTAGTTTATCGTTATTTTTGTTAAAAAATTATTTTCAATGTAATAATTTAAGTGAAATGGAACATTTTTAACAGCCAATGAGAATAGTTGAAGAACTTCGCTGCAGCACTAAACGTCATTTCCGCCATTATGGCAGACGCATGTAGTGTTTTTAGTATTTAGTGTAGTTTCTTCTCGTGCCAAGTTATTTACGTTTTGATTGCAGAATGTCAGTTCGTGTTTTGTTGAATATTTAGTAGCCGCAGCACCGTTTTGTTTTCCTGTAGACATGGAATTCTCCGAGCATTCGCGCCAAACGCGGACGTCCCTCGATGTTTCGGAGAGTCGCAGACCAGCTGATCTGAACTTGACCTCGAAGTCCCGAATGAAGCCGCTTTCCCGCCACGAAAGGGAGAAAACGCCGCCCGTTCCGCAGCGAGTTTTCCGGGTTTGCTTTCTGGGGTCGGCTTCCGTGGACCCCAAAAGCGCTCAGTCGATGCTGCCTTGCGTAATCGAAGTGAAACGGCGTGGATCCCGCCAGGACATCCTCCTCGAAGTGAAGGTACCGTTCGTGAGAGCAGTCGGCGTCGAAGGAAAGAAGATAGTTTTCGAACATAAATTGCAGTCGATCTCATGCTTTGCTCAGACTGCGCTCGATCACTGCTGCTTTTCCTATTTAACGAAAGAAAATCCAGACACTACTCATATCTGTTACGTTTTCCACGCTCCGGAGGAGTCAACGGTAAGAAAGTCACTTTATTTCAGTCCTAGTAATAAGTTGGAAACTCCTTTCTAAATTATTTTTTTTTTTGCCATTTTTTTTTATGCGTATAGATATTAAAAAAAAAAATAAGTAAAAAAATTGGGATCGGCTTGAGGCCTTACATCTGTTTCGGACTCCATAAAGACAAATGGTGCTACGAATCATTTAATGTAAGAAAATACTCTTTCTTTGTGACTTGATAAACATATCTTGTGTGGGGTTTAAAGAATTAGAAATAAGGAAACTAGTGCTCACAATTAGCAACTTATTGAAGCAAAAAGTTCTGCCTGAAACCTGAAGAAATATACTAACAAATGGGCCTGGTTGTTTTCTAGGGGTGTTCGTGAGCGGAATTCCCACGATGGGGCTGATATTAAGGATGGCAGAGGCCCAGAGTCCACAGGGTTGCCATGACATACAGAATCTCCTTTATGCCTGCATATTTATTCAGTAGATTTATCATTTTATAGGTTTATAAAGGCAGTTTAATAACGATTACGCTTGTTTTGATTCCTGTTTAACTAAGAGTCAGAATGCTATCCGGAACAAGCCTGCTAAAAACTTCTCAATTCTTAAAATGAAATTTTAATAAAAGATACACGAAATAAACGAAAAATCCTTTCATAGTGCTTCTTGTTTACAGTAAGATGATTGAGTTCTCAGATTTGAGATATATGATACCACAAGAAGATAAAAGAAAAAAATGATTTTTAATAATTGATAATAACTTAATTAAAGTCCAATTTCATTTTTCTTCAAAATTGGAAAGTAGTTGTAAAGACGATCTTTAATTTCCAGAATTTAAAAGTTTTTTCCTGAATTGAATAAAATCCCTGGAAAAATATATTTAGTTTTAATGAAAATTTCTTCTGCATTAAAATCCGTTATTCGAGATGCCCAATTCATTCAAAATATTGGTTAATGTAATTTGAGAAAAATCTTCAAACTGACTTGTTATATAATTTTGAGACTACATTTTAATTCATTTCCGAAAATTCTATATTTTAATATTTAACATCTCAATTTTTACATTCAAAGAGTAACAATAAAAAAAAAATTCATTGGGTAATCATTTATTACAAAATTATAAAGTAGTTTTATCTTTTTTCTTTTTTGTTTTAATTTTTACTTGATCAGATTTCTTTATATGTGCTAACAAAACAATTTCAAGATATTAAATTGAAACTTTTCTGCTGCACAAGTTTTACTAAATACTGTATTTTCAGTTAGGTATAATGCTGAATGTTCTTCTCCAACTGTTCGATTGAAAAAAAAAAGAAAAAACAAAACAACCGCGCGATTTTGCAAAGTTGTGTTTATAACTGTTTAATGTTGTAGTTCAGTTAGATGTTTAATTGGCAACATCTCAAAGACTATAGTGTTAATGTTATTTATAAACTGAATAATATTCAGCTCTTACAGGTTGAGGATCTTTCAAAAAAATTGGTGAAACTTAGATAAGAATTTGCGGAAATGTTTCGTACATTTGCAGCTGCTCTGAAATAGTGCAGATGTTTGCAACATCTTTAATTTGTTTGTTTGGATAAGAAGTTTTACAATAAAATAAATGGGGAAAAAGAAAAGCTGTCAAATTCATTATGGGATTTGTTTATTTATCTATATCATTTTTTATTGGTTTTAAAGTTACCGAAGTGATAGAAATATATATCTATTTGCTTTGGAGTTTTAAGGTGAATTTTTATTTTTGCTACAGAAGTAAAACAAACATATGACATGTTTTGTTTTTGTTTTAAATTTTTATTATTATTAAAGTGCATTAATAATAATTCTTTGGTCTTGAAGTTAAATGTATTTCAGTGTAGCTAATCTGGGTATATATAAAACTGCAAATTTAATAAAAAGACATTGTAATTTGCATGTGTTCTTATCAGATTTTTTTTTATTGCTTTTGCCAGAAACTAAAAAAAAAAAATAATAATAAGGAAAATTGAGTAATTAACAGTAAAACTTTTTTCCCCGCCGTTTTCATTCATAGTCGAGTAAAATAATTTTTTATACACTAAATTCTTGAGAAATACTTGGTATAATACAATTTATTAGAGATTATCTACAAAACAACATTTATTTATTTATTTATTTTTGAAAAAAAAAAAAAAAATTGGGTTATTTTTATGAATAAACTTAGTAGCGTAGAAATAGAGAATAAATTGTATTAGTAAGATAATTAAAATTATATAAAATTTCTCCCATTAAATTTAGACATAATAATGAGTTTTTTTGTTATCTTTCACATATATGTATGCATAATATAAAAGAATATTAAATTTTTAGAGGGGACTGTTATTATTATGAATGTAATTTCAGTGCATATACTTACATTGTCTTTTTTCTAAGACTTTGTAAACATGCTGTCTTGAACGTAAAATCACATTTAATGATTAATTTGGACTTGTAATTTCAAGGTTAACGGGGGTGGGAAGCTGTATTTACTGACTTTTGAATCATTCTCTGACAAAGGGTTGCCAGTATTTCATTCCTGTCTTTCAAACAACATTTATAAATGGAAGCAACACTTGACGACAGTTTTTTTTACTACTGTTGGATTCGGGCCAGGTTGGTTTTTTTTCGTGTTTATTTCGTGGAGATATCGGAACTGGGCAGTTTTTGGGGTTTGAAGAGTTTAATCTCTGCATGGCATTACGGTCTAATCAACCTCGAAAATTCATATGCTAAAAATACACAACGGACTAACATTAATAGAAAATAAAGAATAAATACTTCGATAGCTTGAGATTAAAAAAAGGTAGACAAAGCATACACAAAAATAGAGAATAAATAAATTCAAGAGTGAAAAATTACTACTAATGTTAGCAGAGGAACTGAAGACTTACTTTGATTTTATTTATTTATTTACTCTGTATTTAATTTCAGAAATAATATGATTTCTTTCAGTTGAAAAATATAAAATTGAGTAAATAAATTTTGTGCTGTTGTTATATTATTTTATTTATTAGTTTTCTAGCCTTTATATTAATTTTTTGGAATGGTTCACTTTATCAAAATTTTATGAACATTAAACGTTTTAATCTAAAAAAAAAAATCCATAAGTAGAATTAATAATAATAATGTTTATCATTCCTATATTTTATTTTAAAGTAAAACTCAATGACGTTGGTATATTATGTATTTAATTTTTTTTTTTTTTAATGTCCGATTTATAAATATTTGCCTAAATGTCATTTTTCAATATTTGCAGCTACAGAAATTTGACCTAGAAGTTAAGTTACAATTTTAGTTCACCTTGATTTATAAGTTCGTCAATTCACGTAATGAAGGTGAAATTTATTTTGATTTCATTGTAATCACTTTAGGATTACATTATTTAGAAAGAAATAGATCAAAGCAATTTATGTGTTTTTTTTTCTTATTATTATTATAATTTGCAGCTAAAATAAAAGATTTAACATTTCATTTTTCTCTCAATCACACTATCCGTTTGGTCATTTTTGATGAAGAAAGAATAAATCATAATATTTATAATTGCTAGGAAATTCGGTATAGGACTGCCCTTATTATGTATAAGCTATTACCTTTTTTTTTCCCTGATAAAAAAAAAAAATCCCATTTTCTTTGGCTTTTCTCGCACTGTGAAGGAAGAAGGCCAGGCAAGGACATTTACCTGCTGGGTCAGTTGGACATTAGGCGCCACATTGGAAGCATTTGCTTGTTCCTTCCCGTTCTAAAAATCATTATATTTGTAAGTTAATTTGATCACATCACGCTTACCATAATCGTGGCTTTTTTTTCTTTTCTTCGTCTATTTATAATTTTTTAATCAGATGGTTTTGCTTTGAAAATCGTTGTTGCAGTCGATGAACATTATCGGTATCAAAATTAGTTATTAATGTAAATTTTTTTTTGCCGAAATATTAAGAATATATTTCTTTTTTTCCATTTGCAAAAGAAAAAAAAGAAAAAGTCTACTGTAAAAAATGTGGTTTCTTATACTGAAAGCTTGGTCTAATATGAAGCGAGGCTCAAAAAAAGGATTAAAATAAAAAAAAAAAATGCAATTTTAAATTGATTTACGATCGTTCGTCCTCTTGTCCGTAATCTAAAACTGTTTGCCCCAGAAAGCTGAAATTTAAATGAAGGTTTAGATTCCTGTAAGACCCGATTGATTTTGTTGCATACCGGACCAATAGCGACCAAAAAAAATGCAAGAACTCATCACCGCTGTAGCTTAATATTTGCGAGTATTCAAAATATTACAATTATCTTACGTAGACGAACTTTTAATATTTGGTAAACGTCAGAAAACGCGATATCGCAGTTGGAGACAGTATTTCTTTTGAGGTACTCAGTGTTTGCAGTTTCACAATACTATAGGAAGTAGAGGATTGTAGACAATTATTTTGAGATGAGGAATCTAAAGTAGACAAGGGCGTCTTCAGGCTCCACGAAGTCTGGAAATTTTCGAGGGCAATGAATGAATATGAGGAGTTTTCTGCGAGGTGTTGTATTATGTAAACAAAGATTAAATTACTTTTGTTATTGCAATTAAGTTATTTCTCTAGACTCGAGGGAGGAAAACTGCTTACTGGAATTCCCGAGACGTACAAAACAGACGCCTAAGAGCTTTGCAAAAATGTCGACAGAATTTCTTGTGTCATTTCCGTGTCTACGTCGAGGTAGACTGTTGCCATTTTGGATTAATAAAACAGACCAACTACCATTTAGCTCGTCTGTGTAACAAACAATAAAAAGATAATAATTAAAATGGTAGCAATCTTATTAGGTGAAATATTAATGTTTTGTGTGTTTTTGTTTTTATTTGCTGTTGTAAATGCAAAATGTAACGAAGAAAAAGCACAACACGATGTCACAATAATGCTTTTAGGATTAAGTATGGGAATGTTGGGGAAATCTTGCCCTCCCTGAGTTTGTAGACTTCCTGTTACACAGCCCTTCAGAGGTTTTTTATTTCAAATTATCATTCTAAGGATCGCTGTCAACTATACCATTCTATACACTTACAAACCATATAAAAGAATCACATTGTACACGATCTTACTTTACGCTTTTTCCTTATAATACGATTTCACAAGCATACATTTTTCTGTTTGTGTCTTATATGGATGAGCTTCTTCAACACAGCAGAGATTACCAATGAGGCTCCTGTAGAATTGAATGATGATGAAGAGCCTTATGCTAATGAACCAGTTAAACACCTTCCAACAAAGCAAAGGAATTATTTTTTTTTTTAATCCATTAACAATGCTATTACTATCATTAACGAGAATGACCCGAACAGAGAAAGAAGCACTAAGGAATATTCTTTGAATTTGGTTATAAAAAAATACAGGGACAGAAAAAAAAACTTTAGTCCGCTGTCTTTTGACCATTTCTTCAACACTAGGTCAAATATGACAGTCCGCCTACCTCAGGCAGTCAAAGGAGCCGGAAAAGAATGACCGAAGCTTACCTGCATCACGTGATTAAATCTTTCGATTTAATTAATCAACGTGGTAATTGGAGAAAAAAAATATCTAAACGCATTTTTGTCAAAATCTTAGGTATTACTTTTCGTTTTGGAGACAAATCACCTAAAGTCAGTTTATTTTACGTGATTTCTTTGTCGGAATCATTTGAACCCATTTTGCGAAGGATGTAGAGGTGAATTCACCCAACATATCTTTGAGAATCCCTTTAATTGGCTTGGGCATTTCTTTCTTTCTTCTATGTGCGTTTCTCTTCCTTCCAACGACTTGTTCTTTATTCCTGAACCAGTATAGTCTCTGTCGCTCATGTGTCAATAAAAACAAGATAGGGATAGTGATTAGTAAACCAATCACAGTGCTTCGTAACGGCTCCTGAGTTACCTTTACTTTAGAATACACTGCGCCGGGGTGGTCTAGAAAATGCTCGCGCGAGTCTCTTTGCGACCCCATGCTATCTTACCCACTCCTTTTTATATGGAATAATCGTCATTCTCAACTCAAACCATGTTAATACACTGAATTCCTAATAATGATTTAAAAAAAAAAAATACTTAAGTTGATGAGGGGATCGAACCCACGACCTTCGTGTTATTAGCACGACGCTCTAACCAACTGAGCTAACAGGCCACCTACAACTGAGCTAACAGAAGCCGTTGAGAAGCATTGTGGGATGTGTATCCACAGATAGACAAACCGAGGATATAAGGCGTCTTTTAGAAGCCTAAAATCATCCCGATGAAATATATGTGCTATGAAAGAAAAAAAAAAATATCTAATACTTCACGTTATAAGCAACAAGATGTAAAAATTATAATCTATCGAGTAAAAAAATTACAAATAACCGAATCTGGCAACATTTTTTTCAAGCTAAATGTAAACAAGGAAAAAATATTACAATACTACGTCACGCTGAACCATTTCGTCGATTCTGTTTCTACTGACTTAAGAAGTTCTTGAATAAAGTCTACATTCTTTAATTGTTGCGGCTTTCCTTTTTTTTTTTTACTTTTTTAAGGCCCCTCGAAAAAAAAAAATTCAAAATTTAATACCTGCAGAAGTCATTATAAATCTACTAATACTTAAATTACTGAATCAAATTAATTTTGAAATGCACTCTGATTACAGTAGATTAATATACATTGTTAGGCATTGATAAAAATTCATTGTTGCGCATCTGATTTTCTCTTTTTTTCTTAATCTTTCTTAAGGAAAATTTTAAGATAAGATCATCTCTTGTCCAAGACAAATATATACACAGTCGTGTCAAAATAATATGACCACTTACCTAATAATGGGAATAACCACCCTTAGTCTTGATTACAGCTTTAGACGGCATGGACGTAATGAGGCTCCGGATGTTAGGCCGAGGGCTGCAGCAGAGCTGAGGTCCCGAACATTACGTGGTTGTGGATCCACACACGGAACTTATCGATCTAAATCAGTGCTCTGAGGGGACTGAGACCGGGTGATTTCGCCGGCCAAGGTAGTATGGATAATTCACTGTTGGGCTCCCGGAACCAGTCACGAACCCCCTGAGCGACATGATAAGGAGCATTATCCTGTCGATACACACCATCACCACCAGGGTAAAAGTGCAACAAGAAGGGATGCATATAATGACTGACGATGGATAGGTAGCCATTGGCGTTCATAGTCGCATCCAGTGATACCACGGTCGCAGATCATAACCCCAGGCATGAACACTGCCACCGACGGCCTACATTTGACCTATAAAAATTGTCCAGGTGCTGCTTCTCATGTGCCTCACGGCGAATCCGCCACCGCCCGTCAGTTTTGTGGAGTAAAAACCGTGACTCGTCGGAGAAGGGTACCTTCTTTCACTCTTCTAATATCCACTGACGGTATTCCCTTGCGAATTGGAGCCGTCGTTGTCGTGTTCGCTGTATTGTTATTTCGGAGACACACCTTCGTGCCCCAGTGTTCATTGGAGTCGTCAATTGCTGCACAGTTGCGCATCGATTGGCCTGCACCAGTCGACGAAGGTTCTCCTCAGGGCTCAAAGGCCTCTGGTGCTCCTAAGTTCTGACGACGGGTGTTGCTTAGTGAGCCATCGCTCCAATCTTGGTACACCTTTACTACGGCTGATTGAGAATATCCCACGATCTATGCTCTTTCCGCGATACTTCCACCCTTCGATCGGAAGCCCATGATCATTCGTTTCTGCAAGTCCATCAAATCATTTCCTGTGCCCATTGTGATCGCATTACATACTTCGGGCAATCTATCCTCACCCACCGCTTACATATCCGTGTGTCAGATACACTCTTGTATTGTATCTGGGCGGATTCACCGTGATTCGCGGTGGTCATATTATTCTGATACGACTGTGTACACACAAAATCGAAGGAAAGTAACTAAAAAACTAACTAACACACTGAATTAGCAGATGATGAATGTGGAAACGAAAACGAATTTTTATACGATCGATCGTCTTTTTGTCATTATATTATTTTTTCCAGTGAACTTTCTGACATAGATTTTGAAAATGAGACATTTAACTAATACCGCTATTAATGTTGTATATTCATTTCATTTGGGGATTTTCCGATGATCAAGTTGGAAGCAACAATCAGAATTTTTAAAAAAATTTTGCGCGCGTGTCCCGGCGTACGTTCATCAATAGTTGAATTTCGCAACAATTCGCAAGCGCGTTGCCTGGCATCAGGAGTACAATTGCATGGTCGACGCTGTCCACAACAATGGAATTTCCCAAGCGTGTTTGTAACAGGCAGCAGATTTCCGACTGTTAGAAATCTCAATATTCTATTGCATGTAGCATATAGAATTTAATTTATTAGAGATTAATTTATTTTTAGTTTTAGTTTGAAGTTTTAGGTTTTAATTTACTTGATGTCTTATTTATTCAAAAAAAAAAATCCGTTACATATGTGGGGCTTTCGGTACAAGGGACGGACATATGTCTAGTTATTTTTTTAATATTTAATTCGTCAGCAAATTTATTTGTATGAAATTTTGTATGAGGAAACATAAGGGATAATTAATAAGGTAATAAAAGGAGAATAGAATAGTCATTATTTAGTTGTTTTTTATTTTGAGCTCTTGGCAATGGAGGAGGGCTTTTTCGTTTTCTTTCAGGCTCATCAATGGGAGTTGCCCATTGGCCAATAGCTTAAAGGCACTACATTAGTAATACTTTAAGGAGAAGAAAATGACTCCTCTAAAAGCGTAAATGAATCACTTTAATCTTTTTTATTTCCTTTAGTATGTTTTACTTATCCGCTTCGTAATCTTTTAGTTAATGGAGTACGAATAAATCTGACTTACGAACTCAAATGGAAGTGACTTTAAGTCAGGGTTCCATCGCTACAGGCTCTTAATAATGTAGTTGGTTCTAAATAAAAAACCGAGAAATGAACCCGACTATCTCTAGCAAAAAAGTATATGAGTTAGAATGACCGGTCTCCTATTTTGTGTCCGTGATGTTTGGTTCTGAGCTTTTGATGCTGAATTCCGGATAAGAACCGGACATCTGATCAACCTTAATATTGATCGTTTCGACTGTACAAATATCAGGCTTGTGTTTAATTAAACAGAGCAGTCTATATGTAAATTATAACTTGAATAGAATTTTAAAGAAACAATTAGTTGTGTGTTTCAGTGACGTTTATTCTAAGTTG
This sequence comes from Thereuonema tuberculata, assembly GCA_023159025.1. NCBI lineage: Eukaryota > Metazoa > Arthropoda > Chilopoda > Scutigeromorpha > Scutigeridae > Thereuonema > Thereuonema tuberculata. The sequence continues at coordinate 60,008,904 of JAFIDM010006943.1, forward strand.
AATTATTAATTAGTTAATCGTCTGCAGCGGGAAGTATGTGCGAGACGTGGAGCCTCTTTCTGAATGCATCAAACTCGTAGTGGAATAATGTTTATGAAGCCTTGACCCTAAGGCCAGGTTCCGCAATCCTCTTGTATAAGAGGTTTTGATTGATGTCAGAATAAGAGAAAGCTAGGTTCCTAGAAGCGTCTTTACAGAAAAAGCAGCTCCTTCTTGAAATTACGTTAATAGGATATAGTTGGCATACCAACTTTCGTATGCCCTCATGGCAAGATCGAAAGTAATTGTATCAAATGATATGGGTAATTAAGCTTCTATCTAGCATTTATTTATAGTGGTAAAGGCGGCTTTACATATATTGGGTAGTTTTCGGTCCCTACAGGTCAATTTGTATCAAATTTAATGGGGAGACCATGTTTGGTAAAATATTTATGTACATTGAAATGGTAGCTTTAATTTTATCGCCACTATTTTCGTTTTAACTGCACCGTATTTGCTGTTTTTTTCTATCCCTAATATCTTATCCTGATATGTATCCCAATCAATAGGATCTTCCTTACAAGAGCCTTTAAAATTTTAGTCTTATAGAGTAAGTAGGCTTTAAATTATAAAGGTTTTAAATTATAGTGAGCATAGATTCAAAAACGGACAAACATAAAAAATAGTTCGAAAAAAAAAAACGATTTTTTTTTTTTTTAATAATATTTTTTTTTTTTATTATTCTAATCTTTTTTCCCTCCGATTCATATTAAAGAATGTTTTAAACATTTGATCAAACCTACAACACTTTTTAAACCAAATAGGTATAAAAAAAAAAGCCGAATTATGAATAGCTTCTTTTTTCTTCTTCTTTTTTATTTTAAGTGTTATCAAATTCAAAACCTTTCGCTGGCCAGAATTTAATTTATTTTGCAATTTATCAATAAAACAAAGATTACTTGATAAACTCATTTTCTGAGGAATTTTTGCACTCCGGGGTGAGATATTTCAGACCGGTACCTCGGGCCTTCTTCAGGAGATGTAGATTATTAGTTAAGCCTGTCGCATTTCTGTTGTCAGTTTTTTCAGATAAATTGTTTACGTGGCTTGTTTCTTGGAGACTTAATCCACGAACAATTTATCGAAAAAGGAAAAAAAATGAAAAAAACTAACAACAGAAATGCGCTAGGCTTAATGTAATAATCTACATCTCCTGAAGAAGGCCCGAGGTACCGGACGGAAATATTGAGTATATCCCAATTCCTCAATTAATTTATCCAGTATCATGTCCCACTCCTCCTTCACAATCAAACTTTAAAGATTTTTCGAAATTACAACGGTTTAATTATAGAGGATATTCTTTTTTTTTTTTTTTTGTATCTGTCTTTTCCTACATAGTAAATTATCACTGGCCGTGAAACAAAACCCAGAAGAAAATGCTTAACTATCAATTGTTCTCAGTTGTCTGATGGAAAAATGGCGCAACTTTGCCGCCATTCATTTAGAGCTTTGTTTTCCTCAAAACAATTTACAGCGTTAAGCGGGAGTTTGCTTTGTTGGCTATTTCTCAGACTTCAGTGGATATTGTGAAGTTGGTTGATCGGTTCATGAGTTTGTTTAGGAAAGAATAAGCTGTGATCGAACATAGATTTCGAATAGCTGTTCTATGTCACTTGGTTACAATTCATTTCGGAAAATGTATTGAAGGGAGCAGCTGTTACTATTCCAATTGAAGGGATATTTCCTTTTGTATTTTTTACGTGGGAATACCAGTGATAGGGTGTATCCTCTGGTTAAATGAAAATGATTCTCTCACATTCCTGACCTCAGAGTATCAGAAACTAATAGAGAAGCTACTTAGGTCTTGTGATATGGCAGTAAAGAAAGGCATTCGGACACCAAATTGCAGGAAAAACTGTAAAAACTTGTTCGTAAATGACTAGATTTCTCAGGATTTCCATAGTACATTGATTGAATGATTCTGCAATTTTTGGTGTTTGGAGAATATTTGGATTATTATTGATTGCAGTATTTTTTTGAAATGATGTTCCTTCTTATCGTTATTGCCTCTCATGAATCCGATTTGCTAAATGTCTACTTTTGAATATAAATTTCTTAAGTTTTAATAGACCGTTGAAGCCTGATGCGACGTCAGTTCAAACAACCGATTGTTATGGAGACGTTTTGGAATAGCTGGGTACTACAGCAGCTGATTCTTTATCGTGATTTTTTTTCTTTGAGAAGAATGCATAATTGACAAAAAAAAAATAATTTTTAAGCAGTTCAGGAACGTTAGTGTTTTTTTCTTACATTTAGGAATTGTAAAAAAAAAAACCATCATTGCGAAGCAAGCTGTTTTTAGGTTTGTACTTTCATATCGCATGATCACGATAGTCTTTGTTTGGCGCATTGAAGAATTTTCAGTAACCAAGTTCCCTTACTAATTCATAAGTTGAGCTGCAGAAGTATAAGTAATTTTTTCTTCGCCAACGTGCAAATCAACACTTGTTGGGTTCAAGTACAAATCGAAAAACATGCAAAAACTACAGTTTGCTTCCTATTGATGTTTTTCCTAAAATTCGCAATAATAACAAAACCACTAATGTGAATTTTTTGAAGTCTTAAAACTGTTTCCATGTAACGTTTTTTTGGAAAGAACAACCATGACAAGCAAGCTCCCGCCGCAGTACTCGGCTATCTCAAAACGATCATTTGAACTGTGACGTCATTTCACGTGGTTTGTGAACGACTAATGAAATAAAGAGCTAAACTGCCTAAATGAAACTTCGAAAATTTCGTTCTTATTGTGAGTTATTTTAGCCGATGATTTACTTTTTATGGAATTTAACTAAACAAATTGTTAAGTTAAAAATGGTCAAAAGTAGTTATTTAATATCAGATAATGATAATGATAATGATAAAAATTTTCTGAAATTATTGGATTTTAAATTTAGAAAATTTATGGCGTTTGAGTAGAATTTAACGGTATCGGAAAACAGTTGGGCTTGTGTGACAGGGATGAGATAACATTGTTAAAGAGGGTGAGGGATCTAATAACATAAACTTTCATTAAAAGATATTTACAGGGCTATGATTGGTTGTTGTGCTTTACAGATTGGGCATTTTAATTACACGTGGACTTTAACTGACCTTTTAAATAAACCAAATCAGAAGCACAGTCAACGGAAAATTTAAATAAAACAAAAGAATTAAATAACAAACGGTAAGATAAATTAGAATACACGGTAAATAATAGAATAAATGCTGATAAAAATCACTTCAATGTGTGCTGTTACCATGTTGGACAATGGACCCCCTCACAGAATTTTAACATGCAAAAACTTCATAAGGAAATAGAAGAATGGCGTCGCAAATACATGTCTGGGGTCAATTTATACGCATGCATTGTATAAATAAAGAAGACGTTACGATTAGTCGAGTTAGTCTTACTTTACTGAACCTAGCTCGAACCATTCACCACAGAATTATGAAGATAACCAAATGATTGTCTTAACAGAGCAACACTTCCAGGCTTTACAGCGAAGACAAAGAAGTTCTGGCCTGTCAACGCAATGATCGCGAAAGATGCGATTCTGACTTAGCATTCGTCTTCATCTTTCATCTAATGAGGATTATAATTTTTTTTAATTATTATTACAATTTAAAAATAAACGGAATTTTTTTGTTTTATGTTGTTTTCGCGATTTAAAAATCATCATTATAATGAAAGCAGATTTTTTTTTTCTTCCAGAAACGTCTTGTACTATCCACGGAATACATATAGCCTTTACTTTCCATTTCCTGATTAAAGTAATGAAATCGGTATTATTTATTTAACTGTTAGTATCTCTTAAATCCTATCAAAACATGTGCAGAGGAAAATGGATTACGAAGGGTATAATATGGCTTGGCACTGTTAAGACAGAAATCCAATGTTACGTTTTGTAAGGCTTTACTATGGGAATCTTTATCACCTTCATGCGCTAATTCTATGCGGTGGGTCTTTGTCGACCCACACACGAAAATTTAGAAACCCAAAAGTTACATCGTCTCTCGTCCATAAATATGCATTTAAAATTTGAAGAAGACTGATCAGAAGTTATAAGCGACACACATAAATACAATGAATAATTTTATCAGCTTAAAAGAGATGACTTTTTTTAAACTTATATTCATAATAACATAAAATTATTAATTATAACAGGTATTCATTAAGCTGCAAAAATCGGAAAAATCCAAAAATTGGATAATAAACTGATATTATGTATCAGTTATGTCAACTTAAGCTATCTGAAACCCTTTAATCCGGGACTTCCGATTCTGTATATAGATAGGATAGCTATAGAAAGGAAAACCTCACAACCGTACCTTCGAGTTTCGCGTTGCAAAGAATTCATTTAATCAAAAGCGAAATAGTAAAGAAAAACGAAAAAAATAAAATTAACTTATATTACAAAAACTATTATATAAAGCCGGACCGAAATCATTTCAATCTTCCAATAGTATTAGTAAACCCCTGCTTTAGTTATCCTTTGGCAAGCGAACTGTCGCCAGTGGCAATTACTGTCTGAATCTCTGTGAACAGATGCCTATCACTTTGTGTGACCCGAACGATTTCCAACGCCACGTTAGATCTGGTTGGCGTTCGGTCTTTCGTCTGGACGTGATCGTACGAATTGGTTTAATTTTTCTCGGAATGCACACTTTGATCTCTTCGTTCACTAGAGCAATGGCCGCTCAAACACAACCGTTGTACAATGGCTGCCTTCTGAAGAAGCCACTCCGTGGACGCCAATTTTATGATGAAATTCCAAAGATTACGAATTAGTAGCTGCCTTCTGTTACACTTCGTAAACAACTGCGCAATTGCTATTTCTTAAAGCGTTTCATTTACCAATTCACTATCAGATATTATATCATTTTACTCAAAAGTACATTTAAAATAAGGTACAGATGACATATGGACTTTCGAATAATACATTTATACTAAGAGATAGGAATAGTTAATTGTCTAATTAATTTGTGTGTTTATCTTGTTAACGACGCTTTTCGTTGACACTTAGATTTGTAGTTTGCTGACTCTGTGGGTCCAATTTTTATCAGAACAAGGATTATATCAGAACAAAGAGATTTGGTGGAAATTTGAGGAAGATGGTCAACTTTTTTCCTTTAATTTGCAATGCCGAATGTTTGGTATCCAAGTTGTTGCCTTTTCGCAGCTGTTTCAGAAACCTAATTGTTATCCATCTTGAATATTTTGCAGATAAATTCTTGAAGGAAAAATTTTTACGTGCTCAGTAATTCTTAGTGAGAAACACATAAATTAAGTTAAGAAATATAACATATTATAATTAAAAATTAAACCATACATACATGCTATGGAGCTTTCGAGCTGCCTTTGCGGAGCTCATTTTCAACAATTTTACAAAACTATTCTGTCCTATACGTATGGAAAGCTAATAAATGTGTGTAGATATGGAAATAATTTTGATAGTCTTATTCTATTGGCGTGTTCTTCTTGTCGTCGATCCGGCTGAGTTGCGGTGGGTCTTTCCCAAACCTCTCTGTGGCTGTGTCGTTGATCTCTTTTCTAGAGCGTAGACGTTGGGCTGTTATTGCGGGGGTGGTGATATACTCTGCCGAGCTATGTGTAGTCTCCTTTCCTGCGATTATTTGTTCCTGCCCTCTCCGTGTGCGGTCGTGTAATTTCTTCGGTATTCTCTCCCTTGCTTCCATTCTTTTTTGTTGGCATCTGAAATTGTCTGTGAATTTTTTTTTAGCAAGATTTGGCAAATGTATATTGTAAGGGTTCATTAATGTAATAAAATATCCTTCCTCCATTTCTCTTTTAATTTTTTTTTTCCTGGCCTAGAATTAAAATCTATTATGCGATTATTGGTGTAGACATGGTGTGCGATATTGGACGCATGTGTGGTCCTTATCTTGATGCAACTTTTGTGGTTTTATTTGTTGTCCTCTGTTTCTATGTAATAGCATTCATTGTTAGAACACGGGACTAAGTATATATATGATTTGTAATTTTGTTGGTTTGTATGCAGTCCTTTTGTATTTCTGTTGGTTGTTGTCAGATGCCTAACAATGGATTGATGCATATGTTCTTCCTATCACTATAACGAAGAATTTTACTTTACTATTCATTGTTGCGGTAGGCCTGAAAGAAAGAAAGCTTACGACTTTGTTTTGTTAGCTATCTAACAGTAGTAATCAGTAATCGAAAATGGATTTGGCCAGTGTAAGGTAGAAGATGTACGAGAAATTACTAAATCGCATTTCTTAAAATAAATAAGTAAAAACAAAAGTAATAGTTTTTCAGGAAAAGAAGAATATAAGTAAAAGATGATTATTGAGGAAATTATAAGACAGCCTTGGAAATTCAGACTGTGACTATTGGTATTTGTTTTCCTTCAAAGCATTTGCTGATGTCCAAATAGATTATATATATTTAACAAAGTATTGTAGTTGAGTGAATAATAAATTTTTGAAGAGAAGATTGTCACTTTGCCAGACAATGTTTCCTAGTTAAGAGATTTCAAACCAGCTTTCTTTGCATCTACGAATCTGGGCATTGAATCCCAAAGTGATCTACAAATCAGTTGACCCAATATTCTATTGACAGGAAGTATTTTTCATTTAAAAAATTCGGACCCAAAATAAATGCTAAACAGAAGTCCGATAATGTTGTGCCTTCGATCCCATTCAGAATAGACGTAGGTTTCTTTAAATCATTTGCTTGACCATTTGCTCCTTTGCCGAAACCTGAGAATTATTCGTATCGTATAAGCTTTTCCTATCAGTATTCTTCAATTTCACCGGAGATAAACTTCAGTCGTACTATTTGACTCCCCTCCGTCCTCCAATTTGCTTACGGTCGATTTTTCATGCAGTTTTCGAGTTAATATCAAATCTTTTTGGTGAAGGTTTCGGGAAACCATCAGCCCAACTGGATGGACCAGTTAAAGATTCTAGAAGAGGCAGTTTTCGTGACTTTGCCGCAGCCAAATGAACCATGAAATTCAGAGAACCTATTTGTTGCCATTTTTTTTCCCCCCCTCCAGATGTATTTGACGGATCCACAGCTGCTACTTTATCGATAGTTTCGGGTTTCTGTTGCTTAATCGTTTGTGTTTAATTAGTGACTAATTGAACGACTCGGAAGCACGTCTCAGTTGAATAACTGATAAAACATTTCCATTATCGAAGTGGTTCTCCAAAAGATTAAAAATTTTTATCAAATATAAATAAGCAATGAAGGCTTATGATAAAATTTTAAAAAATAAGGATTTATTTGAGATTTTATTCGATTGAATATCTTTTTAAAATGAGTTTGCATCCTTCTTTTTGTTTTCGTTTTTTCAATACGTTTCAAAAAAGTTGATGTTCACTTGTTCTGCTAACTCCCAGAATCCTCATTGTCTATTCTTTCTCATTGCTACTTTTCATAACGAATTTTATAGAATGATTTCATTGACAACTTTTGGCGGAAATAGCCGTTAAATTTTGGATTTAAAGATGATAAGTACAGTTATTAAAACAGGAAAAGTAAAACTTTTTTTACTTTTAGTTTTTTTTTTAAAAATTGACGTCTTTTAAGAATTCTTCAAATTTTATTTTTTTCCACAAATAAGAAAATTTTTTTGTTATGGGATAAATTCCATTGGAATAATTAGTACATATCGTATTGTTATTTTTTAAGATATTTGTTATTGTCAACAGAAATGTGAGACAACAGTCATAACTTAATCAAAGTATAAATTTAAAATAATTTACGCAAAAGGTTTGTTTAAAAAAGATTAAAGGTGCACTGCCAAGCATCATAAACTTCTGCATTTCTAAATCTTTTAAAACGAGGAAGCTGTTTCGAGAGTTCCGTTTTCCTCTTGTAAGTATCAATGTAGAACTTAGTAAAAGCTGTGGGAAAGCATCGGTTATCATCAGCATTGACCTTTTATTCGTTCAAAAGCAACAACTGGACTTTTTTTCTGTCGTAGGACTTTCAGGTTAAAATCTGATCAGTTATTTGCTTCAGATTTTAACTGAAGCTTTAAAATCAAAATATAAGCAACTTTCTGAAGAGTAGCCTTTTTAAATTTTATTTATTATCCGTGTTACACACGCACAGACTGAGTGATTTTGACGAGCCTTGGAAAGTAAGCTACAAAAGTGGGTACGAGTTGTTTTATACCTCTTCATCTGCACCTGCAGCCATTTGTGTGGAAAACGTGGACTCGCAAGCGGAGAATAAAACTATCATGGATAAAAGCTCCGTAAAAAAAGGACGTTATGTAATTACTATTTGTTGATTTTACTATTTTTTATTAATTAATTAATTGTTAACATATAACATACAAAAAACGTGTAAGAAACTATTCCTAGATTCTTAAAATCGAGAAATGTCTTTAATTTTTATCATTTATTTATTAGTTGTTTCAATATTTTTTTATCTCTAACAGTATTTTTATTTTACTGTTATTCCTTTAAGAATCGCGTTGGACTATTTAGAAATCTTGATATCTTAGCTTATGAAGTATCGTTGTGACTCCCACGCTTCTCAAAATAGAATTCCCTACAAGTTTGGCAAGTTAAGACCCAGTGTTTAAGAAAAGGTCTTTAACCTTAACATAATAATAATAAGGGAAGATAACCAGTACGTTTGATATTACATTTACAGTACCCTACTAAAATTATTATTTATTTATTATTGGAATGTGACATTGCTCGATAGCTTTAATCATTTCTTATTAATCTCATAATTCACTGACTGTAGATTAAATTTACACTCCATTTTAAGCGTTATTTTTAAAATTTAGAAATGCTTTTCACGTTATGTAAAATTAAAAAAAAGTAAAAACAAAGATAATACCTAATAATAATAAATAAAAAAAGACAAAAAAATAAATAAAACTATAACCTCGTGCTATTCATTTTAACTTTTTATCAGCTTTTAAGAATAATAAGAAATAATTAAAAAAAAAAATTCATTTCTTGAATACAGTCTTGATGAGAGTTTTATATAGTTATATGGAACAACAGAAAATGGACCTTTTTAAATAGCTCACCTTTTAAAATCTCAGTGAACGACTGGTTTGAATAAGAATACTTAGATTTAATAGAAGTCCTGTCTTTCTGTCTGTTAGTGCAGTTTAATCTTTGTGCTATTTATTTGAAAGCACTTGTTAACGTATCTAACTAGCTTCAATTATCCGCTTTTGTCTGGGTTTTTGTTTTTAGAATATCAGTAGTTGTGGAAATGTGAAAATTAAACAACACATTGGATTTCATTCATTTATTATTTAAAAAAAAAGTAACAGATTTATAATTTATAAATGAATCTAGTTGATCACCTGCTTCAAATGTTTATGTGGAAATGGTTTTTGTAAGGAATTTATTGAATTTACCAAATCGACGAAATGTATAAAAATAGTTCCAAAAATGATGGCGGACAAATAAATATTAAAGTGGACCAAAAATGGACGCCAATAATCGAAAGAAAAATTCCTCGAAAACAAAAAAAATAATCCTTTAATAATAGGAAATTTTGTTCTTTGCAAAACGATAAACGATAACAAAAGAGCCTCATAGGCCAATATTTTGATAGAAAAGTATCGAATGCCAAAACTTTTAAGATCGATAATCACAAAAAACTGAGTCCATAATAACAAAAATGTGATAATCACAAAACTACAACTCAACAAAAATATTGTATTTTGAAGAATAGGATTATGTAATAATATGGATTAGTTGACATGTTGTCACGCAAGATTCAAGACTTGCTTATCAAGCAGGACTTGGAAAGAAAAGAAAATCTGTATCAGTTAGCTGCTACAAACAAAGCAGTCATCAACTTGCTTTGGAGTTGCGAAAAAAAAAAGAAGAACAAATTTTACATGTTAAATATAAAATCTCGAATTGTATCAAAATCTCATTTATTTCCAGTTTTTTATTCTGTTAGGGTGGTAAACTTCTACTCCCTCTACTTCATGTTATAAGTATGTTTCGTGCTCATGTTAATGCTTTGTTAAAAATCGGAAATTATTTAAAGTAGGCTTGAAAAAGGAAATAAAATTTTATACTCTTTCCGAAAAAAATTGCGGATATTAAATATATTTAATAAATGTATTTTATTTAATATATTTTATTGGTGTAAGATGTGGTTCTTTGTAATAATATGACGACTAGAAGAAAGGAGATTAGGAAGAAATACGGAATTGATACCTCTCCTCCCTGTTCTACCTATCCTCAGTCAAGGATACAATAATGCTTTTAACTAATTATTAATTAATTATTACATGTAGCCGAATCTAGAGACAAGTGCGTTTTACAGCCAACCTCTGGCACAGGTAACCCAAGAAGAGAAAACGAAAGCAGAAGAAAAGAAAGGCAAACATCTCAGTTAGTTCCGGATTCGATCAAGGTTGAGTCCATCAGGTTCGTGACAGGCTAATACGTTGACCATTTGATTGCGCCTGAATTGCTTAACTTCAATTAAATGTTTACAGGGAAATGGGTATCAGCTACAGTTAAGCCCGTTTTACATTTACCATTTCACTCGCTATAAATGCAAGCCATAACGCAGAACATGTCGGGGTAGATTGCGAGTGATTAGTTCACCGCTTTACACTTATCATAACGCCTTCCATCAAACGGAACCTTTACACTTCTCAATTGTCATCATACCTACATTTTATTTACGAAAAAAATAGCAGTGATTTATATAAAAACCATTTAGTCAATGCATCAGATAGGTTAAAGAATTTCTTTAATTAATTAAAATAGGAAATATTCATGTTTTTTTTTTGTGTGTGTTTCTTTGTTTTTAGTTTCGTTAAAACAGTTTCGATAAATAATTCAGTCTCGTTAAATCTCGATAAACGGCGATATCTTTTCGAGATCTCGGATCGCTGTCGATTCGAATTTTCAAACCGAAATTCTGAAATGATTTTGATTAATAATGTAACATTTTATGAAAGCATCCACGAAAACATATGGAAAAGATGCCCTCCGATCGTGAAAATCATTTTTGTAATCGGTAATTTCGAATAAATAGATTCAAATCGATTGGACTTCCAAGTTCTACAATTCGTCACCAGGAGCGCTAGTGTCGATGTCGAGCCATCTGATGTCGAGCCATTTCTTCAAAGATAGCCCAAGCTCTACCGCTGGACATCTCCGCGACATGTCTGATGGCGAGGTGATGGCGACTGAAATGGTAAATGTAATGCGGCCTTAAGAGAGAAATAATTGACAAATATCAGAAACTGTTTTGTGATGAGTTATCCGAAAGAAGCTTAATTATCAACTTAAAAATATATTTTCTTGCTTTCATTTCAACATCTCTGATTTGTTTGCAGGAAGTCCGTGAAAACGGGTATTGGAAAATGGATGATTATTCATTTTAAAAGTTCAGCTTACTAAATAAATAGTTACTAAGGTGGACTTCACGAAAGTTTATGAAAGGGGAGTGGCAATTAGTTGTGGATTAATCATTCCCGATAGTTAAAGCGACATCTATTATTGAAAGACAGAACTATTTCTGTGAAAGAAAAAATAATGGCATGTTGTTTATTATTCTAATTCCTTATAACACAACATTTTGTACATTCAGATGTCAGCTTATTTTTTTTAAGTATTAATTTGCTTATTAATATTTATTTTATTTATATTTTGAATAATTGCTGTCACGTGTCAACGATTGCAGGCACGATTAAGTGCTATGGTGATTTTTTTTTAAGGTAAATTTTCTTTCGTGGCGGCCACTGTAAGTGAAGTATAGACATGGTCTTTTCGAATTAAAAATTAAATTACAAAATACGAGGAGGCTTTTTTTTTTTTTTTTTATCTGTAATATTTACTGAAGGATTGTATGAAACATTGAACTAAAATCGCAATAAACATTGTGATTTTCCATTTCATGCCCATACACTTCGTGGTCGATCTACCAAGTAATACAAAAATTAAGAAATAAAATATGAAAATTACCCGAGATCAATCACCCAATTTATATCAACTTAAAAAGAAATCTTGTTTTGAAGCTATTATTATTTGTCATGCTATTGAAATTTCAGTTTAACGAATGCCTAACAATATTTATAGAGGGCGCTATCCGTCTCGGAGTCTTTGGCGAATTCTGTCCATAGAAAGTTTAGAAACCTATGTTAAAAACACCAACTTCTTTTACCTTTATTTCTCAAATATTTATTTAATAAATAAATTATATGATTTTATTCTATAGATACGCTATCTATTTCAACGATTTTTTTCTTTTCACCAAAGCAATAGTTTAGCAAAATAAATTATTTATTTTTAGGCATGAAAACCCTAATCGTATGTAAACAATGATTCATTGAATACAGTAAAATCGAAAGAAAAATATTTTCTTATTGTATTTATATTTCTTTTATTATTATAAATTTAAAGTCTTATTTTCTGTAGGCTTTATTTAATATTTTAAGTTCTGTATCGTATTTTAAAACTTATAAAATATTAAAATTATTAAAAAAATGAAGGAAATTATTATTATTAAACACATTAAAAGGTGGACCTAGTGTTTTAAAGTGCAGTAGTGACATCTCCAAACAGCTGTTTCTCGGTATATTGCCGATCATCAGTGGAGAGTAGCCACTATAAACATCTAGGTCCAATTACGGAGATTAGTATTAGGATAAGAAGGGAAAAGAATGGGATCTCCAAGTATAAAATTAAAAAACAAGAAATACACAAAAGAAATAAAAGAATAGAAATTCATGTGCCAGTCTCCGCTGGTCTGCACTGATAAACACTAGGTCCACCTTTTAATGTGTTTAACCATTTTTTAGGGGCTTTTTTCTTATTTGATGCCCATAGAAAATTCATTGCGACCAGCGGAGACTGGCACATGAATTTCTATTCTTTTATTTTTATTGTGTATTTCTTGTTTTTTAGTTTTATACTTGGAGGTCCCATTCTTTTTCCTTCTTCTTCTTCTTATTATTATTATTATGTTAAAGTTTCTATTCTTGGGTTTCCCCAGCTAAAACAACATGGTGGGTCAAAGACCAAAGCACATAATGCCAAGTGTAGAAAAGTGTGTAAGGAGGGTTAGGGATGTGTGGTTGTGTCCATAAATTTCCTAACTATGCGTGCTGTGTTGAATATCACAGCCTTCTGGAATTGTGCGTAATTGTTTTTGTGAAGTCCTAGCGTGCTGAGGCTGTGGTGCAATGTGTGAGGCACCAGACCAGTACAATGGAACAGGACAATGGGTACAACATAAAGATCCTTACGAGCCCATGATTCACGCAGTTTCTGAGTGCGGGCGTCGGGGTAGTGAGTGTTGGAGAAGGGTTTTGAGATCCAGGGGTGTGAGGTGAGGAATGTCGTGCTCTTTGTTGAAAGTGTTCCCTAAGTGTGTGTATTTGTTTTTCGTGTAGGGAGATGAGGTTGATGAGTCCTCGGCCTTCTTCCTTGCGGGGAAGAGTCATCCTTTCCGTAGCGGACTTTGGGTGATGCATATTGTGTTTCGTGAGTTCGGTGTTTGTCCATGGAATTATGCCGAACGAATATGTTAGTGTGGGGACGGCAAAAGTGTTGATAGCTTTAATTTTATTTCTGTCGTTGAATTGTGTTTTGAAGATGTTGTGAATGCGAGCACGGTATATGTTCTTGAGTGCGTTTTTGATGTTGCCTTGTCAATGATGCGCGTTTTGCTGGAAGCCCAGGTATTATTATAATTATTGCTAATTACAAAATCATTTTATTAAAGGCAGAATGAAGTTACCGAGGAAGCTTACATAATTGTAATAACCAATTAAAAGGTTTTATTTCTTAATGCCTTAAAAAATTAACCAATGTATATCTGAATATTATCTAATAATGAAAAAAAAATGCTGTATTTAGCCTGAATTTATGTTTATATTTCTATTCGATTTTATTACGATAAAAGGAGACATCTGAATAATGAAAATAAACCCATAAAATGAAAATGAGAGTAATATACAGAAAAATGCTGTAATTTCTGATTCGAGTTCTCTGATAATTCAAATTAATTTGTTTTCTGCAAAAAAAGAAACTTCTTTCACTCTCTGCTCTTTTTTTTTTTTTTTTTTTTTTTTTTTTAAGCTTCTGAAATTATCATTGAAAATATTGCGTTATCATTCGCACTCCCGCAAGAAAAATTACACAAGTCAAAAAAGTTAAATTCTTCTTTTTTATGTGATTTATGTTCATAGCAATCAAGAAAACTGACATAAATAAGTCAAATAGCAATAGTTCTTCGGAAAATCTCATCGATTTTAAAAAGGCTACAATTTTCCAATGCTTCTCGTGAAAAGTTTCGTTTTTTGACTTGTGTCACTTTTCTTACGGGAGTGGAATTATCTTGATTCGTACTGACATCATATCTTTGTGTCTTATGTATTGTTATAAGCGAAGGCAAGACTATTTTTTTTTTTTAAAATCTCTGTATATAAATAATAATGTAATCCTTTCAAAAATATACACAGACATTAAAACTAACTTTTTTCTAATAATAATAATAATACAAATTTTCTTCATTTTTTTAACTTTTAATAAATAAAATTAAGTTTTAATAAAACTTTAAAAATATGATACAGAACTTAAAATATTAATTAAAAGCTTCAGAAAGTAAGACTTTAAATTTAAAATAATAAAAGAAATATAATTACAAAAAAAATATATTTTTCTTTAGATTTTATTGTGTTCAATGAATCATTGTTTACATCTGATCGGCATTTTCATGCCTAAAAATAAATAATTTATTTTGCTAATCTATTGCTTTGTTGAAACGAAAAAATCATCGAAATAGATAGCTAATATTATATAGAATAAAAGCATATAATTTATTTATTGATATTTAAGAAATAAAGGTAAAATTGGGCTGAGAAGTTGATGTTTTTAAGGTTGGTTTCTATGGACAAAATTCACCGACGACTCCGGATACGAGTGGCGACCCCAGTAAACATTGGAAAGTCCGTTTAGATCCCATCCGCCTATTCAACTGCACTGAAAATCAATATAAATCTATTTTTGCAATAATAAGATCATTATTCGATAAGAAACAATTTTTATACTGAAATATAATTATTTCTATGCATCAAAATTCGCTGGAAAACATTTCGAAGACTTATTTTCAACTATATTGAGTGTTATTGTGCCTATTTCAACTGTAAATCAATCAGCGAAATAATTTTTAAAGTTACGAATTTTATAATTATCTGAATCCTTTAAAGTAATAGAATTCACATTCAAAAATTTTTATTTTTGAATTTCTTCTAATTGCTAGAATTGATTCTTAAATTCTTTATTAGCGAGCGATCGGCGATCCCAGAATTCAACGCGCTAGCCGATGTTGTGAAATTCTGAAAACAAACAAATTTGTTTTTAAATATTGTCTGATGTATTCTGACCCGACTTTGGAGGTGCCATTATTCCACCTCCAAAAATTAAAATAAAACAATAATACGCATTAAAAATAAAAAAGGAAAATTCCTATTGAAACCTCACTATTTACAGATGACTGCTCTCAGCTAACGATCGCCAATAAAGCGTGAAACGACTGTTCTGAGATGTCATCGTACAAATGATTTGGTCTCAACCTTGTTGTTTATATTCTGACTCATAAATTTAATATAAGTGTAAAATAATTTTTTTTCCCTTTGTTTTCGAAAGATAATCTCAATACTACGATAATAATTTTCTAATTGCTTTCCCTTCTGATGAACTAGAAACAGTAATATGAATGTCCATGACATAACGACTGACTTCAGATGCTTCACTGCAATTGGTTTGAGTCCCGAAAAGTATCTTAAGTGAAGTAGAATATTTCGAAAGACCAAATTCTGCCAGACCGGAAGACATTTGTTGCTCGGGACTGTCGCTTAAGACCAATGCTTGAACGACAAGTGGTCTTTGTCTGACCGTGTTCGCGGATCTTTTTTTTAATTTAAAAATAGGTAGAGACGAATTTATTTCAGAAACTACAAAACTTGTATTTTTGAACCCAGCGGATGATATAATTTGAAAATAAATGGAGAATTTTCCTATGTGTTGTTTTCACAAAGGAAAAAAAAAGCAACATTTTTTAAAAAAGTAGAGTTTTAGGAACTTCTAATTTTGCTTCGTAATGGCGGTTTAGAAATACAAACCAAAGCCTTGAATATGTTTTGGGAGCCACGCAGTTCTAAAAACATATAAACAGTTTGTTGAAAAGACATTTCGTTGTTTGAGTGAATGTAACTTTCAAGTGAATCACATTAAAACTAAACTAGCTTTGTGCAGTTGTAGTAACCAGTTTCCACTTGTTTCTCTTGCAAACGGTTTTTCGTTCCAACAACATTGTAAACAAGATTATGGTAACAATAGAGACTCAGTGGAAAAAGGAGTTCAATGATGTGTAATTACCCATTAAACTTTTATCTAAATATTACTGTTTTTTTACTAAGGCAGAAAAAAGATGTAAGTAGGTCACGGATGATAATTTCAATTTTAAGTACAAAGAAAATAAAAAAGAAGTTCTGAAAGAAATTAAAGAATACTTTCCATAAACTGTAGTCTTTTTGTTTTGTTTGGTTTTTAAAGTCGTGAAAATAGTACGAACGGAAAACGTCTATGTTTAGTTTTAAATTAAAATTTCTTCTGAGTTCAATAAGTAAAAGTTGTGGGGAAAAAAAACAAAAAAACAAAAAAAAAAAAATCATAACTTAAGTTTTGAAATTCATTCAATTTAATCATAGCAGCTACAGGGGAGAATCAAATTGGTAAGTTAGATATTCATTGTTTCGATTCTAATTCTTTTCTAAGGTAATTTTGTCATCACCAAGCGTCAAATTCTCTTTAAGGACCCTTTCGGAAAAATTTTGCAACATTAAATCGTTTTTTGTCCTTACATAAGCATATCTTGCTTCTAGATCCTTCAACGGATCAAAATTTACAGACACAAACATACACATATTGAACTTTAATTTCTTAAAAAAATAGGCTTAAAAATAGTTTTTATTTTATCTATTATTTATTAGCGACCCCTAGGTTACAGCTTGCCTGTAAAACCGCTAGGGGACCGCTCTTGCTTTTATCATGTCTGGATGTCACACTCCTTAGCGGCCAAATGGTTAGAGATATTCGAATGAAACCTTCACCTTTGTGTTCAGCATCAAAAAGTAGGTCACCACCTGCAAAAATTAACGTCGAGGACCACTCCCTGATCCCCCAAGGCGTTTTCTGTCTTTTAAAAGCGTTTTTAAAAGAAAGAAAACGCTTTGGGGGGTTAGGGAGTGGTCCTAGACGTTTGATTTTTGCACGTGGTGACCTACTTTTTGATGCTAAACACAAAGGTGAAGGTTTCATTCGAATATCTCTAACGTTTGGCCGCTACAGAGTGTGCCATCCAGACAGCATAAAATCAATGTTAGCGGCTCCTAGGTTACAGCTTGCATGTAAAACACAGGGGACCGAAACCTTCACCATTGTGTTCAGCATCAAAACGTAGGTGACCACGTCCAAAAAATCAGACCTCTAGGACCACTTCCCGACCGGAAGTTCGGGGTCAAAAGTGGTCGCTTCCGATAAAAGTTTGTTTATATAATTTTGCATATTATGGGGTCGCTTCGCTTTCGACACAGTCTAAAAGCATTAATTATCTTGTTTATATATATATTTATTTATTTTTTGTTTTGTTTGTGTAGTAGATGCTCATTTTTTTTCTTTCTTTCTAAGGCATGGTAGATGTTCATTTGTTTGATTGCCCTTTGTTGCCGAAACTTCGAAGGTTATCGGGATGTGAGCGATGGAGGAGATGCGATAAGCTCCTTTAATGTATTCGGAATCGCGGCCAAGATTTATGGAATCGCTCAAGTAAAAAAGTAGTTTTCATTTGATGCGCGGACAGAATTATTAATGATAATTTTGTATTTTTTTTTTTTTGTTTCCTTCTATCGTCCTCAGATTTGAGCCAGTTGCAAACCGCAGTCTTTCACGGAAATCACAATTTAACTTCAAAACCTAAAATATTACAAAATTTGATTTTTTTGTAAGATTTAATTAGAAAATGAGAAAAAATAGAATTTGCTGACAAGTAATTTTGATTTCTGAAAAAAATTTTGCAAATCGAGAAAAACGTAAACATTGTAGAATATCGATTGTAGAAACAATGGTTGAATAATCCCGTAATTGTTACGGCTTAAATTACAGTAAACGTGGATTATATCTATTTAGTTATTATTTATAACTTTGTTTCGTTTGCAAATCTGCGGTTGTGATGTAAAATGATTGCCATCAAACAAGTAATTTATAAAAAAGTAATCTCGTAGTTCTTGGAAGATTTGGCTGTTACTCAAGCTTTTAAGTCGTTAAGATTTGATGTTTCAAATTCACGGAAAGCAGTTAACAGTTGATGGATGGTTCTGTTTTGTTCGAGAAGAAAAACAATTCGCTAAAGGTTGTTGATTACGCCAAAATTTTATAGTTGACGTGCTAGTTTTCGAAAATGTGGAAATTATTCTATAAAACGTACATGCTTAACCGTGAGTTCCTCCTTTGGTCTAATTGCTGCCAAATTCAGAAATTTCTTTTTAACTACTTAAAAAATTATAATCGTATTATAATCGTGGCTGTACAATTGTGTATACATAATTTTTCTTAATTCTATATCCTTAACTTTAGTCCCAGTTTGTATCAACATCAATAGAAGATCCACAATTAAAGTTTAAACTACCTAGGTCTATTTAGTTTTCTGGGCCCTTGATCATTACTTACTAGTCCACTACAGTAATTGTTCTAAAACCCTAACATTAAAGTATCACCATTCTAATATACAGAAGCTCGGTTATAACGCGATCTTTCGGATCCAAGATCTCAAAGATCGCGATATAACCGCGTTATAACCGAACTTTTGTTACTTCGCGACATCAAATGTCGTATATCGCACCCTATTATCACCCACACGATCATTTCGCGATTACCTACATCATTCAGAGCTATGTGAGAGAACTTTATATTTATAAATAAATAAATCATTACCTTTTCAACATTTTGATGGGTTATATTAGCCAAAATCGATTTGGCTCCGCCATCTAGGCATCTTGTACAAACGAAGAGTCACGTGGATCGAAACTAGGTATTCATAAGCCTATTAGATTACATGGGCCTATTTACTGGTTGTCATTGGCAGAAAAATAGATCTCAATATTCATTTTGGTTAAACGAAAAAGTCCGCGATTCTGGTATTTTTTTAAAAATATATTGTACTTGACGCATTTTCGTGATATTAGGTTGGGTTTAGAGTCTCAATTGCTGTAAATAATAAGGAAACAAGCATATTAATTTACACCTTTGATTTAATTTTAGGCGAAAAAACGGTAAGTTTTGCAATTTTACAATTATACACTTTTCCAAAATAGAAGGGGTCCAAGACCAAATCGCGTTATATCCGAATTCGCGATATAAACAACCGCCTTATAACCGAGCTTCAGTGTATAATAGTTACCAGCTGTGATCCTGGCTACATATAACTTTTTTGATCTAAAAGCAGTCTTCTAATGAATATTTATGTACATTTTTAATACATAGGCTATTTTTATTAATATGTACGAGTTGGAATAAAATATATATATATTTGTTGAGAATATAAAAAACGAGATTATCAACCTATGTTACCATTACATATTTGTAGCTATCCTGATGTAGTAATTGATTATTGCATTGGTAGAGACTGAATATTTGAAACAGACTTCAGCCGAGGAATCTACAACATATAGTTGCTGTGTCAACTTTCGAAACCGGTCCCCAAAGTAAGATAACATAAATAAAATAAGTAGATGAATAAAGTAGTAGTTATTCTTTCGCCTACACTTCTGAATCTTATTTCTGCTAAAATCATTAGGAATTTTCTTTGTAATCACCTATGAAAGCCTAGACCACCTATCAGAAATTAGTATTTTAGCTGTATTTATTACGGATGAGCGAACGATTTATTCCCATAGCTTTATTTCTTGCATTGGAAATGGAATCCCAATAATAAGCAAGAATATGTACAGTTCGAGTACTTCTTCTGAGGCTTTCTTAGACTATCTAGGTGGTTAAAAAGAAAAGATTAATAATTTTGGTAAAGATCAAACAAGAAAGTAAATGTAATTTTTCGAAAGATCTGACTAGGAGGATTGATTCGAAAGTAGATAAATCTCACAGACGAACCGATCATCAGCTTAGTTTGCCCATAGCTTCTCACCTATTGACGAATATTTACCTCTTTATAAAATCAGACACCTGTCTCAATTTCAACTTATTAGAATCGCCATGATTACTCAAGTTCAATTTTTTTTTTCTCCTACCCTATATCCTATTGGTCCGATTTGGTCCAATTGTAACAACTTAAGAACTATCGCTGAAATTTCAGCTTTTTAGGATGCGTAGGTTACGGTGATTACACTGACTAATGAACGGATGGTGTTAAGTCTTATTTTTTTTTTTTTTGTTCTAAACCATTGTTTCTAACAGTGTTAAACCAAACCTACAATTCCCTGCTGGTAGCCAAAATTAAAGACCAGATTAATCAAAATGTATCAAAAACCTAATTGTTGTCTCCATCTTAGTCAACATTTAAATGATTCTTTTAGTTATAAATTTTTTCTTGCCTTTGTTTAAAACCATTTATTACTCGAC
This sequence comes from Thereuonema tuberculata, assembly GCA_023159025.1. NCBI lineage: Eukaryota > Metazoa > Arthropoda > Chilopoda > Scutigeromorpha > Scutigeridae > Thereuonema > Thereuonema tuberculata. The sequence continues at coordinate 60,029,553 of JAFIDM010006943.1, forward strand.
CATAAAAGCTATACATAGTCATAGAAACTGTCTTCCATTTTATCTTCAACTGAAATTCTTGTGTTACGGATTCATATCTTTTTCCAGAAAACAATTTGCTGAATTTTTTCTGGCCATCTTTGTTACTTCATTACGAAGCACGTTGAGGTTTTTCTTTAATTCCTTTTTTGAATAAAATTGAGGAATTTTATTAAGATGGCATCATTTAATTTTTATTTCTTAATGAATAAAATTATAAATGCAACTAGGCTACTATGGCCGCTAATAATGTATTGTTTTGATTTTAGTCTTCTGATAAAATCAGCAGACTAATATTCCCGTTTTGTCTGTCCTTTAATACATTAAAATCTCATTAAATTATCATTAAGCACAACAATCACAACAATTGCGTCTTTTGCTTGCGCAACAATCACATTTATAATGCAGCTCTACAACAATCACAATGAACGCAACAGTTGCGCCTTTGGCATTCGAAGAATAATCACATTTATAATAATAAGGAAATTAAAGCAATATCAATGATATTTTCTTATCATTAGACGTTGCGAAGCATTGTGATTGGTTTACTAATCGCTTTCCCTACTTTGTTTACTTATATAATCTTTTCAAGTATTTAATTTGATTTTGATATTCTTTATTGTAATTTTGAAATAAAAAATTAGTAAGTTTTTAATTTTTTTTTTTGTCAAATTTAAAGTATTCTAAAGGCCTGTTCCGCTTGCCCCTGCTCTGGTTTTCCACGAAATACACATCAGAAGTTGTCAGTGCTTGGGTTTTCATTTTTTTAGGTAGCTAATATGACTGTTATTTAGCTTTTGGTTCAGTTGGAAAAACGGAATAAAGTTTAAATTAAAAAACGCTAATAAAACTTTTACTGCCTTCTGTATTGAAAGAAAAGTGAATAAAATGGAAGCCTCATCTGTTCGTTAATCCCTTAGCAGTTTTACTTTCGTCTTATTAAATACCTTTTGAAGTTAAGCACACTCGAATAAATCTTCATATCACATATATCGTATAATAAGTTTCGAAAGTAATTAATTCCTTCATACTTTATATAACATTAGATTAATTGCCCAACATCGAAAAATTTAGCAGGTATTTTTCTGATTTTTTTTTTTTTTTCATTGATTCCTGTTGAAAACATTTCGTCTCATTCTTAAGAAATTGAATTTTAGTTTTAAATTGGGTTTATTAGCTAACTGATGACGGCTTCTGCTTCCAGGACCTAACTTCCATTTCTGCCCGCAAAATCTGCATTGGTTTTTTTTACGACTTCTTTCAGAAAATTGGTTTTAAATAAAAGATAAGGATATAAAAGCCCCTTCCAGATATAGCAAGAAAATATAGCAACTTAAATAATAATAATAAAATATAGTTAGCTTTCGAATATTCACATTTTGATCGCATTAAAGAAAAGAAATTGAGAATGTACGAAATAAGTAGTAGTCGTTTGCAGGCAGAATTTAAGGAAAAAAGAAAACAATTTAAAGATGAACTACGGAGATGAAGTTCGTAATTAATCAGCGGAACAACGACTTATTTGAAATGAGTACGTTTCCGGAGATGAAATTTTTGTTTGGCGCAAAGTTAAACATCAGTTCCAAAAGTGGTCGTTAGGGGCTAAATATGGCGCTGCAATACCATAGTGGATACATACGATGTTATACATGACATGTTCGATGTGGTGTCCTTTGTTATCGATCATGTGCTGAAATCGCAAAATCATCGACGGAACGTATCACTCGAAATGTTATGGATATAGTGTGCAATGGTGATATTTTGAAGTCCACTAAGTTGGTTACGTGTCCACGATAGACAGCGTCTTTGAGGTATCCCTACATCCAAAGTCACAGGAGTTCAGATCCGACAAGAGTGCTGGCCACATTGTATGAAAATGGCGGCTGATGATTCAGTGTTCTGTAAAATTAGCCCGAAGCAATCGTTTGAAAGGGTGGCTAAGTGAGATGGGCACCATACAGCAAGCAACTTTTTAAATTCAGACACTGTTGAAATGTTGGAGTCATCTGGTTGACTAAAAATCGCTGGCCATTAACAGTGCAGGTAATGAGACCCTTGGACCGAACTCTTCGAAAAAGAAAGGTTCAGTTATGAAACCCGCTATATATAGCTACATCAAACGATGATCTTTGGAGGGAATGAAGAGAAAAATATCGCACAACTTGTGAGTTTGCTTTGTGCATATTCACATTATCATGCACATGGAAGTGAGCTTCGTCTGTCCACAAAATATTCCACAGCCAGTCGTCATCCAGCTTAGTCGGAGCAACTGACTGCTGAGCGGGGCAAATGTTCGCGTGCATCGCGGTCAGGATTTAGCAGTTGCTGAATATTGAAAATCTTGTAAGGTTATCAACGCAGAATTTATTTTACAACATTGTGAACTGTGCTTCCGGGTTCGATTAATGACCGTGGAACTCTCCGTGCGCTGTTTGCCATCCTTTCTTCCTGTAATACTGTGACTATTTCCTCCACTGTCTGCAGTGGAGAAGGGCTTCCGTCCTCTTCCAGGCTGCATACCTATAAGGAACCTGTCTCTTCAAATTTCCGGATCATTTGCAGTCTCAGAACCCACTTTTAGTCCTTTTAATGTCCTAAATTTCCGCAGTGCTGTTAAGGCACAGCTGTTATTTTGGTAAAACAGCTTCACGAGAAGGGCGCGTTTCTTCAGAAACAGTTACGTTATAAGAAGTGAAGTGATGGATTCCTCAGCTGCCTGGTTTTATAACAGCTTCTTTCGAATCGCGTCTCATTGCGGGCATTGTTGATTACATTATCTACTATGGCATTGCAGCGCCGTGTATAGCCCATAAACCATTTTCGGAAGTGACGTTTATTTTTGTGCCAAACAAAATTCCATCGCCGCAGACGTTAAAAAAAACTTAAAGGATCGCCACAACAGGCCTATGCAGGACCAAGGGCTCTCGGGAGTTAAGGCTCCGGCGTTTCTTGACCAACGGGAGTAGGTTGAGGTCGGGAGGTCAGCCCGACGCCCGCCAGCCTTTAACTATCGGGAAAGAAACCCGGTACCCATTCTACAGAGGGCTGGGTAGGCCCTAGGACCCGTTTGGAGGAGAACCTTACATTAAATATGAAGTCGTTGCGCCGATTAGTTCCCCATTACATTTATAGCCTGTCGAAATGTAAACTTTAATTATGAACACCCTGTATAGACAATTTCATGGAAATAGAACATTTAGTTCTCGCTCCTTACCTGTCTGTTCTCAATATACCAAAATCAATACGGATTTTCCTTTTAATAATATATACGGTGCACGAAAGGTTCTGCTTTGTAGGACAAATAGCTTTTAAGTTATTTTCATCTCACAAATGGACATCACATTCATTTTATAACTACTTATTTTCTTCTGTACGATATGCATATTAAGGGAAGTTCCAAACATTAGAGCAAACTTTTAATATCGTGTGATAATTTTCTAACATATTCGTAAAAAAAGGCAAAAAATAAATAAATAAATAAAAAAAGGTATTATTCATTATATTAGCATGTAGTAGGTAAACTGAAAAAGATAAGGCGCTTTTTCTGTGAGCTGCGATGGTATCATCTGATGGCGAAGACTAATATGGCTCATTTATCTCTGTAATAGACTAATAAACAAAATTGCACCTGCAAAAAATGGTCGAAATTAGGAAGTGAGTCTAGGAAAGGTTTTGCTTAAAGTTTCTAACTGTATAATAAAGGTCGTTGTAAATGATCAAATAACTGAATGTGCAAATAAGACTATGGCGACTCGAAAAATTAAAATAAAACAATAAATACACATTAAAAACACAACAGGGAAATTCATGTTATTATAAATAAAACAACATCTTTTTTTCTTCTTCTTAAACACAGCTATATTTCGCAGATGACCCTATTCTGCTTCTTCAGGCTTATTTGATACAAAGAATGTTCTTCATAAAAAGATCAAATCATATATGGTAATCATACATTGTAATTATAATTAGAAACAATATTCATTCATACATTCATTCATTTTATTTTCGTTACATTTTACCATTGCATGACCGACATTTTAATTTGTATATAACTCCTGCAGATTCCATAATTTCTTTGTCTTCCTTTTTTTTTATATACCAATTCCTGTATTGGTATTTATTTTGGAAACACAGGGAGAAAATTAGGAGAGCGTCTAAAAGAGCATGTAAGCGCAACTAGAAACAACCATCCGGAAATCTCAGATTGGGCCCACCATTCAATATCATTGGGACATGATCCGGACCCAATCGTACAGATAGTATACAGAAATCTACATAATAAGGAAACAAGGATTATGTTAGAGGCTTGTGTAATCAATAGCTTTAAATGTTTCAACAAGCAGAAAGGTAGAGAGATTAGTCCAATAATCCTTGAAAAATTTAAAAATAATTGTAAAGACATTGCACGATTTCAATAATGTTTTTAATATTTTTTTTTATTATGTAACTATGTAAATCATCCTAAATTGTCTTCAATCGGAATAACTATGTAAATAATACTTACTATTTAGCGTGAACGATTCTATATTGTTTCTAATTATAATTACAATGTATGATTACCATATATGATTTGATGTTTTTATGAAGAACATTCTTTGTATCAAATAAGCCTGAAGAAGCAGATAAAGGGTCATCTGCTAAATATAGCTATGTTTAAGAAGAAGAAAAAAAGATATTGTTGTTTTATTTATAATAACTGTCAAATTCGTATTGATATGGAAATTCATGTGTCTACCTCCACCAGCCTCAAATGAATTTCATTAGGTATTAAAATACATAAAGAAGCCTAAAAAGATATAATCAACATTGGTTGAGATTAAGTTATTTACAAGATGACATCACAATAAACACCTCCAAACATTAAAATAAAATAATAATAATAAAGCTGATGAGCGCAAATAGAGCCGTTCTGTCATCTTGTCAATAACTTTGTCTCAATCACTGTTAACTGAATCTCTACTTAGATCCCAAGATCCGTTAGTACGTGATTTTTTTTTTCCTTTCTATTCTTAATGTATACTAATAGTCTAATTTTAATTTATAAATGTGTCTGGTTGAGCGAAGGTCAGTTGGGTGTCTTTTGAGTGCACGTGTCGTTGATAAATTAAAGGTCCCTTCAGTGCAAACGTAGAAGGACGTGACCTTCGTAGAAAAATTCTGACGAATCCAAGGAATAACTTTTTTTTTTCCTCGAGACATGATCAGAATTCTTAAGAAATCAATCGATAATAGGATTCTTAATTATCAAAACTTGAAATTAAGATGGCGAGTAATAAAAATCTTCTTTTCATTGGATGAAAGTCAAAGAGAAAAAAAAAAATGTGTTTGTCCTTCAGTGCGATTTAGAACGGATTAAATGTATTACATTAAACAAATTTAATCCACTGTAAGTCATACTGATTAAATTAGATCAAAGCTCCACTAAATCTGATGAATCTTGTACATGGTGAAGGAATCTTGTACACAATTAATATATAATAAAATGTTATATTACATTGCTTTATTTTGAAGAGGACTTTTTACTACATTGCTTATAGACTTACAAACATTGTAACACAAAACCGAAAATTATATAATCCTACGTGTTCAGACTTTTACTAATCCGTGTTATCCTTGCTTACGTTTATATGATTATTATGTAATAAATTAAAATAAATTGGATTTAAGCAAATTAAGTAAAACTGATTTAATTGATTTTAACCAAAAGAATACAACATTTATAATCGATAGATATTTCTATATATCGATTTATAATCGATAGATAGATAATAGATAGATAGATATATTTACAAATATACGGAAACTATTTCGTTGCATGATTTTCATCGTTTTCAATAACAAGAAAAAATAATAATAACGATTTGAAGGAAAATAGATTCCAAGTTATTTCGAGGCCCCCCACCCCTTTCTTTTTTAAAATATCCAAATTGTGAAGGCTAGAAGCACGAAATTTTTGTAATATTTTTTCCAACGTATTCGACAAAATAGATAAATGTAATTTTTGTCGTAGAATGAGTGGAAGATTCCAGATTTCGTTATATCCGCTGTTATCTAGTAAATCTCGTGTGAATGCTATTGTTTCGTTATCTGTTGGACTAAGAAGCTAATCAAGGAGAAACTATGAATGAAACACTACTCCTTAACACTACTACAATCAGTTGTTTATCATCAATATTTATGTGGTTTTAACTTACTGCCTTAATTACAGAATGGTCGCATAAAAGAAACGATAAACATTCGGAGGAACCTAGGATTCTAGGATCACAGGAACCTTGAATGTATCTGACTTTACATTTTTTTCCATTTACATAACTGATGATTCAAACATAATAAGTCCATACGTAAATTAATGGAAGTGTTCTACGATATCTTAGAAATTCCTATTGAATATCTGTGTCTTATATTCCTTTCTAAATAATTGACTGATGTCCGGTTCGAGTTCAGTAGCTGAAAGTTGGTCAAACGGGAAGAAAAACCAAGATCCGTCTTAAACTTATTGTGGCAACAACATTGTGGAGATGATCGTGTTTGAAAAGCATCATCAAGTGGAACCGCTTTAACTACGTTGAACCTATATTTGGCCAAACGAAAGGACGACTCTGACCTTGAACAACAACCATGATCTCTTAATCATTCCAGGACTAAATGTGAATCGAGAGAGAAGATTTAAAATGGCGACTCTCGGACAGAGAAAACCGTTGAAGCCAAACAAAAAGGAAGTTATTGCTAACGTTACTTCTTATTTCGAAAAGGCCTTATGACATGCTTACTTATGGCACATCAGAGAAATTGTTTTCGATCGCAGTGCCGTTTTTTTAGACGAGACGTGAGTCAACGAATCCCATCTTTGTCTTCGTGTTGTCGATCTCAGGGATGCAATGTCGTCAAAAAACCAATTGGGAAAGGTAGGAGACTGATTTTGAACGATTGAAACGAACGAATGAATAAAAATAAATTTTTGAAATTATATTTGATGAGAAATCAGAATAGTTCAAGAAAATAAATATCGTCTTTTTTCCGTAAACTTCAAACTCCCTAAATGTTCACTTTCCCGCCATAAACACTGACATATACAGTCGATTCAAATTCTACTATTGCGACATCTGGTGGCCATGGTCGTTCTTTGGCTTGGAGGATTTTAGTTTAGCATTGACATCGGCCGATGTATACGAGTTCAGATTTCTTTGAAAAAAAACCAACGGGAAGATTCTTTCTCGAGTGATATTAAATTTCGCTACTTAATGCTAGAGCATTAATGTAAGAGAGCGACCCATAATAATAATAATAATAAATTATTATTATTATTATTATTACAGTTTGGAACCTACAACCTTCATTATACTAGTCAGAGAACTTACCAATCACACTGTAGCTGACAACTGAAACGAGATGGTTGCATTTGTAACATTTAAGCTAATAATAGAAATCCAATGAAAACAATACCAAATATCTCGAACATACTGGGGCGTTAGCCCCTGAAAATACCCTATTCCTCTGTTGTTTGGGCCACTGAACACGATGGTGAAATCCGTTTGTCGATCCGACCTTCCTTTCGGGAGTTGATGGGGGGGGGGGGGGTAGACAGGACAGCGCAGTAGCTCCTAAAAGGCTCTCTAAAAGAATTTTTTTTTTTTTTTTTTTTTTTGGAAAGCCGTGAAAACAAGAGAAACGAAAAGCTTATGTTTCAGATTCTCTCTGCTGAGTATAAACAGTATAAATTTTTTTGTATTCGTAATTGCTAGATCGCATTGAAACCTCTCACAGTGAATTAGTAAAAAGGATTTAATATTCGTTATTTTCGACGTTCCGATATTAATAGAAATCCATTGTTTAGATTCCAGTTCTTTGGGTATTTTTATCACCTTCTCGACAAGGACCCAATCGGATGAGACTTCAAATATAAAAAGTTAGTCTCCTCTGATGTGCCTACCAAGTTTCAAGAAAATACACGCAGTGGTTTAAAAGGCTGGAAGATGAAACACAAACAAATTGATTTCATGATCGTTCTTTTTTGTTGGCTAAAAATTAACACCAAAACAAAAAAACTGCTTCCTTTATCTAATTCTTCTTTCTCATTATAATAAAATAAAAACAAATCTCACAAGAAACTGTGGTATTATTATAAACCAAAGATGAAAAATATAAAATGTAGTAAAAGCGGGGATTTTAATGTGTTTTTCTGTGTATTGTAAGGCAGAGTGTTTTCTTCCCATCCCGTCATGGGGCATTTTCTGCTAATCCCTTAACTGACAATGACAATCTTCTTCTTTCCCCTGCGGTTCTTTTGAATTATTTATTGAGCTAACTTCTGTTCAAAATGAATTTGAAATTTCTCGTCTGCTTTTGGGCTTTTCCGCAATTAAGGCCTGCGGATCCGCAATTAGCTGCTGTCCTTTCACAGCGGACGAAGATTTGCGTAAAATTAAGTTACGTCTTCTGAAAGGATCTTGTCTTCATATGCAGTGCCTTATTTATAAAATCGTACAGTTAACAAATAAAGTCTTGAGCTACAGTTAATTTATTATATATATAAAAGAAATCGTACTTTTTTTATTTGAATGTTATGCTTTCAATTAATTATTTATTTTAATTAAGAAATACAGTTTGTTAAGAAATTTGGAGTCTGCTTCACGTAAATATTACATTTTCACTTTCAGAAGAGAATAGAATAGATCATTATTAACATCGCCATTATTATTATAATAAGAATATCTATTATAACGACAGTATCCGTCTGGGGCCGCTCTGTTTTGGAACTTTGTAAAAATTCTAAACAATGTTTTATGCTTTCTTCATTATATCTGAATCAGGGAACAGGTCTTTCAAAACTTGATATAGAATTTTCTTTTCTTTTAGCTTGATATTAATAATAAAAGATTACCTCAGCCTAAGTCTCCGAAACAGATCTATCTCTGTAGTATAAAAGAGATAGTCTTAGTAATTTCATATACAAAATAACGATAATCTTTTACCCATAAATATGTCTGTTTCAAGAGATCCGTTGAGAGGGTTCAAAAGTTATGTTGAGGAGGAGAGAAAGAGGCACTCAAACACACTATTATCCGATATTGTAATATTATGATAACTTCATATTTATGCGCAGCGAAAAATTAACAATTTAGATATCTAATTTTGTATTGTAATTCACTCATTTTCTGTATTTTTGAATTCAAGAATTAGTTTTAAATGCTAGGTAATTAATGGATATTAGACCTATTATTATTATTTTAAAAAAAAAGCACATTCATGTCAGCAGCTTTGTCACTCGTCCAAGCCTCGTATTGGTGGCGAAACTGGTTGTGAATGTTAACATTTTAATTGTATATAATATTTTTTTAAATAGTCTTGTGTGTTGGCAGTCCGCTATTTTTTAATTACTATGCGAACATGTAATTTTTATTATTATTATTCTTTAATTGAATTTACTCGACTGATCAGTTTCAGCACCAGTTGACCATAATTAAAGAGGAGGTGTCCAGAGCCCTGTCGTGAAAAATATAATGGACGAAATTCAGCCAAACTTGCTACAAATACTCCCTTCAATATGGGGTTTCAATTAATAAAAATAAATAAATAAATAACACAAAATTTTGCCACTAGGGAAAAATTAGCGCTAGAAGCGTGATATTTGCATAACTTTAACTATTGCTATTGCAGATAGCAATTTGCTAAGGATTTGGTTGATATTAGTAAGACGAAAACTGATTCAAATTGAATCGAATCGCATAACAGGGAGTGTTTACACCAAGTTTGTTGAATTTCGTCCAGTATATTTTTCGCCACAGGGTTCTGAGCACTTGCTCTTTAATTATGGCTACCTTGTAGTTCAATGATAGGTGGGTGGTGGTTCAAACTCTGATTGGGTAAAGAAGGACTTTTTTTTTTTTAATTGTTAAATATTATTTAGTTTGAATATTTCTTTCGAAGATTTCGAGCTTGTTTTAATTGCGTTTACTCGAATTTCCACTTCTTTAACAAAATAGATGATGACTGAATTCATTTCATTTGAAGAGAAAAATACAACCAAGCTCAATTCTTAAAGCTTTTAAGATTCTTTTAAATTCTTGTTTTTATTTCAGTAATCCCCCTTCCGCATCTTTGAAATTTTAATTATCTCCAAGTTTTCTGCTTTGTTTTCCTATCTACAACGCTTGGACAACATTCTCTTTGAACTGTCTCCCGTGACTCAAGTTATCGCAGCAGGTTTAAGTCCAAAACATTGCGCTTAGGTTTTAATTTTCCTGTCGGTGCAGATGTTGCACGTAAATGTAAGTGATCCGTATTAATAAAAAAAGCCCAACTGTAAGTAACTTTTCTTTTTTTTTTTCTTTCTTTACTCTTACTTAATTTCAGGCTTGCTTTTTTTTTTTTTTTTTTTTTGGATAAATTTCTCTTTTATTATATATTTTTTCATGAATCGCCACCAGTTGGCAGCACCGTAGAACGCTGTACTTTTGTTAGTTTCCTGCTGCCGAGTAATATAACAGCGGAGACCGGCAGCTCTCCTAATAGCGACTGCGAAAGGGAATTGCCCGAGCGGAATGGCCGCAATGAAAGTTAGACCAGGGAAGATCGGACCAGATCTTTTTTTTTTTCCTCCTCCGGCTTCTTAAGTGCAGAAGTTCGGTAATTCATCCTCCCGTCTGGAGATTTAGGGCGTCGTCTAAGTGCTGCCGTAAATCAACTGAAAAACTGCAAAGCCACTCACTTGTGCATTATGACGGACCTGGTGTCCACCAAATAAAGGAAGGCAATGCAAAGAGTACTTAGCAATCAATCAGTTGGTCCAAATCAGGGTTTAAATTAAAACAGCAAGAGAGAAGTCAACGCAGAGCGGACCCTCCCATTTTGACTTTCTTCTTTTTAATGGTCTAGCCTTTATTTAACCCCAAATCAAACGTGAATCTTGTTTACATCTGATCACTAGCTGTTGATAGGGAATCCGAATCTGAAGTCCGATTGTCTCTATTTGGTTTGGCTGCTAAAGAGCGTGAGTTTTGACGAAGTGACTAGAACTATCGTTAAAAATATCACACACAAAAGCTAAAAAAATTTCTGTTTAAAACTTATTTACATTAAAAGACTACTCGTTTCATCAGCAGCTTAAGGCAAATGAAACTACAGATGAAACCAGTAGCCTTTCAATGTAAAGTTTTAAATAAAATTTATTTTAGCATTTGTGTATAATGTTCTTGCGATTTTAACTTACTGGACACTCATAAAACCACTTCATATTATTAGAACTATCTAATTTTAGATGCCTATTTTTTTTTCTTAATGGAGAATTCGAATCTCTAAAGTCTATATGTCTATCATGATTATATGGCTATTAAACTATATGTCTGACGAACAGTACAACTTCCTTTTAAGAAAGATTTCTATTAAAAGGATAACTAAAAATTATAATAATAATATATAAGAGTTATTGAAAATACTCTTAAATTGAGTTGAATTCATTGTGATATCTAATAATCTTTTGACAAATGAAATTTGATGTTTTCGATATTTTCCATATGAAAGGAGTATTTGTAGTAGTTCAGAATTAGCAGTACAAAGGCTAATTGCAAAAAAAGCCCTTTAACGTTTTCTTTTTTTTTTTTTTACATTGTAAATATTCACATGTGTTATCAAAAAGTATTACATATGCCACATTTTAAAAATAATTGTGTGAATATCAAACTACAAATTGAATTATATTCACTTTTATTATATCATCTTAGAAAATGTTTCAGCATTTAACTTCGGTGTATTTTATTTTCTTCTCCTCCCTTTTTGTTCTTTTGCTGATTTTATTTCAACTTCTAACTTGACGTAAAAATATTATCTAACAGATACAATGATGATTTAAAAGACATCTTTAAACAACGGCAAATATACAGGGTGTTTCGGAAATGATAGACAAAGCGAAGAGATACGAGTTCCAAAGGTCATCTTGACTCGAATTTGTTCTACGTCATTTTGTTGTAGGGTTAGGAAATGAATGTTTGGGGAATGGTCCTTAATCAAAGAAAGTTCAGTTCACATTAGGAAGTGTAAGTAAATAAGGTAAAGGTTTATTACAAAAAGCAATCCGGATAACAAATGTCATGACTGAAAACATGTATGATAATTAAAGAAAATGCCTTATTTACTTACTTTACTTTTTGAAAGTGAATTCACAACATAAAACAGCTAAAACTAAGCTGGAAATTTTTACTTTTTTGCAGAACGAAATTAAGCACAACAATGCATCTGATGTCATAGGTTATGCGTTGGATTCGGATTTGTTTCAATTGTTTGCAATCAGTCTGAGATTTCTGTAGACCACTGTTAGTTGGCTAATAAAATCAGTGACGTAACTTCCTTTCTATTAGATATTCACAACAATCAGACAGTCTTATTAAATTCATTGTTAGGCGATTTTATTATTAGCCTCTTAACAATGGTCTACAGAAAATCTTGCTGCAATGTTCGTTTTTTACTTGAATTAAAATTCAATTGCTTAGAAATCGCGCGTTAAATTTGAACTTAATTATTTTTGTCAAGTATTTCGAGACATCCTGTACTGATATACCGTTTTTTTTTTTAATTTTTTCTTCTTCTTCCTAATCCAGTTGTTCATTGAATTGACCTTTTGTTCTAGTTGGATCTGTTTCGTAATACATTTATGGTTCCATTAACTCCTAATACAACATTTACCTGATGGCCTTTTTTTTTTTTTATTCATTGAAAGCTTTTTGCCGATGTCGCACTCGCTGCTGCACCATCTGCTGACATCACGTGATTGCTAAATTCCGTATAGCGTCCTTTCTGCGAAATGGAATTCGTTGTACACTGACACAAGCACGAATGAACAGAAGGTTCCTGATAGGACTTAAAGCCTACTTTCAATAAATTATTCTTCCTTAAAAATTTCCTTTCTTTTTTTTTTTTTATTTTATAAAATCGTGACTGAATACAAACGAATTGAATTATACAAATAATAAATAAAAAAAGTTTATCCGAGTTTCCGCTTTAACCGAGCTGTCAAATATTTCTAGGATTTTTTTTTTCGCAAATTAATCTTCGTTCGTCGAGTCATATGACCCCTTACCTGGAATCGCGGGGAATGGTTTCGACACCAACAATCCTGCGTTATCCTTAAAAAAATGCCGAAACATTGTTGCTGAAAAACGCCAAAGTAACGTAAAACAATTAAGGACTTTTGTAAGTAAAAGAACTCTTTCAGTATGAATTGTATGTGGTGTATCTGTATAACTTTTGTATTTGTTAAAATATACATTTAAACCTACACGATTTATTTTATTTATAATTTTCGATTTAACCGAGTTTTTCGGTTATCCGAGTTAGCCTTGGTCCACATTACTCGGATAATCGGGACTCTACTGTATTTGTAAAATAAGTTAGATTCTGATTTAAATTAGGAATAATGATGAAAAAGATTTTAAATTAATAAGGCTTTCATTACATAGTTTATTTTGAATCATTGAGTTAATGACAATAACTGACATATACTTTATGAAAATTTTATATAAATATACATCATAGGCTGTCTTACATCAGTTATAATTACTCTTCTATGAATTTAAATACGTATTAAATACAGTGCACTTACAGTAATATCTTTAATTAATAACCAAGTAATATTCATACATCCCTCTTATATTAAATATATGTTTTAGCTGTTAATTTTTATTTTATACGGATCCATTAATTATTATCAACATCTGGTGTTTTTATTTATTTTCTGTGTTTCATTTTTTATAAACCATACCTTGTAGTTGTCGTTATTTCTGATACCACTGGTCATTTCGAAATGGAAAGTATTTGTTTCTCCGTCATATTTCCAAACGAAACCTCCTGAAAAGGATCTCACCTCAATTCACCTAACCTAGTGTTAATTCAAAGGAAAATGTTTTTGTTTTGTTTTTTCCAAACGATATCAGGTATACGTAATAAGTGCCTATTTTTATTACATATTTGGAGGGGTTAATGATTTAAAAAACACATCAGAAATCGATTATCAAAAATGGGTTCCGATATAAGTACCTAAAAATACTATAGAATGTTTTTCACTTCAAATACTCATCCATATAAGATGATATATATCATCTAAATAAGATACATATTGATTTTGGCACAAGTCGTTCCATTAGGTAAACAGCTAAAGTCAAAAATTGCAAATAAGCTGGCATTCAATTTGAGAAAGAGAGGGAAAAAAAAAAAAAGATCGCTTTGCTATAATAAATTCATCTCAATCTTTCTTTGTTTACATTTTGTCTTCTTCTTAATTTAACGAGATTTCCCGAAGATTTCTCTTAAAGTTGTTGTTGTTGTTTTCTTACTTTCTGAATAATTGTTTTTCTTCTGCTTTTTTTTTTCCTTTACAATTTTTGTGTGTTATCTTTACTTGCCTGCTTTTATAAGTTAATAACTGTATCCCGTTATTTTAGGCCCTGGGCACTTGGGCAAAGTAACACTGAAGGATCACTGGAATTCGTGAATAAAACCTCAGTGTTCCCAAGTGGAATATAAATCGGAGACAGTGCAGACATTGCTGTTCTGAAGAAAATAATGTCAGAAGGAACCTGAAGAACCATTAATATCCTAAGAGAAACATTGATTCTGGCCAGGATTTAGAAATACGATTTCCTAAATCAAATCCGACCAAACCAGGAACGAAAATATCAAAGATCAGTAAACAGAAAAGAGTAGGATGAGCACTTCATTTCTCCGAAGAAAAATCAGAATTCTCTAAGTTATAACAGGCTAAACAAGATATAATAAAATTCATATATATATATATATATCTGATGGCCAAACTCAAATGACACCAATTAGAGTTTAGCAATGCAAAGATTAATATTAATATTCCACCAAATTTTCTTAATTCTTTAACTTAAGGAGGCTTCTGAAAGACTGGTTTTATTTTTTATTTTTTTTAGAAAAAGTAGTTCCTAAAATTACTTGAATATTTTCTTAAAACTATTGTTTCTTTATAATTATTTGTTTTAGAATCGTGAAAACAATACAACTGAATAGTTTATATTTATTTATTTCTCAATTTTAATATCTAATAAATACAGTGAAAAACACTTATTTTTCTAAAGGGAAAAAAAAAAAAAAATACTTCCTAAAGCTGTTAAAATCCGTTTAATTCGAATCACATCAAAGCGACCGCATAGTGATTATTAATCGGATTAAATACGCATTTATATTAAGTTATTTTGTTTCTAATGCGGTTCAATGGGAATTTTCATCAATTTTCACGGCGTGAATTTCTCGGCAAGATACGCGTTGAAAAAAACTTTTTTTTTTTTTTTTTTTTTTTTTTTGCAAATACAATACTTTAAGATCGTATCTGGCCCATAAATGTCCATGGTAAGTTTCAAGAAGATCTTTGAAGACCGGTTCAGAGTTAACTAAGGCTGCCACATACATTCACACTCTGGAAGATTGATTATTTTATGAAACTCATTTTCCAAGCAACGTAGGCTAAAACAACAGCTGTGACTGAAAGGAATAATAATCTCTGAGGAAGGAAATATTTCGTAAAAACAATGTAGATATGATCGATATTAGTTATTTTGATAAACGTAGATCTCATTAAGATATATGCGTATTGTATCAGTTGAGTTATTTATTGAAGCTAATTAATTGAAGCTAATTAAAAAGTTGTTAAATTTTGTTTGAATCTATTTAAGTTTTGTACAATGATAATTTTTGTTCCGTTTTTTAATTTCTTATTAATGGAACCAATGGAAAACTTTGATGTAACTTACGATCCTCCAGGCAATTTTTTTGTCTTTCTTAATTTGAAGGTTTCCCCATCCTAACACTTTAAAAAGTAATACTTTAAAAACTAACACTTATGCCCATAAATTCTGGAACAAATTTCGCGCGCAAATGTCTCTTGTCAAGAGCAATTGTGCGGGCACGTGCATTTGTGCCTTTTATTCCTCGCTCGATTTTCTAAAAGTCGGTAAAAAAAAACAACAAACAAACACATATACACACATACACACTCGGGAATATTTCATTTTTATTTCACAATAAGCGAACTAGAAAGGAAGCGTACAACAACAATATATTTGAACGCCTCATCCTACCCCAATATACTTCGACAATTGAAGAAACCAGAGGAACAAGGAATTTTGTTTATCGTACCAGAAACCGATACTTCACATTATGGATTTAAGCAGAAGTGGTCGCCCTCGAGACTAGAGAACACCTAGGGTACTGAAAGCGTTGAAAGCCAGAATTCGCTCCTCGTCCAATAAAAAATGATACTGCAGATGAATGTCTCGAGACAACCATACAGCGAACACTCAAACAAGACCTGGGAATGAAGGCTTTAAAAACATGGTATAAGTTATATATTAACGAACATAGAGAAGAAAAACAGATTGTTTCGTTGTAAGATCTACTTAAACGGTACGGCATAAAAAATAAAGACGAAAAGCTTTTCCCGGTAGAAGAGAAGCAGAACAAACATGTTTATGCCAAATCTGTTAAAAGACTTCCAACGAAGCAAGTGGAAATCTCGGAGACCCACCATGAACGTTATGTGATGGTTTGGGGAAGAGTCAGCTGGGGAGGCAAATCTAAACGCAATGGTGTTCCCTCCCCAAACCATCACATATTATCCAAGGTGTCAAAGTTTCGGTATAAGTTTCTCTAAATGAGATTCTAGAATCAGTTGTCAATCTGCTCAATCATTCATTATTCACTGGACAGCCAAGGACATTTCAGCAGGACTCAGAAAAGCCACTCAATATTAGTTGATAGACAAAATTCTGGTTTCTTGTCAAGCGCCGAGTGGCCATCTGCCAGATTTAAATCCCTTGGTACTCCTTATGGTCGAAGTTGAGCTTAAGTCTTCTATAAACCCCATACAAACATCGCCGTTCTGCAGTGCTGAGAATGGAAGATAATGTCCATGAATACCGTGCGTAGCGCTGTCAAGGACAGAGGACGAGGGGTGGGGATGAAGTCGATATTTTGAGAAATAAATTTATATTTGTAGTATTTACTGATGAAATTTCTAAAAATTTCAGTAAAATTTATATACTTTTTACGTATGCTCAAATGTATGAGAGAAGAATAGAGTCCGAATACATTAGCATAAACATAAAAACATTAAAAGTCCATAGCTTTCGGCTCAGTAGGACGAGGCATCTTCAACGGATATTAGTAAAACTTGTTATACTCTTTTTTTTCCTTTATACCACAATTTACGTGCATAAGAGGGTGTTTAAAGGACGTAACTACTTCAAAACAAATTCGATCAGGTGCGCTATTACAGCAAGTCATCTATCATATAATAAAGTATTGTATCACACTTGCCGTAGCCTGATAAATCGTGTAGAGCATGACGTGTAACTGAACATCTGGCGTAGTCGAGTGATTGTTTGATCAGGATTTCACTCTTGATCTAAGGTCAAAGGTCACTGCTGGCCAAGGGTATTTTCCTCCGTTCTTCTGTTATGTTCTGTTCCTCACATTCAGCTTAGCACAAGTGAAGTTGTATTTATGAAGACTTTTGAAACTTCAGAATCACTTCCGCCTGTCCTATGAAATATTCAGTCGCCTGTGTATGTTTCACGTAATTCATTACTGTGAAGTCATTTGTGATGTTTGATAAAGCATTTTCTTCTTCGAATCTTACATCCTGGCTTTACAGGTCCTGGAACAGTGACCACTAAGTACGTGGGATCACAGTTCATTTACTTTAGGAATCTTCTGCGGAAATTGCAGGATTTTAAGGCTATCATGAAGAGCTTAGGAATTATTCCCATTTATGACAAGATTTTTGGGATTATTACAAACGCTGTCCATTTCCTTCATATTTTAGGTCTATGTAATAACTTAATTACGTTCTCCTCTTGTGTCTTCTGAAGATTGTTGGTGTTTGATACTGCTAATTTAAAAAGAAAAACATTATCTATCATTCTGCTCGACTATTGTTCTTTTGAAAATTCGAAATTTTCTACTGCTATTATACTTGCAGCTTTACTTGTTCAACTTAATGGTATTCTGAGCAATTTCATTTACAAATATCGAAGAAATTACTTTTATAATCACGTAAAACAAGCCTTTCCGATCAGTGAATTTCCTATTTTCGTGACGTCATTATAATAATAATTACAATAATAATTTCTACTATTGAAATAATTTCACGTCCTTGAAGTAAGAACGAAATCAACATTAAATAACAACAATAATAACCATAACTGTTATTTTGGACAATACACATATGTTACTAAGTTATTTGAATCCCTTGTAACTAAAAATTGACGGATATACACAAATAATTCTCTCATATTTCTTTGCTCGTATATAAATCAACTTGTTTTATCTTAGTTATCGAGGAAAGAAGTACGACATAAGTTCATATTAGAAAAGGCTTTGTTAAATTTCTAAAATAATTTTCAACTATCGGTGTTTGTAGGGGGCGTAATTCTATACAGCTCATGCGTTTTATTAAGTTTCAGAAGTATATTTTTCGAATACCAGAATTTTGATGAATTAACACTGATATGTATATGATAAGTAAATTCTGATATTCGAAAAACGAAGTAGCGTCATAATAATTTTTCAAAGCCATCGTTTGTTTGATCTTTAATGATAATCATGCTTTTATTTATTTATTTTTTAAAAACACACTGTTAAAGACATTATTAAATTTCAAAAAAAAAATACAAAAAAAAAAACACTATAGAAAACACACGATAACTAAACAATAAAAATTTTTCACTGAGCTGATTTTAGATTATTTGCTGGGTACCGGAGATGGCGCCGTTTCGCATTTCAATACCCTCTTCAGCCCGGTCCCGCCCCAGCTTAACTAAGCTCAGTGAAAGGTACAATACATCAAACGGACAAACATTTAAAACAATGATCCCTCAGTTCACTAATATTAAAAAATCAAATAAAAGAGGGTAAAAACAAATTCACGCTAGCAACTCGCTTAGCTTATTAAGTTATCGTGTTTTTTCTATAATTTTTGAAGTTTTAACATTGTAAACACGTTAATTTTGATTTCATTACGTTATTAAATTGTTTATCATAACATTTTGGTACCTTTTTCATGGATATTTTTTCCTCGATTTTTTTTTTTTTTTTAAAGAAAACTTAACGTTTATTTTAAATTTCAAAAAAACAAACAAACAAAATATATAAATTCGTCGAAGAATTGTGATATTTGCCTTATTAATTAATTCGAATTGTACTTCAACAATGTCTCAAAGCTTTTCATAATTTGATTTTTTTTTAGAAACTCCGAAGCAGCCTATTGAATAAGAAAATAAATCGTACGTAAAACTACAGTATTATTAATATTGTTATTATTATTAGAATAACTAGATTTATGAAATTAACATATACTGTTTATTTCCTTTTTTAAATATGATCCACAATAATATGTATTAGAAAATTTGTTGTTAGTAGAAATTTAAAATATTATTTTTCTAAGAATAGATTGATTAACGGCTGATATTATAATCTCTCGTTGTATTAAATTTCTGCTGCGAAGAAGGTCAGCCTCAAATAAATACTTATAAAAAGCGTTGTTGATGGGACGCTAACGTTTTTATTGGCAGCTAAAAATAGAAAACAAACGGTTGATTAGACTCGTTGTTACCCGAGATGTTTAGATAATTTATTGTGAGGTACCACATTGTGATAGGAGAGAAGAACGTAAACATTTTGTACGTTTACTTGTTTTTTGAGAATTCCTGTTTTTAGTAATGAAATTCTAACTTTGACGCACTTAACATATTTAACGAGATAGCGTAATATTCATTGGTAACCTGAATATTTTCTTATGTAACGCTGTCAAGCGAAACGAATTTACAATTGAATAGAACTGCAACTGAAATCTAGGACACCAATGCTAATGTAAACATTCAACGTGAATGATGAAATGCAAATAACTATTAAAGTTGAAATGAAAGTAAAATTTGCTTATTATATTTATTATTATTATTATTATTATTATTATTATTATTACATAGAACTAGACGCATGTATGGCATTAAAAAAAAATCTTTATTTATTTATCAAATTAATATGGAGATCGGAGAATACACGATTTCCCAGCTCGTTGTGGGCTTCTCCGCTTAACTCAGGTGTATTGCGCATTGGCACTCACACGGAGGGGGGGGGTGCCGGAAAAACACTTCACTTTTGCATGTATCTTCAAACGCACAAATGTTTGTTAATGACTGATATACCGTTCAATAGAACTTTCAAATACCAACATTTTCTCAATGTAATGTTCTCTTCCAACTTTTATACTTTTCGTTTAAATTGAGAAAAAGTCAAAATTTGAGCCTTTAAAAGGCGCCATTTTGGAAACCAAAAACTTTTTTCGAAAGATTTTTGTAGCTTTGTGGTTTTTTTCGAAAGATGTTTGTCTTAAAAAGCTATACATTTTATCCATTTACATGACCAATCTATCTCTTATAGTTTGGTCACAAAATAGGAAAAACGTAAAGTCTCATGACAATGAGAGCCAGAATAACGCTTTTATATAATATAATTCTGGTTTACTTTACTTTTTTTTTGATTCGTAAATAAATTTCGCAAAAAAGCGATTTAGATGAAAACCATTGAAAAATTTTCGTTGCTTACAACACAGTAAGAATTCTTAACTTCTTTCTATAATCACCAAAATAGTTATAATGCAAATACTGAGAAAAAATGATAAAATATAAAATGCACAAGAAAAATATTTTTATATGAGAAATCATAATAAATGTATACTTAGTATTTATTAAGATTTCTCATTTTTTTTGTGGCACTTCATAATAAAAAAATTCCCTTGTACGTGAAAGTTTGACGGTCATTGTTAGAAATCCTGGGAGTTATAGTAAATTTCTTTTTCTTGTTGTTTTTGTTGAAACCGAGAGTGGTTTTGCCGAGAGTGGTTCTGGATTCCATAACTTTTCATGTTTCTGATTTTGTCATTGAGGGGTAAATGTGGCTGAAGATCCATAATAATGGTGAAACAGCTGTTTCAGATTCCCCATCAATGACAAAATTAGGATAGGAATAGGTTTTAGTTTATTGGTGCATAATGGGAGTTTTCCGATTTTTTCGTATATTTCTTACATGCTTTAATAATTAGGAACTATGACAATAAAACAATACAAAAACAATAAAGATGTAATCAGTTCTACGTATTACTAAAAACTACTTAAATAACAATGTTAATAGTGAAAGTCTTCCATACATTAAAATTTTAATACAAATATTTTAATTTTTATTTTAAATCCTGTGTAATATAAAAGCGAAAATTTTTAAGTTGTCTCAATGATGCAACTGAATGAAATTTTGCATGCAGGTAGTCCATGACACGAGAAAGGATATAGGCTACTTTTCATCCCGGACGATCAAGTAGTTTCCGTGGGATACGGTGATATGTCAGATCAATGGCACCACATCAGATCTGAATGAAAAGCTTCCCAAACCTGTCAGTAGACGGCGCTATCGCAGTTTTAAATCGCGCTGTGGTTTGGTAGACAATCACTTCATTTAAGATTCCCACAACTGTCGATAGATGGCATTAGTGCTGTTTTAGTGAGTGCGTTTATAGAGATTTTTCGCAGGCGCGGACCACAAGCTACCTCATAATTCTATTAGGCGATATATACTGTGATAAATATACAATACGGTTAATTAATACATTGTAATGATCACGTGATGTTTTAGCAATTGGGGAAGATTGGAAGTGATAGGGTGTGGAGAAGGCCACAAAGGACTGGGAAGTAGTATATTTTCCTATCTTCTTACCAATTTGCTAAATAAATAGTGTTTTCTTATGTTACATATGCAAGGCTTCCGGAGCGAAGCGACGGTAGCAGTCTAGAATTCAAATATTTTAATATTTTTGTATGAGCTATTATTACTCCTTACAACCTTAAAAAATTAAGCATTTTTCAATCTAAATTACCGAAATATTTGTAATAATTACAATAAAAAAAGAATTGTCAAAAAAAGAAAAAGAATTGTCAATAAAAAAAAAATATATAAATAAAATAAAATGGCTTAAATAATATTGGTAATTGTTATCAAGTATAAATAATATGAATGACAAATAATAAAAAAAGAAAACATGTACATTTCCATCTTAATTATAATTAAATGAAAATCAACTTCGGAACTTTCGGGAAACACATGACAGCTTCCATTTTGAATGATATCGTTATGTAGTTTAATCATCATATGCAGATTAACCTCGTGATTAAGAAGGTGGAATTCATCAATCACGTTCTTTTTTTAAGTAATTAATTTCATGTTTCGTTGTGTCAACAGTAATGACTCGTTTCAGTGAATAAATGTTAATTCAGTAGATATATCAAAAGAATTGAATTAATGTTGCTTTTGACATATTACATTATGAAAGATTAATTCATATTCCGATTCATTTTTTTCCCCATTGCTACTCAATACAGAAGAGCAATTAATTGTCAGTGTATCTGTTATACAAGTCGCTTTAATATCAGCTGTAACTGCGGCAAACCTATCTTAATAAAAACATCGAAGCTTCCTATTTAAAAACGTAAAAACGTTTTTAAAAATGTGAAATTATTCTACACCCTCAGTAATGTAAGAAAAATCTTTATCTATATCAGTGGTGGCCAAACTTCCTGGTCAGAATTAGGGCCTTACCGATAAACTTCAGATATTTGCGAGCCTCATGACATGAACATATTACACACAAGTTTTTAATGTTACATGCACATTTTATTATCAAAAAAAAAAATAGTTGCTGTGGACTGTGTTGTAGTTGTTATTTTGTAAACTATCTGTGTTTTATTGTTTTCCTTTTCCTGGCGCAGCATGGGCATCTGTGCTAATGAGCCGTAAAACCCCAAAGCAACTCAACCAACCATGAGAAACTTCCAGCTGGCATTATTAAAGTCTGACAGCGTGTTTATCATTATTATGGAAAGCGGTATTAGACAAAATTATTTCCATTTGTCTTTACAATGTGTTCACCCTTATTCGTTCTCCCGGAGGTCGTTATAAGCTTTGGATTTTAAGACCAATAAATTTCCGGCGAAATATTGTTCGTTTATTAAAGATGCCAGAACTCATTATGCATTTTATTTTCACCACTGTTTGGGATTTTGTTAATTTGTGTTTTGTTTTTTTCCGACGACAACAATAAATTGCGCATTTAGATGTTTGAGAATTAGAGAAGGTATTTAGTTATTTAACTGAATTTAGTTTTCATTAAAGTGGATTCTTGAGGTTCTGTAGAATAATAATAAAAACTACATTTATTTAGTAACTTTGAAAATGAAAGGTCACAGCAATTCGCGTGGCTTATGTTATCCTAAAGCTGTCATGGCTATTGTCGAGTAGGCCTACTTCCCTGGTAGGATTTAAAAATAATTACAGCAAAGAACAGTGATTGTAAAGTTTCAGCATTTCCAGTAATTTACGTTTATAAGCCTTTATCGTGATGCTTAACTTTCTGTCTCTAAATTAACTTTTTGCCTTTCTAAGTTTTTTAATGTATTTTCGGCAGGTTTTTTTACCTCTAGTCCCGTACCTATTGATCAGATTTGCACTAAAATCAATGGAAGCTTCCTTCTACTAACCTCTATGTCCTTCTGAAGTTTGATCCTTTCTAGGTTTTGTAGCTTGAGAATTTCTTGTATATAGATGAAAGGCCATGCGTATTTCTACTCGAAAATGTATTCTTAAACCTTTTTTTGCTAATCCTTCTCCGACAACATATCTTTGAAACATATATTTGGGAGGTACCAAAGGTACCAAAGTAGACCAAATCTGTAAAATCCTTTGGTAGCCAACAGACATGCGGGCATAAGAATATGACTAGTTCGCATGTCAGCTTTCGAATTGCTGTCTACGTGAATATTAGCTTTCAAGATCTACTTTATCTCATATTAGACAAAGTGGAAAATCATATTAGACAATCTAATATAAGATAATTGAAATTTCAGCTTCCTAAGACAAATAGTTATTGGTTATCATGGCCAGGCTGACGGAGAGGTAAATTTATTTAGTTTCAAAATACATTGTTAGATGGATAGTGAACGAATAAAGAGTAAATAATAAACTCCGGAATCTAACATAAAATATAAATTGGGGAAGTTTCTTCCACACCTCTGTTATAAATGAACTAAACTAAACGACGGGTCGTCGTTGCAGCGTTAAATGTGTTAGAGGTCGTTTTAAATACTCGTCTAAATACGCCTCTGATTTACGCTCTTCATTTGTAATTTCTTCATTCATGTCGAGATATGTCTCTAACGACTCTTCAGGTGGTCGATGGAAAAAAATGAACATTGAAATTTACTTTTTAATCTAGTAGGCTAAAATTAATGAGTTATTTTCTTTTTTTTCTCTGGCTCTTCTCTTCTATTATCACAAAGGGAGTGATAGGAAACAATAATTTGAATGTAGTCCCCTTTGCTTAATGGATAAGACGTCTGACTTCGGATCAAAAGGTTGCAGGTTCGATTCCCGTCGTGAACGTTGCATTGTGGTAATTTTTTCACAGGAAATTAACAATTGCGCCGGACACAGATAGAAATAAAACTATATTAGTAATATAGATTAAGAATCTCAATCTGGTTACTCGGCCATCAGTAATAATTTAGAAGCAATGTTTACAATTTTAAAGACAAGTACCGTATATTCTGGAATACATCGTATCAGAATGGTCTAATAAAATAACAATTTTGATATAAAACTCCAGACAGAAATTCTGATGCTCGGCTTAAACTTAACTAAGTGAACGGTTTTGAGTCGACTTCTTCATTTTCATTCCCATTTCTCGCTGTCATAACCACAAGGGAAGCCGCATTTTACGCTCCACTGTAGAACTGATTTGAATTCTCAGTTTCTTTCGAAAAATTCAGAAACGAACACAAAGGGTTCGAAATCTTTCACGGTTAGAGAAAAATTAAATATTCACTTTGGAGAAAGAATTGGAAAGCGCTCCTCTGGGCGTAAACCCATACACGCCAATGTTGCATCCCAAGAAGATGAAATGCTCTGGAGCAGAAAAGCAGTTCTTGGACAGAAACCAAGGTTTCCTGAAATTGATAAACATAAGTCCAAAAAGGAAAGGAAGTGTCTGCACGAATTGAATGACAATGGAGATACTGAATTCCCATGAACCTACTTTGCTAGGGAAGTGAGGCTTATCAAAATCAGTCAGTCCTCACCTCTCCTTCCTTTTCTCCGTAATGACGTTTGAGTGAATCTTCTTGAAATGTGGTATGTATGTTTAAGGACATACAATTTTATGTCAGATCTTTTCCGAGTGAGTACTTGTCGAGAAAGAAGCGTGGGGAGTGACAAAGTTTCCATCGAAAACAATGGGCATTAATCCTTTTAATTAATTTAATTAATCAGTTTGCGAGTGGTTTGATATGATTAAGTTAATTGATTTAGAGAAATATTTTTTTTTTTTTTTTTTTTTCAGAAATTGAAAAATTTTTACTGTTTGTTTTCAGCAGACGTTAGAATTGGAATATAAAGGTCATCTCGCCTTTTTTTGTCATTTCCTTGACTTGTTTTTCACGGAAATAAATACTGGCATCCTATGAAAGATTCTTATTGCAACAAATTCATAAGAAATCAATAAAAAGCAACAAAAAAGTAATAAATGTTGGATTTATTTCCCGCAATTCCGATACTTTGAACCCTCGGGATCCAAACACTGATTCGGGAACAGTCGATATTGGTTGTCCATTTGGAGGGCGGATCACGATTTCCTTACACAGGATTCTCTTGCGTGGTTGTGGGTTCTTAATAGGACAATAGGACTATTATCTTGATGTTTCTTTTTTTTTTCTTTTTATTTCTTATGTATTTAGTAAAATAAAGTTGTTGTTTTTTTATTGATTAAATCTGCATGATCTCTTTCTTCTAATCATTTGGAAGTGTATTGATAAGGACTTACTGCTAATGCTTCCAAAACTTTTAGCTTGGACTTATATCTCGTCTTTATCATCCTCTGCAATCGAAGAATTATCATCTGGCGTTTCCCGAACGAAAAAAAAAGTGGAGGTTCTAAAATTTGATTCGTTTGCTCCCGTTGATTTCATTTCTGTCCTGAGGCGAAACAAATTAACTTCTCTGCGGATATAAACAATCTCCTGCGAAGATAAGTTTGCGAAATGCTATGCAGAAAAACCAGAAATTTGCCTTGCTTTAACAAAATGGGACCAGATACTTTAATAACCATAGAGACCTACTCTGCTTCGGCTCACGACAGAAATGAAATCAACGGGAGCAAACGAATCCAATTTTAAATCTTATAAAACTTAAATCTTATCTTTGCTTTTTGGTAATTTTTCGGTCAGCAAAAGCCAGCTGGTAATATCTGGAAAAATTAGCCAAAATTTGCATTGTATCAATATGTTCTCTCTGTTTGGTAATGTATTTCGCACCGACGAATAGACAACAAAGTCCATTTTTAGGGAAGGTATTTAAAGCTATTAAAAGTTTTTATCAAATATTGTATTGATGTAAATTCGAGAAGACGATAATTTAAGGTTTGCATGCTTTAAAAGTGCCTTGTAGAGTGTGGCTGGGAAGTTCCCGTATCCCGTAATTGATAGTGATATTTTAAGAAAATATTTACAGAGTAAGTGTCCAATGCGTTTGTGTGTTCGCCATCATGCTGTACACACAAGTTCATACGCCGCCATGTTCTATTTGACATTTTTTGGAGCATGTCCGATGTGATAGTTGGAAATGCTTCCTCAACTGCATTGCGCGATTCTTCATTTGTAGCATAACGACGTTCAGACACATAGGCATTGATGATTCCCCACAATGAGTTGTCAGGCGTCGTGAGGTCAGGACTTCATGGTGGCCATTTCAATGGAGCTGGCGATGCTGGAGTACTGCGACCAATTCAGCGTCCTGGAAAATGTTCATGAAGAAACCCTCGCACAAAAAGAGCGAAGTGCTGTAACCTTACGCGTTCCTTGATACCTATTCTTCAAGCTGTGGGATTAACCATTTTTGTAACACGTGTAAATAAGTTTTGCCATTAACATGATCATCAAAAAAATATAGTCCAATTAAATAATAATAATATATCGTAGGGGTACGTGAACTTCCCGGCCACACTGGACAAGTAAATGGTTGTGTAATAAAATTTAGATTGAATTTTTAATTTAAAACAAGATTTGATAGTATTTGAAAGGTTTTTATACGAAATTTCCGTTGAATGTGAATCGATATAAGCGTGTTTAGATTTTTCGAAACTACAGAATTTATAGATGTTGATTCTGAAGATTTCGGTCAAAGACCTACTGAAAATAAGTTTAATTAAACATTTGATTCAAACTTCGACCCGAAGTATTTATTTCGAATTCTGTAATCATTGCATGCATTGCTTTGGGCGTTTTTGAATTCAGTTAATTGGCGTCTAATGAAGCGAGAGGCGCCTGCAAGCCACTAGTGAAACTCTTCTCTGGTCAGGAAATACAGTTCAGGTTCTCTAAACCTGAGGTAATGGGATCGTTATAATTCTTTTATTCTTTATTACCTATAAAGTAACTGCTATCGTGTTTTTTATCTTATCAAAAATGAATGATTGCAGTGGTTGTCAAAGGAAAAGTTAAAATTTTATTTTACTTTTTAAATTATTTTTTTCTTCCCGCGAAAATGTATGAAACTGGTCAAATTTATCGGTTACATTATTTCAGTTTCATGAAGGTTCTGCTGAAGTTTCAGTTGCCAGGAAGTCAAACTGAAATACTCCACAGACACACACATACTATTACAATGATGTTGTAATAGTACATTTGGGCTTTGGAAACATTTCAATGAGGAAATTGTAATGATTTCTTAACTTGAAGAAACTCTTTCTCGTTTTAAGATATGTCTATTATCTTAAAACGAGGAAAGAAATGTTGACAAATCATTACAATAGAAATAAAACGATATGAAATTAATGTATAGCTTACAATCCCCAGGAAAGTGAGATTATTAAAATTAGTAAGTGTAATGTGTTTGCATCCTAATAACACCCGCTAGAGGAATCTTCTGAAAACTTGACGTGCATTGTATTACTAAGAGATGACGTATTTTTTTTTTTTTTGTTGTTGTTGAAACTTTTGCAAAGAAATTAGCGCATGAAGGAGATAATAACCCCCATAGGACCGAAACGAATTTCTGTCGATATCTGAACAGTGTTTATTAATCTGTTTAGTGATCCATTAATTTACGCGTTCTTGGTAGGTTTAAAATAAATTCTATTTAGACAATTTAAAAATAAGTAATAGCGGATTTATTTATCTTCTGTTGATTGTTTGCTAATTAAAACAAGACCGACTTCTGTTTGTATGATTTTAAAATACAAAACAAGAAAAATAGGAGAGGAAAAATCATTTTACAGAAATTTGGTTTCAAGTTATTTCAGGAAATTACCTCCTACATTAGATTACGAGGAAGAATCCATAAATAGAAAAACTGTTCAATAGTTTTGAAATAACGTTCCTAGAGAACATAATTATTTTCAAGGTACTGCAGTCACTGTCCGTCAGCCACCTCTTGACTTCCAATGGTGAATAGAAATGACAACAAGTCTGTAACATAACACTGAATACATTATTGAATGTAACATATATTCTTTTCCTTTCAAACTAAAATCAAACAAATAAACAATTTAACATCTGCATTTAACGTGTGCTAATTATCTATATTATAAAACAAACACAAAAAGCACACTTTTTGTAATATTAACAGTAATGTGTAATAAGTGACAATTTCGAACATTGACTGTTCTTCATCCGACTGGTTAAACGTTTACATCTATTTGGAAATATAAGAAATTTGAAAGAATCAAAGTAGAGGGGGTCAATAGGAATTGGAAGGAGATTTTATATTTATTTCATGGAGTGAGAAGATTCAGGGGTCAAAGTTAGACTTCGGGTTATATTGGGGGAGGGGAAATAATTAAACCGGAAATCAGTTTTGACAGACAATATTTGACATTATATTCATTGTTATAAAATATGTACTTTTATTGCTACTTTGTGTCAAAGTATTTTTTCTTTTAAGCTATATGTAGACATTTTTTGGATAGGCTTTTGTATCTTTCATTTGTTTTCTTCTCAATTACCTTTGTTATTTTTTTGTCGTGAATGTTTTTTATCTGGAACTCGTACAGAAAGTGTCTGTTGAATTTCTGAAATCTTTTATAGAGCCATTTGATGTTCTAAATTCCATTTGTATTCTATGTCATCTGATTTCATAGTTATTTGTATATAGTTAAAGTAACAGTATGTCACTTTTTATTTTAATTAGTTACAGTGGCTGTAAATGTATTTGTAAAGCTACAAAGTTTTATGATTAAAAATAACTTCGAAAAATTTGTCATATCTCCCTTCACAGTAATGAATGGATCTCTTGCCAAATTCTTGGAATTTTGAGAGATAACAGCAAAATGAAGTTTGGATTAAATTTTCGTCGTTTCTCATGCTGCTTCTGTTAGTTAAATCTGTTTCTTATGAGAAGACACTTTTGGGACACTCTGTAGCCTACGTAAGAGACATAATAATAGTGTATCCATATCTTGTACTTTTATCATCCCCGTTTTTTTTTTTCTTTTTCATCTGCTGCCAATTTGACCTCGATCAAGTGGGATGATACCAAATTCAACGGAATACGTTTCATCACAGGGAAATCCTCGATTTCCCCATTAGGATCCGAGACGAAAATACCGACAACGATCAGAATAACCCCGCGCGCTCTGTTGGCCAATCTCCACGACTCGAGAAAAGAAGTGTTCGCGCCACCAGTGGAGACCTAAGACGGATGCAGTAGAACTGACTCTCCTAAGGAAAAAAAACCAACAACAGAACTCGGCCTTCGTTGGAACTTAGGAAGAAGACAGCTAAGCTCCAGTGTTTTTTACAGTGAATAAGAGCGCTGTTTTCCCTTTCTCCAATCCCGTTCGCGCCATTTCTTGGACGGAAACCCTTCCTTTCTCTCCGGTGTTGCTGACGCTCGGTCTCGGCCCGTTGCGCACTTGATAAAACACATCGACGGCGTCTTCGACGAAAGCCGATTTACCACGTGGTTTTTAGCACGCCTGTGTTTGTGTGAACTGCATCATTTTGATTCGAAATCTCTCTCCGGGATTATTGCAATAGAAAAAGCTTTCGACTATGGAACTATTTCCAAAAAAATATTAGTAATCATCTCCTTGTGTAACTTCTGAAATTTATGAGAAATATCAACGTTTATGAGAAATTCCGAACATTCGGAATAGAGATATAAAATGAAAAATAACAATTTTATCGCATAGATTTTAAACTAAGAAGGAAAAGAATTGTAGTTGTATTCTTCAGTGAACATTTGCTCCAGGTTCATAATTTTTTTTTTGGTTCTCCTCTCTTTATTTTTCTGACTGCGTCGTTTTGGATACACTCGCGTTCACTGTAAGAAAATCTTTTCTGGTAATGTGCTTGTGTGAATTAAATTGGGAAACACTTGCGAAAACAGTTCTTGCCCTGAATCTCGTGAGGATAACTGTTTAAGTCACTTCATAATGTTGATCGTTCCACTAAGCCTGTATCAGCGTAACCCGAAGCCATCCACCTCCATCTGTTTCAATGTAAGTAAGCAAAGGCAATTCATTTTCTTGTCTCTTTATCGTAACCCCCTGTCTCCCAGTTTTTCTCATTGCAGTATTTAAGAGAGAGGAAAGGAAGTCAACAAACGATGGAGCTTCCAATTTTGTGTTGGCGTTCCACACTTCTGTCAAGGTCGACCTGTTGATCGCTTGTTGCAGTTTGGAGCGATCTTTGACATTGGTTTTGAACCACTCACTACATTTAAGTTTATAAATTTTACATTAAAATGCGAGGAGAAATTTGTGTTGTAACACACTATTTTCCTGGAAAACTGTGGCAGTCTGTGTATGTCCTGTTTCCTTCCCCCTAATAAATTTCTGAACGGATAAATGGATTTTCTTGAAGCTTGTTATGAATTTTCACAGACAAAAGACAATCCAACATTTATATGCTTGAAAATATTTTCGTTTGAATTCCTCTTTAGAAATTGGTATATTAAGATTACAGAAATTCTTAAACAAAAGCATTAAAAAAAAAAAAACAACACAGCGGATTTCTATATATGTTTAACAATTAATCGACTCAATTACCATGACATAATGCACTCAGAATTTTATTGGTTGCAAAAAAGTATTTATACCCGTATTATCTTGTCACTCGTTAAGTCCTCTACTAAAGATGGACGGAACCGCTCGGCCCTAAATGTATATTTTTAATGCCCTAAATACTTTTTTAAACCTCTTAATGTGTGTGTACTAGTAACTTTATTTTCAACTTTATTTTCTCAAAGATTTAAATTCTTTCAAGAAGTTTTGTTGATGACTTAATGAATAGCCACTGACAACAAGTTCGTCTTGGAATGTAGCTTTCGAACCTTTAAAATATCGTTTATGTTTTATAAGTTGTTTTGTTCTTTTTTCTTCTCTGTAATATTTTTTTTTTTTTTTTTTTTTTTTGCTGAATGTCGGGCAAAAATTCAAGAACTTTAATGTTTCTGTCTCCTTGATACAACGTTTTTAAAACGTTTGGAGTCAGAAACGAAAGTTGATTCTTCGAAATAGATCTCTCTTGCTTAAAAGAGGAAAGAAGTAAGACATTGAATAAGCAGCTGTCAATGAACTAAAGAAATTATTGTAAATATATTGCATCAAAATCGTAACGCTTGTTTATTTGTGTTGTAAAAGTCATACGTTAACAGTGTCCGTATTTAATTGATGCATTAAAGTATTTGCAATATTATAATTTTTTTTTTTTTTTTGTTAAGAGAGAGAAGGAATTGCCAAATGCTTCTCCCTATGAATAAAGATAAGCCTTTTTAAAGTATGAATACGTTTAGTAACTGAAGAATTTACAGGAAGTAGGGAAGGGCGTCTGCTATCAGTGATGTATATCAGTAAATAGCCTTACCAACAAAGGTGGTTTTAGGCTGTGCGAGATCCCATTTAATTACTTAATTTTGGTTTTAATATTACTACTACAACCAAAAAAAAAAAAATCTTCGCGCCCATCTAAAACCTAAAAATTCCCACAGCTGTCTGTTGTTGGATTTTTTTTTAACCTCCTTTTTTTTTCCCTTTATCTTTTCGTGAACACAGAAGTGTTCAAAATTTTTCAAACGTAATTTTAAAGAGTTTCCTAGTCTTTTAGGGTGTCCCTATTGTTAGCTCTGCAGCCAAAGCTAACAAGTAATTTGCAAATTTAAATGTTTGAATAGAGACGCGTTTGTTGTTTTAGTCAATGTTTTATGTAAGGCACATAAACTTGTACAATAGTGCTGTTGTTATTGAGTTGTTTTTGAATTTAAATCCAAATCCTTCCCACTGCCAAACGACCTATTCTCATTAGAGGGATGCGCATGCGCAGTAGTTTCCTTCTTTGCCCAATTTAGCGGCGAGAAAACAAGATTACACTAACGAAAATTTTACCTCATTTGAGCGTTAAAGATTTGTTTTTCACCCTTTTCTTTCCACCTGTAGATGAGAAACATCACCTTTAATCCTGTGATTGAATGTAAATCAGTTTTGTTATTTCAGAATGAAATTAAAAGATTTCTTAAATTTAGAATGTTATACGTACGTACTTTAATATGTAGAGAATAAAAATAGAATTGCTGAAACAAAAGCACTTTTGAATTCCTTGGTTGTTGAACTGTCTTTTTCCAATACAAATACAGACGATGAAAGGCTAAGACAGGTAGTGAAAGACGAAATAAAAATTCCCTATTTCCGATATGTATTTTGGAGACAACAAGTGTATTAAGCGAATTAGTTTTTGGATAAAGATAATAAAGTAGCCCTTTAAAAATGTAGTCTGCACTCTTCAAAACCATTCTCTCATGTAAAGGCCATGAAGACGATATTCACAATACAATGGTTTAGGCGGCATTGTGAAAAGGAGCGCCAAGATAAGATTATTAGTATTGTCAAATAACTGATAATATCCAATGTCAAATAACTGATAATATTTTTAGACAAATTCTGATACATTGAGTGCAAAGTTTTCAAATAAATGATTGTTTCCTATCAAAAGTAATGCAATAGAAATTTGTTGGTAATAACCGTAATTCACTTGAAATGGAGTGAAAATTTAGAGTCGCCATTTAGAAACGATCTCGGCACTCGACCTGTTGACCTCTACTCGGCATTTAGACCATTCTCCCCGAGCGTCATAGAATCTAGATGTATCGTTGAATTTAAGCCTGAATTGACATAAAGTGCGAATTTGATGATAAAATTGCAATCTGTTATATATTTTTTTTTTTTTTACGGTGATCATTGCACTACGGTATCTTTTGTTTTTTTCTTCCCATTTCGAACATTGTAACAAAATGATTATAACAGTTTTTAAGCACTATCGATTTCTTTTGCGAGCAAAAAAAAGGTGCTCTAATGTTAGGAATTACTCTACAACTTTGTTAACATTTCATACCGAGATGACCGACAACACAACAAAGACATCGACCGACAATCAACAGTTTTCAATACAGCTGTCTTCTTTGTAATTATTCAGTTAGTTTGTCCACCCTATCTACTAAGTATTCACGTTTAGTTGCGTCCAACTAAAAGAAGTAAGTTAATGTATTTCTCGATAGAGTAAACAGATTTGTTTGCATCGTGAAATGGCTACAAAAGTCAACTATTTCACTTGCATTGATTTCCAGATTTGTTGGGTTTTTTTTTTTATGTGTAAATAATTTAAGATGCCTTAATTCATTGCATAATCAGTCTGAGCGATCTCTTACTCATTATAGATGAAAGCACCCCATTATCATCCCTTCTGACATAATAAGAAAATGCACCAATATTAGGTCCTTTAAAATTTTCATTTGTATTTTATTATTTCAACAAAAACAAAAAAAAAGAGTAAAAGCAGAGACACTGAAGATGGTGACAATTGATCAAAATGTGTTTTTAAATGGCAAAACTAGTAAATAACATATAAAACGCAATAAAAGTCGAAAATGGTATCAGGAATACTATGCTGGGGAAGACCTGGTCAATTTACTGTTGAGATGGATGATTCCAAAATTTTTCTTTCGTTATTAATTTAGAAGTTAGTTACTTCTGCTACAGCCGGCCTGTCATGTTATTGATACTCTGGGTTCGAGTCCCGGCTTGTATCTAGATGTTTCTTTCTTTCATCTGTATGCACCTCTCTTCCTTTTAACGGCTCTTCTTGGCGCAGCTTAGCCTCTGTCGCTCTGGCACCATTAAAAAATTACACATTGAAGTAAATGTGCGATCAAAGAAACAAAGAAGTTAGTTACTTTATAGTTTTATATCTTTATTTTTTTCAGTCGTGTAACAGTTCTCAGGTGTCTACTAACGCCATTTTTTAAACTGCTTAATCATCGAAATCTTAAATCTATTTTTCAAAATTTATATGTTAAATACGGTTTATGTACTTTCTGAATGATTTAAGAAAATAGTTTATTAATATATTTTAAAT
This sequence comes from Thereuonema tuberculata, assembly GCA_023159025.1. NCBI lineage: Eukaryota > Metazoa > Arthropoda > Chilopoda > Scutigeromorpha > Scutigeridae > Thereuonema > Thereuonema tuberculata. The sequence goes on from JAFIDM010006943.1 coordinate 60,064,079, forward strand.
CTTGCGTGATTTCTTCTAGCCTATAATCTCCTCAGTAAATTGACTTTCAAAATTCCGTTCCTTTCTATTTCCGGGTTTAGGTGAAGAAAAAGTTGAAGTTGTGCAAATCGATAAATCATTATTGTTGTTTTCTGTTTAGTTCCTTCGATATTTATACTTTGCCAATAAAAAACGTTCGATTTCTGTGAATTGATATGTCATCACTCGGTCAGTGTACCTCTTTCTGGAACGAGTCCCGCGACTTAGTGGCGTTAGGGCGGCATAAGATCGGCTTTCCTGCTGAGTCACTCACCCCGACGTTTGGCTAGCAAGTCCGCCCGCTCGTCACGATGACTCCGCACGAGAAGTAGCGGAGTCCGTGTCTCCACAAGCTCCCTAATTATGTACGCAATACGCCGGTGCGGCGGCATTACCGCGGAGGTTGGCCACGATCGGAAGGGATTTCGCCGCAGCCTACGGATCGTCCTCTCTATGATATTCGTGCGGAGAAGAAAAAGAAAGGTATAGTCAATTGTATTAGCTTTGCCTCTTCGCAAACTTATGTGACCAACACATATCATCTCTCTTTCGGACTGTATTAATTATTAAATTTCAAATTGTAATTCAAATACAAAAACACACCATAAATTACGTCACTTCCTCATCAAAGTTCTTTTTGCGTCCTTTTTAGTACTATTTATAACTGCGATTATTAATTAAGGTTTCACAATAACAGGATTACCATAAAACAATTATTAATCAATTTGAACTCTAAGATTTTTGTACAGCTAAAATATATTTCGATAATTGACTGAAAATACGAAGTCTTAATATTCCAATTGATCCTTTTTCTTCTGTTTCTCCATTTTTTATGTTTGTACTTTCATCACCGTTAAAACGAGTGAAGGGATTTCCTAAAGTTTGCTCCATAGCTTATTTAAGCTCCAACTTAGACACGTTTATTTTGGTTTCCACCCCCACAATCAAAACTAACTCCTCCCGCATCTCTGCAAACTCAGTCCCCACTAAGCGATGCGTAATTTAGTGTTTTTTCTAGTATATACGACATAAAACTTGTTTCAGATCTCTTTCATCTGACAATGGCATTGGTCTAGGCTTTCGTTCTGTTGGATGCTGCCTAACAATGAATTTTAATTATTATTCATTGTTGAGCTGACATGAAGAGATTGAAAGCAACCTCAGTTTCATTGTTAACCATCTAAGAAAGTAATCTGCAGGGAGTAGCGTTTATTTTTAATCTTATTAACATTGTGCGCCAGAATCACTACTGTAGTGCAACTGGATATTATGAAACACTTCAACTCCTGACGTGTCACCAAAAATATTACTTTGATTCCGTTTTTTGAAGACTTAAGAACTTAACGAATCCCTCAATGTCATTATTCTAAACTGAATAAAAAACAACAACATTTCAAATTAGAAAACTATGCTTGTCATTCCCTGCTTATAAAACTGCTACCCAATCTTAGCAAAATTAAAGTGTCCATAGTAAAGAAAAGACTACGTTACCTTTCTTGTACCTTGCGCTAACTAATTGTCAGGAATTTCCATTGTCAATGGTTATCGTTTATCTTCACCTAATGGGATACTACTGAAATTTGATTGATGAAAACTTACTTTCAAACGATAAGTGACAATTTATTCTACATCGTCTTATTCTATTTTACAATTGCACCCTATAAATCAAATTAAGACTTTTAATTATTATTATTATTATTATTATTAATGTTTTTAAACCAAGAAATGTTTTTAAACCAACATTTGTAGAATATTGGTGTCAGTTAAGGTGTCAGATTTGTTTTTTGATTGCAATGAATCATTTACAAAAAAATTCTAGAACTTAAAAAAGAATTGTAGAAGTAACCTTTTCGAGAAAGATCTTATCAGCATTTCAACATTTTTATCAGCAGGTAAAAAAAAATATTTCGCTACTCGATTTAGGCCTATGTTAAATCGCCTTTTTTCCCCGTAGAATTTTATTTTCCTCTTGAATTACTCTTGGATGTTCCTATTTCCGAAATTCGCCAAGTGTTATACATCTTCAGTCGATAAGTGCTATCCAGTTTAACACTCGTTTCAGTGTAAACATGACTTGTTATCTTCCCAACTGCACTGCAGGGTAGTTGTAGCTCTACTGGCGACTAAGCGGAGTTGTTGAAGAGGCCATTAGGTTTCACTCACTTTCCAAGGCTGTACAACTTCAGTTGTATTCGATAGATCACTGCCTTGTATAAAGGCGCTTAAAGGAAATAGTCCCAGTGTCGAAGCTTACGACTGTTGTATTGCAATGCTTGCTCATTTATATATTTAAAAAAAAAAATCCCTTAAATATCAGACTGAAATTCAGATTTTTGTACTTTGATCTAATTTTCCAAGAAAGGGAGTCACAAAAATCGTTGTGGCTTTCGCCTTATAACTTTTCAATTGGCGAATCGATCTTGAAACGTTGCATGCTTATTTTTGGAAAGAGAAAATCTAACTTTTGTTAATAAAAACTGTTTCCTTGACGAGAAATTTGCCGTTGACAACGGCAGACATTCCTACAGAAAGTATTTCGGAACGAAACAATGGCTTTTTTATCAGTACCTAACAATGAATATCAATTCGTTTATTAATTCTCGTGATTATATTTTGATTGATGAAAGTTAACTAGATTTCTGCCAACTTAAGTGAGGAGAAATTTAGACTGTTTTCAATCAACTGGAATTTATAATTATAAAATTAACGTTGCTGTATTGTTAGTATTGTTTTCATGATTTTAAGAAAATAAAAAAAAAAAAAAAATTAAAAACGCGACATTTTAAGAAAATTAAACTTCAAATGCCCTTTAGTCAATAAAAAAAGGAATAATAAGAATAATAGTTGCTCTGAAAACCAAATAGTTGTATTGAAGCATGCGCATGTACACCCACGGGCATCCATGTTCGAATGCCTCGGTAAACAAGTTAATTAATATTACTGCAGAGATACTGCAGTATTTTTAATCTTTCACGTAGAAATTCATTCATTGTATTGCAGTCGGAAAAAAAAAAAGCTGCAGAAAATTCAGTTCCACAACATTAAATTGTAGTATTTAATTCAGTAGAATACACAACGCATGTTTCATGATTATTAATACTCTTCAGGTAGAATTATTCATAATCCAGTGTTCAGAATTTGTAGATGATCTTTAAGAAAGGAGAATTTTTAAGTTTAATACTTAAAATATTACTTTATTTCAAAACTTAATATTAAAAAATAGAATAGTGTTTTAAGCTTAGTGTTTTAATCTTGTTTTAGATTTTAAACTGTTACTAAGCTTTGTACATATATTTTATTTGCAGTAACTGAAAAACAATGTGAACGCCAGTAGCACTAGGATCTGAGTCAGATCATTTGTTGAACTTTTTCTAAAAATTAATAATTTTAAAAAGCTAATAAGTAGCTGAAACGTATTTCGGGTTTTAGCATCATTTTTTTTAATGTTAACGCTTTCTGTAATCGATTGGGGAATTTTAGCTTATTTTTCATTTCTTTATATGCTTTGTCCTTCTGCAAAAACGTTTGAGCCAGAGATTGGATCTTCTTGAAACTTAACGTTCAAATTTATGAGAAAAAGACTACTGCTCTTTTGCGTTTGGGGGGAAAAAATCCATTAGTTAAATAACAGTATTTTTTTTTTTTTTTGGCTTGGGCATTACGTGATAGTTCAGAGGAGAAAGCTTCAATGTGCACGCGATGTTAGTAAACTGAGGAAAATAGTTTCCCAGCTTTTAAAAGAACTTTTCATTGTTTTGTGTAATGTAATGAATCATTTGTAAATGTTCTTATTCATGTAATTAGTAAAACAAGAAATTTATAAAACTTTGAACAAACCACCCACTTGGAGATAATTATTATAAAATAAACGTACAGATGAAAAGTCGATTAACAGCAGATAAAGTGGGACACTATTTCAGAAGCGAGAAGAGACAACTTCTTTATTTGCCCCAGGGAGGAATTCGTTTCGGTTGACGGTATTTTCAATGAGGGTGGCGGTGGCATATTTGCCCGCATTCCTGTTGGCACTGCCCCGCCGAACAGCCGTGCATTGCAGGCGAACTTGTCAACTGCCTTCCCAGGGGTCGGTTATTATTGTGTCGGTCTCTTTCGCCCGCGTGGGCGGTTTGTTGACGGGTGATTACGGGTGCACGAAATAGCAGTCCATCTCATTTACACACGAAATTCATTTGGAGCGTAATTCGTTCTCGCATTTAGGCTGTTTTTCAACCGGAATCGGTCATTTGAATTCTCAGTGGGCGTCAATTTCCGGTTTTTAGGCATAAATAATAAAACATCCGTTTCTTTGGTTTTGATGGAATAATATTTTATACATTTATTGAATATTTTGAATTCCATTAACAAAATTATTGAAGTAATTGATATTGTTAAATTTTTTTGCAGTAAAAAAAAATATTTATTAATATATTTATTATTCATTTATTATATTAATATATTTATTTATTCATTTATTTATTTTATGTAGCCTATGCATTTGTGTGTGTGTGTGTGTATCTGCTTTAATCGTTATAATTCTACAGCAATTTATAAGAACTGAAGATTTAAATAAAGTTGGTTTATTTATTATTTATTTTAAAATAAATAATATTATTTATCAGTATGATCATCATCCTTTATATCATCAATATAAAGGAAGAAAGTTAAATCTGTCGTCAAATGCATAAAGAAAGGAATAGCGTTAAGATATGAAAGATTCTGAAAATGAATGGAATTTCGGCAAATATTTCTATTAAATATCTGTGGCCTAGAGACAAGGCTGGGTTGCTGCTGTGTGACGTCCCGGTATAAAGACCTACTGTCGCAAGCGGAGGGAAGACCGGTATATCGGCGTCCCTGTACGACACTAGCCTAGCAGTGATTTCAAAGAACATTTAATGCAGTTAAAAATCGGCAACTTTATGAAATGTGCTGCTTATGATCATTTATAAATTTCAAGGAAGTTTTAGCCCTGTAAAATAAATAAATAAATATAAGGTGATTATAATTAAAATTGGCCTATTTAGAACATCCTGCAGTTGCAGCCAACAGTCGGAGATACACCAAAAGTTGTACACATACTATTCAAAGGATGCGCTCAACGATTCTGCAAAAAAAAAAAAAAAAAAAAAAAATTGTTACAAAATCGTCCACTAGAGGGCGCTTTTACAGCTATATGAACGGAAAACGAAAACATAATGTTCAAAAACACATTTATTTCACACAAACAGTATCAGACGTTTGAACGAGTCATTGATATTGCTTAATATGTTCCCCCTGAGAAATGTGTGTCATTTGCGGACGATGAACTGTATGCTCAACAGCTGATCGTAGCTGATCACCCGTGATAGTTCGCACATATAGCGTGATACTGTATTTTAATTCTGCTAATGTTGCAATTCCTCCACGATTCACCACATCCTTTAGGTATCCCATAACCAAAAATCGCATGGAGTTAGGTCAGGAGAACGTAGGGAACACGCGACAGTCTTGGTAAAGTGTTGATACAACTAAATTTGCATGAACCTTCCAATATGAGGAGCTGCACCATTTTGCACAAAAGAGATTGAATCAAGACACTGTCTTTCCTGCAGCTGGGGTATCACAAACTTCTGGAGCATGTCACGATATCTAGCCGCAGTCACGGAACATGTCTGAGGACCGTTATCAGTAATTTCTTCAAAAAAATAAGGACCCAGGATAAAGTTGAATGTATAAACGCCCAAACACGGCAATTTTGGGTGTTCACAGTGCCATTCAAATAAAAGAGTGCTTCGGCTCCATAGGATGTCCAATGGCCATGACGTATCAACTTCCATCCTCGCCAGAAAGATCAATGCAAAAGTGAGTCATTTCTCCTTGTCGCCTGGAAGCAGTTCTTGTCTGTGACTGATCTTGTATGGAAAAAAATGAATTAAGTTTCTCAGGATCTTTCTAACTGTGATCAGGATAGATCTAATTGTCGTGTTGCGACTCGGGCACTTCCTGAACCTGCAGCATTCTGCAACGACTGCTGAACGATTGTTATGGCAACGATGTCAATCACGAGATCACCGATGCACTTTCGTCCTCTGCCATGTTGCACACTTAAAAGATCCGGTTTCTTCAGCATTTTTCTTATACCTTGTGGTGACATCGTACCACGGCTTACTTTTTTAGCCCGACGAAATTCACGAATCGCAGTTACAGCATTACCATTACTTTAGTAATAAAGCGTGACCATCAACGCATGTACTTGTAAAGTCATCGTCATCGCCTCTGTTGCTAATAACACTACTCAGTTCACACCGATTATTTACAGCCCGATGCCAGCTGCGTTCCTGATGTCTCTGCAAATCAGATTGTTTTCTCTTTGCATAAAGATTAGCCCTGTGCAATTGTGATGACATTTGGACCACATTTACAATAAAAAAAACCCCGAAATATTACAATTAAAACTGAACTCTGTTGTTGGAGCATTGCATGTTTAATGTTTTTATGCAATTATTTTCAATTTTGTAGCAAGAAGCGCCCCGTAGCAGACGATTCTGTAATTAATTTTTTTTTTTTTTTTTTTTTGCATAATCGTTGAGCGCGTCCTTTGAATAGTATGTGTACAACGTTTGGTATTTCTCCGACTTTTGGTTGCAGCTGCAGGATGCTCTAAATAACCTAATATATATTATTTTTCCAAAAAAAAATTCGTGAAGATAAATTATTTGCCAAACAAATAGTTCTCTTTAAACTTTAACGTAAATAAATATAAAAATTTTAAGAAAAAGTTAAAATATACATAATTAGTTACAGAACATTTTACTTAAATCTTTAAAACTCCAGAAGATGAAATTTGATTAAAATATCACAGACTTTTACGCAATAATTTTCTAGCGAAATTTGAAATAATGCACATCCAGATAAGGAAAATAAGAGTATTTTTAAGACAGTGATTTTAACATAGATTTATATTATGTTATTATATTATTTATATTATACTATAACGTATATTTATTTCTTAAAATAAATATTTAAATAAACGATATTTGTATAATTAGATTACGTTTTTCATAATGTGCTTAGTTTTTTATAATTGGAATTTAATCTCATCTTTGAGATTTAAAAGTGTTTTTGTTTTTTTTGTTTTCATGATCAATAGTGACTTCTGAACTGGAATTTTTAAATAAACTTGTTACTTTAATAGCAGTTTGAATGTAAGCTTTCTTTAAAATAAACCCAAATTTATAAAAGTAGACGGTAGTTTGTATTTCTTAATAAAACTAGATATGATTAGAATTTATTTTTTTCGAAATACTGAACAACCTTGGAAGACTAAAAGGTTTAATTAAAAGCATTTTAAGGAATGTTTCCTAATAGATGTTTCCTAATTGATGATAACTTTAACGTGTGTGAATGTCGTTTTTTAAAGTTCTAAATAGCCTACACACAAGTATAAAAAATTAAGTTAAAAATTTAAAATTAAAACATTTAAAACATTCAAAACCAAACTAGTTTCCGCTCGCTAGCGAGCCATCATCAGTGAGTGAGAGTCTCCTGTCAAAAATCCTGTTTCCTAATTAAACCAATTTTGGTAATAGAACGAACATTCTCTATCTCAATGATAATAAACTTAATGAAAATATATTTTTGTAAATAATTTCATTGTCATTCCGATTTATTTCAATTCTTCACTGAAAAAAATCCAGATCAGCTTCTTTTCTTTCTACGACTTTTTTTAATTTTACAAAAATCACTGATATCCAATTCGTTAAATAGTATTGGCTTTTTTTTTTTTTTTTTTTTTTTTTTAGGACTTCATCTTGAAATTCAAAAATTAGTTATCCTGTTTAATAAGAATATTCCAACCGGCGTAGTTCTTAAACCTAGTTTATCTTCACATGCACCAAAAACTAAAAAAAGGTATTTCTCCACATCTTATTAAAAAAAAAAATACTCAAAATAAATCCAATATCGAACATATTCAAGGGTATATTTTTATCAAATCAACTAATACATGCTTAGGATCAGAAATAAACGTTTCTACTCTCCTAAAATTATAAGAAACAAAACAATATATAATCGTTCGTTTTTTTTTTTTTTCCTTGCCTAAGTATTAAATTCCAAACCAAAAACACCCATCTCCTTGTTTCTTTGTCTGTGTGTAATTTTACATTTTTTCCCCATTTTGTGAAACTAAATTTACGAACATAAACAAAATTTTAACAGAACTTCATTACGCTTCAAATATAATTATAAATTAGTAAAAATTCAGTTCAGAAATCCTATCTTAATGAAAATATTTAGATTTAAGACTAAAAGCAGCAGTGTAACAAGAATTTTGTTACATAAATTATATTACTGAAAATATGTACATAGAAAATGAATACATATTATAAAAGTTTTATTAATAATATAAAATACTATCTAATAAAATTTACACTGATAACAATTTTAGTCAAATTAAAAGCAAAATAAAATAATAATCAATAACCATTGTTAATTTCAGTTTCATAAAGCACAATTAATAAAACAAATATTAAAATATAAATTTTTCATGTTGTATTTTAATATATTAATTTGAGAATTGTGTTTTGTTTTAAAAACAGTTGGAAAAAAAATACCTTAACCTACCTAATGATTTAAAAAAAAGTGTTCTTGTTCATTTTCGTAAAGAATTCAGTGAAGACTGTTGTTTTATAAATTGATCTGGTAAAGACTTTCTTTAATGTTAAGATTCAGTCAATATTTATAAAGATAAATTTAATGTAAAAAAGAAATTTAACTTACCAGGTGACTCCCTCGGTGACTGTCACAGAAGACCACAAAGGTCTTCCTGTGATGACGTCAGATAAATTTGAGGCTACAGAGACCTGGCCTTGAGTGGAACTGGTGTTGGGCGGCGGCTTCCAGTACGGCTAGGTCTGAGCTTGGCTTCTTTCTTTTTTCTGTGTTCGCCCTTTCCTTTGTTTCCATGGTGTATTCTCAGCATTGGTTATTTAGCGAAATAGTCTACAATAATTGCCTCTTGTTGTGACTGAAGACCTAATCTCGGAAGACCGAGGGCGTTCCAAGATTAAATAAAAACAAAACACAACTGGTAATGGTGTTTCTATTTCAAAAGGAGAAGGAGAAAATACTTGAAATTACAGTTACTATTTTGCAAATTTTTATATGAATCACTTATGGAAGTTACAGATTCTGTTTCAACTGAGTGAGGATAGTTCGTAATGGATAGTTCATTTTCATGTACGGTATGCGCCAAAATATACAGTACTGAAACTCGCGCATCTCGAACACGTGGTTGCGTTTGTCGACGGGGTATAGCTCCAGCTGCACGTGTTCGCAGAAGTGAAAAGGAAGTTGTGTTGTGCAGTTATTGTTGGAAATGGGTCTCTTGACGGAGGAAAAGGTATTCAAAGTTGAGCATTATTTCCGCTCAAACGGAAGCGGTCGTGAAGGGGGACCGAGTTTGAAAAAGGTGGCAGAACAATTCAAGGAGGAGTTTAATAAGACTGCACCAAATAACACAGTTATGCTATCTATTGTTACGAAATTTCGTCGTTCTAGTAGTGTACTGTGTCAACGGAAGGGAAGTCTGGTCGACCAGTAACTGTTTCGACAAATGAGAATCACGCACATGTCCTCCAGCAGGTGCTGCATTCGCCCCGACAAAGTCTACGACGAACGGCCTTGAAACTGAACGTCAGCGGTACGTCCGTTCGCCGATTGTTTAAGGACATAGGTGATTTCCGTACCGGATACAGATTGGACAACGCTTGACAGAGGCAGATATTCGAGCCAGGATGGTGTTTTAAGGAACATTTTTGGCCATGATGTACTAGGATCCAGATTTCTTGAATAATATGTGGTTCTCCGACGAAAGTCACATTCACTTGAACGGCTACATCGATCGCCAGACAACTCGCTTCCTTGGTTTTGAGCGGCCAGATGTTATCGTTCAGAAACCGCTACATAGTGCACGTGTGACGATATGGTGTGCCATCTCAGCACACGTTTTATTAGCCCCTATTTCGTTGAAGATGAGGAAGGCAATGCTCTTACCGTCACCCAAGAACGCTACAGGGATTTAGTGATCGAGCCATTTCCTCAGGATTTGAGAAGGTTCTGTCATTCAAGGAACATTCAGATGAATAGACATTGGTATAAACACGACGGGGCGACCGCTCGAATATCTCTAGCCATGCTGCAGGAAAACTTTCTAGGACGAATCATTTCGCGTGGTACTGACTTCCCATTCCCCCGATCTTACACCACCTGATGCCTACTTGTGGGGAATGTTAAAGGAGAGTGTGTTCAACTGTGAAGATCCACCAAGAACTGTGCCTGCATTACGTGAGGAAATCATCTCCTTTTGCAGGAGTCTGCAGCAACCTTTGTTTCAGGATATGTTTCAGAATCTGCGTGAACGATATGAACACTGTTTACAGCGAGGCGGTGCATACTTTGAACACTTAATTACGCATAGTGTGGTAAATCAACACGCTAATAGTGTGTATGTTAATTTCTTTTGAGGAGAAATAAACTCACAGATGACAATAATGTAATTTTTGTTCATCTTTTCATTTCAGTACTGTATATTTTGGTGCATACTGTATTAAGAGAAGTCATTGAGAGAATCGGTTACGAAACGATTTTTGATTCAGTTGACAAACGGACGTTACTGTTATAAAAGTAATGATAATGACAGTAGTTATGCACAGCTTATCTAAAACAAAGATATTGAGAAAAGAAAAGGGAAATTACTGCCGTCTCATCCTGATAAATGTTTTTGATATGCTGGATGTTCATGTTCATTTCTCTATTTGTAGCAGCTTTTCAGAAAGTGCTTAAAAAATTAGATAAGGAAGCATCAACATTAATGGAGACTAGGTAAACCAAGTTTTACTCAAGTATCTGTGCTAATGATGTTTGTTTTTTTCTTAACCTTAATTGATGTTTCAGTTTATGTACGTTAAGCTTCCCCATTTAAGCTCATATGGGTCCTTGTCTTTTATTTTTGTCCCTTAAATGGATTACGTTTAGCAGTCAGTAGGTTTTGCCACTGTATTAGCTACAATCATTTTCTTATTGGTGTTTCCAACAAGGTCCCAATCCCGGAAGCAGAAGCGAGATCCATTGCCTTTCATGACTTCTGAGCTGATCAACACAGCTTACTTCTAAGAGTCCTGCCAATGACGGAACCCACCACCTCTTAAACGCAGCCAAGTATCCTTACCCACTGGCCACCGGGCCCGTACAGAATTAATATAAAATAATTGTTGTTTAAGTATTGATTCTGAGAGCAACCGTAAAAACATTATTCTGTATTTTTGCATTTTTTTTTCTATGTTTTGTTATTTAAATTAAGTAAATCGATTTTCTGCAAGGGCGTTTTCTTAAAGGGTGATTTATTTATGATAGTATCGTTATTGGATTGATTGTTGCTGTGGTTCTTTTCCTAATTGATTGTCGATTTGATTCTGTTGCCATCTGAGTCTAATGAGAATTCAAACTACAACTTGAACTAAAAGGACTTGGATTTTTAAGAATTAAACTAGACTTTCTACAACTTTCCAGACTTTTGTTTACAAGAGTGCATATTGTTTAACTTTTGTTAAGAAGCTTTTTACTAAGAACTGACCGCACATAATATTCAGATACTATTAGACTTAAATACTAATACTTAAGTTGCATTTTTCCTCGTTAAATTTTGAATAACTACCAATAAACATATTATTTTAGTGAATACGAATGTTTTATTGCTCTGTTGTTCACTTGTCAGCCACAAATATCGATTCAACAGCATTGTAGAGTTTAGTATTCCCGTCTAATTCGAAAACCTGAAAGAAGAAGATTTTTTTTTTAAGAACTGAAATAATCCATTCAGAAATTGCTAATGTTACTGATAAGTAATAGTTTTTTTGACTAATCGGCTCACAATTAAAAAAAAAAAAAAGAAAAAAGCCCACTTCAGTTTGAAATTATTTGTAGTTTCCATACTACAGCTGTAGCTAGGTCGACCATATTCAAATTTTTATTTGGGTACTAGATAGTTTAGAGCATCCCATAGGAATGTAAATGTTTATTATAAAAAAAAAAAAATATTGAGAAAAAAGTAATCATTTAAAGACGAGTCTATAACGAAATTTGCTTCAGCTTATTTGAAGCCAGCACTTTTCAGAAGTTTAGCATCTAATCCTAACCAATATATAAAAGTAAAATTCTGTAAGTTTGTATGTCGTTCAATCACGCCTCAACGGTGTAACGGATAGAAAAGAAATATTGCATGCAGGTAGTCTATGACATGGAGAAGGATATTTGCTACTTTTCATCCCGGTTCATCAACTATTCCCCGTGGGATGAATGAAAAACAGCCCAAAATATAAAAAAATTCCTAAAGTAGTCGATAGATGGCGCCACCGCAGTTTTAAATCGAGTGCGTTTAAGGACATTCTTTGCAGACGCGGAATACGATTAACTCACGAGTTACCTGATAATTCTATTAGGCGATGTCAACGGTGATAAATTTACGATACGGGTAATTAATACGTTGGATATTGTTTACAATTTAATCTGGAATTTAGAATGTAATGTTAATTTATAACGATCACGAAATTCTTTGCAGGCGCGGAACACGATTAATTCACGAGTTACCTGATAACGGGTAATTAATAAGTTGGATAAAAAGGGCTCGGAAATCTTATATTCCCCGATCTCGATATTAATTTGCCAAATAATGCATTTTTTTACGTTACATATCCAAGGCTTCCGAATTTACGGTAGCCGATTAGTAAATACTAATAAGAATAAAAACATGGTCTTCTGAACATCAGTGTGTTAGTCACCTTCACATAAGCTATACTGGAACCGCTCAAGTTACATAGACGAAACAATACACCACAATGGTATATTGGCACGTGGAGGTGACAGAAAAGCAATCGAACTGAGACATTCGATTTCTGAAGATATTTTAATACACCACAATGGTGTATTGGCAATATGTGCTTTGGTTCTTGACCCGCCATGTTGTCTTACCTGGGGAAACCCAAGAATAGAAACATCTTTACAATAATAATAATAATAATAATAATAATAATAATAATAATAATAATGAATTCAATCTAGTACTTATGTTTTCATCGAAATTAAATTTCAGCATATAACTTCATTAAAATTAATTTCAATAAAATTTAGCTCTGTTGAATTCAGCTGAGGACAGATCTCGATAAAAACAGTTTCCTTTCTTTTCTGTTGTTCTACAGTAATTTCTTTTTTAATATATGTTTCCAGGTAAGCAAGACTCGTCAGTTCAGTCAGTCTCGAATTTATGTCCACGTTCTTTCTATAATTTTTAAACGTCTGGATTGATGTTCTTTAAACTTGGGACAAGAAACTATTTACAGTGAAAACTCGATTAACCGTCACTCTCTGTTATCCGTCATCGTTCGCAAAACCTATTTCTCCGTAAAATACGGGACATTGCCGCGAAAAAAGCTCGAGCCTCAAAGAAACAGAAGATGACTGATTACAGCTTTAACATATAAACCTTATTATCTAGTACTGTTTTATGGTTCTAGTATTATTATTATTATTTGTTTGGTGTTTGACGATATCTATTTGTTACCGATAGATTTTTCTGTGTATTAATGTATTGTTTGCCTTTCGTCCCAAACCACCATTGAAATTTCTTTACTGTATATGTTTGTTGCGAAATTTCTGTTATCCATCTATTCGGTTAACCGTTACAGTCCAGGTCCGGACGGTGACGGTTAATAGAGTTTTCACTATATTTTCCTTTTATTTATTTTTTTTTAATCTTTCCATCTGGATTCTTGGCTGGAAATTTAGCACGTGGATGTGGCAGAAAAGCAATCGAACTGAGACATTAGATTTCTGTAGATATTTTAATAATGCCTATCTGGGGGCACGGCAGTGCCCCCGCCAAGACTAGCCGAAGGCAGGAAGGGCACTACGTACCTTTTCTGGAAGTGTTTCGTCGTATTTTCGAACCCTCATAGCTTCGGCCTAGATAATACTAGAGAGCTCAAATTTTCAGGATATGATGCAGTTACCAGACTAATGAAATACGCTAAGTTTCATTTATCTAGCTTTTATACTTTGGATTTTATTAATACCTAAAATACGTCGATTCCGTCACTGACTGACTCACTGACTCATGATCATCAAAACCTCTAGGGTACTTCCTGAAGTCCTAGAAAGCTGAAATTTGGTATGCAGGTTAGGATTAGCACACAAACAACAAAAAAATTAAGAAATCCGTAACTTTCACATTCCAACCCCTCATAAAGGGGGGGGTCTGGTTATTTATTATCGAACCCTCATAGCTTCGGCCTGGATAAAACTAGGGAGCTCAAATTTTCAGGATAAGATGCAGTTACCATACTAATGAAATACGCTAAGTTTCATTTATCTAGCTTTTATACTTTGGATTTTATTGAGATCTGAAATACATCGTACCCTCAATGCTTCGGCCTAAATAATACTGTGTAATAATGTGATTTCTTACAAAAGTGCAAACAGCTTGTATATACAAGTTGACCAATAGAAAAACAGAAAAGTAGGGTATTGAAAAAAAAATCGATTTTCTAAATAATCTTAAAACTAAATTTAGTTGTAATAGATAATCCCACCCAAAACATTTCATGTAAAATAAGTTGCCAAGACTCACATGCTCATAACGCTTTCACTGTTAAAAAGTTATCAGATCTCATC
>JAFIDM010006943.1:60079199-60118065 GCA_023159025.1 Thereuonema tuberculata
TGTTAAGATTCAGTCAATATTTATAAAGATAAATTTAATGTAAAAAAAAAATTTAACTTACCAGGTGACTCCCTCGGTGACTGTCACAGAAGACCACAAAGGTCTTCCTATGATGACGTCAGATAAATTTGAGGCTAGAGAGACCTGGCCTTGAGTGGAACTGGTGTTGGGCGGCGGCTTCCAGCACGGCAAGGTCTGAGCTTGGCTTCTTTCTTTTTTCTGTGTTCGCCCTTTCCTGTGTTTCCATGATGTATTCTCAGCATTGGTTATTTAGCGAAACAGTCTACAATAATTGCCTCTTGTTGTGACTGAAGACCTAATCTCGGAAGACCGAGGGCGTTGCAAGATTAAACAAAAACAAAACACAACTGGTATAGGCGATATATACGGTTATAAATATACGGTACGGGTAATTAATAATTGGATAAAAGGGGCTCGGAAATCGTATATTCCCCGATCTCGATATTGCCAAATAAAGCGGGTTTTTTACGTTACATATTCAAGGCTTCCGAATTTACGGTAGCCGGCGAGTAAATAATAATAATAATAAGAAGAAGAAGAACATGGTCTTGTACTACAAGTATACACCAGTGTGTTAGAGTCACCTTCACATAAGCTGTACTGGAACCGCTCAATTTACACAGACGAAACAATATACCACAATGGTGTATTGGCATTATGTGCTTTGGTTCTTGACCCGCCATGTTGTCTTACCTGGGGAAACCCAAGAATAGAAACATCTTTACAATAATAATAATAATAATAGTAATGAATTCAATCTAGTACTTACGTTTTCATCGAAAATAATTTTCAGCATATAACTTCATTAAAATTAATTTCAATAAAATTTAGCTCAGTTGGATTCAGCTGAGGACAGATCTCGATAAAAACAGTTTCCTTTCTTTTCTGTTGTTCTATAGTAATTTCTTTTTTTTAATCTGTTTCTAGGTAACCAAGGCTCGTCAGTTCAGTCAGTCTCCGTAATTTATGTCAATGTTCTTTCTATAATTTTTGAACCTCTGGATTGATGTTCTTGAAACTTGGGACAAGAAACTATTTACAGTGAAAACTCGATTAACCGTCACTCTCTGTTATCCGTCATCGTTCGCAAAACCTATTTCTCCGTAAAATACGGGATATTGCCGCGAAAAAAAGCTCGAGCCTCAAAGACAAAGAAGATGATGACTGATTACAGCTTTAACATATAAACCTTATTATCTAGTACTGTTTTATGTTTCTATTATTATTTGTTTGGTTTTTGACGACATCTATTTGTTAACGATAGATTTTCCTGTGTATTAATTTATTGTTTGCCTTTCGTCCCAAACCACCATTGAAATTTCATTACTGTACATGTTTGTTGCGAAATTTCTGTTATCCGTCTATTTGGTCCCGACGGTGACGGTCAATCGAGTTTTCACTATGTTTTCCTTTTATTTATTTTTTTAAATCTTTCCATCTGGGTTCTTGGCTGGAATTTAGCACGTGGAGGTGACAGAAAAGCAATCGAACTGAAACCATTAGATTTCTGTAGATATTTTAATAATGCCTATTAATTATTTCAGTAATTCAGTATTTAGCAAATTAATTAATCAGTCAATCAATATATTAGCTTTCCGAAAATGGAAACTTTGTACTTTTTAACAGATATTATATTTAAAGAGCAAGTGATGGTTTACGATTGTATTCATGATTTAAAAAAAAAAACAAAAAACTACATTTTAAGGGAAAATACGCTTCAAGGAGTTTCTTGATGAAATGCGCTGAGTAATGTTTTTTTAATATCCATAAGATGGTTTTCATTTCTAGTAATATTTCATTTTACTTAAGAGCAGTTTACAAGCTGGAGTAATTTTCACATATTCTCTTCGTCTTAAGATTAAAAAGGATCCTTATTTCTGCAGCAAAATACAGCTCATTTTCATTTTATTTTTACCTAAAGTTTAAAT
Organism: Thereuonema tuberculata; assembly: GCA_023159025.1. Classification (NCBI taxonomy): domain Eukaryota; kingdom Metazoa; phylum Arthropoda; class Chilopoda; order Scutigeromorpha; family Scutigeridae; genus Thereuonema; species Thereuonema tuberculata. The sequence goes on from JAFIDM010006943.1 coordinate 60,081,149, forward strand.
ATTATCTTTGTAATAAAAAAAAAAAAACGTTAACTCTGCCGCGAAGGAGTGACAAAAGTGCACTTAAAAATTTTCATATCTGTTAAGTCCACAGTCACGACAACGGGATTTTTAAAAAAAAAAAATAAGATTAGCAGCATTTAATCTTATTTATTTTATTTTATTTCATTTTTTTTATCCATCAACTTGTCAAGAGCATAACTATTGGGAAAATGAACTTTTGAACCAGAAATATGGAGTCCAATGCAAACTATACAAACGGTAGGAAAATCGAAGAAGAAAAGGGGGGGGGGGTTCTTTTGAGCGTTCTTCATAGTTACAGTCACATATTTTGGATGATTATAATCCTTACCTAAATGTTTCTTTTAAACGGTACTGTCATTTAATGCTATAAATTGGATTTAAAAAGTAATATTTATAACTTCAGCTTCTACTTAAATTAATAACTGTTTAGAAAGTGTCCAAAGTGGATACGTAGTAACTTTCTTAATATTTACACACATTAAAGGTTAAGACCTTGTTGTTTACTGGTGACTGCTTCCAGCTGATGATCGCCAATTAAGCGAGAAACAGCTGGGATGTAAACACTTGGCCTCAACCTTTAATGTGTTTATGTATTTTTCGTCGCTTTTGTTTTATTTAATTGCGCATTGAATATTCATTGAGGTTAGCAGAGCCCAGTACATTAATTTCTTTACTTTTAGTTTGTATTTTTTTTTGTATGACAATTTTAGGTTTGGGAGATATTATTTTTTTTTGTAATGGATGTTGCTAAAATATTACATTTATAATTGGCTACAAATTTTTTATAAACTCTTTTATCCAATTTACAATGTAAAGTTATAATTCACATGATTGAATTTGTTTAACTTACCATTAAGTTAATGAGTACCTTACGATGTGTATTGGCAAATTGCCCTTGTAAACTCGTAATGCAATTCTGCAAAAATTACGCAAAAAGAATAAAAAAATTGACAGGAGAGTATTTCGGATTAATGCAATAGTACCATATATTTATCATCTTGATAAAAGGTTTTGAAGCCAAAAGAAATAAGATTATGTACAAGTTTTACTATTCCGTATAATAGTGGCCCTTACCATTTCTTATTTCAGACTCATAAGCAGAGAATAAGTGAAATGGTCATGACAATACTTGTACGAACGAAAAAATAATAAAGAAAGAAAAAAAAGTGATAAGAAAACAGTTTCCATAAATATTGAACAGTAAAAGAAAGAAACAGTGACAATTATAAACAAAAACGTTTCCGAAAGGACTTAAGTCTACTTCTCTTGAAATATTGCATTTTTTCAATTTCTATTTGTTTTTTTAAAGCTAGCAAAACAATATTTAAATTGAAAGGTCTCCGTTTATGTTTAAATTATAATATCTGCCTAAAATAAATCTCCCTTTTCATTTCCTGAGAAAGAATTAAGCCCTAATTACTGACTTAAATTTGATTAATTTTTTTTGAAATGAAAGCAGATTAGTAATAAGTGCAGGATTAGTAATAAACGGATTAATAGGCATTAGTTGACCGTCGATAGCAATTCATTATTTCGCTTAGTAATGATTTTCATGTGCGAATTTCTCGACTTGGAACCACAAGTCTTCACATACGAAACTTGATCTTCTATTGTCCATAAATATACAAGAGAGTTTCCAAGAAGATCTATGAAACTGGTTTAAAAATTGTTGAGGCCACACACCCAAACTGACAGATATGATGAAAGAAAGCTAAAAAGTAGATTAATAAATCGGGCTGTGACTGTCCATAATAAAGACATGTGTCTACGTTCTTTGCCAAAGGTAGATCTCTTGTCAGCTGACATGGAAATGGCTTCATGATTACATGTTCTTCGATAACTTATCTCTTCTCCTTCCTCTCGTGGATCGAATCTTCTCTTATGAAGAAGACTTCCTTTCAGGGGATGTTGACGAAGGAAGCGACCGGCGCCAACCATTCGCCCAAGGAAACAGACGGAAGATTAATGACCATATTAGGAAATTTTAGAGAAATCTTCATTTTTACTTAGAAGAACGCCCGGAGCGCTTTAATTCTTACTTTTGTTTCATTTTGACGATTGATCTATTAGACGATTGTAGATGACTTTTCTTGCAAAAAAAAAATCAACAGGCAATTCTGACCTTATACTGTATTTCTTGGCTTTTTTATTTCTCATAAAAATTATTGCATTGCAAATAAGGTTTTTAATTTTTTTTTAATTTTTTTTGTTAAAACAGCATGAAAATAAACTGTATCAACACACAGTAAATAACTATTCTTCTGTTAATTTACGAATGAAATTAGAAGCTGTAGAAATGTATTGAATGTTTATTGGTTAAAATGTTCGTTTCCAGTCCATTTACAGCCTAGAGAAATAGGGTTCATCAAATCATTCACTTTAATGTATGTGCATCAGTCTAATCACTTCTCAAAACTGCATCTTCTCGTATCTTGGCTTGCATATTTAAGAGATGATCTAACTTTTAATATCTGAAATTTTTGTGCATAGGTCTTTATTGATAGATTAGGCATGAACATGATAAAAAAAAAATAAATCCACAGTAATGGTTAGAAAAGATACTAGATATATATCTAATTCCTTTAGGAATGCATTAGTTTGCGCGCGCTTTGTATAAATTAAAAATTAATCGGATTTAGATAAGTTAAGGAGATAATGAGGATTTAATTAATTTCCCATTCTTTACATTAAACACCTATTACAATATAAAAATAAATGTCATTTTGATCACTTTAAAAAATCACAACAACAAATTTTAAGAAGCAGCGAAATTTTAAGGAAAATGGAACTTCTAAGTTTTTTTTCTGGAATTTTCTCATTCTTTACTCTTCGTTCCATTGTAATGTGCTTCAAAATACGGAAAAAAGTTTCAAATGTGGAATGTCTCTTTACGAATGTGTTTTCTCCGTAAATTTGAGCACCCTGTGTACGTGAACTTTATTGGTAACGAGCTGGTAACTTCTCTTCCTCCGTAGAGACATGATGGTTTCTCGAGTTTATTGCTGGAGATCGCGTTAGTTACTTTTCTTCTCTTCTCTCTCTGTAGTCGTAAATTATTAACGGTAGCTTTTCTGTCTCGAGCTCAATTGTTCATCATCTTTCGTTGGGGGACGTAACATGATTCTCCCATTTGCCCATTTACTGCAAATATTCTCTGTGGACGTTATCCTCTCTTTTTTTGAATCTGCTGCCATTGCTGGTTTCTTTTTTAGCTCGTTTTATCCCTAACGGACATCTGTCAACCGCTTGATTTCCGCGAGCGGAAAATTGACTTTTATTGCGACCAAGTTTGTTCTTAATGTTGCCAGATTCGCCACACTGAAGTAAGCTATTTTTCGCAGTCTATAATGAAGTCTTGTTGCTACGAATTTCATTTTGTAACGAAATCTACTTGAATGAAGATGTTTACAAACAGGTTTTTGCTGTAATAAAATTTTTGTGGCAACATGATTTTGTTAAACTTTTTAAATTCGTCTGAAAATAAAATTAATTGTATAGAATTTAATTTTTAATTTTTAGGAAATTAAAAATAATTTTAAAAAATTATATTATATAAAAGCGTTATTCTGTCTGTCATTGTCATAAGACTTTACGTTTTTCCAATTTTGTGACCAAACTATAAGAGATAGAGTGGTCATGTAAATGGATAAAATGTAGAGCTTTTTAAGACAAACAAAATACTACAAAAATCTTTCGAAAAAAGTTTTTGGTTTCCAAGATGGCGCCTTTTAAAGGGTCAAATTTTGACTTTTTCTCAATTTAAACGAAAAGTATAAAAGTTGGAAGAGAACATTATATTGAGAAAATGTTGTTATTTCAAAGTTCTCTCGAACGGTATATCAGTCATTAACAAACGTTTCTGCGTTTGCAAGATACATGCAAAAATGAAGTGTTTTTGCGGCAACCCCCCCGTGTGAGTGCCAACGCGCAATACACCTGAGTTAAGCAGAGAACGAGCTGGGAAGTTGTGTATTCTCCGATCTCCATATTAATTTGCTAAATAAATAAAGGTTTTTTTTTTTTTTTTTTTTTTAATGCTATACATGCAAGGGTTCCAGAGCGAAGCGACGTCTAGGACCCGTCTAGTACCCGTCATGTAATTTTGTTTTAATTTTGTAAGGAAAAAAAGTCCAACACATACACACATCCGAGCATACTTATGATAAGGAAAGTGAGGCTCTTACAATCAGTGTCTTTTCTTGTTTATGTCTTCATAATACCTTTTGAATCTCTGGATTTTGAAGCTTTAATGCATAGTCGACAAAAACGATTGTATAAGTGAATAATTTTTAGGTGTGGATCCATGTCCAAGAAATTAGCGCGTGAAGTTAATAAAAAATCATTAGACACTGAATTTATGTCGATATCTTAATTCATTTCTTTTATTAATCTACTAGTTTCATCGTGCTTTGAGGGTTTTAAATTAGTTGTATTAAGGCAGTTAATCCTCATTAACTTCAGTAAACAATGCGAATTCAATTCATTTTTTCTTTTCTTTTTTCCAGAGAAAATGTTTTACTGTTTATATTTAGCAGACACTTATAATTTAGAAAAAAATTGGGTCTTTGGTTATTAAAATCGAACAAAAAAATAATAGGAAAACTCGGAAATTTAAGGAAGGTAGTCTTCAAGTTACCGTAGGAACTTCTTATTATTTAACATATTATAAATTAACTAAGCCACCACCTCCCCTGTCTGCCCCTATTAAGTGTGTGATAATTCAAGAAGAATCGATTCCAAGCGGTTATGACAAAAAGCAATATTTTATTCCTTCCTTTTTGAATGAACTCATTATTTGATAGCGCGCGAACAAATAGAATAAAAGTAGGATTGGATATTGGGGGACTAGCAGTAGTCCAATGGTTAGCGTTCCTGACGAATCCCATGCATGGCGAAAAAAAAAAATAATTATAATCTGACTTTCTAAGCAAGGGAAACTAATAATTAACAATTGCGCCGGACAGACAGAGAAATAAAAGATATTAGTAATGTAGATTGTATATCTTAAAAGCAGATAATAAGAACACTAATTTTTCTTAAATTCTTTTTTGAAATGCTCCCATTCAGTAGTAATTGAAGGCTTTTAATGTAACACAAAAAGGTTTCACTAAGAAACCTAACCTACCTTTTATTCCTTAATGCAGTTCTTAACTGGCACTTCAGTGCCAAACTAACTTTCTCATCGCAGAAAGATAAGAAGGGTTGATTTACTAATGACAGTCGCATGTGAAAATAGATGGAACAGTTCTTTCACTGGTTACAGATTCAATTGTTGTCGGAAGAAAATTAAGGATGAATATTTGAAAGGAAAATTAAAAAAAACAACAACCTTATAACACAATCTTAGATGTAATTAATTCCAGTGTAATTACTTTCTGTGTTAGGCATCTATTATTTTATGTATCATTTTTTTTAATGTTTAAAAAAGTCATTCAAAAATGAGAAACAAAAAAAAAAATACGTCTTCCTTTGCATTATTTCCATTATTTTATTTATTTTATTATTAAAAATAAATAGTTAACATAAAATAGTGCATATTTCTTTTATGCATTAAGTTAATTACGAAATATTTTTCGGTTAGATAATTATCTTACCGAAATTTCTATAAATTTTTATAGAAACTAAATGACAAATTCCTAACCCCGAAATTAACCGCGCGCCTTATGTTTATTTATAATGGATAATGTTTATTCAGTTTCTTATGAATGCAATCAAGGAAGATTTTTTTTATTCGAAATTAGGAAGGAATATTAACATTATTTGAGTCCGTCCAAAGAAAATAAAAATAAAAATGTTGGATTGCTTTCATCTGTTTTGTGTGTTTGCGCGATATTAAATTTGGTTGCAGAATTTTCATGAAAATGAAATTAATATATATATTTTTTTCTCAATAAATATAATATGTTGGTAAATACCACAGATACGTATTCTAAATGTGAGCACACAAAGGCGTTCTTAAGAAGAAGCAGAGTTGACATTTTATTAAGTTTTTTTTTTTCTTGACGAAGAAATTGGAAGTTTGTAATATATTCTTATGAAATTGAATGAAAAATTGGCAGTGAAGATACTACCAGAATATTTCACTCTTTTGGCAGATTTTCGATTTTTTTTTATTTACGGAATCCTTCTTCCCATGCCTGGAATAGTCTATTTCTTAATTCTGGTGGCATTGCTCTTAGTTGGAGCTAGAGAGAGCTCTGAATAGGAATACTTTAATTAGGGTCATCTGGTATAATTGAATTTGATTTCTCTTTGCAGTGGGTGAACGATAGAACATTAAGGTAGATTGAAGTATTCCTTATTAGTGACACATCAGTTGAAAGGACTTTCGAAAACATGAGGCAGTTCTCTTAATTACCAATTTTTTTGGGAGTTTAAAATTGGCTGTAAATGACTTTTATCCAAAAATTTCAGAATTCTCTTGTTGAATTCGACCCTCATGGAAAAAAAATAACTGAACATCCTGTATTAATATCGGACAGCTTTAAAAAAAAAAAAAATACTTAGCCAAAAAAAAAAAGTATGAAACTTAGCATGAAACGAAAGATACTGAAATTGGTTAAATTTACGTTGACTGAATTGCAACCCATTACACTAAACTCCCGATTATCCGCGGACCTCTCCGGTTTCCATTTTTTTTTATTGTACAATAAATTGCGGAATTAATAAAAAAATTTTAAAACTAGAATAAGGTAAACAATAAAAGAGGCAGATTTAGCGACGTCCAAGTAGAGGTTTTCGTGTTTCGACACGAAAAAAGAAAGACAATTAATCGATTTTTTTTGTTAAAAAGAAAGAAATTAAAGTAAATTAAATTAAAGTAATTGTTTGTAATATATGTACTGCCACTTTAATGTAAATAAAGCATGTTAAAAGCATTTTTTTGCTGATTTTCGTCCTTTTTCGTCCCATTTCGGATTATCCGCGATTGCCGCGCCACCCAACTCCGCGGATAATCGGGAGTCTACTGTATTTGTAATAGGGAATGAGTGGATTTCATTTATATCTTCGCAAGAACATTTCATTTGATGAGAGGAGAAATACTAAGAAAAGACAAATATATATTCGATTAAATATTAAAAACGCTACATTATTGTTTTTCCGTTTTAGAAGTGACTGTGTTGTCATTCCGTGATATCTTTTACTGCAGTGGGATTACTTTAAAAAGTAAATTACCATTTATTTTTGTTTCGATTTATTCCAAAAAAATAAATAAAAGAAGAAATCTTGTCTTTAAGATTTCATTTAAGATAATCATTTAAAGGAAAGTGGACTTTCGGTTAAGTTCTTGCTGGATTTTGAAACAGAACCGGCTGTTTCAAGACATAAGAAAAAGAAAACCAACCCAATTGTATTTAGAAATGATACGTCGTATTTCTAGGTTTAAAAACACCATCTTTTGATTAGATCATTGTAAAAAAAAATCTTAGCCGTGCTGGCGTGGCCGTGCGGTCTCGACGGCGGTCTGCCGTGGCGGCCATTTCGCCAGTACCTGGGTTCGAATCCCGGCAGGGGCATGGTTTCAGTTTCCTTTCCTGTGTTGTCCAGCCTCTTCTTCACTTTCTCTTCGGTCTGACGTCATTCCTTAATGGCGTCCTGGGGAAGGCCACGGGAAACCACCCCAGTATCTTTTCCTTGAAATTCTAGGGAGTCTGCTAGGGGTTCGCCATCTTGGGAACACTAGCGCTCCCTGGAACACGGAGGCTTCGGCTACGAAGCTCGCACTTCGGTACGTACCGGCAACAACAACAACAACAACAACAACAAAAAAGTCTTAGTTTAATTTATATTAGTTTTTCTTTAATTAACAAAGTTGGAATAAATTACCATCCACTAAAAATATTATTAAACACCTACACAAAACTGTTTGGTGATAAAATGTGTCTTTGAAAATGACTAATAACAATAAAATTAAAATGAATGTTTGAAAGTTTAATATTACTGATACTTCAAATAGTCATCGTCCTTCCAATAGAAATAGACTCAGTATCACTTTATTAAGGATTTACTATTTTTAACCTACTTTTCTAAAACCCTGATTGTGTATGTCTGTATTCCACTGACTGAGTCTTCTTCAAACTTAGCGTGCATTTTTACAGATAAAAAAAGAAAACTTTCTAATAAAAAAAACAACTTTTCGTGAGGATTTTTTCCGCGAAGGTGGCAAATATTTCCCATAGAAAAAAAAAAATCACTAAAACTGAAACAATGGGTTTTCCATCGATTATGTTAACAAACGTATATTAATCCTTTTAGTAATCCACTAGTTACGCATGCTTTGGTTTGATTAAAACGGAGATGATTTACCCAAATAAATAATAAAGATTTATTTATTTATTTATTAAGTTATTATTTTTTTTAAGAAATGGAAATTTCGTAATGTTTATGTTAGGCAGTTATTATAATTAAAAAATAACTGAGGCTTTGTTTGTATTGTTTTTCCACAATTTTAAAAATTAAGGGAAAAAAATAAATATCATATGACCATCGAAATGCCGTAACGATAAGCCGTAGGAAATAATTATTGTTTTCAACATTATTATTATTATTATTATTATTATTATTATTTTTGCTTGTTTGAAATTTAAAATTTTGAGTTCGTTTGGAGAAATTATTTAGAATACAGAGAATCTTGTTAGCTCTTAATTCTCAAATTAAAAAACAAATTATACAAACTGCATTTTCTTAAAGAAACTCTGTTTAGTTTAAAAAACTGCCGTAATTCCCAGTGAAGAAAACTAACAAACAAACACAATAAAAACAACAACAAAACAAAACCGCAGATTAAATTAGGCGGGGAATCTAGGATATCGGAAAGAAGAAGATGAAGCAAAGGAAGCAGTCACTCAAGTGGAAGATATTGTATTACGTGGGAACACAAGACGATTTGCTTTTTCGAAAGAGGGGGTAACGTTGGAACCCACTGGGGAATAAAGATAAGCCGTAGAAATATTGGCCAACAAGGGCGATATTCAATAGGTCCAAAGACGACCCCCAACCCCCACGAGATTCACTTCCCGCAAGCAACGGAAGGAAATTAAAGCAGCTCTTCCGAAGGACAAAAACAACATTTTCAGTGAAAAGGAGGAGAAAGCGAAATTACAAGGAATAGAAAATTAAATTTTACTTTTAAATTACGGCTTAGCCCCTCCTCCACCTTCTGTGAGGAAGAAAGCAGATCATGATAATTTTCTCGGATAACTTAGAAAAGGAGAACATTCAGTTTAGAAGCTATAGAACTCACATTAAAAAAAAAAAGAAAAAAATAAGTCTAAAAACTTAGATCAGTAAAACCTTCATTATTCATTTAATGTCTAACAGATGGATGTTGACGATCGCGTTTGCCTGAGAATTACGGAAAACACGAGATTTGGCCATTAGCCTCTTCAGCAGGTCTCAAGGAATTTAGTATTTTCAATGTCTGGCACTAGGAAATTGCTACGTAATGAATTTATTGTTGGTTTATTGACTGTTTTCAATTTATTAAAACTATATTAAAATATAGTAAAAGTCTCATGCATTTCCCCGTATTATAATTCATTTAAATATTTCAATATTTTGTGAGAAGACATGAGAGAGGCTATTCTCGCGTAAATTACGTGAAATCACGAAAATACGGGATCGCCAAAATCCATCTGTTAGACTTTAGTTCGATTATCTTTAATTAAAAATTTCAGATAATGATGCTTTGACAGGAAGCGCATGGTCGGTTCTCTCTCATTCATAAGAGTAGCAAACTAATTCGGTATTTGCGGGAAAATAATAAGCTAGCGTTTCAGATGTAGATTGGATTTCAGATGTAAATCAAATCATACTAAGTCAAGTGAGGAAAATAAGTGTGATCGCTCGACTACTGAAACACTTCAGCTTTCGGTTGTTCACCCAAATGAAAATTTATAAAGTTGTTATTTTAATTACTTAAAAATTATTACAACTACAGAATACAGGAAGACATGATTAAATGATATTTGCGAGACTTATATCTAATCGTCCAATGAGGCAATCAACCATCTATAAGTACAGACAACTCCTACATAACTACATGTGACATATTTAGGTATCCACACAAAAAAATACTTAATTCAAAGTTTAATAACTTCAACAAATCTTATGTGATTTGGCATGTGTAACGTGAATGTAATCTAAAATTGCTACAATTTTACTTTCAAAAACATAGGTTGTATTGTTTTGTTACAGCTAAAAATTTAAAAGCATACTCCCTCATTTGCTGCAACAACAGCGTAACCCAGAAAACGAGTTTGAAAGATTTGAAAGTTAAAGAACTGTGTTGTTGCAATAGTGAGAACTACAGAAGAACCCCGGAAATCCAAACTAATTGGGGCTTTGGTCTGTTCGGATTATCCGAAAAAAACATGGTAGGCCTATACACAACAAAGTTACAGCTGTGGTATTAGCTCCCACTTGGCAACATAGCGTAATAATGGTGAGACAGAAGAATGAGGGTTGTTTGACCTTGTGGGGGTGAGGAAAGACTTTTTGAATTGACACGCAGCTGCTACGCCGATTGACGTGATGCTTGTGTGACTCTGGCGCAATATCGCATCATCTAGCAGGTGTAGTTCCTTACGCTAGAAGAATATTACTGATTTTTCTAGTGAAAGTTACTGTGTTTTCATATAAACATGAGCGCTACATAATTAAAAAGAACGTATTGTTAAACAGTTCATTAAAATACAGGTTCATAAATTAAAATACTGTAGTGATGTTGCATTCCGCTAAATACTAGCTTAAAAACTGTTATTTTAATAATATGTACAGTGCATTGATTAAATACTGTATTTCCTGTACATTGCAAGTGAGATTTAAATTTTTTCCTGCATCATAGATTGTGTTCGGATTATCCGAAATTTCGGATTTGCGGGGTTCGGATTACCGGGGTTTTACTGTAGCACTCTCTCGTGGCGAGTTTTAGAAGCTCAGCTAAGTCATTCTACCAGTAAAAAAGAACTCCAAAGACCCAGTCTATTTTTGCAAACAATCTGACTGTGGTTAATTTGGAATTACAGTCGGACCTCTATTTAACGAAGTCGCTAAATCCCGAAAAAAAGTTCGTTATATGGAAAATTCGGTAAATAGAGATTCACCTTTTAAAATTACTTTAAACTATATAGAACAGATTCAAAATACATAAATAATAAATATTATTAAAAAAGTAATAATTTTTATGGCATAAAGCATACATTATCACATGCGTACTTAAATTTTACTAATAAAATTTGTTAATTTTGTCTGAGGTTTTTTTTTTTTTTGAAAAAGTGTTGTTGCTTATAGTACGTCTCGCATCTTTGCAATGCACCAAAAACCCCTTCAGGCGTATTTTCTTCAAATTGTTATCCGCGTCGGATTGTTTCAAATGATTTTAGCATTTCATCATACGAAGGTTTTTGATTTCTTCATCATGATCATTTCCATTTTCATCATCTTCATCTTCATCGCAATTCATTGCTGTATTGTTTTTATTTTTCACGCTGTCCAAAATATCCGATTCACTTAGTGTTTCCGAGGTCTGAACTTCAAAATCACGTGAAAGATAATCATCAATCAGCACATCATCGTTAATTTCTTCTTTTTCCCTCAGCTGTATCCACATTTCTTCATTTCCTCTAAGGGAATATTAACAATAAAAGCATTTCAAGGAAAAAAAAAATAGATACCACGAAAACGTTCGTTAAATAGAAAATGCACTTCGCTATTTGGAGGTTATTTTACGAAGAAATTAGCAAAATGTTCTTGGTACCAAAGAAAAGTTCGCAAAATAGAGGTTCGTTAAAAACAGGTCCGACTGTATGTCCTTGTTGGCGGTATGGAATATCTTTAATAATATAATTTTTCTTTAAATATACTTTGTTGTATTTACATGAAAATCGTAACAATAATAATAATAATAATATTTTTAAAATAGCAAGACACTTTAAAACAAATTCATTAAACTGACTTTAAGTAACGGCAGTCAATTACTAACTATTTACGTATGCGTTATTTAAATAATGTCGATTTCTTGAAACTGTCGAAGTCGCGATATCATGAGGGCGCTATATATGGAACTATATTCGTCAACATACACGTGGAAAACTTTGAAAAATTCTGGCTTTCATCTGTCAAACAACCTATTACTTCTCGATGCTGCTGCTTCCACTAAAATAAACAGAGGAATTCGTAGACTTTATTAAAATTAACCATTCCTTCAGTGAGGAAGAAGAAGTTCCTGACAGAATTTGAAGCCTATATTGATCAGTTATAGGAAATGATTAATAGTAATAAATATTAAGTAACAAGTAAAATTCAAGAGCTAAGAAACTTATTAACGCAAAATCACAAAGGAATTCTGAGAGCTTTTCTTTTTAAAACCAATGAGCCGTTCTGTTAATAAAGCTATGTTTCTTAGGTGACTAATCCACTACCATCGTAAATCTTGTCTTCTATCGTCACACCACCTCCAATTAAAAAAAATAATTCAGATAAAGAAAAGATAGTTTGTTACCTACAAATATGAAAAATCACTTCACTGGTTCAAGAGTTATTTAAAGACATATACACAGCGAGCTTGTTGTAGTCAATTTCAAATTACAGTAGACTGCCATTAGTACCAAATAATGACATTGGAGTTTGCTTCCTTTCTCTTTATCCTTCATAATAATTAACAATACAAAATGGGATTAACGTGTTGTCAAATAATTAACAATAGTCTCGTAATATTTCTGTTGACTACGACGCATACTTTCTTTCTATTAGCATTATCGTCATTGCGGTGACCTAAGTAAAATTTATTGCTATTGTAATCTAACTGAAGAAACAAATGTCAAGTAATAGCATTCTTAACCATCAAAAAATGGTCCAGATAAATCTTTGATGGATGGTAGTGAAATAAATAAAATTCGTTATTCCGATGACCTAATAGAAAGAAAGCATACATCCATAACATTGTTAAGCACGGTTTCAAGAATTTTAAAATGGACAGTAGATTTCTGTTTGGAAAGTAGGCCTGAGTTATTAAGAGACCTTTTCCAAAACAGATGCATGGCAACGGATGGCTTATTTTCATCTGGTGAGATGGTGCCAATTTCCTGAGAATATTCTGCGAAAGGAAACAGCAAGTGGACGAGCCCAATATGACAGGGACCAACGGGGAACGATGAATCACTGTGCTTTCAAAATAGAGAGATCCGTTGGCTACGGGTGGAGGAGGAAACTAATAGTGCAGCCAGAAGAGACCGGATTGGTGCGTGGGCGTCCTCGTCTCGCGAAGAATAACAGAACTGGAAATAAAAAAAAAACCACGTCAACTAACTAATGGCTGTGGGAAATGAACGGAAAAGTTCAAAACGAGCGAGAATTGGGGGTGAGGCGACCTTAAAGTCACTGTAGAACTTTGTGGTAATAGAGAACATTGTGTAATAGAAAACAAAACTTTGTGTTCATAGAAAAAGAAAAGAAAAAAGTTTCTGAATGACAAATAGCAATTTGTTTGCTGTATAAAAATAAGGAATGTTCTTCGCCCTACGAGAGACGGGGGAAATATATATTTACTGAATGTACTGCAAAGACATTATAAATCGTTTAATCTATTCATAAACAGCTGTAATTGCCAAGGTCTTTTCATCATTTCATCTTAAAATCTCTTCTATTTCATTAGAGATTAAAACGTATACCTGGAAGAAACACTTGTGCCTTGTTCGTAATGTTTTTATCGTGTTCCAAAAGTCCAAGGAAGAGCAAGATTGCGAATGCATTACTGAAATACACTGCAGAATTTTCATGGAGAAATATTACTTGTAAGGTTGATACAATATACAATTAATGTTCCATTAATTTCGTGTTTCGTTTCTACATTTAATAACTGATTAAATAAATTTGTTTCGCCTTAAAAAATCGCGAAACTGGAAAATGGTTATTAGGTCATTTGGGAAATAGGAAAAACGGGATTATTATTAATGCAGTCAAAACTTGAAAGATCAAGTTATCCGTCATTGCGATGATAAAAAGCAAAATTCGATTATTGTATAAAATAGGAGCTAGAATTTAGAAAGTAATTAGGAATTCAAAAAATTCCATCTTTAACAATTAAAGTTATCAGTTTACCATTAAACACACTACAAGGCCAAAAGTATCCGGATACCAACTGTTGAACAATCAGAAAGTCACGTGGCGCATAATAATACGATGTCGGGCCACCTTTCGCATCAATCACAACCTGCACTCGTCTGGGAAGACTTTCCACCAGATTTTGAAATATGTGAGCAAGAATTTCTCTTCCATCGTCCATGAGAGCTGCAGTGAGTCCGACTACTGAAGGGCGTTGGGCCTGGTGGAGTAATCTGCTTTTCAATTCTTCCCAGAGGTGTTCTAGGCGATTCAGATCGAGGCTCTGTGAAGGCCAGTCCAGTAGTTCAACACCCATGTTCAACCACGGCAGCACAGCCTTCGCTCTGTGAACAGAACAGTTATCCTGTTGATATACAAACAGTCCTTCCCCTAACTGTTGCCAGAGGGTGGGAAGAATGTCGACATGCGTCTCAGCGTTCATGGTCAAAAGGACCCAGGCCGAAGTACGAGAAACAGCCCCAAACCATGATACAGCTGCCACCAAACTTGACGTGTTCTCCTGGCATCCGCGAAACTCAGACGCGTCCATCGGACTGCCAGATCGTGTAGCGGAATTCATCACTCCCAAGTATTTGTTTCCACTGCTCCACAGTCCAATGGCCGTGCGCTTTTGCACCTCTGTGACTTCCTTTTAGCATTCATCTTGCTTATGTTTGGCTTGTAAGCGGCCGCACGACCGTGGAAACCTGTGTTTCAGCTCCTATCCCTACAGTCCTGGTGCTAGCGACTACGCCTGAAGCTGTTTGGAGCTAATTAGTGATCGTTGCCAAAGGGAACTTGCGATTCTTCGGCGCTATCCTCTTCAGGGTTCGACGGCTGTGATCTGTGAGTTTCTTTGGCCTACCACTAAGATTTCCTGCCGTTGTCATTCCCAGACTTTTCCGTTTTATAATGACATCACTTGCAGTTGATCGTGGCACCTGTAGCAAGATCGCTATTACACGAACCGATTTGTTGCACCGATGGCATCCAATTATCATGTTCGAAATCACTCAGCTCTACTACATTGTATGCCTATGCCCGTTTATGACCGTCCGATGTTGCGGTGACCACGTTTATCTCGTTCTATGACGTCATAGCACGCGATAACAGCCACACCCACTTCTTCGGAGGGGTGACCGGATACTTTTTGGCCGTATAGTATATTTGAAGGCTCCCCCCCCCCTCGGTGATAGCTAAATGAGTGGGATTCTTTGAAAAAAATAAGAAAATAAAAATAGGCCTATATATTGTAAATTAAACAAGGTAGGGATAGCGATTAGTAAACCAATCTCAATGCTTGGCAACGTCTTCTTATCTTCTGATAAGAAAATATAATTGATATTACTTTAATTTCCTGATTATTATAAATGTGATTGTTGCGAATATTATTTTTTACTAAAGAACTTAAGGAACTGACGGACTTTGATTTTGAGAATCAAATTCATTCATGTACGGATCGTATAGAGAACTATTGTATTCGGAAGTCTTGATGTTGTAAGCATCATATTGTAAGCTGTATTAAAAAAGTTTATAACACATTAAAAATTTTCGTTAAAAAATTTTTAACCGGTTTCGAATCTGTAACGATTCATTGACGACTCATTGTACATTACAAATTACATGCGTTACATATAATATGAAGTGGACCAATAACAAACAAGCATTTAAATGAGGATGGATGGAATGAGATGAACAGGGCATGGAATGACGTGAACAGGAAGAGTAAACATTGTGACGGTAGTGTTAGATACATGTTGTTCCATGTTTACATTACCAACTGACTCTGCTTCCTGTTCACGTCACGCCCTCAGCAGTGAGGCACCAGCAATTCTTCCCTTGGTTCCAGCCATCCGGGTTTTAAAGCTTGTTTGTTATTGGTCCACTTCCTGTATATAACTCATGTAATTTGTTGTTTATAATCATTCGTCAATGAATCGTTACAGACTCGAAACCGGTCGTTTTTAATGTGAAATTTTTAATGTGTTTTTTTAAACCTTTTTAATCGTCAACTTGGGTGTCGTCGATTTTAGTTATTATTCACTGAATGTTAAGGATTATTTTTTGATGCGCAATGTTAAATCGTAGTACGTCTCTTTAACTTCTTCAATGCTGTCCGCGTGAACTTTAGTGAGAGTTTCGAAACGCGAAAGGAATTTTTGTGTTCTTTAGTCTGTCACAGAGAAAATGCCGTACAAAAATACAGATAATAAAGAAAATATATTTTTTTCGTAGATAATGTATTAAAACAATCCCCTAAAGAATAAAACTCCATTAAGAGAATTAGCAATCGATTTGTTGTCTGTTATTAATAATAATAATCCTGATCCCAGTCATTATCCAGTTCAGTCCTACATTCAGACACTGGCATTTGGTAATGTCACAGTTTATTGAAAATAAACACGCGAAACGTTCAAATAACAAAATATTATTAGAAACGATGTATTGCTATCATTATTGTATTATCTGGGAAGGAATTAAACAAAAAAAGAGAAAAGAAAAATAAAACACGGAAATTGAAGAAAGAGAAATGTTTATTCTGAATGCAAGAAGGTATTGAGTTGGCTTCTACACGTTGCCATGCAATTGTTATAAACCGGATCTGTAAAATTAAAGAAGAACCTTACAAAAGAATGTGAAGCCTACTGTCCTTCAATGTTTGCATATACAGATAACCCCTCTAATCCGTCACCTTTGGGACTGGGGGTGTGGTCGGAACGCAAAAAAGGTTGGTTTATCAGAAAATACAGAAAATACGGATTAACAGTAAAATATACGGATTTACTGCGTTGTCAAGTTTAGGCTTTTTCAATGTTTTGCGATTCTTAAGAGCGTTTTCACCATCTACCGTCACAGTATATGCAAATAAACAACACAATGGCGCAACGGGTGGTGAGTCACCGACAAGTTCGGCCGGCTCGAGCACGGTCGGATCAACCGCAGTGGCGGACCAGCCGAGGGCGGACGAGAGGGGTTTTACTGTACATATAATTTTTTTTAAAGTCGTGGAGCAATTTCAAACATGTCTCACAAAATGCAAAATGTATCCTGAAATTTTCCCTTTGGTTAAAATTAAATACATAAATCTGCAAATATTAACCTCAATTGCCTAAATCCAAAGAATTTCAAACATCACGTGCAGAAAATATATTAGCGGATTGATGTGCACTGTTAGACGTTGACAGGAACTACTTCGTTTCTGAAGCTTTCCTCAGTGAAACGCCAATATTCCTAGGAAGACAACGCAGACAATTTTTCAAATAAAATACAGTCGGACCTCTATTTAACGAAGTCGCTAAATCCCGAAAAAAAGTTCGTTATATGGAAATTCGTTAAATAGAGATTCATCTTTTAAAATTACATTAAACTACATTAAAAAGATTTAAAATACATAAACAATAAAATTTATTAAAAAAATAATAATTTTAATGACATAAAGCGTATATTATCACATGCGTACTTTTTACTAATAAAGTCTGTTAATTTTGTCTTGAGTTTTTTTTTTTAAAGTGTTTTCGCTCATAGTATGTCTCGCATCTTTGCAGTGCGCTAAAAACCCCTTCAATATTTTCTTCAAATTGTAATCCGCGTCGGATTGTTTCAAATGATTTTAGCATTTCATCATATGAAGGTTTTTTTTTTTATTTCTGCATCATGATCATTTCCATTTTCATCATCTCATCTTCATCGCAATTCATAGCTGTATTATTTTTATTTTTCACCCTGTCCAAAATATCCGATTCAGTTAGTGTTTCCGAGGTCTCAAATTCAAAATCAAATGAAAGATAATCATCAATCAGCACATCATCGTTAATTTCTTCTTTTTCCCTCAGCTGTATCCTCGAAAAAGTTCGTTAAATAGAAAATGCACTTCGCTATTTGAAGGTTATTTTACGAAGAAATTAGCACAAAATATTCTTGGTTCCAAAGAAAAGTTCGCAAAATAGAGGTTCGTTAAATAGAGGTCCGACTGTACATAGATTTTAGTCTTTTATCTGTAAATAGGAATGCTAAGTTTCAAGGTCATTCGATGATTCTGAAATTAGGACGGAGCACATATTCAAATTTTTTAAAGGTTTTTTTGAGCCTCAATTTCCTTGTTAAGCTAAAAATGGTTACTCTCGAATTATTAAACTACTGGAACTTAATAATTCGCGAGTAACCATTTTTCGTAATTTAATAGGTCAAATGAAAATTAAAAAAAACAATGCCTACAGAAGTCGTGACTTTTGAGGACCATTTGGAGTTGTTATAAATTGTTGAAACAATTTCATTTGAAAGATTATTTTGAAAAATTTTAATTCAGTTTTGTTAATAACAGCAAATAATAAACCCCTGTAAAATTGAAGTGTCAGCCAGAGGATTTTCTAAGAGTAGAAGTTGTTTAAGCTAAGGAAGTAATATTCCTCAATGACCAGTGTTGGAGATGGTATTGCATAATGGTTCCATCTTAAAGCAAGGACTGTTATTTTTAGCTGATCCCACTTTTCGAAAGTGGAGGCCAAAGACCTTTCTGGGAAGGAACAGCTGATTTGTCTTGTATCAACAAACTAAATTCGTTTTTCTTGGGAAGTGGATCCCCATAAGACAGTCGCCTTTCTCATTAGATGTAGGACGGGATAGCTTCAGGGGAGTTCTGGATTGAATGGTTCTATTTATTTAATCGTCAAATTTACAACTCTATCAAGAGAGGGGGGAACTTCTCTCTAAAGAGGTCCTGAATGTTATCTACTTAAGTAGATGTAAGACGGAAATACTTTGAATGAAATTGGTGATTGCTGGATGATTATTATTGATATTTTTCTTGACGCTATTCTTGGCTTGATGTAACTACACCTATCTGATGATAACCATAAATGCCTGAAACAGTTGGATTAGAGAACGCGTTTTTTTTTTTAAACTAATAATTATATTTAATCAATAATTCCATTATAATATCACTGAAAAAAACAAAATCACTGAGCTTATTTTGGATTTTTATTGAGAATCGGAGACGGCACCGTTTCGGGTTTCAACACCCTCTTCAGCCCGATCCCGCCCAGCATAACCCAGCTCAGTGAAGAGGGACAATATACAAGATGGACAAACGAACACGACAATGACCCCTCATTTTAAAAAACATCAAAAATCAAATCAAGAATAAAAGAGGGTAAAAACAAATTCACGCTAGCAAATCGCTTAGCTTAGTAAAAATTTGTTAGACTAAAATGTTAGTAATCAAATCAAAATTAACGTGCATACCAGATTAAGACATCACTGAAAAAACACGAAATCTCACAATAACTAAACAGAAATCACTGAGCTTATTTTGAATTTTTTATTGTCTACAGTCCCTCTTCACTGGGCTGGGTATGCTGGGCGGGATCGGACTGAAGAGGGTGTTGAATCCCGAAACGGTGCCGTCTCCGATTCCCAGCAAAAATCCAAAATAAGCTCAGCAATTTTTGTTTAGTTTTTGTGCGATTTTGTGTTTTTTTTCAGTGATGGCTTAATCTGGTACGCACGTTAATTTTGATTTGATTAATTCCATTACAACAGTCATTTTTGTTTTTCTTTTGATAGGAATTACTTCCTTAGGTAACGCTGCGAAAGAAATAATAGAAAATCTCGAAGTATATGACAGTACTTTATGAATTTATAGCCAGTAAATGATTGCGTTTGTACTTTTCGTATGATTAAATATCAGTGTTGTTTTCTTTAATGATTTTAGGATTTTTTTCCAATAATTTCTTTTAACAAAATTTTGGAAATTTTTTCTCCCTATCACAGAATAGGAAGTCATGGCTCAGTTATTTTTGTCTCTGTAGAACTTTTTAAGGTGATTTATAAAGAAATCACTTATTTAGGCCTGGAAGTCTAGTGATAGGAGTTACTCAAATTACAAATAATTTGTAACTGAAATTGATATTTTAATTTACAATAACAATGTGGTGTAAGGAATTACAATAATAAAGAACATTTCGTTTTTATTGGGTGAGTGCAAAAGTTCTATCCATTTTTATTACCCATAAAGAAGAGAAAATAATCGCAAAATGAACAGTACCTATTATTGTGCATAATCCCCATTGCTATCTAGGACCTCTTGCCTTCTCTCATCCCATGGCGGTAAAATTCTGGCGGTTTCGAGTTAAAAAAAAATTTTGGATGCAGTTTTCACAGCATCAAGATCATCAGAGATTTTCCGACTGAAGGAATTGTTCAACGCATGAAATAGGTGATAGTCAGTTGGTGCCAAGTCAGGAGAATAGGGAGGGTGGGGTAAAACCTCCCAATCAAAGCCCAGTAACGTTTGGAGTGATGACAGCTGCATGTGGTCTGGCATTATCGTGATGAAGGATAACATCGCGACGATTGATGAGACCTGACCGCTTTGCTACCCAATTTGAATGCAGCCTGTCTAACTGTAGACAGTAGAAGGCAGCATGGATGGTTTGGTTGAGTGGCAGGACCTCCCAGTGAATTATTCCCTGCACATCCCACCACACTCTCAATAACATCTTGGGATGAAGTTCAGCTTTGGAAGTCGATGCAGGCGGATCAGAAGGGCGACACGCAGTCCTACGACGCTTTGGGTTGTGGTAAATAACCCACTTCTCATCTCCTGTCACAATTCGTGTCAAGAATGCGTCATTTTTGTACCGGGAAAGCAAGGAAACACAGGTGGCGATTTGGTCATCCCGTTGCTTAGCTATCAGGTTTTGTGGAACCCAACGATCCAAATTTCTCGTAAAACCCAACTTCAACAGCCGTCTCTCGACCGTTGTCCGGTGTACGTTGAAGGTCTCCGCTAATTCTTGCACGGGTTCGGGCTGTTCCTTATGGCTTGGTCAATATCGTCCTCTCCAACGTGTGATGGCGGTACTCTCCTAGCCTGATTTTGGCAGCTTCTGTCTCCTTCCCTAAATTTACGAAACCCTCGACGACATGTGCTTTCATCTATTGCATCCTCCCCATAAACTTGACAAACATTACTGCGGCTGCCATACTCTTCTTATCGAACTCATATAACAAACAATGTCTTATATGCTCCTTCTCGCGTTACATGTTACATCCTCTGATATTTTTTTTTTAGATTAACTTTGTGAGACACGATGCATTTATATGTGAGGCATCCACACGTTTGATTGGCAGACGATTTGCGTCATTACAATGTCATGTGTGAGGGCAATTCCATTGCAAAGTTTCATATCCAAAAACGAGTAGAACTTTTGCACTCACCCAATATTTTTACATTTATTCACAAATAGTTTACAACAATTCAGTTTTCAAAGATAGATGTCACTTAAGATACCTGGAATGTTTAATCTATTACTAATTGCTATATCTTTACAGTAAAATAAACCAAAGAACGCACATAACTAAACAAAACAAAACACAAATTCACTGAGCTATTTTTGATATTAGTGCTGGAAATGGAGGACAGCGCTGTTTCGAGGCTTTTTGGCCTCTCATCAGCTCCACCTATCCAGCATACCCAAGCTCAGTGAAATGGGACGAATAGACAAAACGGACAAACATACAAATCAATGACCCCTGAATTACAAAGACATCAAAATAAAATCAAGATTAAAAAGGGGTGAGTAATATAAATTAATTTCCTTGTCTAATTGCTATATCCTACTTACAAACTTTCGTGAAGTCAACCTTCCATGAATAATGGAATTTGCGGAATATAGTTGAAGATAAACCAGGTAATTAGTTGGATTAAACAGGGACATTTTTTTTCGTATATCTTTATATAATTTAATCGTGTTTATCTCTTATATAGTTTTATAGTTCTAGTTCTGTGTGTCCGTCTATGTATAACGCACTCCACGTTAATTGAATATTCCACGATCGACCATTTGAAGCCTTACCGGTTACAGTTGTTGCAAGCATAGTTGCCCCATGATAAAGTGCGTCGCTTCGAGTTTTGTGCAAGAGCTTCTGGAAGATGATGTGTGCTGTTTTTCCTGAATGGCAATATGAATATAAAAAATTGTGCGAATCTGGGGAACCAACAATCCCTTACTATAGTGGAGCACGTTCAGGGATCTCCAAAAATCAATGTTTTCTGTGCGGTCTCAAAATTTAAAGTTTACGGCTCCTTTTGAGAAGTCCATTTATCTGAATATGCTGTAAAATTGGCTCATTCCACAGCTGAAGACAGGCATAATGGACTTCACCTTCCAACAAGATGGTTCTCCCCTACATTTCCATCATAACGTTCGTGACTTCTTGAACTGTACACTGCGATGGATTAGTCGTACCGGGAATGATGATCACGCCCTGCTGCCATGACCTTCACGCTCCCCTGACTTAACCCCTTGTGATTTAATTTTTAATTTTTATGGAGATATGTGAAAGATACAGTGTTTGGGCCACCATTACCTGCTGTTCTGCCAGAACTGCGGACTCGCATATGCAGTGCTTTTCCTGGAATTGACTGGACAGCTACATGCAATGTGGGACAGATTTGATGCGTGCAGTCACTAACGGTGCACATCTTTAAAATGGAACAAAAACTTGGAGAGTTTCTCAATGTCTCTGTACAAATTTTTTGATGGTATGCTAAATAATACACCCACAGTACAATCACGAAACCATTCCCATCATTTGTAGACACCCTGTATTAAGACGGGCAAATACTCGTCTTAATATCTAAATAAATATCTAAAATAAAAACTGTACATTGTTATCCCGTCATTATTGACGGTCTTATATGCTTTTAATTTTTCGAATTTTGAAAATTTCTTGATTATTTTAAATTTTTAAAGTATTATTTTTATTTATTGACCAACTTCAATCAGAATACAACTACTTCGCTCTTTGTCCGACCTTCAGTCTCTCAAAAAAAAAAAAAAAAAATCATAATTTTTTTGAACTATAATGAAATGATGTCATTTGCTTAATAAATAGTTGTAATTAGTAAAAAAAAAAAAAAAAAAAATAGTCTTGAAAGTATATAAAATCACATCATTATTACAATAAAACGAAATAAAATACTTTTGTTTATATTTAAAACATTTAAATAATATATAAATAATATACCATTGAAAAAAGTGAGCCTGGTATGTAAGCGTAAGATGTTCGACTGAAGGTTGGAGGAACCGGATTCAGTCCCTGGCCACAAAAACTTGGTGATATTCTTTAATTTTTAACTAAACCATTCGAAATATTTATCGAACGACTAAGTTCTGGTTTTCGTAATAACTGTAGAATTTTACTTTGTAGCAAAATCCTATTTCACGGTTCTCTTGCGTTTATTGTCATTCGTTATCATTTTAGAAGGAATTGTGGACAAATGCCTTGATTTTTTTTTCTTGCTTCCTTGAGCATTGCAGTACAATAGTCCATTACAAAAGGATATCGATTGTGTTTTCAGCAGAGACAACCATTGATCAATCGATAAGAAAATTTACTTACAACTAGGAAAAAAGTTTCATTACTTCCATTTGGAAAGTTTTCTTCAGTGAATCAAAACAAATTAAATGACCCGAAATTGGAAAGAGAGAAATGCTGGGAATGTAATGGCGTACAAAGGAATTGCCATTAATTCTTTAAAAGTATTCTCACAACTTTGGAAAGAGAAGGAGAAAATATACAGTACCAATCTCTCATATGTGATCTCTTAAAGGAATAAAAATTAGATTGCACAGATATAGACTACGGATTGAATCAAGGGTGCCTTCGTAAAAGCCTAGCATTCACACCACGATGGAATAAACGTAGTACAAAGCTTAAATAAAAAAGTTATATATTTTCAATTGTCTTTTTTTTTTTTTTAACGAAATAAAATTTATTAAATTTATGTCAAAATGGCTTTAAAAATGTTTTTATTTATTTATTTATTTAATAATAAATTCCCGGTTTAATTCATTTGCCTTTTTAAATTGTATTTTAAATTTTCAAAGGCAAATATACTCGTATATTCAACTTCAACATTAATAATTATTTGATTCCTAATTAGCCAACTAAGACACGCGTCTTAAAGAAGATCATTTTTTTTTTTTTTTTTTAATGTTTATACCTATATTTGTTTTGTAAATAAAATGATGTAATGATTTTGTTCCCTGAACCCTCTTTAACTGCTCGTTTTTCTGCCTCATTGCCAAAAACAGTATGCTTATGTTTCTGCTTATTTGTGAGATACATTCGGTGCCAAAATGGAAGAGTTCTCATACGCATGAAACCTTAACTATGCAAATAAAAGAATGACGTAAAAGAAAAGGAAGTCCATCGACCCCCCCTCCCCTCGTCGAGAATGAATAAGATGCCCCACTCTTCAATTTTTTTGTTGAAAATTGAAATTTTTTTAACTTGTTAAATCACAGCTCTGCTAAATAGAAACTCGTACGATACTTTGAAAATATGATGAATTGAATAAACAAACTATTAATCCGCTCAGTTATTTACAGCATAGTACAGACTGAGCAATGGAGAATCAATTAGACAACTGTAAAGGGGTGTTGGTGGAGAATGTATTCTTTTTTCTAAGTTGGGCCGTAAACAGCCTTGTATAAAATTGTAAAGAAATCAGTCTAGCTGCTTTAGCGACGAATTTTGAATTCATTTTTGAGGTTTGGAAAGAGTGAAGACAAAAATAAATGTGCCTACTTTTTAGTTGAAACAGAAATAAGGAATGTCCAGCCGCAAAGCATGTTAAAAAAAAAAAAAAAGTGAAATAGAAACAGTAAGTTTCACATGCTCAAAACAAAAAAAAGTATTTTCAAATTCGAACAGTTTCGGCTGAAAGTAGATGACTACGTACTATTATTTTGATAGTTATATAACAACATGTATATCAACATACACTAGGAATACACTCGGGTATCCATGGCGTAGTTGGGACCGAGAATACAGTCAAGGTGGTTGGGGGAGTAATGAACTAATTATCATGCCCATATTTTAATTGGACCTTGACGTTATTAAAAACGTTAATAAATAACCTTCTAAATTTTATAAAAATTTGTCCGGTCGTTTTAACGTGATGAACCCACAAACAGACAAAAACAAAGAAAGGAAATGTTATAGTGCAATAGTAATATTTGACATGAGCTGTAGTAATAAAAAAACCTAGTAGTGTATCTTCCCTTACTATTGAAGTTAATTGAACGAGACTGTCCAACTTTTTTTATTAATATTTTTTGACCTTTATCTTAAGATCATTAATTTTAATCTAAATGTCTCCTGTAATTCCTTGCTGTTTTAAAAGATTCTATTTTCACACATTAAATTTGAATAGTAATGAAATTTTCAAAATTTTAATCACTATTATAACCATTACAAAAAGGTTTACAGAATTCCTAAAAAAAAAATTTATTTCAATGCTCATCACGAAATAAATTACTTTTTGAAAAGTCTTTCTACTTTAAAATGGTAGATGCTCTGGAATTACGGTTATATTAAAAAAAGGAGTTCATCTTCCGGGAAACAAATTGAAAAGTGGAAGTAAGCATATTAATATTTAATATTCTTAGATCCATTTGCCAGAGAAGAGCCGAGCAGAAGCCAATATTCCAAGCGCTGTAAAAGAAGTCACGTGTTGGATGATACAAAGCTAGAACTGTTTCTCAGTCATTTTGAAGAGTGAAGTTTTTTTACTCTTTGAAAACAACTAAAGTGGTCGAATGTTATGGAAGCGAATTCCATTTTTCTTTTGTTTATTAGATTTCTATTCTAATAGAGTAACTTCTTTTCCATGAAATTAAAAAACATCTGTTCTTCCTCCTCCTTTTCCTCTTCGTTGTGTTCATGTTCGGATAAGAACGGGTTTGAATAACAATCGGAGATTTCCGTCGGGCTTAGAAAAGTTCTTTCTAACTTTTTAATTCATTTGAGAAAATTCCCTCTCGGGATTGAAACCTGGTCATTTTTAATTAGTTTTTATGTAATGTTTTAAACTTTCATTAAACTTCACTTACTCAAGTCTTCAGGCGTTACCTTCGATTTCTAAACTTAATTGTACACGTAAAAAACTGATATTTAGGCTTATTTCGGATTTTCGGAAAGAAATTATGACAGCATTTTCTATAAACGTAAATATATTAAAATTTGATATCATACACATCTCCAAAATTATATCCTGAGAATAAAATCCCAATCGACATAAGAAAAAGCAATAACATTTATATATTTATTTATTTTATTGATATTTTTATTAAAAAACAAAACAAAAAAACTAATTTTTCACAGAAGCTAACTTAAATCTTGTTGGATAATTATGATCCACAAAGCGAGACATTTGTTTTCCGATATTGCCCTTAAACCGCTTTGCATTCTGGGAGCTTAACAATATTGTAGATTTAATTAATTTTTTGACTGAAACTGAAAATTTTCTTCTCTTTTGTTAGACAGTTATCGTAATTTTCAACGTAGCTGTAGTATTTCATGCGGGCACAGCGTTGAGAGGGGCGCGGGGGTGGTAGAATAGCATTCATACTTTAATTTGGATCATAACTAACACTATCCTATCAGATTTTAAAGAATTCCGTCTATCCGTTTCAGGGAGGGATTTGGGGGGCTATTTTTGAGGGATGTGAAGACCAATATAAACATGCCTATGTTTTAAGCTGGACCTTAAATAAGCTAAGGACCAAATTTTGTGGAAAACCAAAAGGCTTATGGTCGAGTGCACCAAAGTTCAATTAACTTTGTCGGCTGCATTGTGGACGGAGCTAAAATTAGTGGGGGTTGCTGCTCCTGAAAAATTTTAGCCTTTGTTTTAAAATTGTGTGAATGGAAACAAACATATATAAAAAGAAATTTACCAACTTTCCGAATATATTTTCTTTTTATACATGTTTGTTTCATGTCCTTTCACACAATTTTGAAACAAAGGCTAAAATTTTTCTGGAGCAACACCCCCCACTAATTTTAGCTACGTCCACAATGCAGCCGTCAAAGTTAACTGAAGTTAGTGCGGTCGGCCATTAATGTGATGCGCATACAAATAGACCAAAGAACAAAAATGCAAGTGAATTAGTGAGATTTCGCGCTCCATAAATAATAAACGTGGTCTTCTCGTTTATTATTTGTCCTTTTCATGAATTCAAAATGAAAAGATAAAGAGAAAATAATTAAGGAATTTGTAAGGAAATCAGGAAAAGTTTTTCAGGAACTTCTTTGACACTATTTCAAATTCGACTAATACTGAAATTGGGTGGTTCTGTGCAGGATGTTGGCGTGGAATTTGCTGGTCTTCGCATGATTGGTTTCCCATCAAGGTAATTTGAATGAATTATACGACCCAACAAGTACACATCCACCCATCTGAAAATCACGTGAAGATCTCGTTGTTGACGAGATCCCAACTTGGCCCATCGACGGAATCGATAAAGTTAGCACTTGGCAATTACCGTTACATCTACGTTTTATTTATGAAAATAAACATTGATTTACATAAAAGTCATGTCTTGAATGCATCGAATAGGCGAGCGAATGGTTTTAATTAATTAAAGCAGGAAACCTTTAATTTTTTTATCTTTTTGTATTTCTTTGTTTTCAGTTTCGATATTTCTCGTTAAATCTCGACAAACGACGATATGTCTTCGAGATTTCAAACGCTACCCTATTCAAATTTTCATATGGGAATTCTGTTACGAATTTGCTTAATAATGTAGCTTTTTCTGAAAGCATCCACGAAAACAAAGGGAAAAGATGACCTCTGTTCCTGAAAATCATTTTGTAATTTCGTACAAACAGAAACAAATCGATTGGACTTAAAAGTTCTTAAATTCGTCACCAGGAGCGCTGTTCAAATCAGCCATCCAGCAAGATCCGTCCTAAAAACTGCTAACCAGCAGGAATTCCCAGCACAGAACCACCCAGTTTTCACCCGTGTAATGCCCTCCTTATTTAGTCATTTGTAAATTCCGAAATCACAGTAAAATTGTGTTGTTTAGGTATTATGATTCATTAATCGGATCATTAGTCTCACAAATCCTGAGAAAAAAAAAAATAGTATTAGAAATTTTAAATTTGCAGTGAATCCATTGAAATTTCACTTTTGTACACTTGAATATTTAGTGCCGATTTCTTCGTTCACAAAATGATGTGTGCATTTGAGTTGCTATCCAATCCTACGGCGCAATGGAATTGTCCAAATGAGCTAAACATAATCATAACTTTTAAACTTACTTAGGCTGTTTGTGTCCCTGTTTGTGATTTTACAAAGAATGAAATCATTTATTAATGATAAAGCAAATAAATAAACTGATACAAACAACTCTCATTGAATTTTTGAATCAGTGAAATGTCTTTTTTTTGGTCACGTGAAATACTGTTTATTGATTTTGCTTTTAGACGCAATCGTCCGTTTATTTAAGTCCATTCAACTAATGAAAACCAACTGCATTGCAGTCAGCAGGAAGAGATTATTATAATGTCGATTACATCATCATTCAAGGTCCGCTTTGATAAGAAGATCTGATAAACTGGTGTCATAAATACATAAATATTTACTTCAAATCCTGTTCAAATGTAATTTGAGGAGGTTAAGATTAAAGGGAATGGAACGCACCCGATTGATCTTTATCTGATGTTTGAAAGTGAATTCCAAAATTCTTATCGACAAATTTTAATTATCGGTTTGTCGAAAATTAATTTTTAAATTTAAAAAGACTCACCCCATGCTTTTCTTTTTTTAGAAATGAAATGAGTTCAACTCTATTCATGTAAAAATCCCAATTGAAAAATCAGCGGATTTTTTTTAATTATTATTATTTATCTGTTTAACACAGCTTATTATGGAGTTGATTATAAATGTTCGTCTATCTTGTTATTGTCCGTTTGTGATCACTATAACCCTATAAAGCTGAATTTTGAAGATTGATTTCGTACCTATCTGACGAATAGATAAGGAATAACAGGACAACAAAATAATATTGAAGTCCGTGATCAAGATAGCCTAAAATGCTTAAAAAAGTCTAAGAAAACATACAAATTGACCGAAATTAAAAACAAAGTTTGAAAAGACAAGTAAGACGTTTCTTGTCCATCATCGGACTGCTAAAATGCTGTTTCTGTCTAAGTTCTTTTTAAGCTAATCCTATTGATTTTGACACTTATCGGACCATCAGTGAAGAAGACACGACCAAAAAATTCTCAAAATATTGGTATTCATTTGATTACCATTGGAAAGTAAGGTCATCACATTATACAATCTGTGTGTGATGTGATCCTAAGAGTTTTTGAACCACTGGTTGAATATGTTTGAAACCAAAGCTGTGAAGTCGGAAAATTTTTGTTTCGATTCCAACTACAGTCGAGTTCCAGAACCACAATACAGTGCGACTCTTAATCTCCTACTCCTCCACACACACATACACACAGAAAAAAAGCTCAATAAAGTAATAATTTACAATTACCTCGTCTCAAAAATATCCATTGATGACAGCGATGTATGGCTTCTATTGTAACACCACAACTTTGAATGATAATTAAGCTTCATTGCTAGGGCGCTTTAAAGAAAATTTGAATCAAAATGAATGGCAGCGATCTAAATAAGATAAACTTAGGACAATTTCATATTTTCTTGTAGAGATAAAAAGAATACTTGCCTAGGCTTTAAAACTTACATTCTAATTATAGCTATCACAGGTTATTGTAGGGTTCGTTGGATTAAAAACCGACGAACGGGTTATTGTAGGTTTCGTCGGAAAAACAACGGTTTTTTTTTGTTTTTTTAATCTATACTAGCAAACAAGTGATCACGTTATCTGGTTTCTAAGATAATTTTCTCATCACTTGTAATTGCGACCGCTTTCTCACATCCCGCGAGCGCGTCTCCGATAAGTCCTGTTCGATGCGTAAATCATTTGTTTAGCATCCTTAATAACTATACTTAACATTTGCCACTCGTTATTTCTGTTATGGTTTCGGAGGCCAGGAAAAAAAAAATTTTTTTAATAATATAGGCCTTTTTTTTAGCCTAGTTTCCTAGGAACGTAAGACTCATCAAACCAGTCATTGTCTGTGACTTCTGATAATAACTTTGATACTGATAGATCTTCTTGAGACTTGATATGCATATTTAAGAACAAGAGAAGATCTAACGTTATATTTGAAATCTTTTCTAAATTTGTCTTATACATCATTAGAACGTGGATACTTTTTTTAATCGAATATTAATCCTTTTAGCTAACCAGTTAAAACTATTGTTCTTAAAATTAATTAAATTTAATAAGTAAAGCAGATTTAATTAACTTTTTTTCAGGAAATGGAAAAATTTGAACTCTCAGCAAATATTGACTTATACACTACAACCTCGTTTATCCGTACTAACTGGGACCAAAGGCAATCGGGTAATATGGATAATAAGCAAAATAAATCCTTATATAAGCAGACTTACCGTTTATTACGATAAAAAACTATGTTTTGTAACAAAATTACTCTAGTAAAGCTTTCTTAAACTCGACAAAAACATTTTATTACCATAATTTATTGTACAATCTATGCAGGAACTGTAGATTTAATCAAAATAAAAAGCGAATGTTTGGCGTACTTATATTTATGTTCTTATTATCATAGTTAAAATTATTATCTATGTGAATATTAAATGAAAAAATAAATGTCTACAAATCTGATCCGGATTATCCGGAGATCCAGATCAACGAGGGCCGGATAAACGAGGTTGTAGTATACTTTGAAATGAAGGAAGACTATTCGTTTTGACGATTTAAGAAACATAATTAAGAACTGTTTTAAAGACAGTGGGCTCAGGAACTTCTTTTTACCACTGAAATTTTGATATTTCTTTGAAGTTTTATGTTTACAAGTTGTGAATTCGCTCCTATTAAAATAATGTTGAATTGAGTTTGTCGTTGACAGTTGTGGGACTCATGGAATTCGGCGCCAGTGAAAAAGAAATGAAATCGACGTTTGCCAAATGGACCAATTTCAAATAGAGAGAGTGTTTGGCAAATAGTCAACTTCTGAAAGTCTTCAAGAGAAAACGAACTGAGTACCTGTGCGTGACTGCTGCTGATCTTTCGTATTGGAGAGCAAAGCAATAACGGAGTACGACTAGTCGATTAAAATCCTATTTATTGGAGCTGTTCAATCGATTTGTTGCGACGCACGTTTCCAAACAAGCTTTTTCGTTTTAAGACTGCAATCAAAAGAATCGTCAAAGTTCAGGTTCTAAATACCTCTGCAATCCACAAATAAGTAGAAATTCTTTTAAGCCTTCTTTCCGAAGGAAGATTCGGTTCAAAAAAAAAAAAAGTCAAAGTTTGTGCGTTCCTGCATAATCCTTAATAATCATAGATGGGATCTTCTTGAAACTTGACTGTTTATTTACGAAATAGATGAATTAAATTCTACGTATAGAAATTTTGTCGAAAAATTTGAGCATCAAAAGTGAAGCAGGTAAGACTCTGATGGCAAATAGTTGAATATCAATGGATGTCTAATAACGCAGTGTCTTCCATTTTGTATTGGTTGGACAAAAAGTTCGTTTGGTGTTAAAGTAAAAATAAAAGACACATTTTTCATTTTCACCAATAATTTTATTGAACAACGTCTTCTACCATCTTTCAGGCAACTTCATAATTTCATCTTCCCAAACCTTTTTATCTTTTTGAGCAAAACAATGTTCCAGGTGCCTTTGGTGTCTTCCAAGGAATTGAATTTTTTTTTCCATTAAGAGAATTTTGTAAAGACCGAAATCAATGGAAATCCGAAAGTGTATTGTCTGGTGATACGGTGGATGAATCAGAACTCCCAGCCAAGCTGTAACAGTTTTTGCCTGGTCAGCTGTAACATTTGCCTGGTCTTACGTGCTTATTGTCTTCCATTCTCAACATTAAATTGAAGACACAAAATTCACCAATTTTGATCAGTTATTGTTTTAAATAATATGCTGATCTGACAGCTGTCACAATACAATCTAACAAAATGTTGTCGAATGACGTTAAAGACACCTACTGTGCGTTTTAGAAAGGCGAGCCACCATTGCCGGACGATTTTATTCCGCAGAGGGGTGATATGCTGAGATGGGTACTTTCCTAAGAAATTCTTTTGGACATTTTCGCTTTTAAGAAAAAAATAACGAGGAGCATTTTTGCAATAGTATTTATTCTTTCCATAATTCTTTCCTGCAAAGCGCAAATTGAACACAGCTACTAGTAAACTACACTATAAAAGGTAAACATCCCATCTTTGTTTCGCCTCGCCCCTATTTTGAAGAAATCGAAGGAGACCTGACGCATGCGCAAAAGCGTTGAAGGTTCTCGTAAACAAAACCGAACAGTTAGCCCTACCAGAGCCAACTTATGTAAAAGAACAAAAACAGAACAAACTTTTTGGCCAACCTAATAATCTGTTTTTAAATCTACAAAGTATTGAAGTTATAAAAATAATTTGGATTTGGAAATTACTTTGTTTCGTTTACGTTGTTTCCACGACTTGAAACGAAAAGTTCCCGACAAAAAAAGCCCACTTTCTTTACAATCTTGCTTTTTATTCTTTTTTTTTTTTAAATAAAGCAACGAAAAGACTCCCGTTGACTTTTTTGTTTTATTTATTTACTTAATAATAATATTATAAGATTTCTTTTTCAAAGTTCTACTAATAAACTAAAACTTTTAAATCCGCAAAAGCTTGAGTTGTTTGAATGCAATTCGTTTTAATAATTTATTACATCTCTTTAAGACATTAAAAGGATTTAGATTCATTGGTTAAGATATTGATAGAAACCCATTAACAGAACGTACTAATTTCTCTACATGGAAAAATAGGAAAGATCATCTTTTATCCTTAAATGTGCTTCGAAGTTTCAAGAAGATCATTCCCATTGTTGGAAATGTATATACAGACACACACACTGACTGATTGAATGATCCTCACTTTCCCAAGAAAATAAGCCACAAATGAAGAAAACTAAAACCAGCAGTAATGTCAGGAAAGTAGGCCTTCAGTTCTTTCAGTGATTTTATTGTTGTCGCAGCTTAAAAATAATAATAATATATATTAATCTGAAGACTGCGAATAGCAAAAGATTCAGAAATATCTTTCAGAAAATTAAAAAAATAATAATTTGTAATCCCATCTGAAGAGCTGTCTTCTAATTTATATAGGTTTAATATCGTTCCTCTTGGAATAAATAAATCATTTAATATCTGAGGTTGTTTCCTGTGTCATTAGTTCGTTGTATTTGTAGACGCCATCAGCTGAATGGTGGCCTCGCTTATCTTGCTCGATTTTTCTCCATTAGAATGTTGTTTTTATTCGCTTTCCATATCATTAAAGGTAAATTTCTGGGGAACCGTTACTTTAATGGCCACCATTACAAATCGTTTTGCAGTGAATGTGTAGTGACGTTTTTATTGGACGAAACTAGAAAAGGCAGTTATACTACGTCACAAAAAAGACAAATTAAATTGTGACTATTTTTTTTTGTTTTTTGTTTATTTATTTTGAATTAATAAAATGAACAATAGTGGAATATGTTACGTTTATAACAACGAATTAAAATTTATTTATTCTAAAAGTGAATTAATAAATTTTGCTGATAATATTTAAATATTTGATTCCTTGATCATAATTATAATTTCAATGTACACCAGTAAAACATCAATGGATTAAACGCTCGTGCTTTTTATTCTAAATGCAATTGTTCGCAAATGTTCATTATTAATTTTTTCATTTTCGTTAGATAGATTTAATCTTATTAATCCTTTCAGCACTAACTAGTAAGAAAATTGGAAGGGATAGGGGAGGGATTATGAAGATTCTAGCTGTTCAATTAAAAAAATTTCTGAAGTTGAAAATTACAAACAAACTCCGACTTTCCAAGAATACAATGAGCAAATTAGCCAAGAAAGTTTCTTCAAAAAATAATTCCAAGATTAAAATATCGTACGAATGAGACATTCTTTACTAAAATAAGAAAAATGTTTAAGTTATTTTTTTTTGTGTGAAGTTTCTGTCTATCTTAAAAAATAATTTAACGTTTACACTTAGTTTATGGACAGAAATCGACGGACAACACACGTAACTAGTTTAAAAATATTTGTAACATATTAAAGATTACATAATGAGCATTACCGGTTTCGTTCTACACGGACTTTGACAAGTGAGGGTTTATAAAGACATCTGCTTCGGCAAGGAGGTCACATGGTTGAGAGAGAGATATCTGGCAAATACCATATAGTCCTTATATATGGTTGTATCTGGTGACTAAAGTAGGGCGAACACGATAAAGCAAAAGCAGTTTTCGACGGATAACACGTCGGATGCGACCGTAAGCCCATTGCACATGGATCCGAAAACCGGTCGGTCGGATCCATGTGTAATGAGTTTAAGGGGAGTGTTTGAGACCAAAATTATCATATTGAAATGAAAAAAGGTAAGGTGAATGAGGGTGTTTTGAATATGTAAATTTTCGACTGAATCACCCAATTTTTAAATTGTGTTCCAAAACACCCTCATTAACCTTACCTGTTTTCATTTCAAGATGATAATTTTGGTCTCAAACGCTCCCCTTAAACTCATTACGTATGGATCCGAACGATAGATTTTCGGATCCATGTGCAATGGGCTTTAGCCACCAGGTGAATGGAGACATCAAAGAAAGCCACATCCTGTCGTCTGCTTACAAGAAGAGACTTCCGGTGCCGTAATGAAGGGCTGCACTTGATAGATAAGAGCAAGATATCAAGTGGATTGCCATCAACCTATTTATTTATATTGTTTAACCTTCTATTCCTTTTACATGGTAAACGTAATTAATATAATTTGTAATGAAAGTGATCTTATAAAAACGCCACTCCTCTATCAATTTTGGCTGTAGATTATTCGCGCAACAACAGATATTTCTTAAATCTGAAACAGTCATTGTTTCTCAGTTCAGTTTTAGTAAGTTGCAAGAAATCTGTTTCATATTTCATTTACTTAATATCAGTAAAGGCTCGTTTCCATGTAAACCATGTTTAGAGTGCTCATGAACTGCACGGACAATGTTTGAGATAGTGTTGAGATTATTCATCATTTGATCGTTATTTCAGTGATAATATTCGTCCACAATTCTGTTTCGGAGAAAGTTTACCTACTTGGTGACATTATTTGCTAACTTCTGCTTTTACATTTCATACCGGAAGCTAGATCCGATTAGAACAACTCGTGTATTTTGTGATTCGTACCCGAATCTTTTAATCCATTGCTTAATTCTGTGGCTGTTAATCCATAACTGTTTCTGACCTACTTGCGCTGCTTAGGAAATTATAATTGAGTGGGTTTTCAGTACAGGGTGTTTCGGAAATGGTAGACAAAGCGAAGAGATACGGTTCCAAAGGGCATTTTGAGTCGAAAATGTTTTATGACATTTTGTTGTTTTAGAATTAGGAATGCTTTGGGAATGGCCCTTATCAAAGAAAGCTCAGTATCAGCATTTTCTTTTAATTATCATACCTGTTTTCATTTGTTATCCGGATTGCTTTTTGTAGCAAACCTTTACCTTATTTACTTATACCTTGTAATGTGAACTGAGCTTTCTTTGATTGAGCTTTCTAAAACTACGGTCCATACAACAAAATGACAGAACGTTTCGACTCAAAATGACCTTTGGAACCCGTATCTTTTCGCTTTGTCTACCATTTCCGAAAAACCCTGTATATAGTGAATCGATTGTTTCTTATCTTATTATCAAGAAATTTTAGCAGTGTTTCTAAAAAGTTGGATGAATTTTTACGAGAAGTAAGTTGTAAATTGTGTAATAGATGGTCGAGCTAATAAATAAAATAAGTATCTTAAGCAATTTAAGAAACTTGAAAAACAAACTAATATTTTTATGTAATTTATATATAAAAATTAATTTCAAATTGGGATTTTTTTTTAAATTTTTTACTTGATTTTAAAAATAAATAAAATATTAATTTTATTGATAAAGATAGATTTTCAAGTTGGAGACAAAAGGGGAGAAACAGCTCAAAAAGTTTAAGACCTACTGGATTTATATTAAGAAGAAAATCAAACTGTATTAATAGTGGCAAATAAATAAAATGATTTTTAGCAAATTATTTTTTCCTGTGATTCATGGTGAAAAAAATTTGGAATGACTTCGTTTCTTTCTTTATTATTTATATTTTTAAGATTGAATAATATTTTTATGTTGGATAATTTGGGTTCACAATGTAATTTTGTAAGTTTGATGTACGACCGGTTCCTATCAGTTTTCGGAAGCATTACGCAAGCATTACGTAATGAGTTACGGTAAATCAAGGTTTACGTATGCGCGTATTCATTGAACCTCTGTTTCCACTCCACTTCAGAAAGTTTTCAGTCGTTTCCACGATGGTAATACTTGCTCGGGTTTTTGTAAGATTGATAATCACTGGCAGATCCGAAAAGCGGGAATCCCTCAGCAGCCACTGCTACCAAAATACGCCTCCTTCCGTGTCGTGGACAAACCAGACATTTTCAAGTCGATTTTGTTAGAGTTGCTTATAATCTGACTTCAACGCAAACCTCGTCCTTGAAAAAAAACCTCGTAAAATCTTGATTGCTTTATAGGTTGAAGAGGTATCCACATCTTTTGCGAACAAACAACTTGGTGTAAATAAATAAATCTAAATTAGGCTTAGCTCCATAAGTCTCGATGATTTTTTTTCTTGTTGGCTTTGGGTGCACCTGACCTGCATCAACGTCTATAAATACTTCATTAGGCGTAAATCTTGTTGTTTACCTCTTGAGAATCACGCATTGACCCAGAACGGAAAAAGTCAAATTAAAAATGACTAGAAATAGGAGGGGGTCGGAATTTAGTTATTTGCTTGTTTATTGAAATTTTGTCGTAAATTTATTGTGGAATC
>JAFIDM010006943.1:60118075-60155513 GCA_023159025.1 Thereuonema tuberculata
TCCTTAAATTTTCAGCATGATGTCAGGCCTCGCAACACGTTTTTTTTTTTTTTTTTTTGGTTGAACAGATAGGTTTACAAGTTTTTTTGTTTTTTTTTACAGAAATTTTTGTGAAAATGCCCTTAAATGTACGGGAATTGTCCTTAAATTTTTTTGTTTAAGATTCAGTAGACACCCTGTAAAATCGTCCATCGTTAGGTTGTAAAAATTGTACAATTAGAAAACTGAGACTTTCGTAGACAGTTCAGTTGCTTAAAAGGATGATGCCCATTCATTTTAGTAAATTTTAGGCTCGTAGAGAAGGAGCTGCGGAGCAGGAATAAACTATCAACAAATATCTCGGATTAAGTTTATGTTAAAAACTTAAGTTAAAAATTATGATTTAACTGAAAAAAAAAAAGTTAAGCAACGATATCCTTAAAGATTGCAATTATTAATTAAGATAATGAATTACAGTTTTAAATTTAGTAATTACAATTTGTTGTGCCTCCCTCTAAAGAAAAACTATTAAAATTCCCAGCTGTGTATTCTTTACAGCCCAAACTGAGAGTCGCAGTCATACGGCATTGGATTCCCCATGAAAAACTGGGAAAGACACGACTTCCGGTCCAGTCCACTTCCGGTTTTAAGTACCTAAGAAACTAGTGGGAATTGGGATTTATCTAAACCGAATCGACCGTGGTGAGAATATTCCATTTTGGCTTCAAGATGGCAATAACTGGCCATTTATTTAGAGTCGCCCAATTGGGGGGAAGGTTCTAGGCATACTAAATGAACTCAACTCAGGCATCGAGTTGTAAAATTTTTACAACAGCTTAAATAAATGAGTTTTGTGCGCCAATCAATAATAACGTCGTCACTTTTATCATCGCAAGCGTTTGATGAGTTGCAACTCGTATGGGGATTTAATCTCTTAGTCTCGTGTTTACTAGAAAACTGATTGTCTTGCTGTGAATTAACTACTAATTTCTAATTAATGTTAATTAGAAAATTGATTCTAATTAAAATTCATTAATATAATTCCTGGTTTTGATTTTGATAAGTAAGTATTATTTTGAAAAAAAATATCTGCAGTTAATAAAAAATGTAACTATTTTTTTTTTTTGTTACAATTCAATGTAATACAAGCAATTTTTTTTTTTTTTTAAGGTTGCTTAGAATTTTCAAAAATATCATCTCATTCGTCAAAGTAGCATGACAATCCCTAAGAGCTATTGTTATTGACTACTTTAATTAGTTACATATTGGTACCAACAATTTCAAGACAAAAAATGTACAAATACCTGTTCTTTGCACGGGTTCAAAAATTAGTGTCCTGATGCGGCTGAGAATGAAATTGTGAGATCGCTTCGAAACTTTCCCACACTTCCCATTTCTTTCTCCCCGTCTCCACACTCCTATCACTTCAAACCTTACCCAGTTGGTAAAAAAATCACGTGATCAGTACAAATTAATGTTATATTCTTATTGTGCAACCCGAAATCCCGTCGAAATATCCTTCAACAATGTTGGCCTAACCCCTCCCCTTAGGGCTCGATAACGAAAATTCGATCAAATAGAATCTTTTCAATTTTGATAAAGAACACCCATGTCAAATTTCTGGTTTCCAACTAAAGCGCTTTTATGAAATTAGTATCGAACCACTCCTTTCTGCCCTTCTCCACACCCCTATCACTTCGAACATCCCCAGTTCGTAAACAATCACGTGTTCATTACAAATCTAAATCTATTCCAAAAATCCCGTAGACATATCCTTCAACCATCCCCCCCCCCCAAGAATTAATCTAAATAACAAAAGAGCGTGATATTAATCCTTGTTTTGTATTTATTTGATGTTCTGTATTTAGGAAAAGGGAGAGATGATTCTCCACTCCTAAAAATTTAGTAATGGCCTGAAGAAGTCTTTGTATAAAAAAAGATGAAATGTAGCCAAGATGTAGTAGTAAGATATAGTTTGTGTGCTTTTTTTGAAAAATAAAGTTTATTTATTTTAAGCTTTTTTTTATATAAATTTTAATTTTATTTATTAAAAAAATAAATAAATAAATAAATAAATAAATAAATTTTAGAATTGGTTTTTGAATTGAGTGTACCAAATTTCTCGTTTCTGTCCGGCTTTACATAGTTTTGTAATTTTATTCTTATATTTTTTTGCTATTTCAAAATTACATTTGTTTTAAATGAATACTTTACAAAGCGAAACTCATCGATAAGCTTGAGAGTGTTGCCATTCGATATAGTATATGTAGGCCTATTAGTCAATAATCTAAGTTATTGACAGTTACAAATACTATATCTACAGAGGATTAACAAATGAAAGGTTATTCGTTTATGATTAGCTTGAATGCTGCTATCAAAACCGTTGTCAATAATTTAGATATTTGTTGCTCTTGTATCTATTAATATAAACAAATGGTCATCCTTAAATAAAATGAAAATTAATGGAAGTCAGAATAATGATAATTAAAAATAATAATAAAATAATAAACAATAATTTAATAATTAATTTACGTGTTTGAGAATGTTCAAATATTAATCAAAGTAACAATGCTTTTTATTAATACCTGTAACTGTAATAAAATTGAAATAGTTTCAACTTACAAATACCTAGGTATCCATTTAGACAATAAGTTCTCTTGAAATAGTCAGTAGGATTTTTGTAATGGGGAAGTTGAGTTCTTATTCCTTTTTTTTTTCTGTCATATTAAAAATGTTTTTCCATGTAGACAAAAACTCGGAATCTAAAAGTCTCTTGTAGGTTCGCTTTTAAATTATGGTCTGGACTGTTGGTTAATATTAATAAACTGACAATGAAAATATTTAATAATGTTTATATTAATTTTAAATATAAACCAACAAAGGAACAATTAAGAATAAGAAAAAAAATAGAATATTAAAAATAAATGAAAAATTTATATTCAAAATTTTTATTAAGAATTACTTTGACGCAAGAAGAGAAAGGGATTCTCAACAAGGGAAATTAAAAATTAGATATAATTGGTTTAACATTTTTACAATTGATAAAATTAAAAATAACTTTGGATGTAGGTTAATCAATTATGTAAAGTACAAAATTTTTAGTCAACTAAATATTAATCAAAAGAATACTTTAATGCTTAAACAAATAAAACAGCAAATGATTTCTGATTTTGTGGATGGGAAAATTAAATTTAAAAAAATGAAAATTATTTTAATTTTAAGTGCTTAATTAGTTAAATTATTAACTATTAATTTAACTTTTAAATTAATATATTAAATTTCTCTGTCCTATACCATAGGTATACAGTTACCGTATACCTAATTGGACTGATAAACATTTAAAATAAAAATAAGAAAAAAAAATCTGCAAAATGCAAACATTGTAAATTTAAAATTTTTTAGAAGAAATTGTTCAATGTGTAGATGTTAAATTCATGGAGAGGCTCAAAGACATCAGGCAAACATTGGCACTCATATTACGTGCTTTTCTAGGAAAGTGGGCTAAAAAACTAAAGAAGTAACATTAATTTCTTTGATTCAGTTACATTGGATTTCGCATTATCATTCTTTCTACCATTACGCTTCTTAACAGATTGATAATAAGGCACACTTTCGCCATCTACCGGGAAAAAGCTGAAGTTGTCACTTCCCAAGTCGGTTTCTTGAGATTTATCAATAAAAATTAATAACATGTATTTCTGAATTACTAGAAAGATTTGCTATTACTACAAATTTGTCTAATTTGACGGTGAAGAGAATTGTCAACGAGCGAAAAACAATGCATTTCGTTTTTCTCTGCCGGATATTTTCTTTTCCGAAGCCATTTTTGGATAAGGATTATATTGTTAAAAAATTTGAATAAATCAACATTTAACGTGTGCGGGTTGAAATATTTATAGACAAAGACATTCGTTAAAAATAATGAGCACACGTAATAAAAAGATGTTTAATTCATATTTTAAAAGCTAAGAAAACAATAAAATACTGATCAAAGACGGTTGCAACCCACAAACAGTCGGATTATCATCAGCTCAAGGGAGGGAGGGGAAGCACGCAATTATAGGATTGGTTGGTTTCCAGGGTTGGACATGTGATGAAATCAACCAATGAGGAAGATGAATTGGTTAATTAGTTATAAACAAGACCAACACCATCTAGTGTTAAAAAAAAAAGGGGGGGGATTGAAAAAGTAAACAAAAAGTGATCATAATTCTAAAGTGATCTTATTATTCTTTTTTCTCCTTTTATTGGGTCCTTAAGAAAGTTGAAATAATATTTCATGTCGTGATTTGTTAGTTGTTTTTTTGTATGAATTTGAAAAATATATCCAATAGCTTTCGAGGCATTTTCTTTTTGAAGTCATTATTACATTTTTTAAAATTTTTGTATCATTGAAGAAAGGAAAATGATCTTTTTATAATGCATTTGCAGAAACCAAAGAACTGGTGTTCAATAATAACTCTATAATAACACTCAATAATAACTCCAGTAATAATAATAACAGTACATAGGTACGTTAAAGACGCAAAGAATTTAAAAAAATATCGAAAATCTGGTTTTCTTCTACTTTGCTTTTTTGCAAAAATGTAAAAAATAGTTACGATGCTTTGCAATAGAGGTCGCTGAATATACAGGGAATTAGTAATCCGTAACCTACGATTTTCTCCTTTTTTTGTGCCTCCCATAATTAGAACTTGCAAATTAATGTGATAAAAAAAAAACTTCTAATAAAGCTTTTGTGTGGGCCCGGTAGCCGAGTGGAGGTGACGGGTTCGATTCCCGGCCTCGGCGGAGGGCGGGAATTTTTTCACACCCCTTCTCCTCCAAACGGGTCCTAGGGTCTACCCTGCCCTCTGTACAATGGGTACCGGGTTTCTTTCCCGGGAATTAAAGGCGGGCGAGCGTCGGGCCGAACCCCCGATCTCATCTTCGTCCCGTAGGTTACGTGCCCTCCAGCGGCCTCATCGGCCTGCCCGTGCTGGTTGTGGCATCGCGCCTTTAACTTTAACCTCTGGGCCTGATCGCGGCTTTAACTTTAACTTTAATAAAGCTTTTGTAGCGAAACAATGACTTTGTTTTATCTAATCCATTCAATATTTCTCGTCCAAGTGGATGGGATTAAAAATAATTGGATTCAGACAATTTGTAAGTAAACATTTGAGATTCAATTACCTTTCTTTCAGAAAACGAAGAATTTGTAGCTGTTATTTACATTCAGTATACATTACACTTAAAATTAAACATTTGTAATTTTATTTTGTAAATTAAAAAAAAAAACAAAAAAAAAACAACTTCATTTTAATGAAGTTCTTTCAGAAACTTCTTTGTGTAAGTAGTGTTATTAGTAAATTGGATTTTAAATTGAGCTGTTCCCTCAAATAAAGTTTTAAGCCTGACTCTATTTTACGAAGATGTCTTTGAAGTATGGCAGTAACTTTGGCGAAGTTCCTCCTAAAACCAGTTCCTTGTGAGACACTTTGTCCCAACGGAGCGCTGTGTACACATTCGCCGCCTGCTGTGTGCTTTGCTGTAATGCACTTCACCAGTGGGAGATAGGGATCTTGTCTCTGCAGTGCGTTAAAGTTCGTTGGTTCACAAGACCTTTGTCATAGACTGAGAAAAATGCTCTCTCTAAAAAAATAATGATTACTTCGACTGAAATTTGAAATAATCCAACAGATGCATTGTATTTACTTACAATTGATGATAGCGCGCGATTAATAGATTATTTCCTTGTTTCCTCTGCTTATTCACAATCAGACGTTACGATTCACCTGTCGAGGCGAATAATTACCATCTGATTGCAATAAGTTTATTTTCAAGAATGTAATTTGTTTGTTTGTAATTTTGAAATTGATGATTATTTTATGTTTTTTAACTTACTCAAAATTGGTCATTCGTTACATATTCGTTATAACTGTAATGTTTTGCTAAATGTGGGTGAAATGTCCTATGATCTAAGGAGGCTTCTCTGTTGGGTTTCGTGGCAGCTGTCACACAAAATGGAGTTGATCTCCGCACGAAGGTGACCTTGTATAGTTCCACGAAGTTGATCGATAGACACTTTTACTTTTAGAAAGTTTTAGACAATCGATAAACTAGACATTGTCTGTAGGAATAAAGCAGGAAAGTCAACAGCACATTTTCAAGCCTATAAAAAAAAATCGAATAGAAAGGAATGAAAACAGGGAAATGTTTTTTTTACTTATTTATTTCGGCTGTGTAGTTGGATTTTCAGAGAAATTGTAAAGTCATTCAAAAATAAAAGGATAAAGATGTAGATTATTGACACGTGCGGGTATGAAAGGAGTTGGATTCCGAAACCTGCGTTGCTTTTGATCTCTGTTTATTTTCAAAACACGAAAACGCTTTTCTTGTTCAAACCTAGACACGAGAATGCTTTTAGGCAAATAAAAAAGACAGAGTGGCCCTCTTTGATATCTTCAACCGAATTTGATTATTATTATTATTTTTTTTTTTAAATGATGCAGAAACCATCAGTTTTTAACGTTTGATGGAAAATTCAAATTTCTGAGGTCTGTCGTAGTTTGGTTGTTGCACGATAGAGGATTTATAAATTCTTCAGTAACATTTATAA
The DNA here is from genome assembly GCA_023159025.1 of Thereuonema tuberculata. Taxonomy (NCBI): domain Eukaryota; kingdom Metazoa; phylum Arthropoda; class Chilopoda; order Scutigeromorpha; family Scutigeridae; genus Thereuonema; species Thereuonema tuberculata. The sequence continues at coordinate 60,124,653 of JAFIDM010006943.1, forward strand.
ATTACAAAAAAAAAAAACCAAAATCCAAATATTTGATAAAATTTTTGATCGTGCAGAATTCACAATCTTAAAATACGTAGACCAATACATTTAAAAACAATACAATAGTAATCACAATGTTTCAGGATTCCGTTGCGAATCCTTTCATTACACCTGATAAAAGTTTTCCGAAGCTCTCAAGATCAACTTTCAGTTCCAAGGTAACAGTGAGAACTCTTTTATTAGCGGCCCCTAGGTTATAGCTTGCCTGTAAAACAAAGGGACCGCTCTTGCTTTTATGCTTGCTGAATGTCACACTCTGTAGTGGCCAAACGGTTAGACTGAAAACTTCACCATTGTGTTCAGCATCAAAAAGTGGGAGACCACGTCCAAAAAAATCAGACCTCTGGGACCACTCCCTGACCGGAAGTTAGGGGCTCAAAAGTGATATGCTTGCTCGATGTCACACTCTGTAGTGGACAAACGGTTAGAGATATTAGACTGAAACCATCACCATTGTGTTGAGCATCAAAAAGTAGGTGACCACGTCCAAAAAAAGTCAGACCTCTAGGACCACTCCCTGACCGGAAGTTGGGGGGGTCAAAAGTGATCATTTTTGTTTACAAAAAATTTTGTTTATAAAATTGTGCATAATATGGGGCCGCTTTACTTTTGACACTGTCTAAAAGCATTAATTATCTTGTTGTTTCTGTAATGAGAGAAACCATTAGCGGGTGTTTTTCTGTGCCTTGACTTGTAATGTGGCAACTGTTAAAAGCAAAAAGCAATGTATTCTTATAAAAACCAAGCACTATTTCGATCGGAGTTAAAGTAATGTAATTCTGGTAATATTGCTTGAATTCATTATAAATTGCTTGAATAATGAAGAGGGAACGATCGATTGAAGTATAGCTTTCAGTTGAAATTGAATATAATTTAGAACATCGATAAGAAGTCCGGCTCTTTAGAAGATTTTTTTTTTCTCCCTTGCGCGATAATTGTACAGCATTTACTGGAATCAACTACTCATTCTACGTAGTTTTTTAGTGACCAAAAATCGATAGCTATTGCGTTTGTCCTGTCCTTCCCTAATAACTACCGAACGGAAGGTTGGATCGACAAACGGACTTCACCATCGTGTTCAGAGGCCCAAACACCGTAGAAATGGGATATTTTCAGGGGCCAATGCTCCACAATGTTCGAGATATTTTGCATTGTACCTCCTAACAACTCCCGAACGGAAGGTCGGATCGTAAAACGGCACTTCACACCATCGTGTTCAGAGGCCCAAACAATATAGGTATAGATTTTTTTCAGGGGTAACACATCCCCCCCCCCTCGTGTTCAAGATATTTGGCATTGTTTTCATTGGATTTCCGATATTAGCTGAAATATCAGAAATGCAATCATTTCATTTCATTTGTCAGCTATAGCTTGATCGGTAAGTTGTAGGACCGATACGTTGAAGATTGTCAGTTCGAATCTACTGTTATTTTTTTACTCTTCTGATCTTTTTTTCTTAATGTCCACGTGTTTTTTTTTTTTTCTTCTTATTTTCCTACGTGTTTTTAATGTTTCCTTAAGTTAATGTACTTCTTTTTTTTATTATTATTTTAGGTCGCTCTTAAATTTATGCATTAGTACAAAATTATCTTCACTTGTTCTAACCTATTAGATCTGTATACTTATTCAACAATAGTATCTCTCCTGTTACAGCCTCCGTTGGTTCATGGGAACGCCGAAGATACAGGCTGCGATCTTTCAGTGAACTTCAGGATTAGTTGAGATTGTGTAGTCAGGACCCCCGTCTTTTACTCCTGGGAAGGAAATCGGGTTCAATTTTTAGAGGTTGGGTAAACCTTAGTTTTTTCCAGAGGAGGGATAATCCAGGAAAAATATAAACCAGGCTTCTCCAGTCCGAAACCCAACGCAATTGAATAAGGCGTATTTCACAGTAAAGAAAATGCGAACGAAACATATGCGATCAATGAACAATATCGAAAACCTGAAATCCCTCTGCCGGCTCATAAAAAACATCCCAAGTGGAGCTGAAAATTTCATGATTTCGTATATTTTGGGAAATTCATCCGTTCAACCAAAAAAAAAAAAAATATCCACTTCGTCCAAAGAACCACAAAAAAAAAAAATAAAAATAAATAATTAATAAAAATAAGTGAATTGGTCGTACCGGCGTGGCCGAGCGGTCTAGACGGCGGTCATGTGGCCTATATGCCGGACACCTGGATTCGAATCCTAGCACGGGCATGGATGTTTCTTTCTTCTTCTGTGTTTCGTCGGCTTCTCCCCTAGAACTTACAATTTCAGTGTTATTCAGGTCGAGATGAGAATCTCGTCCCCCTTTAACTATTCTAGCTCTTCCTTAGGTTGTCGGGTTGGACTAGCACGTGGTCCGTAGTTGGCCGATTCGCGATCAAAAGAAAAATAAGTGAATTAACTAAAATAAAAATAAAAATAAATAAATTATTAAAAATAATAAATAAATAAATTATAAAATAATAATAAATAAATTAATGAAAATAAGTTTATAAATAAGTAAATAACTTAATTAATAAAAATGTAAAAAAAATAATAAAAAGAAGGAAATGAATGCGTGTTTCACAAGAATAAAAATGTGCGACCGATGAAAGAAATCGTTCACAGCTATTTCATAGAACAGTGAGTTTCTCTGCACTGGTTTTTGCCGAGTGATTTGGATCGTCGATACAGCGACCAAATGGAATGGCCATTCAACGATGTCACATGATGTGAATTTCAAAGAGGTTTTTTTCCACTTCGCAACACATCGGCGAAAATAAAAATCCTATTTTCAAAACTAACAATATTCCCTGGCAAATTGTAATGCTTTAAATGAAAAGCTTTTAAGTAACAGATTGTTTCATATTAAAATATAATTTTGCTGCAATTAATGTAAATTTGTAATAACTTGTCATTCACTTGAAGTGGAGCGAAAATTAAAAACCGCCATGTTTAATTTTGAGATGATCGATTACGACATGTAGATCGATCGAATAGTACGATTTTGAAATATTTGGTCAAGTCTTCATGTCCAACGACAGTTGGTATCATCCCGTTTTCTTATTGTGAACCCGACTTACAGCTGAAGCTGCATTACGTATTTTTTTTTTACAAACCGACAGAGTGATTTCAAGTTTTCAATATTGTTCATTGTTGGACATGCTTCGTTGCTGTGAAACACGCCTAAATAGTATTATTTTATTACCGATATTATCACATCTTTACTATTTCTCGTAGTTTAAAGCAGTTACCGTTATCCCTATCCAAATCCATAAACGCACTTAACATAAATTTGTTTTTCTATTCAATCAAAAAAAAAAAACAATTAAAAATAAAAACAGAAGTAATAATAAAAATAAAAGGAATAATTCAGATCACATGAGTCGGGTTTATGTAATTTTCCGAGATCTTAGCGCCCTCAAAAAGACTAGGTACAATCGCCAAATATCGTCTCGCGACCTAATATCGCCCACCATGATATTGAAGTCTACATACTACGACTTTTTTTGGCGAGATATTTCATCAGTAGTCAGTGTTCACTCGCGAAAGTTTCAAACGTGTAAACGACGCGTCTGCAAAAAATATTTTGTAAAAAGCGTCAAAAGTTGAGTTTTTTCCACAAATATTTAAGAATCTGTGTAAATTATTGTACATAGAATACATTCAAAAGCTTTTGGCATAAAATTTTAATCTTATTAAGTGTAGATGAACGAATTAATTCCAGCTCGCCAAGTCTTCAACGTCATAATTATCAATAGTGTCGTTGCAGACGAGATTTGCCTAATGTCGTCCCGCGGTCCCGGGGATGATATTAGGACATGTTACTTTCATTTTTATATTATTACACTCATTCTTATGAATTTGTTGTTGTATTCTATTGTATAATACTTTTGGTCATTAAATTTGTTTTATTTGAGATGAGTCGTCGTAAATCTTGAGTCCACCAAAGAAGCTGTTGACAAAAAAAAAAAGAAAAAAAAAAAATGGGTTACAAACTATATTTAATTTGCCCGTTCAACCCTTAAAGATTATGTCAGTGAGTCAGAGAAAACTGTAGAAAGTCACATCGGTAACAGTTTAGACAGAAAACCAACGCTAATACCGAATTTGGGAGGATTCTTTATTTGACTATTGCTTATAATTGGAAAAAAAAAAAACTTTTCTTTTAATGACCCTTGCTGTAATTCCGCAGAATGGCTTTTCAACTGGCTCTTCTTAACAACTTAAAACATGCTTTCACACAGAGAAAAAATGTCCTAGATCTGAATCTGTTTTTGAAAAGAGTTCGAAATAATTCTACTCCTACGCCTGAAACTTTATCTAAAAGCGACCCTGACAAAGAAAATGATACTGAGTGCCCGTATGGTAAGGGTAAACATTCCAAAGACCAACGTAGGGAAAAGTGGATAAGGTTCACCCAAACTTGCACTTGGGCATACGAGGATTGCAGTACCGTAACAGGAAATAATATATATTTGCACGTTTTTTCTAGATGATTCGTTACTTGCTTCTTTCCATTTTCCTAATAATTATCGTCCCCGAGGACGATATTAGTCACCAAAAACTGAAATGTCAGATTCCGTGTTTCAAAGATTGTGCTTTTATTTCTATTGAGTTTCTGTGAAGTTGATTTCTTAACGAAAATATAATAAAATGATATCTTTCTGTTAAAAATTATGATTTTTTATTCTCTAACAAAAATAAAATATACTTTAACAAAAAAAAAAAAAGGGGGGGTACGATATTTGGCGTTGTATCTTACTTGCCACTGCAATTACTATCTTCCCAGGCAACAGTAGCCTCTGCTAAATGTTTTTTAATAAAAAGATAAAAAAAAAGGGTGGTGAACGTAAAAATATAAAGCGGAATTCGTTAAGTCATTATTGATAAAAGTAACTTATTTGTGGAATGTTACAAAAGTTCGGAATGATACTAAAGTTCAGAATTTTTTCTAAAAGCTATGTTTGGAATGGAAATTCAGCACATGATTAGACTACTTTTTAGATTTAATATTGTACGTATTTCAAATTGCAGCAAAAGTTAGGATTTTTTATATTATTATTATTATTATACGTTCTTGAAGTTACAGCCCAAGGTTATTTTGATTTTAGTAGTTTGTTTGTAATTTAAATTGTATCGTAATGAATTCTGTAGAGGAAAGAGAAGGATATTTCTTTTTCTCAAAAATATATAACTTGAAGAAGTTTTCATTTAGGAAACCGAAATATCGTTAATCAAAGAAGATAAGTTAAAAGAAATTGTGAATTTATGAACGTATAATGTCATGTAGATTTTAGAAGTTGTACTCATAAAAGTATTACTACCTGTCTGCATTGTTCATTGGAATTTTATTACGGACAATGCTCAGCTTTCTTTTAATGGAGCCAGAAATATAATTTATTTCCCTCCCTTAGTGGGCTGAAAATGGTTAAAGAGTTTTTTTATTTAAAATTATTCAAAATTATTCATCATGTGTATTTCCGTACGATTGTAAAAAAAATAGACCATATACACAAAAGGAATCGAACAAAAAAGCTTCTATACGACATGTTTCGGGATAATCTCCCATCATCAGATTCCAAATACAAAATCGGAACCTACAGCATCTCGAGAGAAAATTTAAATAGCATAAGAACATAAATAATTTTTTTTATTTATTTATTTTTTATGTTTTTAACAGCCACTGTCTAAAGAGCGGCAATGTATAATAAATAAATTGCAGTCAAGATGTCATGGAAATATCATTAAAACTCTTAAACAATGAAGTAAAAAATATTTTTAAACTTATTGATTGATGTATTTCTCAGATTAACGAGCGATCTACTGAGATCGACGCCATCTGTTGAGTGTTTTGGGCACTTGTTTTATCAAATGAAGTCTTTAATCTTGGTTTCTTATGCTTTAATTACGCTTTCAGCCACAGGAAAAATATAGCTGTCTCTTGCCCAATTACTTCTGCCTGCAATATATCGAAGGAGGTATTTTTCACATTAAAACACGAAAATACAACGGAAATGCTAACATAAACACAACTCCGGGTTCCCAAGTTCAGTCATGTCAGCGGTGTTGCTGGCATGGTTTCGATTGAACGGCCGTGATTGAAAATATGGTTGTCCGTAACTTGGAATTTATGAATATACTTTTTTATTTATTATCACTATTGGATTCACCTTTATTTCTATGTAGATTGATGTTAATAAGTAAATTAATCATATACAAGGGATATTATGATTTGTCCAATAAGAACTTAACGACATTCCAAGTGATTTTAACATCATTCTAAGTGATGATTTATTTTGCGTGTGTCTGCCGTCAGATTAATTAACACTTACTGCAATTTAAGCCTTATCTGCTGAATCTTTTGTAATGAGATAGAAATCTATCTTCTGATCCTATTTCTTTGTTAGTCCATTCTATTTCTTTTAATACGAAATCATCTTCAGAGTTTGTAGGCGATGACTCTCTGGAAGACATTCTCTGACAAATGTTTTGATTATTTGTAAATTGAATCTGAAATTACTGAGACCAAAAAAAGTCTGGCCACTTACTTACTTGTTGGGCTTTCCAGAGGGGCCATCTATTTCATCACTTCATCCGTTTCATTCATTTGTATCAGTGTCCTTTCTGAAAGCGTCTTACTGTCCGAGATCGAAACATATTCCTTTGTCACAGTATTCATCTGTTATCTATTATAATAATCCTTTCTTTAATCTGTGTAGAATTACTATTTGTTTATGTAAATGATCCTTTCTAATATCATCGTGCTTTTATCACATCTATCGTGGACTTCAAATTCGGATTACTTTTCAAACGATCAGATTAAAAAAAAATTAAGACCTCTGACCATTTCCTTGAGGCAATTTCTGATTTTAATTAAGGATTCCTATTATAGGAATTTCAGAGTGTATTTATCTATGAACTCATCGAACCTATTACACATAGAACCTATCTTTCCTTTTTTACTGTTTTCGTTGAATATTTTGTTGATATCAGTGCTCGTTAATCTTTTACTAATTATTCTATCATGATAATACTGATAAAAACCTATGACCTTTGAGATCCCATTGTTTCCCATTGATAAATTTATTTTTATGTATGCAAATATATATAGATGTGTTGTTTTTTTTTCGTAATCCATTGCAGTGAAAACGACGTCTGTTGCTTAACGTTGTAACTCGTTCAAAATTCAGTGTCTGCGTTGAAATGAATTCACCTATCAATTACCTCTTGTCTAGATTTATTAATAAGGAAGCTTATTACACCCTTACCAAGTCCGATGTAAGTTCCTTTTCTATTCATTTGTTATAAATATAGAAAAAGAAAACTTCCACTGCATCCTGGAAGTAACCAATATTATTGTCCAATTGCAAAATTAGAATCCCTTCATGGTTTCCAACACAACAGGAATGGTTAATTCTTGTAACCAATTCAGATAATTAATTGTCGTAGTAATTAATTATTTCTTGACTTTTATTGAACTGCATTATGGAAGTTGTAGTGGATTCGTAATCTACAGGGCTTTGAGTTATATACATGTTGCATTTACAAATGGCAGTAGGGATGTCAGTTATTCATGACTTAATTGTTATTCATGACTATTGTAAAATAAAACAATTGGAAAAATGCGAATTGCAAATAAGATAGTTATTCAACAAAACTTTCCGCTACTCCCGGAGTACTTTTTAAAATCGCAAGACTGTTCCTAAATGGCAAAAGATTGTTCCTATATAATAATTGTAAGAGCGCTTTAAGACCTCGTGAAAAATTATTTAAAAATTATTTCATGCTGTTTACTAAATCATACCGACCCCGTACATATTCCATTTTTGACCATGTCTTGTGTGACAAAGTGACCACAGACCGTATAAGTCATAAAGGTTTCAATAAGATATCAATCATGTCTGTCCGACCTTAGTTCAGGCTGTTAAAGTGACGACGTATTTCGACCATTTCCGCTTCCTTTTAGACAAAAAGTGACCGCAGACGGAACTCGTACTTTTCCCATCTCTACCTGCCATAAGCTTGCCAATAATGTATCACTCACTCACACTGTTTACAGTGTGGACAGTAAAGATGTTAACATAGATATGGTGATGGATAGTCAGAATCTTCTTAAGAAATCCCTCCACTGTTGTGTTCAGAGTCCCTAAAAGCAAACAAACAAAAAAAAGTTCACTCACATATGTTGATGAGTTTTGTCCGTAGCTCCATACCTACTGGTCCGATTTTTACTCAACTAACAGGTTGTCCATTGTTACAACCTAGACCTAAAATTTCAGCATTCGGGTATAAAAAGGTTTTGCGATACCGTGATCGCAGATGAACGGAAGGACGTAATTCAACCTAAAATTGCGTTTTAAAACATTTTTTTTTTATTGTAACCCTTTTCTTCTCCAGTGCATATTAAGAGGCAGTTAGAACTTCAGTAGACTACTCTGTTAAAATTAGCTACATTAAAAGTTAACTGACGACATTACGTCATTGCTTTTATATAGATGGTAAATAAAAGCAATGACGTAATGTCGTCAGTTAACTCATTTATTTTATTTTTTATAAACCGTGCTTTTTGAAATCTTATAACTTTATATATTGAATAGATTAGTAAGTTAATCACTGCATTTATTAATAACATAAGATTAATCTGAACGATTTTATTACCTATGCGAAAATCTGTACTTAATTGGACGTTGGCAAAATATTAGGCTATAATTTTTGATTGTATTTTTTCTTCTTTTGCTTGTAAAGGAAAAGAATGCTTCGCTAAGAAATTTGTTGATAAAATCTTTTTATTAAGGAGATAGAGGAAGGAGATATCTAGTAATAGAAAAAAAAGCTATTTGTAGCTGAATCTTACAGAAAACCAACAAGTTCCTGACAGAAGTTAAAATCTTAATAATGTTGATTGGATAAATATAGGAATTCCTTAAGATTTAATTAAACTGTTTTAAATTGCAGGTAAAAACCAATTAAACATAGAGACCATAATGCACCTTTCAACATAAAGTAACAGTTAAAACAATGTGACATTTCAAAGTTCCAGTAATCGAACTTTGGCAAAAACAAAAGATGACAAAAAAAAAAAAAAAAAAAAAAAAAATCCAACATTCCGTCTCCAACATTTTTAAATTTATTTTTGCTTTTTGTCATCTATTTGTTTTTGCCTGACGAAAAAGTTTGATTTCTGGAACTTTGAAACATCGCATTGTTTTAATTTTTAATTGTTAATATATGTTGAAAAGGTGCATTATGGTCTCTAGACACACACATGCATTCACACAGACACTGAATGAAAATCAGAGAATGATTGGATGAGCTTCAATTTCATAGGAAATTAAAGTCCCCGCGCTGAATAAAGATCCTCCCAGAATGCAAAGCAGGTTATAGATTGTCCTTTCCTGGGCGACCTCTAACATTGAAACAGAAGAGAAGCGACCTCTTCTCTTTCAATGTTAGCGGTCAGCCAGGAAAGCTCAATCTATAAGCTGCGTTGCATTCTGGGAGGATCTTTATTCAGCGCGGGGACTTTAAGGCTAAAAAGTTGTTTTTTTTTTTCCCGTGAGTTATTTATTTTACGCCTTTTGTCGTATCGTTGTAATCCTTTTGAAGTCTAAGTTTACGCTTAGATTTTGCCGCCTTTCTTGAGAGTTTCTGAATACAAAAAGTTTGTATTTTCGCAACAATCAGATGTCGTTTTAACATCACTTTGATGTTCATAGTGCGAGGGATTTAATGCGAAGTATTGATACTTCGAACTTGGATTAGAAACAGGAAATATTAGGCTAACAAGCAACTTGTTTAAAATTTGCTAGAAATCTATGATTTTCTGCATTGGGAAATGTTAACCTACAGTCGGTAACATGAAATGGGAAATACCAATCAATATTATTCTCACCTAAGGCAAACTTACCTTTTATTTACTTTTCACTCCGTTCGATTGAATTCAGCTTCAAGCCATGAACGATTTGCATACATGTGGCCTCTGTGTCTTGTTTCAATGGATTTATCACAGGATTTGTCGTTGGATGAAGTAAATTGGAAAATAATAAAAGATTTGTAAATACGTACATCAATATCACACACTTTGGACTTTTCAGAAGAAAGTAACGCAGAAGATAAAGTAGAAAAATCTTTCACCCACGAGTTTGGAAATTAACCAGATTTTGTACTATACATTGAAGTGTAAATTTATCAAACAATTTCTGATATTGCAATTTAATATTTTATGCATTACATCTTTCTAAACTAACAACCAGTATTCCATTTTGCTTTGCTAAATATATACTACAATGATTTATGTGATTACAGTTTAATTACTTCATTCAACGATGAATCTAATGATAAATCCATTCGAACAAGACACCTTTACATTACATTACATTTTCCTCTGAATTTAATAAAAATTAGCATCAGGGAGGGAGATACTACATCTCTCCTAAACTATTTACAGCAGTATTTCAGGAAGTCTTCAAAAAATTAGACTGGGAAAAAAGAGGCATCAATATTAATGGTGACTATTTAAACCACCTTCTGTTTGCAGATGATGTAGTTGTCCTAGCTAAAGATGATGTAGATTTCTAGCTATGGAATTGCAATTGATGATGCAAGAACTCGCCAATGAAAGTTTAAAACTTGAATTAAAGCTAAACTCAAAGAAAATAAAGATTATGTTTAATGAATGTATTAATAGGCATCCAATTAAAGTTGATAATAGAGGAATTAGAGGACAACAAATTAGTATGGATGGAAGCATTACGCCACTACAAACGAAAAACAAAGAAAATTAATTAAAACAATTTGGAGTGGAAGTTTACATTGTCTTTTTTTTTATCTTGTTTTTGCTTTAGATCCATGTGAAGAAACCTAAAAAGTCGAATTGAAATTACAAAATTTTAATTTTCGTTTGTAATAAAGAATTTAAAAATATGGCTTAATAAGCTACTCAAGAATATTTAGATAGTTGTATGAAATTGATAAAAAAAAATCGAGCTGCTACAGAAACCAAATGTAAATTAAATCAGAAAGTGACTGTTCAAATTTCAAGGAAACTAAGTTTTTATTATTAATATTTATAGTAACAGAATTGCGAAGAGATCTCTAGGTTGTGTCTTCATAGGAAATCCTTATCATTTTGTAGCAAGTTTTAAATTAATATCCAATTATCATAAAAAAATCATTATTTTAAAGTTTGAGAAAGATTGAGTTGAATCTAAATCGAAACTAGGTTAATAACGTAAAATTTCTGGAGGATTGCCTGCATCTTACATTGAGCAACATAGGCTACATGCTAATGGAAGAAAATTCTCGACTATTGCTTAAAGTTTCATTATTTAAAACATGTTAAATGGTGTAATTTGTGAATTGTCAAAAATAGACTTTGTGGACTTTAATGTTCAGCTATTTCAGTACTATTGTATGAAGTAGGACTAGTATATTTAAGTATGTTTAAAGAAGTCACTGTTAGTTATCTTAGTTGACAATATGTTAGTACCATTTCTATGTAACCATTTATTTAATCGACAGATCAATTCAGAAAGATTTAATGATATTATTTTAAAGAGTTTTGTGTTATTAGTAATTAATATAGGCATTAATGTGAGTGGAGTTTCAAAGATATTGGATATTTTTTTTGGTTTTTTTTTTTTTTATTAAAAAAAAAAAGTGTTGATACATTTATTGAATTTTATTCTTTTTTTTTTTTCATTATTTAGGTGCAGGAGTTGTTCACTACGATGCGGGAGACGACGAAGGAGCTGCAGCATGGCAGCAGCGGGGGCGGCTCCCTGCTCCGTCGGGACAGTAGCATCGGCAATATTCCCATCCTCTCCTCGGATCCAACGCACAACACCTTCCAGCATTTCGAGGTGATGTACGTTGGCAAGATCAAAGTGTCCCATCGCAAGGCCCCGCCGACCTTCATCGATGAGGCCCTCGAGAAGTTCCGCCTCCACGATCTGGAGAAGCTCAAGGTGCGTACGGGCCAGGGACGGCAGCGGCACGGCAGTGGAGCCAGCGTCTCTAGCATGCCCGCGTCCAACGGCGACCGGCTCGAGCGATCGGTGTCCGTGCGAGAGAACGAGCTGCGCACCCAGGTGGAGAACCTGCGCTACAGCAGCGGCAGCGAGAACAGCTCCCTGGAAAACCTGGTCGGTCTCGGGGACAGCAGCACCAGCGCCGAGTCGCTCTCCCGGTTTCCCCGTGCCTTTAGCTCGAATGCCATTTCCCGCGGCGCCGGCGGCAGCTCGGAGGAACTAGTGGTACCCGCCGGCGTCCGGGTGCGAGCCAACAGCGGGGACGTGATACGCTCGAGGGCGTTCAGTAACGGATACAACGATATGCCCCGGCGTGGGAGAAGTGAGACTATGCCTTCGGGAAGTACAGAACTCAATCGGACGATGCTCTTCCAGATTGGCAAGAACGAATTGGGTCTTATTAGTCTGGATAAGAAATTGATCATTCTCAACAAAGGATTCAAAGACATTTCGCACTGCTCTCAGGTAAGAAACAAACGCTACTTAAAAATAGTATGGATTAGGCGTCAAAAACTGATGGATTTAACCTATTGTTAACATATCGGTAATGCACGATATATCTGTAAATACGGTAGCTACTTGTGTTTCAGTAGCTGAAGATTCCAAAAACTTATCATATATCATTTCTGTAGAATTTTCTTCATTTTTTCTTGCTGATATAAGTGAATTGACTGTTTTGCCGTACTATCTTTGCTAATATTGTAGATATAAAAAGATAGTTCTTTTAAACCAAATGCTAGACTTAATCGAAATCATTTGCGCCTAAAGCTTATATAAATTCCAGCGCGAGCCAATAATATTTATCAAACTATATTCAAAATTTCAAAATTTTTAAAATGAAAGATTAAATAAAAATGGGTATTGTCTTTATATTCATTGCTTGTGTGGTAGAACGTTTCTGAAATTTTCACTGAGGGTTTTCAAATTTTTCTGGCCACAGTATGATGGTTGATAAACCTTACGTGTATCTGCTTTATTATTTATCTACAATGTACAAAGTTTTATAAATAGTAAAAACAGTCTTGTCCATTATATTACACGTTCTTATACCACGGTCATAAGAATTCTGAAAAATTCTGCTTATTTGCATATTCATCTTTGAGGTTTGTCTAGTGTTGAAAAATACTGTGATTCTGAATATTCTGAAGACGTCTAATTTGGAGATTCAGGCCCAAATTTACGAACTACATCCATCTTCAGGAACATTCCCATGATCTTTTAGTCTCTTCTCCTAAGTGCTTACTTGCTGCCTTTGAAACTTCAAAGGAAATTTGATTTAAAACCTAATTGCAGTAATTAATCTCTTTTAGATTCTAAATTAATGGGTCCAGGAAGAGATTCATTCATTGCCTCCATCAGACAAAAAGGGTCATGAAGTTCAAAATGTCATTGAATTGTATGGTAAGAGCAAGGAAGAAAAGATTCAAAATGAACAATAAATATTAATAAATTTATTATGGAAAAAAAGTTGGAAAACTGCGACAGTGTCTGATTTATCCTATAAATTTTGTATGATAGATACATACTATCTCGGTATTTCAACATTTTTTACAACGTACAGGAAAATCAATGAAGGAATTATGATATTTCTGCTGATATTCTATCTGCCTAATTGCTGAAATTCAAGAACATTATAAGCAACATACGACAAATAGAATATTCTTTACTGAACATGATATGCTAAAGTACGATAAAGAATGTGGAAGAGAATCGCAAAGGAAAACGATCATATAGCTCAGTTAACTAAAAATTCTCCACCACCAACATCATAGAATATAGTCTTTAATGTCTTGGTTAGTTCCTTAAGGGAAAAAAAAGGGGGGAAATAGAGGAAGAAGGGAAGAGAAAGAGGGAAAAGAATACAAAGAACGGAAGGAAAAAGTGTTTTTTTTTTTCCTTTTTCTTTCTACTTCACAAAATAATTCCTTAAAAAAGCGCCTTTGATTAATAGCAGACAACTGTTTCCTTTACAGTCATTAGCATCACCCACACTAGGTGGAGACTCTATATCCTTTGTAGATTTTACGGTCATTCTTACGGACGCATCCAAACATGGCGGAGCATTTTTTAAACGTGAGTTTAAGGAGTAAGATACTTGAAAAGGGATCCTGCAGAAACAAGATGAGGGTTTGAAACGTTGTACATTTTATATTCTATGTTTTAATTAATGGAAATGTGTTTTTAATTGTGAGCAGTGTTAATTAATGTAGCTAAGTTCTTTTAAGATTTTTATATAAAACATTAAATAACTGTCATGAAAACAACTAAAAGCCCACTTTACTATAATAGTTTAATATCTATACTCCGACCATGATAATGTGACGATTCGACGTCAGCACTAGCCTCTCTCAGAGGTTCCGAAGAGTATTACCTTACAGCTATAAAACAAAGCAAACACATAAATTTAGTTTTAATTTTAGTCCTTATTTTCCAATTCCTTTCGCAAATAATCTTCAACCTGTAAAATAATTTTTCGAGCACTTCTCTGTAAAATACTCTGGGGCGACATTTTGAGGGAAATTAATAGAGACCTGTGCTTTGAGGTGCGCTTGTTTGTGATTGGCTGCAAAACATATGTCGTAATCACGTGGGATTACTTCCGATCGTCACGTTATCGTGATCGGACTACATATGTTTTTTTTTGAGCTGAAGTTTTAAGACTAAACAAATTGGTGCTGCTCTTGGAAATCGTCTCGTAAATTTCGACTGCTGATACTCAATTGTCTGTTCCTCGTCGGTTCAAGAGAGGAGACAGATTCAAAACCCTTAGATATAGATTAACACAGCTTCTTCTTGTCCATTGAGAAATGAGTTTTCTTCTATTTTTTTGCAGTTGAAAGTTTGGTTTTTCCGATTGAATCCATCTGGGCTTTTGATTCCAACCTTTGCTATCTTGGCCATTTCTCTTTCCTAGTACTTACATTGAATTTCTTTTGGTACTTATAATCATTTTCTTCTTTGCCAAATCTCCTATCTCATATTACATTTAAGTGTTTCTAAGTCTTTAAAAGGGTGAGATCATGTTTACAAGTGACATCCCAAAACAGCTGTTTCTCGCTTGATTGGCGATCGTCAGTTGTTTTTTAGTTTAGTTTTTCTGGAGGTGCCATTCCTAAGCCTACTTATGTTTCTAGTCTCATACAGTGTAACTGTATTGTCACGTGATGTAACGGGAGAGCAAAGTGCCGTCGGAGCGTCTAGGTACAAGGATGTTGTTGCAGGAAAATACAACGAGTCTGCAGCTAACAAAACAAGTGAATATAATTTTGAGCCAAAGCATAAATTTAAGGACGATCCTTAATAATAATAATAATAATAATAAACGTACATTAACGTAAGGAAAAATAAAAAAAAAGTTAGGAAAATAAGAAAAAAAAATTACGCGGACATTGAAAAAAAAAATTAAGAAAAAACAAACAAAACAAAAACAAACAAAACAAAAACAAACAAACAAAACAAAAACAAAAAAAACCAACACAGTAGATATCCGGATTCGAACCGGAGTCCGACACCTTACGATCACGCTATAATTGACAACTGAAATGAGATGGTTGCATTTCTGATATTTAAGCTAATTGCGGAAATCCAATGAAAACAATGCCAAATATCTGGAACAAGGGGGCGTTGGCCCCAGAAAATAAACTATTACTATGTTGTTTGGACCTCTGAACACAATTGTGAAATTCCGTTTGTCGATCCGATCTTTCGTTCGGGTGTTGTTAAGAGGGTGCAGGGACAACAATGCCAAATATCTCGAACTTGGGGGATGGGGGACGTGGGCTTCTGTAGTGTTTGGGTCTCTGAACACAATGGTGAAATCTGTTTACCGATCCTACCTTCCGTTCGGGTGTCGTTAGGGATGAACGAACGGACGGACAGGACAAACGCAATAGCTATCGATTTTGGTCGCTATCACAAGAGCTCCCAAATGAATCGCTAATTAGATCTCTATTTTATTTGACAAAAACACCGGTTGAAGTAGACGGTTATAGACAAGCGGAGTAAATGGTGATTGAAGCAATTTAAATATTTAAAAAGGAAGAACAATTGATTGACTTAATTAACAAATCGGCGGGGAATAAATTTAAATGCACAGACAATTAGATAAATCAGTTATATTTGAGTAAATAAGAAATGAAAAAGGAATACACATAAAATTCACAACCAATTAAAAAACACAAAACACAAATACAGATCCGTACAATGTATATTAGTCAGAGAATTATGACGTACCGATTAATGTATGAGATACGGGCCTAAATAAAATAAAATGATATAAAATGATCCATTACTGTTGTTGTTATTTTATAATTTCTGACTGCATTGTATGTAGTCTTTTTTTTTTAATGTTTTTTTATTTTTCATTTTAAGGTTTTGTGAAATAGTCATTTCTTGTTTACTGTTTTGTTGTTATTTTAGAATGTGTTAACGTTATTTTTAACACATAGATTTCGTTTTTTTTTTTTGATATCAAAAAAATGTTGTTTTCTTGTGAATAAGAATGGTGATTGAAAAGAACATCAGGGTTTTTTTTGTTTTTTTTTCTTTTCCTAAGCTTATTTTTATTTTATTTTTTTAAGATTTTGTATTTGCTAATAAAAAATATTTAGTCATAAACTAGGCCCTCCCCGGTGTACACGCCCTTGTTTTTCTATATCACATAGAATTTGGTTAAGTAAGAATATTATATTTAAAATATTCAAATGTTTCGGCAATTATAGTTCTAATTGTCATTTTCGAATTACAATTAAACAGACGGATCGGAAATAAACAAACAATCTTGAGATTCAAAAAAAAGGTTGAATACATTTGTTATTGATGGTGGAAGGGGAAGGAAATATAAGTCAAAAAACAATATAAAGTGAGTTGTAGTTCCCGTGACCTAATGGATAAGACGTCTGACTTCGGATCAGAAGGTTGCAGGTTCGATTCCCGACGCGGACGTTTCATTGAGAATGGACAATAGAAATAATTTCTGCAAAGGAAATTGCGCCAGACAGACAGACAGACAGACAGAGAAACAAAAGATTTTAGTAATATAGATTCAACCATCAACCCGCCTACCCCTCAAAATTAAACATGTCTAAGTTCATGGAATGTTGCTGTAATACAGCATCCAAAATGAAGAAATTGTTTGGAATATAAGAAATATGAAACTTCAAATTCCGAGCATTTAGTTTTGATGAAAATTAGTTTTCATCTATTATTAAAAAAAAAATATTGGGAAAAAATACGTAACATAATTTTATAAAGCATTCCATTTGGTAATAGTCATCAATTTCTGTGTATCTGGTGAAGTTGTCATTATTGAGATTGATGACAGGCGTTTGTGCAATTAACTGCTAACGCTACTTTTAGACGCATTCACTTATAAAAAAAAGTACTGTAGCTTATTATCCGTTCATCCAATTGCATTTTGATGAAATTTAAATTGAAGCATTTAAAATAGGTCATTTTTGTTTTCTAGCGAAAACAAAAACCACATTAATTATACTTGGACTAAGATTGGCACCACGAGCTATTGGTTGCTTTGTTACGACATCAAGTCCAAATTTTTCAATAATTGTCGTTCACAAACTTTAATAAGATTCAGGAAAAATGAGTTCGAAAAACCTAAACCACAGTCTGACCTGAAGCATACTTTCCTTAAAATATTGTATTGGTGTTTGTGGGAGAGATTTTTCAAAGGCGAAGAAACAACGAGTCAAGTTTGGAACTGAACTGAATTATTTATTAAATAGAAAACATGGGTTTTTATAGATTTTACAAAGTTGAATTTCATTGGATAAGTAATTAAAAATACATATGATTGGACAAGAGCATAATGAATTTAAATTAACTAATTAAACGGCTGTAAAGGAAAAGAATTTAAAAATAAACAGAACATCAGTAATTGGGAAAAAAACGAATGATTTAAAATAAATAACGGTATAGATGAAAATGAATAAAATACAGATAAATAGGAATAAATAATTTCTAAAAACATTTACATATAAACTGTTACAATATTATTTCTTTAGATAGAGAAGTTATGAAAAAGACAAAACGAAAAGCTCAAATTTATAGTTATAGTAAATACATTGAAGACAAACAGTACATTATCTGAAAACTTTGTTATTTTTTGAAAAAAAAATAATAAATCCCTATAAATTGTTTAAATTGCATAATTACAATGATACCAAATATCGCGTAATGGATTAAGGATTCCATATTCATTGTTTATGACAGTGAGATCTTGACATAGAAACAGTATATGGATTACATTGGCATTGTTGTCTAAATCGGATAAACTTTAATCTTCGTAAACTGCGTGGAATGGATTAATGATTTTTTCCTCATTGTTTAAGACAATGTTTTAATGAGATATTAACAGAAATAAACTAGAAACCCATTGTTTACTTTTTCTAGGGGAGTTTTTGTTTTTCTTCTCGCACTAATTTCTCTGCATTTGGAAAAGTTTTCAAACATAAAAATTACATCATCCTTGAATATGCACACTAAATTTCAAGAAGATTCAGATCCAAATTATTAAGGGGAGACACAAAAACAAACGCTGACTGAATGAGTCTATTGGGAACAAGGATTAAAAAAAAAGACTGAAACATGCATAGTATTTATACATAATAGATATTTTTACGGCAAAAATATTTATTAAAACTCTTTACATGTTTCGTAATATTTTTCTTACATTTTGAAAAGAGAGTTATAAATTTGGAAAATTAATAAATAAAAAGTGTAAAATTTAAACAATGAACAAAAAAAGTATCAATACCACATACCAAAAATTTTAACAGTAAATTACAAAAATAGTAAATGAATACAATAATAAACCAACCAGATAAAAAATAAAACACAATCACTTGACAGTAGAAATATTAGTTAAGAAATAAATTGTAATTACAGAAATAATGTAATTTTTGGTAGGATTTTTTTTTTTTATGTTATTATCTTAGTGTTATGCAAATACCTTTTCAGATTAGTTGCTACGTAGACAGGCAGAGTACCAGCGACTCTATTGCGAATGGGCATCAGTTGATGCATCCTATCTTCCTTTCCTATCTTGCGTTCTTGCCATCTATAATGCGTTAACATTCCTTTTCTTTTTCTATTCGTAGTTCTTAACATATCTGCTTTATAATGATTTCCTATTCTTCCTTTAAGAAGAGACGAAAACTAGAATCTTCAAACAAATACAGTTACAATGAAGTTATTTCCAAACAACTTCATTGAAATTAAATTAAAACACTGCATTAAAGTGTTCCACTACAGGCCCTTGTAGACCCTTGGGGTTCGCGGGAGATAAGGCTCCCGGCGTTTCATGACCAACAGAACTAAGGTGAGCTAGAGTGCTTCGCCCGACGCCCACCCACCTTTAACCCCTCATAATAACTGGGGCTGGGTGAATCTTAGAACCTGTATGGATGAGAATTCAGCGTGGAAAAACTCCCGCTCTCCGCCAGGGGTCGGTGGTCGAACCCGATTCCTCCAGGCCGTACCCGAATTACTTCATTATTTAGGCTAAAAATGAAAATTTTCTAATATTTAATTGCAATTTGGGGGTGGAATCAGTTTATGTGAATCCTGTTGCTCCCGTAATAACTCCTTGTATCTCTGAATGGATGTTCTTAGAAGTTGGTATGGATTTGAAACTTAAAGATGATCTCTCTTTAATATTTGAAATCTTTTCCGAAACAGGTCCTTACCGAGAAATTAGCACGAGAAAATGATAAAAATTCCCGTAGAACACCATTAGAATCTTAACAATGGATTTCTATTAATATCTCATTGCCTTAAACAATGAAATCCTTAATCTGTTGCAACTCGGTTTGGACAGTACTGCGGATTCGTATACTATTTATAATTAGTAGATATTGTAATATGAATACAACATATAGGCTTTTCGTTTCGACGACTTTAATTATTTATTTTTTGTTCTAGTTAAAAGTTTCAAGGAAAGCGGGCTTCATATTCTTTGGAATACTGTTTGGAACTATACTGTCTGCTCAATTGAAAGTGGACACCTGTGGTATAGAACAGACGCTTTATTTACTGTGTGTCTAATAGCACGTACTGTGGCATTTTGCCCTAAGCACAGAATCCACATGCCGTGGCATGCTTTCCACCAGTTTCTGATAGCAAGCAACCGGTATTTTTGTCCCACTCCTCCTTCAAAGCCTGCACAAATTGGATGCGTGTTGCGGTCGAATCCGGCACTCCAATTCATCCCACAGATGTTCAATAGGGTTGAGGTCCGGGCCACTGAAGTTCCTGAACAATTATCTCCGGAAACCAGGCGCTGACAAGGGCCTTACGGCACGGCGCATTGTCGTGCTGGAACACAGATGGCCCTTCACCGAATTGCGACCACAACGTAGGAAGCATGGAATTGTTTAGAACGTCCAGATACTGTGTGGATGCCATGTTCCCCTCGATCACAACCAATGGACCACGTCCAAACCAGAAGAAACACGACCACACCATCACACCACCACCGCCAAACTTCACTGTTGGGATGACACACTCGGGTAGCAACCGCTCCCCTGGCAAATGCATACCTAGATGCGCCCATCCGATCAGTAGTGTGTGAAGCGTGATTCGTCGCTCCACATAATGCTCTTCCAGCAGTCCATCGATCTTTTTGAAATTTGCATGCACATTTATGGACAAAAGTTAATTTAACTTTTGAATTTGAAAATAAGAAATTTGAGCATGGAGATGACACTGTTTCTGTAGAAGTGAAACAGTGAATTCAGCTAATGCCTAACAAAGCTTATTAATCTCTTTAATTAACCCACCCTCCTAGCCACATACTATGGTTAAGGTTAATTGGATTTAGCTAACTAAATAGATTTTAATGAATTTAAGTAGTTTTACGGAGAATTTGAAGGTGCTGGTTGCATCCGGCAGGTTAAGTTTAAACATAAAGATTTACTTATACTGTTTATAATTTAAATTTTTTAACAGTGCAGGTATGTAACAATTTTACAGGACCCGTTGGTTGATTACATCCAATGGAAAACTTTTTAAACTGCATGTTAAATCTTTTATAATTAATAATAAAGATTTTTTTTTTCTCTATTGTTCTCACGAAAAACAGAAAAAAAGAAAGAACATGAAAGTTGAGAAAAATAACTTTCAGTGTCGCGAGACATTAAAGATGTTGTTCCATAAAATTTGTTTTTTATTTTTTTTCTAAAGTCGTAAAAACGGCAGAAACAGAAAGTCTCCGTTTTACTTTGAAATTGTATCTGCCGAATACAAATAGAACAAAGAATGATTGAAAGAAATAAGTAAACAAAATTTGCAATTTTCTGAAGAAAAAAAAATAATTGCTTAAATCTCGTTAATTTTAATCACATCAAATCGTGTGCAAATTAATGGATTACTAAATGGATTAAACAACGTTCTCTCGGTTTCTAACGTTTTTTTTTAGAGATTTTTTGTCACTTCTGCGCGTATAATATCTTGACAAGGATCCACACAGAAAAAAATTTCAAATTCTAAAATTTGTCCATCTCTTGTCTTTGCACGCTAAATTTCAAGAAGATTTACTTAGCAGTTCAAACGTTATTAGCCAAAAACACACACCCATGTACATAGGATGTGATACGATTCATTTTCGTAGGAAAGTACATTAGTAAAAAAACTCCGTAGTAATTTTAGAAAAGGAAGCTTCAAGTTCTTCAGGAACTTTGTTTTTTACCAGCATTTATTTGCTCACACTGTCTGGTTTCAAATCGTGTAATCAATTTTTAAGTCACTTCCCATCGGCCAATCATCTAGAAATTTTGCACACTTGCGTAGGTCTGACAACAATACAATAATACAAAATAATAGGGATGGGTAGGTCGTGAACGAACTAGTTCAATAAAAAGAACTATCTCAAAAGAACTAGTTCAGTAAAAAGAACGACTTTGCCCATCTCTACAAAATAATATACTGATGTATTAATATATCACATTAATGTACATTAATATATTCCGCCAAGGCAACGCGTCCTTCCGTGCGTCATTACTAAATAAAAGCGTGGTTTTTTTAAAAGTTTTTTTCTTTAATTTCATTATTTTTACTTGAACTCGCTTAGTTATCTGATTTGTTTTATGTTAAGCCTTCGCTATTTTACAACGAATCTAGAATTGAGAATTGCTTTTTTTTATTTTTTCCAATGCATAAATTTCAACGAGTGTTTTAGTCATAATTTTAAATATTATGTAAAAAAATGTAGAATAAATACTAATAATAATAATTAATAGACGTTGTTAAAAATTGTCATTAAAAGAAAGACAAAACAGATACCGGTACTAACTTTCCAGGATTAAGCAATGGATCACCCCAATTTGACGTCATTTTTACACTTGGAGAATCGCAGCACAGGAAGCCTAGAAGAGAAGCCATTTTCTTTCAAGACCTGTCATCCGATAATTTGAGTTGTTCTCACACTCGCCAGATGGTGGGACTTGTAATGCCCGTTTCTTTTATACGATGAATCTGATAATGAATGAAGCTGTGATCGAATTCCAAATGTAAATAGAAAACAAAACCATCGAGGTTTGAACTGCCAGAGCTTTTTACCTTTTTTTAAGTGCGTGCTATTTTGAGTTTTTGCTCCTAGGATTGTTTTGTTTGTTTTTCCCTAATAAACTTCCAATTTTATTTCGAAAGAAAAGCAAAGAGCGGCAATCAATTGTTCATTGCAACATCACTGTAGCAGAACATCGTTTTATTTGTAGTTTTTATTTAAATTATTGCAAATATCTAGTAGCACGTGTTTCAACCGTTCCCTCGCCCCCATCCATTTATTTATTTTTTTAATTACAGATGGAAACGTGCAATTGTCAGCAGTTCAGATGTTTATTGAAATCGGACATTGTACTCGACAGGTAATTGAACAGCCAGGACGTGCCCATATAAGGCAAAACAATATTCATGGCAGTGACCTTAGATACACTACAACTGCAGTACAACTCTTAGCTCGTAATATAATTGCTAGCGCTGTTTTATACTTTCCTTCAGTCCAAGCAACAAAATTATTTTTTACTTTAACTGTGCAACCTAAAAAGAAAAGAAATACGAAGTCCTACATAATTGTCATCTGTGTAATTAAAACCTCAAAACATATCGTTACACGAATCACATGAAAATAATGTTATTCTGAATTATGGAATAACTGGATGTGATGATATTCCATTTTCACCTGGTTTTTATGCCGGTAGTTGGGGGCTTTTCGTTTCGATTCCGTATGACCAGTCTTCGGGAATACGGGTCTGAAATTCACCGGAAAAACAAACAAACAAAAAAAATAGCTCCGTGAACACGTGCTCAAGATAACGTAATTAATCTGTTCGAAAACCACTGCACGAGGCCATTGTGCAATTTTACACCTGTTACAATGATAATGAAAACATCAGATTCGTCTCCATTCGGCGACGGAACTGTCTATGGGGGCCGAACGTAGGTAAAGTAGATATAAAATTTGAGCTTTTCGCAATTTAGGAGGCTTTCATTTACTTGAAATAAGTGGTTTCATTTACAAAAAAAAAAATATTGGATAATTTTTACTTAAAGGAAAAAAAAAAATCATCTGATAGGCTTCGTTTTTTTCCGATTCTTCCGCCCCAATCCAGCACTTGAAAGGGAATTTCCTGGCTAGTTTCCTGTTGTTATTTTAATACTAACGTTCTTTTGTTTCTTTCTAATTAAAATGAAGCACGATTCGAAATCCATTTGCATCAGAATCCACAGTCGCTTCATTGCTTAGGGATTGTCAATAGAACTCGTCAGTTTGTGAAATTAGCACAAAAACTGCGACAGGTTAGTTCGATTACAATTTGTCGAACAGAGAAGCTCGGTTTTATTTGCCTGGATCTTACAGTGAATAAGTTAAGTTTCGACTTCGGTTGTTACTAAAGATTACAAGAGCTTAATTTTACGGTAGGTCTTAAAATAATTTGTTATTTCTTTTCAGTTCTAAATATTTCCATTTTCTCTGAGACCTTTTAATAGTTATAATTTAAAAAAAAGTAAATTAAATTATTATTTTAATAATTTAAATATCATAATTTATTATTTATGTATATAATTTATTAAGATATAATTATTAGCGTCTTTCTGATTTCGTTCATTTTATTTTCTTAATGTTTTATCTTAAAACGGAAATATTTAGACTTGACATGTTCTGCATGATTAATTACATACGAAAGATTTACATCCAAGTATAACTGAAAATAACTAGAGGGAATCGTATAGTTAGTTATTAGTTTTATCAATTAACCATTCAGTTAATAAATTTCTCCTCCTTGAATCAGTAAAATTTAACTATTTTAGCTTTTATTTTTAACTAGCTTACTGTATATAAATTTGTACCGTATGTAAAGATAATACAGTAATCAATCTACTAGTTTAATTACAAATAGTTGGAGTTCACTGTTATATTGTTGGCAGTTAATAGGATTTTTTGATGGTCGTTAATTTTTTTTGTTCTTAAAAAAATAAATAAATAAAAGTTTTTGTGTTTATTTCTATTGAAAGGCAAAACGTTTCCTATTAAAACTTAGTCGATCGATTTCTGGTATTTTTTTTAAGCAGACGGTTTCTTATCTATTTCTTGGTAAACCCGATAATAGCTTAGACGAAGCCACGATAACAATTATTACTACAGTAAGATAACAAAATGATCGTCTAGTATTCTACGATTAAAAAGTTATTATTATTATTTTTAATGGATTTAGATAACACGAAACGATGTTTTGCGATAGTGCAGTTTTACAACCGACCGTCACGGAGCGGGGGAGAGATTGAACGAAAAAAGAAAATATTTCAAAGAAACTCCTGACTTCCGCAATCAAAAGAGAAAATTTCGTTCAGATAAAACAAGTGTAGTATATTATGTATTGGATTGAGAGAAAGAAAAAAAATAATCAGATTGTTTCGTTTCATTTGAAATCATAAAATGATTAAGTGTTGTGAAAGTAAACAAATTAATGCTTTCAAGCAAGGTCAATAATAATAATAATAATAATAATAATAATAATAAAAATTTACAGACACAACCATACATCCCTAATCATTCCTGCACACGTCTCTACACTTGGCAACATGTGCTTTGGTCCTTGACCCGCCGTATTGTTTTTTGCTTGGGGAAATCCAAGGTTTGAAATATACAAACATAATAATAATAACATTATATCAATGATTATGATATGTTCGTTATTTTAAAGATGCTAAGATGGGCTTTTAATAAATACAGTCGGACCTCTATTTAATGAAGTCGCTAAATCCCGAAAAAAAGTTCGTTATATGGAAAATTCGTTAAATAGAGATTCACCTTTTAAAATTACTTTAAACTACATAAAACAGATTTAAAGTATATAAACAATAAATATTATTAAAAAAAGTAATAATTTTAATGACATAAAGCATACATTACCACAGGCGTACTTAAATTTTACTAATAAAGTCTGTTAATTTTGTCTTTTTTTTTTTTTTTTGAAAAAGTGTTTTCGCTCGTAGTACGTCTTGCATCTTTTCAATGCACCAAAAATCCCTTCAGGCGTATTCTCTTCAAATTATAATCCGCGATGAATTGTTTCAAATGATTTTAGCATTTTATCATCCGAAGCTTTTTTTGATTTATGCATCATGATCATTTCCATTTTCATCATCTTCATCGCAATTCATTGCTGTATTGTTTTTATTTTTCAAAAATAAAAAATAGATACCACAAAAAGTTTGTCAAATAGAAAATGCACTTCGCTATTTGGAGGTTATTTTACGAAGAAATTAGCAAAATGTTCTGGGTTCCAAAGAAAAGTTCGCAAAATAGAGAAATTCGCAAAATAGAGGTTCGTTAAATAGAGGTCCGACAGTATTATGTAAATAATGAATAAGTACGCCCTATCTTTGACCCTGATAAATTAATTGTTCTTCCTTTTGTATATACATTGGCCCCTTCATTAAGAAAGTTACTTTGTAAAAACAATTTTAAGGTTTCCTTTAAATCCAGCAATACTGTAAAACATAATATTAAGGAAAAAAAACAAATAGCAAGGTGATGAATAAATGTGATGTTATTTATGGATTACGATGTTTTAACAATACCTGCCTACATATTGGAGAGACTTCCCGCCACTTTCATAAGCGGTTACTTGAACATGACCGAGCCGTAAGAACTAGAAATAATTCCTATGCCCCTGTAAGGCATTGTGGGGCATTCTCTCATAGACTCATTCTGGAGGAGGCTATTATTCTCAGGCATGAGGTAAACATTTTTCGACGAATGTGCCGGGGAAGCATGTTAATTTAATAAAAAAAAAAATCAAGAATCATATAACGATGGTGGCGCAGCTTAGCCACTGCTGCTTTTGCGCCATTAAAACACCAACAAACAACAACAACAACAATATAACGATGGTCTTTCGGTCAACGATATGGCACTATGTAATTGCCATAGCGCAAGTTCCGCAAATAAATACAGTAAAACCTCGTTAAGTCGTCACTCAAGGAACCGAACATTTTTGACGACTTAAGCGGAGTGGGCATTTTTGAAAAAAAAAAAAAAAAACACTGAAATACAATATTTTTATGAATTGTTGTAGGATTCGGTGAGAAAAACAAGATTTTCAGAAATCAATACATGCAAACGAATGAGTGGAAAATAAAAAAAAAACAAAAACACATTTTATACTTACCACATTTTTTTTTCTTTACTGGCATTAAAATAATCCAACAGTGTTGATTGATGAAGGTGCTGATTACTGGTAACAATTCGAAACACTTTGTAATGAAATGGAACTCCAACTTTTGTGCACATAGTTAATCGTATTTAAAACCGAAACTTCTAGCTTTTCGTTCCTATCCAAGGCTTTTATCATGTCCTTTACAAGCATTTTTTTGTACTTTCGTTTAAAGTCAAGAATTATCCCTTGATCAAAAGGCTGAAGAAGTGCAGTTTCATTTGGAGGAAGAAAAACAATTTCGATCGCTTTTAAATTTTCGGGGCTTACTCGATATGAAATGAAATCACACTCAGTAGCGGTCAAGAAAAACGTCTACTCTTGACAAGAGTCGCAGCGAGAAGTGTGTAATTTCCCAAGTTAATTTCCCACGTGAAAATTCCCCGTAAAGGCTAGGCTTTCTTAAAGTGAAGGGGCGGGGCTGAAAAGATAGCAGGCAAAATTCAGAATAAAGATGCTTTTCGCCATTTTTGAGGGTGACGAGTTATACGGAGTAGAATTAAATTTGGTGACGAGTAAAAGAGGGTTAATTTACATTATTGTCTATGAGACCTTGTCGGGACCAAAAGAAAACGACGACTTAAGCGGAGTGATGACTTATCCGGGTGACGACTTAACGAGGTTTTACTGTATAGGAAGAATTCCAGTATTGGTTAAGGTAATTGTTTAAAATATTTTTTTTTCCAGTTCCCTCCTTTTATTTGGGGTTACGAGATTAATTGTCTCCCAACTTAAAGTCCTCCTAGCGAAAGAATGACTCTGACCTTGAACTACAACAATGATCTCTTAATCATTCCAGGACTGAAGTTTGTATAGAGAAACTATTCACAATCGCCAATCAGAAGCCAAGCACTTTCCCGCCATAAACACTGACATATACAATCGATTCAAATTCTACTATTGCGACATCTGGTGGCCACGGTCGTTCTTTGGTTTGCCCGAATATAGTCACTTGTTTGAGGGTTCATTGTTGTGTATTTAATCTACCGAGCCATTTTTATTCGTAATGAGAAAGCATAGCGTTGATTACTGCGAAACCGGTAAATAAATTTTTAAGGTTTTTTTAAATCTTTTTAGTGTGTTCATATTATCTTAGGTCATGAGCTACTACACACGTACTGTTTTATTGACATCAATCATTGTTGGATTGTGAATCATTTAATTGAATACCATCAAATATTTTATCACGACAGAGACTTAATCATGATAAAAAAAAAAAAAATCATGATATTCAATTATGGTATCTCTTTGATTTTGTCTTCTGTGATCTTACCTCTCATGTTGCAGATCCTAACACTTAAGTTTGTTCTGTAAACCCTATAAAAAATACTTATTTCTTTGAAGAAATGATTGAACCGAGCACTGTTCAAATGACACTTAAACACTATTTACAACTCGGGCACTGCAGGCGCAGTTACACAAGATGCCGTTTGCCAAAAAGGGTTTTTTCACGTTTTATTATTATTGTGTAGTTTTGTTGCTCTGATGAAGTCATCGTTTTCACGATAATTTTAACAACAGACTCGTTGGTGATATTGAACTATAGTCTAGAATTCTCGGAAATAGAAATTGCTCAATGATATGGTTTCACATTACAACAACAAAAAATTTGCTCCGTAATATTTCTTTCTTTTTTTAAATTATATTTTTTCTTATAAATTATAAAACTCCCTCTAAATGCAAACAGTGGAAACAAATGAAATATAAAGTGTAATGTTTCGGATCTATTATTACGGACACAAAACGGTAAAGTTTACGCTTCATTTTGGTATTATTTTCTTAAGAATACTGTGTAGGCCTAAAATATTTTTCAAATAGTTACAAACAATAGAAACTTTTCATTTTAAGCAGAAAAAAAAAAAATTACCATTAATTACTTGAATTCTTTAAAATATACTAATTTGGATCGAAGCGCAATTAGCGAATCACAAAAAAGGATTAATACTCTTTATTAGATAACACTGTTTGATTACTTGGAATTCTTTGAGAATTTTTAACCCTTTCTTGCTCTGACTTCTAAATAAGGACCACACAGAAAAAACTTAAAACATTAGATTGTCTCTTTGATTTTTAGATATGGATGCCAGGCTTCAGGGAGATTCATCAAAAGTTTGTTAGGAGAGGAAACTTACATGAATGATTATCAATCCAAAAAATTCACGATCCTACTTAAATACATTATGATGTGAGAATAAAATTTCAAAGTAATATGAAGTTTATTCCAAAAAAAAACAAAAACATTATATATATCTATATAAACATAAAAGTTATTTATAACCACTGAATTAATATTTGTAGGGTGCTCCTTTTGTTTTCAGTAGACATAATGTTAATCAAATCATCAGAGTTGTTCTAATCCGATTTTATACCACTTACCTATCAAAGTAAACCGTCAACGTACATTAATTTGTGGTTTTCAAACGAGATTGCTGGACCTATCCTCCAACCACTTCACAGAATATATTTTGCACAAAACAATAAATAATGCGAAGTTTATTTGATGGCGTAGACTGCCTATGGAGGCAGATCTCCTTAATATTCTGTGAGGGAATCATGAAAGGTCCTACTTCCTTATTAATGTATCACTGAGTCGTGTTGTTTTGTTTGTTTATGTGTGTGTTCTTCTAATAATTGTTGAACCGATGGATAAATCTTCTTGAAACTTGATATGTATATTTAATGACTAGAGACTTTCTGTCTTTTATATTTGAAATCTTTTCCAAGTGGGTTTTAGATGACAAAAATCCCACAGAAAAGCACTTGGAATCAAAACGGCCATTTTCTATTGATGTCTTAAACAAAACTAGTCGGCTACCCGTCGCTTCGCTCCGGAAGCCTCGCGTATGTAACGGAAAACAATTTGTTATTTATTAAAAAAACACACACACACAAATTGCATCAAGTAAAATAAAACTAAAATTTTTTTAAAGTTTTTTTTTATTTTAATTTTTGATGTATATATTCTCTCAATTCACGACTGCTTTTAGAATCAGCGTGTGAATCATATATCTGTGATATATTTTTATTTTTTATAAAGATTAGAATGTAATCCTTGTGGTCTAATGCTTAAGACGTCTAACTTCGGAGCAGAAGGTTGCATGTTGGATTCCAGTAGATAACTTGTAGAAATTATTTCTATTTTTGTAAATTACAATAATTGCACCAGACCGAAAGAGAAATAAAAGATTTTCGTAATATAGATACAATTTTCAGTCGCTTTTGAGCTACAAATAGTGAGCTTTCAGTATTCTACTTAATAGAAATTGTGCTTCTTTCTTTCTTGAGTCTCTTTTTTTTATTTCCATTAATACTTTACAGTGGTTTTTGAGTTAGAAATAGTGATTGTTTTTGAGTAACGAATAGCGATTTTTCAGTATTCTACCTAATAGAAATAGTGATTATTTTTTTTTCTGTTCTTTTTTATCCAATTCCAATTGATACTTTTCAGTGGTTTTTGAGTTACAAATAGTGAAAATTATCTATATCTATTAGCTAGGCCATCAGATTGTTCGATATAGATATTTGAAGAAGCGATTTCAGATGGACGTTAGTTGATATAGATGATAAATGAAGATCATAGCTTGTATACGAAATTCTTCGCAACAAATTGATTGTGAGTATTCTTTAGAGTGAAGATAACCAAATTCTGTTGAATTGTGACTCAAAGACCTAAAGTTGTATGTGAGTTAAGACAACGTTTTCCAATTATATTGTAGTGATTTTTATATTTATTGTATAGTTTTATCATAATTTTATCCTTTTGTATTCTAGTTATTCCGTTTTTCTGTATTTTAATCTCCATTATTTAATTCCTTCGTTGATTTGTTTATTTTTGAATTTTAACGGTTGTGGCATCTTTTAATTCACTTTTATTTAAATCACAACGGTTTAAAAACCCGTTGTGATCACATGGCATTTAAAGCACCCAATCAATTTGTAAATGCCACAACCAATCATATCCTTTTGTACATAGCCTATTTAAACACATGTAACCTGTAAATAAACAGTTGTTGTTAGTTCTTGCTTTCAGTTCAGACGCAGCTTTCAGTCTATACTTATTTACTCCCACTACGATTTTACCAGCT
>JAFIDM010006943.1:60160513-60190480 GCA_023159025.1 Thereuonema tuberculata
CGGTTGTGGCATCTTTTAATTCACTTTTATTTAAATCACAACGGTTTAAAAACCCGTTGTGATCACATGGCATTTAAAGCACCCAATCAATTTGTAAATGCCACAACCAATCATATCCTTTTGTACATAGCCTATTTAAACACATGTAACCTGTAAATAAACAGTTGTTGTTAGTTCTTGCTTTCAGTTCAGACGCAGCTTTCAGTCTATACTTATTTACTCCCACTACGATTTTACCAGCTGTAAACACACCACAATATGGCAACTTTATTTAGAGTTTGTCCTTGAGCTTTATTGATAAATATCGCATAAGAAGGTCTGATCGGAAATTGTTTTCTTGTGAAAGTGAATGGAAGTAGATTACCGCGTGGTTCCATAGACATCCTATGGATGAAAACAAAATCTCCTTTGTGAGTTCTGTTATAATTTCGGTTTCTATGAGATCATTATCGAATGAACAGCATTTAAGTTGAGTTCCATTGCAGTATGCAAACTTGGGATTGATGTTTCGCAACAATATTATTGGAGATCCAATCTTCAATGACAAACGATGTTGAGGAATTCCACTGAGATTCAATGCGTTCAGACACTCGGGCATAAAGAGATGTTCGTGTGGTGGATTATCAGAAGTGTCAATTTTATTCGCACTTGTATTGTATGCTCTGTAGTCTCTCCTTGTATTCTTAGACTTATCATTCGATTGATGTTATCGACACTCTCGTTCATCTCGTTTATCCAATTCCAATTGATACTTTTCAGTGGTTTTTAAGTTACAAATACTGATTTCTTAGTATTCTACCTAATGACGTACTGCGTCTTTCTTTTTTGACTTTCTTTTTAATTACAATTGTTACTTTTCAGTCAAAGTCAGTTCAGTTTTGACAGATAAGTCAAAAAAGCAATATGGAGAGAGTTGAAGTCCCCATGGCCTAATGGGTAAGATGTCTGACTTCGGATCAGAAGGTTGCAGGTTCGATTCCTGTCGCGGATGTTTCATTGAAAAAATTCTTTCTATTTTTCATTCTCACAGAAAACTGCGCCGGACAGACACACAGACAGACACACAGACAGACAGACAGAGAAATAAAAGATTTTAGTAATATAGATTCATACAATAATTTACGCTTGGGTTGATATGATAAAAATTATAAGTTTACTACGGTTGAAAAAAGATGAAAATCGTGGGTTATGGATTACTACTTCCAAGTATTCTCAGTGACATCTATCGGAAAGCATCGTAACTAAATCCTATATTTCTGCAAATCGAGAGCGATATTTTCGATTTTGTTTTGTAAAATATAAAATATCGCTCTCGACTATTTGCATCTTTAACGTATTATTATTATTATTTTTATATTATTCACATTTTTTTATAAATATCATCCATATCCAAAAAAAAAAAAGCTTCGAACGTGGAAAATGAAATGTCGCGCGGGCGACGAAAAATGACCGATCCCGTCGATTGTGGCTCCAATTCGATTTTCGCTCGTTGGCAATTCTCTTCACAGTCAAATCGAACAAATTAGTGGCAATAGCAGCATAGCATAGTAATTCAGAAACACGTATTCCATTATCCTGACTCTTACATTAGTGGAAAACGTTTCAAATTTTACTTCAAGCTTGGCTGTGCAGGCCTTACAGTAACCTGTTCTTATGACGCCGCCATTTTGCTTTTTGCAGCAATGAGTTCCAGGATCAACTAAGTGCTCGTTTATTTTTCTTATAAGAATTCTTCTTTCTCTGAGCTTACTACAATTCGATCTGTACAACTTAAGTAAACATAACATTTAAAGTAATTTTTTCATATACATATAAAGAAAGAGAAATTTAAAGGAAAGTGGGCTTTAAGTTCTTTGAGGAAGGAGTACTTGTTGGATGATACTTGTTGAAACTATCGACAAATCCCTACATAAATAGGAAAAAACTGTATTTAAAAGGAGCAATAAATATTTTGATTGGATATTTTACGATGGCCCGAATAGTTCCCACATTTTGAACCTCACCTGAAATATGTAGCACATTCTGGAATCTCATTTCAAAAAAGGACCCGAAGTCTAGTGAACACATAAAATAGTGAACAAATTGTTGACCGAGTACAAAAAAAAGTTGGACACCAACTGGACCTTCTTTATAGACACAATATGTCATCGACTATACACATGTTATAGTCCCTTTCAGATTCTGTAGACAATTAATTATTAAAGTGGCTAACTATAACAAGCATATTTTCTTTACATTAGATTACTATAATAATGGCTTTTTGTTATTATTAATTGTTTTGGCGATTTAACAGAAAGGAAGCAAACGTCACTGGGGTGAATGTGGGTGGCAGGGAAGCCAAGCCCCCTCCCCCACCTGAAGGTGCATGGCTTCCCTGCCACCCACATTCACCACAATCAATCAATCAAACTTTTAATAATTATTATGTGTAATTAATAATTAATATTATCATTTATTTCAATTTAAATAATAATTATTACACGTTAATTAAATTAGAAATACGGGAATTAAGATGTCAACTACATAAGTCATATCTAGAACTATACAATTCCGAACGGACTAATAATTGAGGCAAATCGTAATAATAAAAAATGTTCTATTGATGGAGATCTTTCCTTACATGTATATCTTATCGCTATACAGGGGTGAGGCAGATCTGCGCATTCTCCTTTAAGTTTTATAATTCAAATTAAAGCACAGAAACATAGAATGTTTTTGAATTATCCATAGCTTTTAGTTCATTACTTGTTTGTCGTTTTGAGCCAAAAAGTTGATCTTTGATCCGTCCCCATATAAAAAAAAATATCGCAGTGGTGTGAGGACATGTTTAGCTTTCTACGTTTACTTGTACATTGTAAATGTAAATGTGCAAATAGTAGAAATTTTCCATTTTATGAAAAAAGAAAATTAAATCCGATCCATATCAAAGTGCGCGCAAATTAGTGGATTGCTAAGAGGATTAATATTTCACTGTTAGACATCAGTGCTTCAGTTCTAATGCTTCTGTATGGGGATTTTTCTAATCTTCGAGCGTTAATATCTTAATCAGGATTCACATAAAGAAATCAAATATAAAAGGTTAGATCGGTTCTAATCCTTGATATGTCATGTTTCAAGAAGATCCATCCAGGGTGGTTCAAAAGTTATTAAGGACATACGCACGCGTTGACTGTCTTATAATTAAGCCTAACTTTCGTTGGAAGATAGGCTAAAAGATTCAGATATGGAGATAAACAAAGGTTAGAAATTTTTTTTATTAATCATTACAGGGTGTCCCATAAGTCTTGATCCATTGGGTCAAGAGCACAGTGCTGTTGAAACCACATTGGGGAATTCGCTTCTGGGTTTAAGATTGACGGTAATTCTTCCTCTTGGAGCGTTGTCAAGTATTTCGGTCCCGTCACAGTCTGCTGAAAAAAAAGAAGGGGCCGATAATTCGAACATTCCTTATCCCACACCAAGCCATGAGGTGATCGTCACCTTGTGCCTTGGAAACCTGCATTCAATGGGGGTTTTGTGGTGACCAGTAACGTGTGCTTTGCTTATTCACCTCCCCGTTAACGGAAACTCGACCTCGTCATTAAACAGGTTAGTAAGCGGAGAAGTGGGATTAATCTCGCAGTGCTGCAGAGCCCAATTGTAGAATTCATCTCTCCGTTCGGGATCATCCTCACTTAATGTTTGTAACAACTGCATCTTGTACGGATGCTGCTTTTCAGAATACGTACTTTTAGGGCCCTCGTCTCTCCGGGTAATCTGCAGAGGGACTTCGTAGGGCTTTCAGAGACGTTACTAGGACATTAGAAGTTGTCTGTTCATCCGTTGATGTCCTTGGTGACCCGCTGCGAGGTTTGTTTACCACAGATCCCGTCTCCTTAATTTTAAATACTTGACAAAGCTCCAGAAGGGGATTTCCCAACCTGATTTCAACAGGACGGTGCTACGCCTCATTACACCCTGTGGGTTCAGACTTATGGGACACCCTGAATTTCAACATAAATAATCCAATTTAATAATAAATAAAAATAATAAATTATTTAGAGATTGCTAAAAATTTTAAAATAGAACTTCAAAATAGTAGCACTTAAATATGAATTAAGTTAGATTTAATCATCAAAGCTTTATTAGCAATATTAAATTATACTGTATATTGAAAAAGTATTTAAAGATATTTGTAAATTCAAACCGTTGTTTTTTTAATTCTTTTTCTTGATCTTTCCTGTTTTTTAGGTAATCCACGTCCTTTTATTATTTAATATTTCCTCTGTTAAATAAGCGTTTAGCCTTGACATGTTATTTACTTTTATAAGCATGATGATCAAATTGATTGAAAATTTTAACATCATTAAAAAAAACTTTTTTAAAGATCAAAGCAAATCACTTCCACCTCGAGATTCTTTTTTTTTAATCTACATTTGAATTACATTAGAGGTCCATTACGAGCTCAAGTAGTCCGTTACTACTACCAACTAATGCTACGGATATGTAGCTCTATATTTACCTCTATACTGAAAATTTAATTGATGTATATTTAAGAATATAGTAATTTGGTAATAATAATAAAAAGGAGTTATTTCTTTGAAGAAACTACAACGTTAAGAACTGGTTCCTTGAATTAAAAAAACTTTTTTTAGATAATTATATATTTTTTTTAATGATGTTCTAACAGTAGTTTTTAAAAATCGTATGATTTAAAAATATGTATATTAGTTTTGCTTTAAATAAATGTATAACGTAATTCTTTTAAGAATTTTTTTTTTTTTAAAGATTTGAAGAATTTACTTGAAGCATTTAGATATTCTTAAAGCCCATGACGTTTTTATAGATAGATATGATAGGTAGATAAGAATTAAAGTTTAACTTTTTTATGTAATAATGCAAAAAAAAAAAAAAAAATACTATTTCATTTGGATTTTAAGTATTTGTAATTATTTATTTATCATTTTCTTTTATGTATTTGTCATTATTTTAAGTATTTATTATTATTATTTATTATTATGAATTCAGTAATTAGCATGGTTTGAAGTTGTATTTGTGGTTTTAATATAATCGTCAATTTGCTTTTATTGTGATTAATTCCATTCTGTAATTCGTGGCCCATTTAATTAGTTGGATGAAATCGGATTGTAAGTGATTAATTTCTAAATTAAAGTGCTCATTTTCACTATCCAAAAATAAAAAATCTTCCGCGAAAGCTGTTGCGGATCCACCTGTAGTGGTTTAAATATTTAAAAAAAAAAAAAAAGTTGATTTACTTCGTAGAATGGAGGACCTTGATTGGAACCTTGAGGAATATCAATATTTTTTTATTAAAATTTTACTAAAAGAATTTTAGTTTCATCATAACCATAGTATTGTCAATACAGGTACAGTTAAAAAAAAATCTGAAAACAACAAAAACAATAAATTAAAAAGTCAAATTTTAATAGTTGATTGTTTAATAGTAAGATAAAAATATGCTTAACTTTCTAAATTTTACTTCGAAATTTTTGGAAATCAAAAATCAAAATCAAAAATGAAATAAAAAAATCTATGAAAATAGTCCGTCTGAGATCAAATAGTTGATGCAGAAGTACCACTATGAAATGTTTACGCCGTCGCACTGATTAAAAAATTGATATATACATAAGTTACTTGAAATTAAAAAAGCATATGGTTTATAAAGCCTTAGAAATTACAAATGACGGAATAAATCACGTGGCTAGAGACCAAGCTCATGCCATTGCTCGTCAAAAAAAAAAAAGGAGGTGGGCAGGGGAAAAAAAAAAATATTTATTAGCTACTATTGTGTTTATTCTTTTTTCCTTTTTTATGAATTAAATATTTTTCCATATTTTTAACCGACAGGGTATCATTATAACAAGTTGGATCACTTAAAATAAAAAATGTCTCCTTACATTTCCTAAGAAAAGGATTCTCTTCCTTGCAAATGATTTTTACTT
The DNA here is from genome assembly GCA_023159025.1 of Thereuonema tuberculata. Taxonomy (NCBI): domain Eukaryota; kingdom Metazoa; phylum Arthropoda; class Chilopoda; order Scutigeromorpha; family Scutigeridae; genus Thereuonema; species Thereuonema tuberculata. The sequence goes on from JAFIDM010006943.1 coordinate 60,166,456, forward strand.
CTTTGAAATTAATTTGATGTTGATGTGTGTAACTGTTGTATAATTGAGGTCTTTATTTTTTAAAGCGTATTCATGCTGATAAATACGCTTGGATAATTTTTGAGATGTCTCGCCAAAATATCTGCATTGTTGGTGGCTGCAAGGAATTGCATAGACTACATTTCGTGTAGATAACATTGGTTTAGGGAGTGGGCGATTATTTTGTTTATCCTTAAGAAAATTACTTATGGTTTTTTCAGTTGGAAATGTACAAATGATTTGCAATGGACGCAATACATGATTGATAGCTTTTTGTAATGGTGGATAGAATGGAATGGAAACATATTTAAATTTAGTTTTATGATTGGGTCTGTCGTTATTATAATGATTGTATGTTGCCTTGGCAATGTGTTTGTTAATAAATGACTTAGGATAATCATTTTGGCTAAAAATATTGCATATCAATTTAATTTCATTGTTAAATGCGCTGTAGTTACTGGAGATACGAAAAGCTCTATCAACAGCCATGTTTAGATTATTGATCTTAAAGGAGGTGGGGGTGTATGAATTATAATTGAGAGTTATATTTTTGTTGGTGGGCTAGCGATAAACCGATGTTTCTAATCCGAACTCACTGCGCTGTATAAAAATATCCAAAAAAGCGATGGAATTATTAACATTATTTTCTTTTTCCAACTGGAACTTAATATTAGGGTGGATATTAGAAATATGTTTCATAATATTACTTTGATATTCCGGATCGCAATAAAAGATGAGATCGTCGACGTATCTAAGATACATGTCGATTGAAATTTTGAGCTGATCATATATTAAAAACGCAGAATCCTCAATGTAAATCATAGTTATCTCAGCCAAAACAGCGGATGCAGCGAGCCCCATAATGAAGAAGTACCACTACATAATTATTATTTAGGAATTTCTCGTAATTGACAGCAGAATGATTCCTTACATTAAAACCTTAGTAATTGAATAATTTACTTGGTTTGAACGAAATAAGAGATAATGATTTGTCGGAATGTTAGTTATCAATTAAAAGGTGGTTCTACTATTTAGAATATCACTAAAATTGCAGAAGAAACATAATGAAATGTTTCTTCAACCCTACTTTTGTGAATTTGTTTTCGGAATTTTGTAAGGACTGTTCTGTATTAGAGACAGCAGAGACATTACATTTTTGTTTTATAATACTGCTGATGATATCCTGAAACAAGAAAGTCCATTCATGCAACTATGAATTTTAGCACTTGAGCCATCTTTATTTCTCCTAAAGCTAATTCATTTCGTTTATAGTTCAACATAATTCAGTTTCTATTATAAATCTTTTTTTTTTTTATTTACTATTTACATGAACCTTACAACATTGTTTCAGATACATTGAAGTTCAAACTTAATTTCCGCAACTTCAGTTGCATATTATAAGAAATTGTCTTAATTAAATCTCTTCCATTTCTAACTTTAATATTAAGTGAATTTTATCTTGCATCACCTTGAACTCATATTGGTTTAATCTTTCTGTAAAATCAATACGATTAATATACAGAATCTCTATCTAGTTTTCAAATCCTAATAATGTATTTTTAATTTGCAAAACACTAATTCATTTAAATCTAATTAAAGACTATAACAGAATTCAAACAAACTTTAATCAAAACAGTGACTTGAAAATGTAAATAAAAAAAATCTCTTCAATATTTTAAAAAAAAATTAATGATATTTTTAGATTTTTTTCTCAATTTATTCTTTCTGAGGGATTCGAAGAAAAAGGAGTTTTAGTTTGATCAATGATGTAATCCCGTCTTCTCCCTCTTAATAAATTTGAATCACTGAAAGATCTTGAAACTTCAATGCATATTTATGGACAGCATTGTTATTATCACTCTTCATGGTTGCGATGGCTTAATAGAAAGAAAGCACACTTTTTGAAATTTGAAATGACTAGTTTATGAAGAGAACAGGTGGGTGACTTTGGTGTAAATTCTTAGAATCAATTTATAATCTTGTAAAGGGAAAAAACAAAATGCCTCAAGTTCTTTTTCAGAAATGGCATTTTTTTTTTTTTTTACTGAAATTTTAATTAACTGAATTTCCTTGTTATATCAGATCCATCAACATTTAACAGAATATGTGCTAAGTGTCGGATGTCAATTATTATATTCGAAGGATGTATTTCCTTTGCAGTCATTCGTTCAATAAAATGTTATAATAGGCTTTCCGCTTCTTCTATGTCTATAAAATAAAAAATATATGGGTTGAATTAGCTTTGCTGTTCAAGGGCACGTCAAATTATCAATAGCGAATACAACATTTTGGCTCATAATAAGTAAAACATTAATTAGTCATTCATTTTCAATTACAATAATTTATAGGCTAAAATAAGTATAAAATGGCAAATGATTAAATTATAAAAGTTTATAAAAAGACATAAAATGATTAAATTGTAAAAATTAGTTAGCTTTTTTTTTACGATTATTATTGACTATTTTACTGTTAAATTGTAATTTAATTTTATTATTATATTGTTATTAAGAAAAAGAAGGAAATAAAAAAGATTATATTCAATTAATCATGAAATTCTAAATTGAAAATACATTTATACTTAAAGTAGTAATTTACACTTCCGAAACGTTTAAAATATAAAAATAAAAATATATATTCAGTATATTTCCTAAATGGCGCCAATTGTGAGGATAATTTTTTTCTCTATAGTTTGTATAGTTTTTAATAATAAGGAAATTAAAAAAAATAAACAAACCCATAAATTCCATTTCGTATTATAGAATGTAATGTTGTCTTGCAAAGAAATTGCCACTAATAAATTACCGATAAAGAACCATTGTAACAATGATTTTGTTATCCGTCGCTTGTTTTGTATTATAATTGAGACGGAATTACAGGTATCTCAGTTGTAACATGCCTGAGGGTAGATTAATTGAACATAAAGAATTGACTTAAAAGATCTGAACCAATATTCCTTCAGACTTTTTGATTTTTTTATGCTTTTCTTTAGATTTTTTTTAGAACACGAATCATGCTATGCGTTCTGCACAGTTAAAGAGCTTGTTTGAACCAAAGAAGCAATAGGCCTATGCAATTTACAAGGATTAGAATGTGTCATAATAAATATTGTTTATTTACTTATTTTTCGCACTCCGTTTACTTGCGACCAATGTTCTCGAACATTGCTGATGACCATCTAAAAGCGAAAATTTGTTGATAGTTGACTAATAGAGTTGACTAACGGTTTTCAACTTAAAATTTGAGACTTCTGTATCCCCGTTTTCTTATCGATTCTAACTATATTAGCCGGTATTTTTATATCTCCAATCACCTTCAGCAAATTCTAAGAATTTTGGCGTCATTTGACGTCGTTATTATTTTTATCATTACTAGAGGCAATGACAGTATTATAAAAATTTGTCTGAACGATAGTTCAACTATCTGGCCATAGTTTTTACCTTTGTATTTTTTTAAGGTTAGGCAACGTTTTTAAAAAATAATGTTTGGTTTATGTTCATAATTTATGTTTTTATGCAGCATGTTGTATCTCTTTCTTAGATTAAATTCTAATTGCTTACAATTTTGTTGCTACTTTCTAAATAATTTTCTTTAAAAAAAATAAAATAAAAGGTGAATTTTTGGTTTCTATGGATAACATTTAAATCCATTTATCTAAGGAATGTTTGTTTATAACATTTGATAAATTCTTTTTCTAAATTCTTTCTTTTTTTTAAATAAATTTTATATACAAAATAAAATGTTGCTGAATTGTTTCCTTTGTCCTCCTCTGGTGGGTGGGTATCTTCTGTAAAATACGACAAATCTAAAATATTCTAGATTCGTCTCAATTATTATGAGTGTCTATGGATACAAGTTTCATATTGAGTTTCATGAAATCGATAGTTTGATCGTTGGCAAATCACGCCCTTGGATTTGTCAGCAGAGGGAATCAGGAACGGCCGTTTCGTCCTTCTTAGGGACTCATCAGCCCGATCCACCCTCCTTTGATGACAAACCCAGAAAGGCGTGAAAAATAAATGGAAGTCACCTTCGCTCCTGAAAGTGACTCCCAAACAAAATAAACAACAATTAAAAAAAAAAGTAAAATGCACATGAAAAACCTGTGACCTAACAATCGTTAGGTGAATTCCATTTATTTTTCGTGCCTTTCTGGGTTTATCATCAAAGGAAGGTGGATCGGGCTGATGAGTCCCTAAGAAGGATGAAACGGCCGTTCCCGATTCCCTCTGTTGACAAACTCAAGGGCGTGATTTGTTTATTTATATGAGTCTTTGGTTTTCATTTCTTAATCATTATTGCCTCATGTTGAATTTATTTTTTGTTAAAATAGAAGAAACTTTATAGTATTGATATTTAATCAGTACATGCAGTAAATTACTCAATCTATAACAAACGTTGTCATCTAAAAAACTTACGTTATCTTACCATAAGTCTTCTTAATTCTCCCTCTTCTGGGCATTCTATATATTGAAAGGACTTCAAAATCTTCAAATAAAATGTATAAAATTACGTTATCTTATTTTTAATAATATAAAAATATGGAATTCCAACATCCAGTCATTGATAACAACATAAAAAATAAAAGCTGATAGAAACTGAAAGTGTAAAATTGGTTGGGTCTTCGAACACAAACTGATCGATTTTTTGGAGTGTAACAGATTTTAACGATAGTAAAATCAAAGGAAAGAACTAGGAAAAAAAAATACAATTATCGAAACACAGCAATTGAAATATAGCCGATTGTAGTTCACATGTGAAAATGGAAAATTGGTAAGAATCTGTCAGATTATTACCTGTCTGACTTTAACATTGAATAATTACGTTTTAGAAATAATAACATCAACAACAATAATAATAATTGTTTTAGGACAATTCATATTCTACGACATTATTTGGACGATGTTTAGGTTCTTAATTAAATTATTGAGCAAAAATTGCGAATTAAATATCGTTTTGATTATGTTCCTGATTATGGGGGAAAAATTTTGATATATTTTTTTTTTTAACCTATTAACTCTTGTTTGGATTTACTACTACTATTAATAGTAAATAGCAATAATAATAAGAGATACATAGCTTCCTCATAAACATAGTTTCTTCTTTCTCTGCCCTCACGTTCGGATGCAAATATGTGTAATAATATTTTATAGCCAGAACGTCTTTCCAAAACTTTTTCTTCCCATCTCTGACTCTTTCTTAACCTTATGATTAGTTTCATTACTTGCATAAAAAGGACAACGCTGGTTCATTATTTAATTTCAAGCCTTTCTTTTTTAGATCACAAAATGCGGCAAAAATTCATTTGCGATTTCATTTCTTTGTACTAAGAATTTGTACCAAATGTTTGAATTGGTCATAGCTGCCGATTACTCCCTCAGATTCAAAAAAACGTTTTTGTACTGAATGACTCGGAGAGAAAAGTGACAAAGAGTTCATTCCGGACATTTAGGCACCATTTAGCAAGTTGCAGATGAAGTCGGATTTGAAGTCTCTTAAATTTCGCACGTATTGTTGAAGGATTTAATTGTCGCCAGATGGCGCTTGTGATATACATATTTAAAGCGGAAAATCTGCTGCATATAAGAAGCATGTGATTTGAGGAATTGGTTACTCTAATTGGAGTGTGGTCCATGGAAGTCGATGTTGAATCCGAGTTAACTTTTTTGTGACATTTTTCCTATACGAGTTTAAAGCGGGACACCATGAAGCAGAGGCAGTTCGCAACATCAATACAGCATTTGTACAAGGCACAGTGAATGAACACTTGACACAACGTTTCTCGGAATGTTCTCGTTCCGAGAAACTGGGAATTCACTATCCACTAGTGTTCCGAAATATGACAAAGATAAAGTAAAGAAGATGGATAAATGGTTCCTGCATGAGATGACAGAACAGCACAAAAAAGCCGATTGGATGTTTGCTCTTCTCTCAAACGAAGGACATTTTGAAGCTCGTATCACGTATGATAAGAAATGGATACTGTGTGACAATCGGCAACGTTCAGAGCAATGCTTGACCACGATTAGGCTCTGAAACACATCCCGAAGTTTGCACTCCATTCCAGAAATACGAATGTCACTGTTTGATGGTCTGCAGGTGTTTCACTTCTCCTTCTTGACCAAACAATAATGGCGGACAGGTAACAACGAACATGATTTTATTCACGGAAAATTGTCGACCAGATAGCCGACAAAAATCAGTCTTCAAGGGCCCATACTTCTCTACGATGACTGAGACTACACGTTGCATGTCAGACGATCCAGAAGATGCAGCAGTTGAGTTACGAAACCTTAGTTCATCCATCTTATTCACTAGATCTGTTCCCTACGGACTGTCACTTCTTCAAGCGTCTCGATACCTTTTGAACGGGTAGAAAGTTCAATCAAACCTCAGTTGAAATCGCATTTCAATAGTTTCACGTCCTGTAGCTCTTAGTTTTTTTCGCGATAGCATACAAAAACTTATATCGCATTGGCAAAGTGTATTGCTGCTGGAAGTGATTATTTTGATTAATAAACTTCAATGATTTAATAAACTTTTTGATTGAAGTTTATTAATCAAAAAACTTCAATTCGCACCTAATTGTGGGTGTTTGAAGTTTCCATCCATTTTCCGACATTTCATCTGTTACAACATGTATTATCCGGTTTCGTCCAGGACATGTTGGAAAGCAAAGAATTGTTAATGTGGCTCGTAAGTCACTATTTAAATTTATTGTAGACTGTGCTTCATTTGTAAGAACTGTTAGGTTTTTAAACAATTTCAAAAAAAATAAAATAAAAAGGAATTATGAATTTAACTCATACCCATACCTGAACTAATATATCATATTAATTAAAGAGTATTTATTTTGAACTTATGAAATTACATAAAGCAAAAAAATAATAAGCTTTGAATATCAAAATGTTGCAAGAAAAGTCATGAAAACATACAACTTCAAAAAACGGCCGTCTCAAGTGCCTGTTCACACGAGAATGCTCACGCACAATCCTGCCCTTACCATTTACGCCCCCCCCCCCTCCCCTCGACTATTGCCACCCTGTGCTCTCAATGGAGAGCTCGCGGTCTCTTTCCCATGACAGTGTAGGCATCGCATAATCTCTCCCCACTATCAATAAATCGTAATTACTGTAAACCTATTAAGCATACTTCGATGAAACAAACTCTGTTGCATCCTTAACAATCCTTCTGCTTACCTGTGAAAGTTTCATGAAAATCTTGATATGGCAAGTTGAAAATATCAGTAGATTAAAACAGCGAAATCCATATTCATAAAATAAGTCTTTTTATCCCTGGACACTAAAGGATATAGAGATGATTTGTACTTTTAAAGAAGCACAATTTTGCCGTGAAGAAGATTCAGAAAACTTATCAAAATTAATTATTTTGATTAATAGTTCAAAAATTATATGCAATAATTTGTAAAGCTCAATAATTTTAAAAAAATGCAGCGAAATTATGTTTAGGTTTCGGTTTTCAAAGCACTTTTGGCTAATTTGTGTAATCCTCATGAAGTTTTTGAAGTATTTTCTTCACTGCTTGAGTACCAAAGGTAATAAAGTGATGCTACATCTCCTTCCTTATTTAAATTAGTTTTTTAAGTTTTAAGGGAACAAAACCTTTTGCAGTTTGCACTTTTTATATATAGACATAATTTAAGAAAATAGGTTTTTTAATTACCCTTTATAATTTGATAAAGCTAAACAAGTATAGTATCTTTTTACATTAAATACATGAAATCTTAAGAGAAATTGTGATAATTATAGATGTAGATTGTATATAATTTAAGTAAAATGTGAATTAACACTGGGCTGTTATTTTTGTAATGTGGGGGAATTTAAAAAAGGTTTTTTCCATTATAGTAAAATGTATACAATGAATGAAGTATTTGAGAGAGAAAAGTATCGCATTGCTGTGAAATGATAATAAATAATTAACATATAAAATCCCTCATTTACTCTTATATTTAAATTTTATACATTAATTAATATGGTCTACTCCTCCTTCAGATCAAAATTATACAATGAATAAGTATATCGTAATTATAATATTGAATTTATAATTTATATATTAGAAATAATTTAAAACAAATATATATTCAGTACTGTCAAATATTTTTTGTCTTACTACATATTAATGGTAAACTTAACAACATACAATATCATAGATTCTGTGTGCAATTTGAAGAAGAATATATTATTAAAAAAGATTTTATATGAGTTTTTTTATTATTTTATTTATGAAGGGAATTAAACAGTCGGACCACTTTGGATTCATTTGTCGAGACAACAATGTTGATACATATGTAGGCTACGTCTTCAAGTGCCAATCTCAAGCTGTGGTAAGTTACTTTTATAAGTCTAGTTTTGTAGCTATTATTGAGAACATATAAAAAACTGTTTCAAGATGAAAAAGAGTGTAAGTCAGGGGTCGGCAACCCGCAGCCCGCGAAGTGTTTTGGTGCGGCCCGCGGGGTGTCTTAAGATTTTCCTTTTTTTTTGGTTGTTAAAATAAGATTTTGGCCCAAGTGCGGCCCGCAGTAATCCCCACATAAAATATTTGGCCCTCTTACAACAAAAGGTTGCCGACCCCCGGTGTAAGTGATTATTGTTAAATGTATAGTACTTTTTTTTTTACTCCGCAGAGATCTTACCCTTACTAAAAAGAAAAAAAAAATGATAACATAATATATTGATAACAAGGAAAATAAAGAAACTATTTTAATGCCTTGTAACTCTAATAAAAATTGATAATTAGCATTATTGGCTTTTCAAACTGAGATTGAAATACGGAAAATTGCTTATGATGTCACTGAAGGTTTTTGTGTTTACAAGGTTTTTGTATACCATTTTAAGAAGAATGTTTATAAAATAAATGTACATTAAGTTTGACTTGGTAGAAATAGAATTTTTTTTCGATTAAGATTTCATTGAGTTCTTTAAGTTTTCATGCTTTTGCTGAAAGTAATGCATGAGAGTAATGCATTTAGGATTTTAATTTTTGATTGGGGGGGGGGGGGGGGCAGGTTAGGGAATTGACCAATAACAACCAAAAAAAAAAAAAAGAAAAGATTTGGGATGGGATATCCATCTTCTTCCTTTTCTCTAAATCCCCTCTCCCCACTATATACGCCAATAATGGTTAGGCTAATTTAGTTGTGGTTGTGCACATCATTTAGATAATAGAACAAGGCATCAACAAATTAAACTTTATAATGGATAGTAAGTATTTGCATAATAAAAGAAAAAAATAGGGGCACGGTATGTCCATTTGTTTTATATCTTAATAATTACATAGTTACTTCCCATATAAACATGTGTTTGTTTCAACTTATTTTTAAACCTAAACATAGAAAAAGATAAACTTATCTGTGAAATAATTCTGAGTTGTTTCTTGCTCCTGGTAAAAATTACATCTTTGTAAATCCACAGTGGCCTTCTCTGTTGACCTCTCAGCAGATGGTAATCCAGATGTTGCTTGACAGGTGGTGTTCTAGACCTACTGAATTTACTGTTCATTTATTTGTTAACTTTTGATTGTTTTTGTAATAACTTTCCTGATAAAATCAAGTTATTTAATGTAGGTATGGAAAAAAGAAGGGAGAAGGATTGGGAGGGATGAGAAAAGAAAGTGTACTGGGGGTTTTGAAATAAATAGCATTGAATTAAAGAAATCATTACTGAATAATCCTCCACCTTTCATCGTCCTGAATGGAACATCCCATTGAAATCTGGTCTGATTACACCTTTATTGGTTGTTACATTTGACCATGAACCACATATTTGGCCAAATGCTATTGAATTGCATCAGCACTTGCACTTAAAAACTACACATTTCAAAGCAGTAGTAGTTTTTGAGAACATCTCCAGTCATGACTATATTCTGTGAAGTCGGATTTTGTGACTGTATTTTAATCCCCTTTTTTCGACCTTCACAGACAGACGAAATAATGGGTGCATTAAAACAAGCCTTTACCACTGCCGCTGCCCTTCACCTCCAACAAGGGAATAAAAGCAATTTCTGTGACACGTGTCCAATGTATTGGTATTACAGATTGTACTGTGATGTTGATGGTAAGTACGACATTTTATTATGAAATTTTTAAAATTTGCCAGTTGTTTTTTATTTATTTTTTTATTTATTTATTTAATATTTCGATAAATAATGAATTGTCAACTTATTGAGTTCTTATATTGTAACTAAGAAAAGATGGAACTATTTATTTATTTTATTTAATTGAGATAATTATCAAATAAAAAAAGTAATTGCAGCCTCCTCTTTTATGTGATACTGTGTTTTACATACAAAAAATAGGATAAAGACCTGAATTGTTTTTTAATGTTAATGAATTTTATTATGGGGGAAAGTCAATTGACTGAAACTTACATATGTTTTCTTTTGATTTATGTCTTCTTTTGCACTAAAAATTAAGTGATATTTAGAATCTTTACAAAATATACATCCTTATTACTCGATCCAAATAAACAATGATAAACTTACGCCCGATCACAACTTCTAATAAGTTATGCACGATTGAATATAAAACGGAAGGAATGGAAAAACATCAGTCATTGTATCGTATATTGTATGATAAGGCCACTTTAAATACAGAGGCAGTATTTACCATATAAATCTATTCTTTTAGGAAATATGTGACAATAGCATAAATTTGATTATATCTTAACCAAATTTATAACTTTTGTTAATAAAATTTCATTTAATCTATTTTAAATGGAAGTAAAGAGTCCTAATCATAGAAAGCATTTAAAAGAATGAATTTTTATTGCACATACATATTTTTAGAATAAATGTAAATTTTATCCATAAAACAAAAACATTAGAAAATGATAAAAATTGATAAAGGGCTTTCTTTTAATGAATCATGTTACTATAGACAATAATTATTTGATGTAATGAGTAGTTATAAGAGCAGTAACTATTTGAAGTAAAGATTTAAATGATATGACTGATCACTAAGAACAACAATGAATGAAAGAAGCTCTTCAGCATTAGTAAGAAGCTAAGGAAATCACTTACTTCTTTGCTGTCTGAATGCTTTTTTATAAATAGGACTTTTTACTTCTATTTAACAAAACAGTGTAAATGGAATAAAAGATTTTTTCTAAAAATGAAATTCTAGTTATTATTCTACTGTAAAATCTAGAATAATACTTTAATAAAATAATATAAATAATTCTAGAATATACAGAGTTATTCAAAATGATTGTCAGGGCTTTAAAAAAAATACCACACATAACCCCATGATTAAGCTCATCAAGGGACCATGACCTAAAAGCATAATAAACTGGACAGCGCTATATCGAGGTTTTACTGTATATAGAAAACGTCCTGGGACCATATAAAAGGAGCTTAAAGAACGGGATAGCGCTATAAGCGGGAGCCCTAAATTAAGGTTTTACTGTAGTTCAAATGAGATACGAAGACGACACCTTATTTATTGTGTAAGAAAACTCAACAAGTTACAGACATGCATTATAAATGCTCAAAATGGGCTCCATTTGTCACTCTGCAGATATCGACATGTTAGTCCAGTTCCGACCACACACATGCTCCAGCGTATCAGTGGTGATGTTTCCAGTGGCAGTCTCGATACACACCTTCAGTTCCAGAATGGTTGCAGGTAGAGAGGGAACAAAGATGTGATGCTTTATGTAGCCCCAGAGAAAGAAAATCACATGGTGTTAAGTTCGGAGAATAGGGTGGCCAGATAGGAGATTCTCATCACCGTCGCACAGTAGGGTATTTTTTACCAAAAAAACGGTCAAAATTATTTTTTGCATTTAATCTACTTAGTAAGCTAACATACAAATTAAAGAGTTCTAAGGCGATTTTGACACTTTTAGAGAGAAAAAAATGCAAATTTTAATTTTAATCAGAAGATGAGAACTACGAAGCATCTTCTGAAGATATGTCTGCTTCATCTGAGGACAAAGTGTCAGCTTTTTCCTCTTCAGATATGTTAGGTTCAGATGGCACTAGCATTTTTATAGTTTCAGACAGGTTTTTTTAAAAAAAAAAAAAAAAATATTGACATTTTTTTTTATTATTATGTAAAAGTTTTAGACCTTGGGTTTCCCCAGCAAAGACATCATGGGGGTCAAGGACCAAAGCACATATTGCCAAGTGTAAAGAAGTGTGCAAGGAGGGTTAGGAATGTGTTGTTGTGTCCACAAATTTCCTAACTATGCATGTTGTGTTGAGTATCACAGCCTTCTGGAGTTGTGCATAAGTGTTTTTGTGAAGTCCTAGTGTGCTGAGGCTGTGGTGAAATATGTGAGGCACCAGACCAGTGGCAGACAAGACGATGGGTACAACATGTACTCAGTCCTGCTCCACTGCTTCTGGAGCTCGTGTGCTAGGTTGATGTATTTACTGATATTGTCCGCATGAGTTTTCTGCATGTTCTTGCTGATTTTGTTATTATTATTATTACATACACTTTCTGCATATTTATTCTCATATATTTGTTGATGAGATTTTTTGTACTTTCATCAGGTGTTGGTCCTAATAAAGCACATATGATAATCCTAAAGTATTTAGAAACTTTAACCAGTGATGAACAAAGGAGTATTAGAGCAAAGTATGAGGTAGGAGCTTTAAGATTTATTTTATATATTAGAAATATTATCTTGTTTTTAAGCTTATTAAAAGTTATTATTGCATTTAGTAAGTGCAGTTTTGTTTTTTTTTTTGTTTTTTTTTATGTTTAATACCAAAAGTTTTGCTTTATTGATTTTGTTTTTTGATAAATAATCTTGTAAATTAATAGTTAATCAAAGCTAATAGAAATATTTTAAACTATTAACAATGTTTATTACTGGAATTCAAAAATTTTTTTGTTGGAATTGACATTGAAAATTTTGGTATAAAGGATATTTTTAAATATAAAACAATTTCCATTGATTTTTCAGGGAGCTGATGTAAATGATCCTGAAGTGCAGAATGATATTATGATGACATTGTTAAGAGCTATGTGTGAAAACAAGCAGTCGAAACATATGCATACTAGTGAACCAAGCCACAAAGTAGATGTGAGTGAAAGTTTTTAAAAATTTTAGATTTCATTACACTTAATTTTTTTTTATTTTTCAATGGCTGGCATTTAATTTTGTTATACAATTGTCATTATTGTAATTGTGGTATTCTACAAAAGGCTGGCTTTTAATCCCAGATAACTACAGATATTTCTTTCTCTCCCTATTTTGTCGAAAGGCTGGAGGATTTGGGAGAGATCATCTGTAGCCTTCCCTCAAAAACTAGCCTACTATCTACAGCCCTGTGGAAGACTATGAACTCTGAAGATGTGTCATAGTTGTGGATCTACAGTAGCGGGATGCTGGGCACCTATATATAAGAGACAAAGATCCAGTCACAATGGTCTTGAAAGATGCACTTGAAAATTTTCATCTGATGCCTTTGTTATGTTTCAATGTTTATTTTAGAAGATCATTTAAAACAACCAATCTTCTGTTCTAACCTATTCCAAATAAAGATATGCATATGACTACTTTGTTTTAAGTTATGTACAGTCTGTTGTCAAATGGAAATTTTGAGAATTTATCAAAGAAAGGGAAATTAAGTAAAGTTGTCTCACTCCAACACAATTCTTCACATCTTGTTTTTTGAAATATAGTAATATCCTTCAGTACATTTTAAATTACACACCTTGTTCCCTACTATCTTTATTACTTTGCCAAACTAAAAAAAAATAAATCATTAATAACATTAAACAATGGATAAAGGATTTCTTTTATCATATCTGGGTGCCTGATTAGAATCCGAACTTATTTTTTAAAACTAAGTTAAATCATTGCAACAGAAATACAACAATCTACACATCTTGCATCTATAGAGTATGCTTAAAACTTTTAAGGCTACATTCACAAAAAAAGACAAAAAAAAAGCAACACAGAATTTATAAGGAATAAATTTACCCTTTGACCTTCTGATAATATCTGCTAAATCTTTACGCATGTATATATAATCAGATAGATTCCAGATGCCTTTATAGAATTGGCTTAGGGTGAAACTACTTTCATTGTGGGTCTTTTGAAATTCTGTCAGAACAATGACCTTTTGGGTAGGATTTCACTTTGGGAACAGAAAATACTCAGTACCAAATCATTAAAGAATCAAAACAAGTCAGCACCTGATCATTACCAAATCGTGTAATTAAAAAGGATGGCAAAAAGCTATAATGAAAGAAATTGTTTGATGATGGTTGCAGGTATGTTGCTGTGCAACGCTAAAACTAATGTTGTATTGACTTGAGAGTTTTGGAGCCAAAGTTTCTATAGCTTTCAGAACCATCCTTACCAGCAAAACATGTTCGATCACATTATTGCTTCATTTTCATAAAATTGCAAAGTTCGAATAGTTCAGTTGCACTTGTTTTGACTTTGAAAAAAATTTTGTTACCACCTATTGCTGAGTTCTTCAATCTTGAATGTTGATCCAGTAAAACTGCTTTGTGTGCACAAACGAAATTTCAAAAGAAGCAAGTTCAGACTTAATGATAAGTAGTTCCACAATCATCAAATGGATGAATAAATAAGTAATATAATTTTAAAAGTTGACCCTAAAATTTTTCAAATGAACTACTAATATATAAATTGAGAAATAAAATGTGATGTAATGTCTTTGTTTTTACTAGAATATGAACTTTCTCAACTTTTGTCTCTCCTACACTCACCTTCCTTTTCCGTAGATATTTCAATTCCAGTAGCTGTGTGAAGACTTCAGAGTTGAACGAATAGTATAAGAAAGATAAAAATATCAGAAATCTTCTTTAATAAGATTACTTTATATTATTCCGACAAAATGTTGTGGTGATGCAAAGCATTGGAATGTTTCTTAAAGAAAGAAAAGTTTATATGTTTATTTTGACTGTGAATGTACTTTGTAATAATTTATTTATATAAAGATCTTATTCAGGTTTAATTTTGCAAAACTTAATGAAAAGAAAATTGAATTTTAATGAAAAAAAAATGCCATTGTTAAAACATTATTGAACCAAAACTTTTATTAATCATAAAAATTTAAAAATTATTTTAAATTATAATTATGTACTGATACATTGATCTTAAGAAGTTACAGAATGCTTTGATTTGAGAATGAGATTATTCTTCATAACCATCATTAATTAAAATCATAAATAAAAAAAGTAAAAAAAAAAAAGAAATGGTAGGATAGTATCCTGACAATTCTAAAATTCTTGTAAACTTAAACTAATCTAGATTTTATGATCTTAAAATCATAAAAGTAGATAAAGGCAAAAGTATCAAAGATATAGTTGATATGTTAACTTCTTTTTCAAGTCAACAATACTTAAAAATAAAATCCCAAAAAGAAAAACATAAGAATTCAAAACAATTATTTGTTGTCTATTTTCATAACAATATATCTATATATATATTTTAATTTATCATATATGTTGTATCCTGATTGTTTTGAATTCTTATGTTTTTCTTTTTTGGGATTTTATTTTTAAATATTTTTGACTTGAAAAAGAAGTTAAGTATCAACTTTATTTACTTTTGCCTTTATCTACTTTTATGATTTGAATGGAGTAAAGTTATCTAGATTAGTTTAATTTTACAAGAATTTTAGAATTGTCAGGATTTTTTTTTACATTTTTTATTTATGATTTTATTTAGTAATTAATGATGGTTATGAAGAGAATAATCTCATTCTATTTAGATATTTTCAACTTGAAAAAGAAGTTAACGTATCAGCGTTGCAAATTTGCAATTATCTACTTTTATGATTTTAATAGAATAAAGTTATCTTTTTCTATTTTTAATGTTTGTATGACACAGAAATATGTAAACTAACCTAACCAAGACTGTAATCTGCTGAAACTTCAAATGCTCTAGTCCTCTGCAAGCCATTGAACTATCAGATCCAAGTATGTCGACCAACTAACATTATTGCAATTAACGGTGTCTGAAGCCAATGTACTATCTACATATTAAACCATTTTTTTTTTCTTGTAATTTTTAGATGGGATTCCTGGATAAAAAAAATACATCTGTTATTGATGACTTGAAGAAAAAGGCTAAAAGATCACTGACAAGCTCCTTTGAAAATATATTAAAGGTTCATGTAAGTTTTATTGAATCGTTTATTTGTCGTTTATTTAGTAGTTCCTTCAAAATTCTAAAATCTATATAAAAGCATATTACCAGTCTTAAAAAATACCTATCCTTGCATTTTGTTAAGGAATTGAAATACCAATGTCTTTATTTTTAATCCTCAGTTTGTTTTTTTTGTTTTTTTTTTGTTTTTATACTTTTTTCTTGACGATATAATTTGACTTTCATCTTCAGTTTAAATTTTATTATTTCACTATTACACATTTTTAAGCATTTTTTTTTAATGGATTGGTTCTATTGAAACAAGAGTTGGTTATTTTCTCCTAGATATCCTATTAATATAATAACACTCCTTTAATTCCCACAATATTAATACGATTTCTAGGAGTAATTTATTTACAAGATATATTAGAGTTGCTTATTGTTAACTTTGGAATATTTTAATATGGAAGCACCAATATTAACTTATTCATGTGCACAACATACTCTTCTAGAAATCTTATTTATTCTTTGTTTTTTTAGTAAACTTGTCAGTATCAAAGTTGGAATTGGATAAATTTCACGATTGGCTTTTAGTTTATTTATCCTTCTCGCTATTAATGAATTCCGTGAATTTATTCTTTTGCCAATGCATATTTGCAGAGATTAATTTAAATAGATCAAAGTTAAAATCTTTAAGATATATTTTTAGCTAAAGCTGATTTATTTTAAAAATCATTCTAGAGACTCAGTAACATAGAATGAAATTATCAGTTTGCTAACAATAGAACAAAATAAGTTTAAACTTAAAATAGAGAAGTTTTAACCAAATATTTTGGTGTCACCTTTCTCAAATAAATGAGTGAATGAGTGAATGAATACTAACTTCTTATGTAGTGAAAGAAAAGATGTTAGAACAGTTAAGGTTAACAGTGAAAATATATTTGTCATTTAATTCTGCAAGCAAAGATGAAAAGAATGTAACAAACAATAAATCAATTTTAAATTAAATGGATGTTGGTTTAAGTTACTTTGCTGTTTTTATCTTCAACTGCCTCATCTTAAACTCCCAGGTTTTGAGCTTGATGTATATTTCTAAGTACGAATGGAAAATAATGTGATTTTAATAACATCATTTCTAGTAGCGATCATAACAGTGTTATTGTGAGTGATGCCATTACTTTGTAAATGACAATTACCCACATTGTAATTAGCTGCAACTGAGCTATTTTGTAACAATCAAGTATCAACAATGTTCTTACTTTTTTTTGTTGCTGTTTTTTTACAACTCACAATGGGTTGTTATTGCCTGAAAAGTTATTATTGCCCTCCATGATTTTTTTTTTTTGGTTCGATAGTTAAATGAATATTCAGAGAAAAAGAATACAACATATATTTAAAATATATTTTGAGTTTATTTATGTGTCTAGTTTGGATTAAAGAAGATAACGTATTTTGATGTACGTATTTTGTACATAAGTGATCTTTAGTAGAAGAGTTGTCTTTTCCTTTTTATTTAGGAAAGTTATAATAACTGTAACTCATTTGCTGTTTTACAAATTATTTTATTGCCAAAACAGCTTTCCTTTCTCTGCTTATCTATAATATAAGACTGTAATTCTTGTCTTCTATTTTTTGAGGATAAAAGATGTTACAGTAAAATGCACTTCTGGTATCAGATAACCAATAGTCATCATTTCAGAACATAATTACACAGATTTTTAGGTTTGCATAATCATTTTTCAGAGATGCATATTAAAGTGGATATTTGCTTATTTTCATAGGTTTTTATTGCTGCATCTGATGTAACATACAATCTTTTTCTGTGCCAAGAGAAGCAAAAGATGTTTGACTTCCAGTTTAAAGTTTTTTTGTATTTAAAAGAAATTATCAGTTTCTTAAAAGTCTAAGATATTTGTTATTTTCTTTTCATTAATAGAGGAAATCCCAGGATGCCAAAGAAGTATTTAGAGAAAGAAGCCATACAATAGATGCTGATCACAGCTACCACAGAACACAGGTAAAATTAATTATCATTGTATTAGGTTGTATTAACTGCAAAGCGAAATATTAAAAGTGAAATATATACAGGGTTTTGCTTATTTAGATTCATACATTTCAGTGGTTCTATCATTTAGCAAAATATTTCTATTAATTTTGTTTTGAAAGTTGGAGTACTAGATAATTCAACAACACTTCACAATATTATGAATTTTTGTTTTGTTATATTGTTGAAATGATAATCTTGATAAGGATTGTATGATATACAATGGCAACATTGACCCATTATTAAAATTTAAATATTACCTGAATTTACATTCTGTATAATTACTACAAACTTGGTAGTAGATTACTTCTTAACAGACTTCATTGATCTAAATTTAATACCCATTAAATAAAATGTCTTTCATTACAGAACATGAACATATTATAAATTTTCTGCTTTTGAATGTAAGGAGAAATATTGGCTAGCTGAATTTTTTTTAATTAAGTAACATTACAGGCAAAAAAGTTAATTTACATGTACTTGGATTGTTAAAAAGAAGGTCCTATACTTTGGCCGTACAATAGATTAAAGCAAAAAAGGACAAGAACCCGTTACAGACAATGCTTTTTGGTATAAGGAAAATTTTGGAAAAATCTTCCTTGAATCTATAACAATTTGTTTTCAGTGATTCAAAGCCATAATACTGTAAATACGATAATGAATGAAGTAAGCAAAGTAAAACAACTAAAAATCTACAAGTTCCATCCAAGCACTTGGATATCTTCAGGATAACTAATTACATAAGACTTTGGAGTTTATACAGAACAAGACAGGACAATTTGAATATGTAAATGAAGAAGAAATTTGGTGATTGATTGGTGGGTTCCTTCCACTATACGAACAGGTAGGGACGTCTGAAACAGCTCATCTTAAAGTTGGCTTGGTAGGAAGCATTAGACAACTTTGTGCCTTCCTGTAAGATTGGAAAATTCTTCGGAAAGCCTTTGGTATTGATTGATGGGCCCTAAAAAGGAGAAAAAAAAAAAAAGGGAAGGAAAAGGGTGGCCAGCTTACACTATATTAATAAGTTGTAGTCTTTTTTTTTTTTTTTTTTTTTGGTATGAATCACTGCACTGTGTTTGGAGTCCGTATTTACTACTCCAGGTGCTTTTAAATTGTTTTAAATATTTTACTTTGCTTAATTAAGTCATTCATTAGCAAGGAACACATGTTGAAACTTCGATGAATACTGTAAAAATCTTACCTCACAGTGCATATAATTTTTTACCATATTAATCAATTTTCCAACCTTGATATTCCTTGCTTTTTATTCTCCAAATTTGCTAATTAGTTTCTCATTCAGATCTTCAGCAATGTTTTGTCTTTTGCATGAATATTGGAACGTTGCCTCAATAACTCTCTTTTATCTTTCCTGAGCTTTGACAGAATTCTTTCTGTTCCAATGGAGGAAAAATTCTCACTCTTTATTATTGAATCTAATTAGTGGTTCTTTTATTGAAATACAAGAGGATATCAATTGATGAAATCCTTCATCATGACTATTTGGCATAATATACAAGGTCACTGCAGAAAAACTTAAATTCTGTCATTTTTTTTTTTTTTTTTTACATTTATCGGTTGCAGATGATTACAATTTTTCTTTTGCACTATGATCACTTTTAGTGTTTGTTTGTTTTTTTATCAGGTTTTCTGTATCTGTAGTTACAATAGTAATAGTTCCTGATTACATAAATTTCATCAAGTTTCTATAGTAAACTTCTACCTGCTCCTGCATTCAATAAAGGAAGACTATTGAACTTTTACCATTTTGTACCTTTTTTTACCATTTTTTGTTTTTTGTTTGAAGGCTATTTCTTTGTGAAAAGGACTCGCATTTTTTTTTTTTTTGGGTTGAACAATTGTATTATAATACCATCTCCCCATTCAAATTTTATGGGCAAGTCTTATCATTTTCCATTGAAATAAGGTTTCCTTATTCACATTTTTAGTAATTGAGTCTGAATTCACAGATAAAAATGTGTAGCTTCTTATTCATTTATTATTTTATTTACTTTTCTATATACAATTAACCATTTTAGCAAGTTCACTTTCTTGTACACAGATTTCATCGATAGTAATGGTAATGATATAACCGTGGATATTAAAGAACCAAGTTTTTTAACTGGTATCACAATAAGACTATAATGATTAAAACAGAATGCTTATAGCAAATTACAAATATATATATTGACTCATTTGAATATTAATGCATATTCTCTAGAAGTGATATTATGCTTGATTTAAAAATACTAATAATAGGTTGGTTTGGTTATTCATTCACAACTGTTATATATTGAAAATCAAAAGCAGTTTCTTAATGTGCTGAAAATCAATTAACAGAATTCCTTTCTAAACAGCTAATGCTGGCTGTTCTGGTTACTTAATTTTGAAATATCTTTTTTATATTTTTTTTCTTTGGTTCATTTTCACTTTGAACTATTACAATTTTACAAAAGTATTCCTAAAATCTGTATTATGGATATTGTCACATTTCATTCAAAGCCTATCAAATTTTCACATGCTAATAAATTCCTAAACATTCATAAACTAGTTTATTTTGGTACTAAAATAATATTTTTTTTTGGTTTTTACATGTTGTCTGAGTAAGAATGTGCATCCACAGATTTTTTTTTTTTTTTTAATTTGGAAGAAATTTATAACTTTTTACTTATTTGGATATTTCTTGACATTTCTGTAGTTTTTTTGATATTTTTTTTTTTTTCGTAGAGACAAGTTTTTAACTTTTCCAAGGCCCTATTCAGGCATTGATTTGTTAGGTCCTGTATAGAAAAAATTTATATAAGACAAATGCTTTCCAAAATTTTTGGCTTCAACCACAAATCAACCAAATAGTAATAAATAAATTGATAAAGCTTAGACTTTTAAAGCTTATGTTTTTCCTAAGCATAACACCACCACTGTTTCTGAAGTTTTGCCAGATAATTTTTTATTATTAACTTGTCATTTTTTTAAAAATCATTCCCTAACATATATCAGTTTTATTGGTTCATCTGAAATGTACTTGTCTCAATTCTGAACAGTCTTTCATTTCCTATCCTTCTTAGTATTAAATTTGCAGAAATTAAAAAAGAAAAATGTAATACTTCATTGTGTTCATTTTCTTAAAATTACTTTTTTTACAAACTTTTTCAGAGTTCTTCTGATGAAACATCTCCATCAGAAGTTGCAACAAGAAAAGAAAGCCTGACTGACTTTGTAGATTCTCCTCGTGATGCACAACCTAGCTTCAGGCCACGGAGCTCCACTGTTGGAGGAACGATGGATCTCAGAAGGGAACAGAAAAGGCAGACAAATCAACAAGCAAAACCAAAACACAGTCCAATGATGAACATGTAAGTAATCAAATAAGTAAAAATTTCTTCTGTTTTTACAATTTGAGCATTACAAGACAGAGCTTCATCTCACTTGCAGCCTCATTTATTATATTTATGTACATTTATTTCAAATTATAATTGCGAAATTAACATGTCAATTAATAAATTTAAAATGATCACCAAGGAAGGCATAAAAGAAACGAAAAAGATTTTGCACCCCGAGTTAGCACCGACAGGAGATGGCTGTTTTGTTCTCTCTACGACTCAATGATAGTCTCTGAAGGTGTGAAAGGTTGAGGATCCCACTCTCTCACAAATGGAACCACAACCAGAGAAAACCTAATAATACAAAAAGTGTCAAATCCCCTGCCTGCTAGGCACAAAAGGAATTTGAAAAAAAAAACCAAAAACAAACACTTAAAGAAAAGAATTTAATATATCTAATAATACATAAAATGATAACCAAGGAGAGCACAAAAGAAACCAAAAAGATTTCACACCATGAGCTATCACTGGCTGGAATCTGGGACAGCCGTTTCATCCTCTTTAGGACTCTTCAGCCAGACAAACTCATTGATGATAGTCTCTGAAGGTGTGAAAGGTTAAGGATCCAACTCTTACTCCCAAATGCGGTACCCAACTAAAGAAACTAAAACAAAAACAAAAAACATAGTAATACAAAAAGTGTCAAATGCCCTGCCTGTGGATCGCTAGACACAAAAGGAATTTAAAAAAAAACATACAAGAAAATTTTAACTAACCAGTTTTTTTTTTTTTTTTTTTTTTTTTTTAAAAAAAGAATTTAATGTGCCTAATAATTTATAAAATAATAACCAAGGAAGGCACAAAAGAAACCAAGAAGATTTCGCACCCGGAGAGAAAAAGATTTCAAGCTATCACTGGCAGGAGTTTGGGACGGCTGTTTTGTCCTCTTTAGGATTCATCAGCCAGACAAACCCATCGATATTTTGTCTGGCTTTTGTGCGATCCTGCTTTCGGGAACGAGTGTGTGATCCTTTACCTTTCGCTCCTTCAAAGACTATCATTTCTAGAATCAGAAAAACTTTGTAATTTCTCTCATCTTGATGAGAACCCTGTGTAGGAAAACACCATAGTCACTTCCCATACGTTAAATGTTGATTAAAATGATTTTCTTTTCGGATCCAATTTATGTTTTATAACATATCAAAAATCTTATAGAAATTTACATTTATTTTAGTGATTAGGAAGTTGTTAGAATATTTTGATTACAATGAATGATGTGATGTATTGTTTACAAAGTATAATTTCTTTCTAAAATTTGAGATTTAATGTTTTCTATTTATAGATTTATGAAAGTTGGGAATCAGGCCAAAACCCCTCCACCACAGGAAGACAAAACAACACCACAGCGGAAGCAATCATGGAGGCAGTCTATCTTCAATCGAGTCGTAACTCCACAGAACAAACAAATGGAAGGTAAGATGAACTTTCTTAGTGTTTGCTTTAATACTTTTCTTTAGATTGTCTGACTTCTGGTTCAAACTACAAGCATTGCTGTCAGATAAATTTTGGCTATTGGAAGAAATTTTGGAGAGTTATTAGAATTTCTGGTGTGGTCGAGCTGGTGTGGTCGAGCGGTCTCAGGCGTCGGTCTGTTGTGAGATCAATGTGCCAGCGCCCGGGTTCAAATCCCGGTAGCGAGCATGGATGTTTCAAAAATTTCCTTTCCTGTGTTGTAGCCTCTTCTTCACTTTCTCTTCGGTCTGACGTCATTCCTTAATGGCGTCCTGGGGAAGGCCACGGAAAACCACCCCAGTATCTTTCCCTTGTAATTCTAGGGAGTCTGCTAGGGGTTCGCCGTCTTGGGAACACTAGCGCTCCCTGGAGCACGGATGCTTCGGCAACGAAGCTCGCACTTCGGTGCGAACCGACCACACACACACATTAGAATTTCAAGATGAAAGAGTATTTTTAAAAACATATAAATTTAATGCCAACTTCAGATAATAGGACATATGTTTACTAGTCAGTGGTATATTTCTAAAGGCGTTCAGTTGTGAGTGAATACATATTTATGTTATTTTTTAATGTTTGAAGGTGGAAAGAATCTTTTGTAAATGTGGACAATACTAAAAACTTTTGCACACATAATAAAAGTTCAAAAAGTATTAATTTATACAGTCGGACCTCTATTTAATGAAGTTGCTAAATCCTGAAAAAAAGTTCGTTATATGGAAAATTCGTTAAATAGAGATTCACCTTTAAAATTACTTTAAACTACATAAAACAGATTTAAAATACATAAACAATAAATATTACAAAAAAAAAAAGTAATAATTTTAATGACATAAAGCATACATTATCACATGCGTACTTAAATTTTACTAATAAAGTCTGTTAATTTTGTCTGAGTTTTTTTTTAAAGTGTTTTTGCTTATAGTATGTCTCGTATCTTTGCAATGCACCAAAAATCCCTTCAGGCGAATTTTCAAATGATTTTAGCATTTCATCATACAAAGGTCTTTTGATTTCTGCATTACCATTTTCAT
>JAFIDM010006943.1:60190880-60221615 GCA_023159025.1 Thereuonema tuberculata
GTGTATTTCTTCTTTTTCTATCAGCTGTATCCACATTTCTTTCATTTCCTCTAAGGGAATATTAATAATAAAAACATTTCAAGGAGAAAAAAAAAATAGATATCACGAAAAAGTTCTTTAAATAGAAAATGCACTTCGCTATTTGGAGGTTGTTTTAAGAGGAAATTAGCAAAATGTTCTTGGTTCCAAAGAAAAGTTCGTTAAATAGAGGTTCGACTGTACTTAAAAATTTAAAAAAAATTTAAAAAAATACTTAAACAAGGACGGTTTCAACCTGCTAAGCTTCAGCTTAACGAAAACAGTGGAGATGAAGGGTTTATATAAGAAATCAAGGAAAGGAAACTACTCGTGGATGGACCAATATTTAACCAATAAACGGGACTTCAAAGTAATTGGTGAAAGAAAAATAAACAAAAAAAACATGTGCGAATAGGAGCCACCTGTTGGAGAGCAAGAAAACTATAAGCATAAATAAAATAAAATCATTAGACATAAGATTTAACGTGCGTTAGAACATTTTTACAGTAAAATAAAACAAAGAATGGACATAACTAAACAAAACAGACTGTTTCGAGATTAATTGACCTCTCATCAGTTCAATCCGCCCAGCATACCTAGCTCAGTGAAATGGGACAATATACAAAACAGACAAACATACAAATCCATGACCCCTGAATTAAAAAACATCAAAACAAAATCAAGAATAAAAAGAGGTAAGAATTAATCCCCACTAGCATTTAGCTTAGCATTAAAGGATTGATTTATTACAAGATTAGTAATTAGACATAAGATTTATGGTGCGATAGAACATTTTTACAGTAGAATAAAACAAAGAACGCACATAACTAAACAAAATAAAAATTCACTGAGCTATTTTTTGGTATTTGTGCTGCGAATCGGAGACAGTACTGTTTCATTGACCTGTCATCAGTCCAATCCGCCCAGCATATGTAGCTCAGTGAAATGGGACAATGTACAAAACGGACAAACATACAAATCTCCTCAATTAAAAAACATCAAAACAAAAGAATTTTTATTCTTGATTTTGTTTTGATGTTTTTTAATTGAGGTGTCATTGATTTGTATGTTTGTCTGTTTTATATTGTCCCATTTCACTGATGCTGGGCGGATTGGACTGATGAGAGGTCAATTAACCTCGAAACAGTACTGTCTCTGATTCCCAACACAAATACCAAAAAAAAATAGCTCAGGGAATTTTTGTTTTTAGTTATGTGCGTTCTTTGTTTTATTTTACTGTGAAAATAAAATCATAATTGAAATAATTTTATTAATTTTTCTATTGGAATTCTTTAAGAAAGTAAAATAATACTTCATCATTTAATTAGATAGTTGATTATTGTAAGAATGTGAAAAATGGATCCAGAAGCTCTCAATACATTTTCTTTTAAAATCGTTGTGACTAGTTGTTATGACTTTAGCTTCATTGAAAAGGGGTTAATGGTTATTTTCTAATGTGTGGGCTGAGAAGAATCAACATTAAAATTTCTACAGGCCTAAATTTCGCTGACATGTCCGATTTTAATTATTGTTTGGTCATCTATGTAGAAGCAATCTTGATTCCCATTGAATACATAGATAGTGTCTTTTGTATCCATGGTGTTAGGCAAAGATTAGCTTTGATTATTAAAACATTTTTTTTTTACGTTTACAATACGTTACAGAAATGTCGGTGTTGTTGAAAATCTGCTTTATCATCTTGTCAAGATTGCTATTGCATGGGATGGTGATATAGCTATTGTTTTGTTTTTCTCTCTGACATTGTTACATATCCTATTTAAGCCTTTTTTATACTTTGAGAAATAAACTGTTGTGGATAGTTGTTACTGAGAAAAAATTGTTTTATCTTGTCTATTTCTTCACTGAATTTTATCTCTGAAGACCATATTACCAAAGGCATTTTTAACTTTCATTACGATTAAATTCTGTTTCTGAAGTATAGGTATATTAGACTCAAAATGTATAGTTTTGGTGGAAGATGTAGGTTTTCTGTAACAGGAAGATATATATCTATCATCCACAGGTGTTATTAAAGACATCTAAAAAGACCTATTCTTTTGAGATAATAAATAAATCATCTATGTACCTTTTATATAGGATTGGTTTTTCAGTGTTAATTTTTGAAAAAGCTGTGTGTTCTACATGTTGGAAGGCAACAGCAGCTACGGTTTCTCCCCAAGGGTTGTGAGTGAATAGAATTGAATTTTCTGTTCACTCCTAAATAATTCTCGTAGTTGAGCCAGCATAGAATTTTTTTTAGCGACTTCTAAAGTTGGTTATACTTAAAGGATGTTTGCAAATTATAAGAGAAAGTGAGATGAACATAAAGACTCCTTTTAATGTAGTAATAGTGACTGCACATCTTTGTTTTGGAGAAAATATATTTTGAATAAAAATATGTATTCTGTCTAGGAATACTGTAAACATCTGTAAAATGTTTCATAAAATTTTTTATATCAAATAATAGAATATCCAAATAAAACTGTTCTTTGATTTGTCTTCAATTGGTGTGGGGTAGGTCCATTAGTTCTTGCATTACAGCTTTGTCACTTATTTGGGCTCTTGAAGTGATGTGAAAAAAGCGCTGCCAAACCCTATCAGCTCAAAAGTATGTTTTATCAAACAGTAAATAGTAGTTGACCATTGGTCTAGCCCATACAATTGTCTAGTCCATACGAAAGACAATTAGAAAATTTTATTTATCTTCAAAATAGCCCAACTCATCTAACAATACTAATCTTTGCTTAGCAACAAAATGCTTTGTAAAGATACGATTATTATAACTAGGGGTGGGCGAGTATTCGAGTTTTCGAGTATCTGTCGAGTATTTTTTAATACTCGGAGCTCGAGCGAATAGTGGAGACTACTCGAAAACGCAAGTCGAGTAATTAAAAAGTATTGAAAATGCCGATCACTATTATTTTACAAAAAATGTGTTTGACAAATTAAAAACATACTTTAGTGTGTGTTGTTTTATTTAATCCTCATTCTTTTAAATGAATACTGATTTAATTCGTATAATCACGCAATAAGTAGAATAATTAATTCAACAGTCATCTATATTTCATTCCCGAACACCGTAGTTGGTGCAGACGGGACAGAGATGGGACCGAGACAGCATCGCAGACTATGCATAGTAATCTTTATCGTATCAGTATCGGTAAAAAAACTTCCTCTTAACGTTGCCAAGAATAAATAAGTCCTGATTCTTAACATTACAAAAATTCTAGCATATTCAACAACGAGTTTGATATCCTTCCCCGTATCGCTAAAAGATTACGATATTACCAAAGTGAATCGATACTAAATAAGATACACTTTGTTTCGACCATGCATTCCCATTGCCACAGCCAAAGTCCAAACTTTAATCCATTCCAGTTAGTTTTCCCCAAAAATACGAAATCGATCAACACAACAGTGGTCCAAGTGGTCTTAGTAT
Source organism: Thereuonema tuberculata (assembly GCA_023159025.1). NCBI lineage: Eukaryota > Metazoa > Arthropoda > Chilopoda > Scutigeromorpha > Scutigeridae > Thereuonema > Thereuonema tuberculata. The sequence continues at coordinate 60,194,338 of JAFIDM010006943.1, forward strand.
CAGCTGATTCCTTTTGAATATATTGCGCTGTACTTGCCAGACTGAGTTAGTGTAACAGCCAGCCACCAGGATTGCTAGCGTCTCTCTGGAGACATTTATTGAGTTATAATTTACATGTTGCAGTTGTAGTTTATTAGGGTACTTTACTTACTTGATTAATTCTAAATATTAGAATTATATTAGGCCTGCTTAATACTTACCTGACACTATTTTATTTACAGTTGACCCTTTCTTTACTATATTTGTATCTTGAAGTATGGTCATTTCAGATAAATTTATCAGTTTACATTTTAACATTATTTAAAGTAAAAGAAAAAGATTAAGTCAAAATTTTATAATTTTGAGTTTATACATTTGTAGGCCTATATAATTGTAAACCAATATCTTAGAGATAAGGAACATTGTTTGTTTTTTTAATTTTATAATAAAAACTATTGGAAACTTAAGTCTTTAACTTATAACCCGTGCTACTCGACTCGACTCGATTCGAATCAAATCAAAAAACCACTACTCGCCCACCCCTAATTGTAACAGTTGAAACTAGAAACTAGCAGTAACTTAAATGCTTGTTACAGATTCCGCTTAAGTTCTACGTGAATCTAAGTGAGCATCTGCATCTTGGCCAATTTGTTCGAAACCTGTGTGAAGCAGCTTTGACTGTGTCTCTTTTCTTTTTCTATCAATAACAAAGATGTTAGGGATTAGGGTGACCATCTTTGCATTGAACTTAACCCAAGTCAACAAAAGAATAAAAAAAAAAAAAAAAAAATTAAGGCCTCGATAGTGTCTTCATTGATAGAGTGGAGCTATCATTCTCAACATCCTTTCTGCAATCATATTAGAATAATTTTAAACACTTCCTCTTCAAGGTAAAAATCATTAACATTATTCTATGAGGGTGATTCAAATGAAAGCAATAAAAGTGTCATTAAGAATTGAGGAATGTATGCAGAGCGATGCGATATCACTCGTTTACAGCCTATATCTCTGCCATTGGTTTTGACTCTGCAAATTGCCATTGGATGGTATTAGCGGTGGCCCCCTTAGCAATGCACCAAGCAGGAACAGTGTGCTATGGTACGATTTTTGGTATCTGATGGCACCAAACCCATCAATATTCATTGAGGATATCGGCAAAGTTTGGTGCCTCCTGTATGTCACAGGCACATGTGTACAAATGGTGCAGGAGGTTCAAGACAGGCCATTCAGATGCGATGAAGCCAGAACAGTCACACAGTCATCACTGCTGAGTCGATCGCCGCCATAGACGGGATGATTCAAGAGGACCGGCATGTCACCATTATAGATATTGCATCCTCACTTCTGCCCACCACATCTTACATGATGAACTTCGCTACAGGAAGTGGCTGTGAGATGGGTCCCTTGCCAACTCACAGCAGATTTTAAAGTGCTAAGAGTAGGTGCCTGTATGGAGCTGATGCAGCAGTACGAGGCTGAGGGTGAAGGATTTTTAAAGCAAATAGTCACTGGCGATGAGTCTTGGGGCCACACAGAAGAAATTCTGTTCACAATGGTTATGGTTATGCTTAACCTTAACCATTTTTTTTTTTTGATCTTTTCTAGGACCACTTGTGGAACATTACATGTATAAAGGTGCGACCATGACAGGGAACATGTATAGCACATTTCTGACTGATGTTCTGAAACTGCGATTTGCATGAAACGCTGTGGAATTCTTTCAACAGGTGTTCTCCTTCAACACAATAACGCCAGTCCACACACGACCCATTAAATAGTGTCAATCATCAAATCCCTCTGCATGCAGTGTCTTCCTCATCCCCCTTAGTCCCCTGACTTGGCACCCTTCGATTACCATACTTTTGGAGCTATGAAGGAGGAACTCGATGGATGCAAATTTGCAAGTGACAAGGAGATCAAAGTGGCGGTGCATGACTGGCTGTGCATGTGCTCAAAAGATTTTTTCTTGTGGGGATACAAGGCTTGCCAAAAAAGGTAGACCAAGTGCATTGAGAGGAATGGTGACTATGTTGAGAATTAGTGCTGTGTTCATTTTGGCACCTCTAATAAATAAGCTACAATAAAATATTTATTGTTTTCATTTGAATCGCCCTCGAATTTAGATAATTATTGTAAAAAGAAAATTATTGCAAAAAAAAAAAAAAAAAAAAAAAAAATGAAAGGTAAATGAAATATTTTTGTTTTTTGCTTCACTATAGATAAGCAAACTAAAATTTAATAGTTCGTATCCACTTAGTCATCTCCCAAGAAAATTGAACAAAATTTGATTTTATGAATTCCTAGAGGAAAATCTATATTACTAAAATCTTTTATTTCTCTGCCTGTCCTGCGCAATTTCCTATGAGAATGGAAAATAGAAATAATTTTTACAATGAAATGTCCGCGACGGGAACTGAACCTGCAACCTTCTTATCCGAAGTCAGATGTCTTATCCATTAGACCACGAGGACTACAGCTCACTTTATATTGTTTTTTGACTTATGTGTCCTTCCCCTTACCCCCATCAATAAAGAATGTATTCAACTTTTTTTTTTTAATCTCAAGATTGTTTATTTATTTCCGATCCGTCTATTTATTTGTAATTCGAAAATGACAATTAGAACTATAATTGCCGAAACGTTGCAATATTTTAAATACAATATTCTTACTTAACCAAATTGTGAAATGCGATTCTAAAATGATTGCTCCACGGCGCATTCGAAACTATAGTCATATGTATTTAATTTGTATTAAAATAGTTTTTTGTAAATTTATTTAGGTGCATCGGCTTTTTTTTTTGAACTTTTTTTGTAAGGAGGTAAGGTTTTTTTTTTCTTTGATAGACACTTCAAAAAATAATTTAAAAACAAATTTTAGTACTAAAAAATATTAATCAATAACGTTTTTAGTTTGAGGTCTATGAATGCTACCCGCCCCCCCTCCTTCAAGCATCTCCAAAATTAGTCGCCACACTATAATAAAGTTTTTTTATTAGTACGGTTCTATATCTTTCATTTTTTATTTGCAATGGAGTTTCTTTAGTGACCCATAGGTATCCCTTGTAATTTAAACTGTTCTAAAATGTAATGCGTAATAATTGGCGTAAAACAAATTCAAAATTTCATTGTCTAATTAAAAACCACTTAGGATTCATTTTATTGATAAACTTCAAATGAAATATTTATTTACAGAATTATACAAAGTTGCAAAATTGTGATTTCTTTTTCTTTTGAAATTTTATTTATTTGTTTATTTTAAATATCATGAGAAATATTTTGTCAAAATCATCATTTACTTTGGTCCACTCTACTTGAATAAGTAATCACTAATAGTTAAAGCGAAAATTTGTATTTAAGCAACTTAAAAATAATTTTTTTGACGACTGCTAATAAAAAAAAACCGAATTAAACTAATACAGGGTGTCTGTAATTAAAGTTCAATGATTCCATGCACTCTACAGCAAAAACTACCTATCTGAATGGCACCAAATTTGCAGTAAGTCGTAATGACTTCATAGCAAGGATATTCATTGGAAAGAAAAAAAAAAGTTCCAAAAATCACAACCAGGGCCATTTGTAGGCATGTATGGTATCAGAAATGCACATTTCCGTTAGCACATAATCTCTCCCATCACTATTTAAGCATCAGCCTCATACGCGTTTCATTCGTATTTTGTGTTCAAATCAAAATGACGTTAAATTTACTTGTGAAATTGTTTTACCAAAACGCGAATTCTGCACCAGAAGCGTTGCGGAGGTTTAGGTCGTTAAAAGGTCTTCGACGAGGTCCAATGACTGTGAATGGGCTATGAAAAATGATCCTCAAATTTGAAAAAACAGGGCCATTGAATGAGAAAGCGGGAAGAGGACAAGATGTCAAATGTCAGGGCCAGCGTCAGTGTTGCCGCATTGCACATTCGTTGGGCCAGCCCAGTTTTGTTCCATGGTCCATAAAATTGTTCGGAACATTACGCGCTACTATCCTTACAAAATTCCTCATGTCAACAACTGCTGCCTCCTGATCAGCGTCAACGAGAGAGACCTTCGTGCTACAGTTTTTAGCTCGGATCGAGGTTGATCCGGAATAGCCCTGGAACACTTACGGATGAGACCGATTTACATATGCATGCTTTAGTTAACACTCAATGTCAATATAATTGTCGCATGTGAGCGAGAGAAAATCCCAATGCATGTCTGGAAATTCCATTACATTCCCCAAAAGTGACATTTTGTGTGGGTTTACGTTAACATTCATTGTTGGACCGTTTTCTTCAAAGAGCGTGGGCGCACAGGTCCTACTCCGTTCCTTTACTGGCAATCGATATGCATCATTCAGTGATTCCAACAACGTCAGTGTCTTGATTCAACTGTGTTCATGCAGAATGGTTCCCTTCTACACATCGCCAATTGTGTTAAACAGGTGCTCCGCAATCATTTCACTGATAATCGCAGTCACTTGAGTACTGCGTGGCCAACTCGCTCACCTGATCTCACCTCATGCAATTTTTGGCAATGGCGTATCTTAAAGATCTGGTTAATTGTGACAATACAGCAACCTTGGCAGATCTTAAAGCAAGCATGTCACGTCACGTGTTCAACATTTCCAGGGAGACCTTGCGCTCAGCAGTTGAAAATGCGATTCTGCGATTTCAAATGGTAGCAGATAATGGTGGTCAACTTGTTGTGACGTGACTGTACCCATATAAGCGCTGTACTGCATTGTCATGGTCAGCATACACGACTACATACGTCCTCTGGTGGTGATTTTGAGAACTATTTTTTTTTTAACGTCTTTTCATGATGTACTGCAAATTTGGTCCATTTCGATAAGTATTTTTGCTGCAGAGTGCGTAGAATAGGTGAAATTTAATTATAGATACCTTGTATTTTGTACTAGTTGCCATAGTAGCATCAAAAGAAGAAAAATATTTGTTTGGAAACAAATAAATGTTTCAAATTGTTTCGTGTTTTCAAAGCGTGTGTTCGCCGATCTTTGAAATACTTAAAAAACTTCAAATTAAATTAAACTAAATTGGGAACAGAAATGGAACCTCTATAAAGCTAAACTAAAAACATAAAAAAAAAAGACATTAAAAAGGAAGAAAAAGAAAATTCATGTACTTGGCTCTGCCAGCCTCAATGAATTTCTTATTCGCATGTAAATAAAGAAAAAGCGCTTAAAAATGTCTCAACACATTTGAGACCAATGTTCGTAAATGAAGCAGGCTGTCTTGAGATGTCACTTATGAACATGGGTCTCACTTTTTAATAAATCAAATTAAATTATTTTTTTTTCTAAATATGTTAAAAAATATCTATTTGTGTTACTTAATTATCGTTATCTCTCAACTCTTGTTAACACTATGATACCTGCAGGCGTTACTTTTATTATGTTATTTCGCAACAAACATTGCGTCAACACAGTATTGAAATATTCTATATCTCTTTTCTTTGTGAATGGGGTTGATAACTTGTTGATGACAGTAGTCCGAGGTTTTTGAAATTAATTAGGAAATCGGTTGTTTATTATAATTCTATTGTTGTTTATTATAATTATTACGTTTTATATACAATTCCTTTTTTATTATGTACAAAAAAAAAAAGGATGGTTGATAATTTATTTCAAGGAATGTTTTGAGAGTTCTTCCACCTGCCTTTGTATTGCCTCGAGTGTTTGTTTTACAAGAGAAGATCAACGTTACCATGTTAAAGGATGTTGGTGTCAGTAAGACGGGAAGCAATGTATATTAGATTCTCCTGATGTCATCATCATTTATCGGATTACTTTAATGGTTCAGTTATGATGATTTTACCTTTGGAAGCTTTGACCCAGCTTAGATCCATCAAAGCAGATCATTTTGTTTTCATCACGTCCAGTCCAACAAGATAAGGATTTAATCTGTTAAAAGAAAAACAAAAAAAAAGATAGGTTAGTGTTATTGAAAGGCCGTTGACATTATAGGCCTAATCCTAAATTCTGTCTTTTGTGATTTAAAAAAAATAAATAAAATAAAACCATTGTTTTACAAAGGTTTCCATCTTTGTTTGAATTGAGATGTTGACCTTCTTGAATAAGTTGAGATCCTTTTTATTAAAGTAAAAACTTTCAAAGTATTTATTGAACCTCGTCGAAATAAAATTTCTGATTTAAACGAACAATGAATAGTAAAAGAACAAAAGGCGTCATGACTGATTGAACTGAAGGAAAAGAGGAAATGGGTTGTAATTAACGGCTTGTGGTAATAAAGCTGGAATTTATTCTGTTATCTTATTTTGTACACAATGTCGCCAAAAAAAAGAAAAAAGAAAACAAAACAAACAAGTATAGATTTACCATCTTAGTAAATGCAAACCTCCTTCCTTCAGCACTGCCTAGGACTTTGGAGTATTCTGACGCATGTAATAGGATGGAATGATGGACCTATCACCTTTTTATTACAGTTTAATAACCTTCTCGTTATGAGAAACAACTCTTTCCCAATATCCCCCTTTATCTTTTTTCTTTTACTAAATTATAAAATAATATAATATTCCATTTATTGATAAACATCTCGGTATTACTGTTATGTAACTAATGGTAACATGATCTGTGATATTCCTTAAGCTACTTCTTTGTTATGTCTGTGTTATTTATGCTTTATCTGCATTGCCAGCAGAAGCCGCAATAAGAAACATTGAAAAACTCAGCCATCACCACTTTTTTTAGTATTTAATTCGCTTTATTAAATACTATTCAAAATATGCAAAAAAATGTTTGCTTGAGAAAGAGAAGACGTAAGACTTCTTGAAAATTTGCGTATTTTGAATAGTATTTAATAAAGCAAATTAAATACTAAAAAATTGGTGATGGCTGAGTTTTCAACTACAAATATATCAGAAGTAATGAAAAGAAAAAAGATTTTAGAAGAATACGGGAGTAAGAAACATTGTTTTATTAATACATTTCACTGTTTTATGTTTGTTTAGAAAGGAGAATTTTCAGTGGTTTCGTTGATATTACTTGGTGTTATTATTTTTGTATTATTTATTACAATAAATTTTTATTATTAGATGATCATGATCAAAATCTAAGAAAAAAAATCACAATATCAAACACTCAAATTGAAATACTAAAACTGAGTTAGTGATCCTTTTCCAAACTTTTCGTCAGTAAGTGTAATCATCGGAGAATGAGAATCTAATTGAATTCTCAAAGAACACTGATACGTGATATGAATTGATGAGTGCGGAGCGATAAAAGGAAAAGAGAAGTGGCGATTTAAAAAATACAAAAGTTTCTTTGTAACACTTTTTATAGTTGAAAATTAGCATTATAGTTAATAATTTACTTTATAGTTTAATTAATTTTTGAAATCAAAAAGAAGTGGCGAAGCGGAAATTTCGCAGAGCAAAAATTATGACTTTTGTTGAGTTGTTTGTGTGTACGTGTGTGGTTAGATGATGCCAGCGTGTTTTAGTTTGTTTTGAAGGGAGGCTGTTGATTACAGAGGAGGTTTACGAGTCAAAAATAATTATTACTTCTGGATAATACTGAGGAGAGCCTGAATCTACAGTTAATGAAAATGGGTTTGCGGAGGTTACTCAAGTGAAAAAAAAACACAGACGAATATCACTGACAGCAGCTCCATCTTCCGTGTGTTTTCTTTAACTTTTATAGCTGTGGATCGGTATTTTTTGAAAGCAAAAAAAAATTTATTGCAGTCTAGTTCCTTGCATAGTTGGATTTAGAATTTATTTGGATGTTAGTGAGTGGGTTTCCAATTGGACTTAAAAAAATTAAAAGTAAAAGAAAAAGAAAAAAGCTAATCTGTAATGGATTCAGATTCAAGGAAGCCTTCATGTTCTAATCCATTTTAAGCTTAGTTTTTTTTTTAAACTTTTTCATGAGGTTCACCCCCCTATGTTAATAGACAATGTTATAGATTTGCAGTGACAATCTGTCTTTTATAAATTCACAAATATTTTATATATAAAAAAAAGATTACTATTTAAGTAAAATTACACAGGAAATGTAGATTTAAGGCTGGCTGTTTCGTGTTTTAAGTTAAAGTTTTCTGCGGACGGTATTTTCGTTTTGGCGACCACATTTTTGGAAACAGCTTCAATCACCATTAGATACAGTGTTCTGTTAGCTGTGGAGCCTTATTTATTATTTATTTACTACTTCTTTATTATTTATTTACTACTATTTACTGCTTATTTATTTTTTTTATTTACTACTTATTTATTATTTATTTATTTGCTACCTTTTTTATTATTTAAATCAGGGTTTCTCAATCTTTTTTTAACCATTGACCCCTTTCCCCCCCCTTTTTTTTTTGGTGGACCCCCTCATAGCCATTCAATAAAAGAAAAAGTAAAGGGATTATATTAATAATCAACGAAATAGTAAATGATTATGCTTTATTTTGAATGAAAACTAATTTAATAAGATTCTATGGAGCATTTATGCACACTGGTAAATAATTCATGATAAAACCATTTTAAAATAAGTGTGATTCAATGAGATCCCTGTGGACCCCGAAGAATATTACATGGACCCCGGTTGAGAACCACTGATTTCAATCTTTAATAATAAGCTACGAATAAATTGTGTTTAAATAAATAAAAGTGGAAAGAGTGTTAGTTAGGCTTCCCTGAATAGCATTTGCTGACCGGAAGTGTTCCCGCTAACCTCTTTGTCCAGCGGGAAAGGCGCTTGCTTTCTCCGTTAACTGTACACAGACACTTTGTTTTTTATCAAAAGGGCAGTGACTTAACGGAATGTGTAGTCTAGTGGGAACTCCAACGATTAACATCTAGACTCCCATGAATGAACCGACGACGAAGGCATTTCAGAAGCCTCCCAACACAAAAAGCCCTTTTTTTTTTTTGTGCTAAATTTAGAAAAGAAACTGAAGAGAGCAACCGTAACAGACAAAACATAAAATGTTTAAATTTATGCGTTTTGACAGAATAAAACATTTTTTTTTTTTTTTAGCTTTCTTATCAAATGAAAACTAGGCTTCTAAATTTAGTGGTGTTTATGTTTACATGTGCTTATTCCCCCCCCCCCCCCCCAATAAATAAATAAAGTAAATAAATGAGTGAATGGATCTCTTGAAACTTGGAATGAATATTTATGAACAGTAGAAGACCAATATTTGAAAATTTCCCTGTTCTTTGGAGAAATTTGTGATGAAAGCATTACAGACGGCAAACGATGTCCAGCCGTTTAATCCTTTTTGCTTGCATGTGTGTGTTTGTTTTTTTAAGTTGAAGATTATTTGGATTCAAATGACTTGGCGTAAAACTTTGTTTAGTTTTAGCAAATGGAGAACTTTAATGTAGATTGTTTCATTGTATTACGTTAATTGGTAATATAATTTATAATATGAAGGAAGGATAATTCGAAGTTTATCTTTACCGAAATCCTCAGCAGTGCCGACTAATTTTTTTAGATTTAATTACAATTTCTGTCATATTCCTTTTGAATCAAAAAAAAAAAAAAAAGTTCTATAAGAAAATTAACGATGTCCCGATTCTTATATTTATTTCGCAAGTTAATCAAATATTAGAATAGAAATTCTCATTTTAAAGAACATTTTTGTAAAAAGCTTGTACTTGCCATAAATGAGTTCGGTTTTTTTTTTTGGTCCAGTCCCTTCAATGATTAGTTCAATATCAAAACGATTATGGAGGTGATATTGCATTACCTTACCAGTGATGTTTCAGTATCAGGATAAATAATTGTTATAATGGCATTCTTATTTAACTTAGTTGTTAATTTTCCATTCTAAAATTTTGCATTTCTTAATGCAAAATTTCCTTTCCTTCCTATACTAAGTTGATCCTCTTAATAATTTTAATTCAATGAAATTAAATTCATTAGAATTCTGTACGATCCGGGTTCAGACAGGTGTTAACCATCTCGGTTTCTATCTTTGGTTTCAGGTGAAAATATTTATTACGAAAGAATTTATGGGATATTCGAATTAATAGGATAAAAATTAACAGTATATTTAAGAATGAATATTTTTAAGTTGGCAGAATTCATGAAATGCGTAAATTTAGGATTTTAAAGATTTTCAATACAGTTATGAATATTACGGGCAGAGGATGTGGGTAGATTCTTGCTCTTTTTACAAAATTGTTCTTTTTTTATATTAATAGATTTTTGTCGAGTCTAACGGTGAATTGTAATCATTTTAAGTTTGTGCTGATTAAAATTACTTAGATTTACGCGATTTGCAAGTATTTTCAGATTTTAATATTTCCATTTGCAGCAAATGGAATATTTGAATGTAATTCATCGTATTCGAAGGATAATACAAAATACACGACTTCAAAAGAAAATGAACGAATAAAAATAGTAGAAAGCAGACTTTATTTGTTTTCTGGATTGTTTGCTGTATGAAGTACAAATGCTTCATTGTATTTAATAAATGTGACCTTTGACTAAACATTTCATACAGTACTTTATATCAGCCTGAATTTCAATTTTTTAGCCAGTTTTGTATCCTCCAGAAATTAATTACAAGTCAACAGTTATCGAAAGAAATTTAAAATTTATAAAACGTTGTAAATAAAAAATTTAATATACGAATAGAATGTAATAATTTATTAACGTTCCTCTATAATTTTTTCACAAATCCTGAAGTATTTGTCTATTAACTATTAAGTTCAGCATTGTTTCAACCGTCAGTATAGTTTAGCAGTGATAAAGAATTTTAAGCTTTAATATTAAATAGAAGTTAATCTGGTTCCTAGAAGATATAGAAATCAGTTCCACCAGATTGAATCCCAACAACAGTTCTGTATGTTCTGTTGTAAAATAGGTCATTGTATTAAATATCATCTTAGAATGAAGTAAATCAAAGAATAACATATTATTCCCTTAGAGTATCTCCAATGAAATAGAAAGACAGAGAAAATAAACTCCCTATTAGCCCACTTTAAGGTTTCTAGCCCACTTGAAGAAAGTGAAACTCATCCAATGAATCTCTGCATGTCTCAAAAGACTTTCAATCAGTGTTTGAGAGATTCGCTGACGATCGAAATCGTATTTTATTTCTTACTTTGCATTTTTTAAATACGTGTGATGTAAAGTCTTTCCTTTTATCACGTGTCTTTTATTTGAATCAACTGTTATACAATAAATGAATTAACTAACAATAATAATAACATCAATGAAATCGTTCTCATCTAGGTTTTCAAAAGTTGGGACACCAACTGTAATTATCTTGTTTTCTTTACTGAAACTTGTAGACTAGACCACTTATTAGTAGGAAGTCTAGTACACAGCGCCGGATCGAGGGTTGGTGGCGTCCCTAAGCCAATTTGGTTAACAGAGCTGATAATTTTTTTTTTTTTTTTTTTAATTTTAAATTTTTAAGCTTATAAATTTTACAAAAGGGGTAATAGAACATATTTAGCATACTAGGCCTATTACTTTTTTTTACGAGATTGGTGCCCCAAAGCCATTGCGCCTAAGCATAGAGTTATCCTACAATGATAAAAACCAGATAATTACAGTTGGTTTGCCAACTTTTGAAACTCTAGTTAGGGAGAACATTATTATTATTATTAGTTAAATATTGTTAATTAATCATGTAAAGTAATTAAAAAGGTTTTACGTGCGTGAAAGTTCTCATTGATCATTAAAATTCGCCATCGCACAAATCATAAATAAAAAATCTTTAAAAAGATTAAAAAAGGACGACTAGTTTCGGCCTCTAGTCAGCGAGGCCTTCATACCATTTTTTTATAAAGTCATTTCGTATGATGTGGAGTTTCATAATTTCAGCATCATTGAACGAACTGCTACATTCAGAAAACTTGATACAGTATAAATCACTCAACACAAAGTCAAGCTCTACAAAACACAACAATATTCGATGATGATACAGCAACCTGAGCGTCAAATTAAACTGAAACTGAACGTGAAACGTTCAAAAGCCACAGTGACGTCCAGGGAACATGTGGCTCCCGAACATATATGATGTCACCCGAAGTCGGCCGAAGATGAGCGCCTTGTTATATTCGACGACTGGTCTCTCATCCATGCATGCTGATATGGCACAATGTTTTCCCTCGCGCCTTCCGATGGCAAACAAACTTGAACAAAGCATGATTGATGTTTTGTGATCGATATAAATTATTATTTTTTTTTTCGAAAGTCGTGCCGGATTATCCAGCGTGCCGGACCGAAGGATGCCGGATTAGAGGAGTTCTACTGTACCACTTTCGTAGTAGCCAGCGCTGCAGTTTCTCATTACGAAACGTAATGGCAACCTGCTGCCCTAAAAAAATAGATTCGTCGAAATTGAAGCAATATTTACGGAAGTAAAACAAATGCCACATTTTTGAAATATCCTGAAATTTTCGAAAAACACAAGATTGAAAAAGATGTTCTAAGCTCATTTTTTAAAAGCCATAACTTCCGCAACAGCCGACATATAATTTGAATGACTAAGCCAAATTTTGTTAAAATAAAAGGAAATAAAAAATTGATTTATCAGTTTCAACAATAACCATAACAATAACGAATGTCCAACAGCCAATACCAATAATCCTGTCTAGGCAACAATGAGGACACGTGCATCGTCATTATCTCCTACTTGTTGAATATTGAGAGAGCGGCGACACAGCCGAAATTATGTAAAAACCGAGGTTTTACAAACTCTCTGATAAATTTTGACGCATGAACTTCATGCATTTCAGTGTAAACTTCATTTATGTGGGAAAGAAAATCTCAGTACGGTGATAATAATTGTGTAATTGCGATTCGTTGTGGTGAAGTGGAGAAAATAGTAGAGACGCCATCTTTATACATGGCGTGACGTCATGCCTGACGTTTTCCAACGCTGCACTGTGATTGGTTATTTCAAATTACAAATTTACAAAACTATAAATTTACAAAGATCGTACAACTTTCGCCTATTAATAGGATGATGACTTGTGCGATGGCAGTTTTAATAATCAATAATCATATAAAGAATGACAAGAACCCAACTAAGAACCATTTTGTCGATGCCTGATTCAATTTTGTTTCGTGCTGACTCCTGTTAGTAAGAGTCTACTGATATTTATCTGTCCACATCGCTTTGTGTACTTCCCAACGACTTAAAAATACTAAAGCTGAAATTAGGGATGTTACAGAAACCGAAATCCCTCCACCAGGAATTCCATCTTCAGCGAAACCTAATACTTTTTGATTAAGACCATTGTTTTTGACTCCCCTGGGATCAGAGTGGGAAAAAGAATCAATAGAAGCATTTACTGGACAGCCTGTACTTCAATTAAAGCGCTTTTTAGATATATACTTTTATTTCCGGTTATTGCGATTAGTGACGGAGATGTAGTTAGAGTAGTTCGGTTTAATTCTTTTCCAAATCTAAATTATGGCCCTGTATGAATTTAAAGAGTGGTTTAATTCCTCTTTTATTTATGCAACTCTTACGATATTTATCTGATAATAATTCTCAAAACTTATTAAGGAGATGCAAAAAAAGTAAAGAAAAAATTACCACTTGTGAAAACCAAAATGAACCAGGTTCAAGAATCTTGTAAAGGTGTCTGTTAATTCGATGATTAATTTGATACCTTTTTTTTTTATGGACTATTTATTGAAATGCCATGAAATCCGATCAAGGCATTAAATCATGTAATTGTAATCTTTATAGGTTTTCTGTGAAGGTCTTAAGAAATGCTTTCAAAAACAAAAGGTTTCATTACTTTCCTAAGAGACATTTTATTAAAAAAAAAAAAAGGTCTTTTCAGAATATTAAAGTTGTCCACATCTACATCCCATTGTTCTTTAAAAAAAACTTTCTTAAAAAGTATTTTAAGGTAAAATTTCAGAAAGTTATTACATTGAATATATTTTTCAACTACAACCATAAAAACATTGCCTACTATTAAACTTCTAAAATTATTTATTCTTAAAGCACGAAATAAATTCTAAAAATCTTACCAAAGGCTCCCAATGCACTTGCAGCAAACTTGCAGCTAACGGCAAGATTGACAGGGAGAAGTTCATTAGAGAACCCTCTTTTTACTGGAGATCTGAAAGAACATCGAAAAAATAAACAGGATTCATCCAGGAAGAGTTGAGAAAAAAGAGTCGTCACAATAGAAACGATCATTACATTGCTTGAAGCAGGCAATAAAAGGGGAGAAAAGGGGTAGATTCTTGCGGTTTTGCAGCAACAGCGCTGCAAGTGCGTCCTAAGCCTAAAAGATAAATCAAATCATTTTACGTGCTTTGAAAAATGCTTAAAAAGCGAGAAATCAAAGGCAGCACCTGAATAAATTGAAATTGCCCCTCTTGTTCGATTATAGGGAAGAAGTTGGGAACGGCCGTTTCGTCCTTCATCGGACTCTTCAGCCCAACCCCGCCTTCCCCGGTAAAAGAACCAGAGAGGCAAATATCATAAGTGAAGGTCACCGTCACATCTGCCATTGACCTCTCAAAAGCAAGAAAGGCAAGAAATTAATTGGGGTGCCAACTCAACACCACCAAAAACCTTTTCCTACATTCAGCAGGCAAAAAAAGGAAATGCTTTTTAATCTTTAATCTTTAAGGAAAATCTCGCTTTTTAATCTTACCCAAAAGTTTAGGTAGATATTAAATTGTTAAATGGGAATGAGAAACTTCCTCATTTTGAATGAGTCCTCAATGCAGTCAATCAAAGTAAGAACCATTAATGTCTACACAAAGAGAAAGAGTAACCTAAGTAAATCAATGTAACGTGCAGAAAATACTTGTTAAAATGAAAACCAAGGCTGCATATGAATAAATAATAACGCCATGCGAATTGATCATCGGAGGGAATCGGAACGGTTTTGTGTGCACTAGAGCACTTATACGAGGCGCGTTCAAAAAGTAAGGGCCGTTTGCTTATATATAAATATTGGCGCTTCGAAGCACAGTTTTACTACTGCAGCGCCATCTACTGACTCATTGTGAAGCTACAGCGTCATTTGTTTTGATTCTGAAGTCGTATTGTTGTCCGTGAATGCAAAGAACAATGGCCACGAAAATCGTTTATCCCGCCAAATGTGAAGTGCGTTCTGTGATTCGTTTCTTATGTGCAAAAGGATCGTCGATGTGCTGAAATTCATCGGGAGTTATGCCTGGTTTACGGACCTACAGTTATGAGTGAAGGAAAGGTTAGACAATGGTGCCGCGATTTTAAAAATGGCCGAACAAATGTCCATGACGAAGAGCGGAGTGGCAGGCCCAGTATCCAGGCCGATGAAATCGTTTCACAAATGGACCAAACACTGCGATCTGATCGCCGATTGACGATTAGTGGCCTGGCTGACAAATTTCCTCAACTTGGACGCACTACTGTTTACAATATTGTCACAGAAAACCTCGCATACCGCAAATTGTGTGCAAGGTGGGTACCAAAAATGCTCACCGACCACCACAAAGAGCACAGAATGTCTAGTGGACGAAAGTTTTTGGCCCGTTATCAACAAGATGGAGATGATTTGTTTTCTCACATTGTTACTGGGGACGAGACGTGGGTATCCTATGCCAACCCAGAAACAAAACTGCAATCGATGCAGTGGCGACACTCATCTTCACCAAAACCGAAAAAGTTTAAGCAAACTCAGTACACAAGTCGGAAATTGATGGCTACAGTTTTTTGGGACAACGACGGTGTTCTTTTGGTTGATTTCATGGAACGTGGGACAACAATTACAGCTGACGTGTACTGCGAAACGCTCAAAAAATTGAGACGTGCAATCCAAAACAAACGCCGCGGGAAACTGTCATCTGGCATAATCCTCCTCCACGATAACGCGCGTTCTCACACTGCTGCCAAAACCAATGAAAGAATTCAAGATTTTCGTTGGGAACTTTTTGACCACCCACCGTACAGTCCCGACCTTGCACCTAGCGACTACTTCCTCTTCTTGCATTTTAAACAGTGGCTCGGTGGACAACGTTTTGAAACCGAAGAGGCTCAAAAACGCTGTTATCAACTGGTTCAACTCTCAGGCGGCAAGCTTCTATGCAGAGGGGTTAAAGAAGCTGGTGCAGCGGTACGAAAAATGCTTAGAAGTGAACAGCGATTATGTAGAGAAGTAAAGTAAGATTGTACCTAACAAAATATGACAATAAAATTTGTTTCTTATGAGTACATTTTTGTCTGTGACCAAACGGCCCTTACTTTTTGAACGCCCCTCGTATTTTGTTGTTGTTTGTTTGGGTCGGGTGCGAGGGTGACTTCCACTTACGTTCACGCCTTTCTGGGTTTATCATCGGGGAGGGTGGATCGGACTGATAAGGACGAAACGGCCGTTCCGATTCGAAATCTGTCGGGAAATGTGTGGAACTGATCCAGTAAAGCGATAAATGGCTGTGGTCAATCAAACCTTGACCACGACTTCAGAGGCAGTGCCGTTACTCACAATGCTGACCTTTTATGGTGATCTACACCTTAATTTACGTAACATCTTAGACTCTGATACAGGAGTCATCAACCATTTCTCGATGGTTTTTATTGCCCCTGTCAGATTGGTGAACTACTGATATAGGTGTTGCAGATGTCTCCCCTCTCCAAAAACAGTGTGGTTTTTTCTTGGCGATCTCATTCCTAGTTTCCGCTCATAAACTGAGAGAAAGGCGATTCATATCGAGACTATCCATTTGATCACATGACTAACAACTATTGTGCTGGGACGCAGTCGTACACCACGCGCACCGAATGCTTTAGACGCGATGTAACACTTTTTCATTTCATTTCTGTAGGATATGTAGCAGTTTCTAGAATAAGCAAACAACAAATTCAACCCACACACCATGTGCAAATTTGTTCACTATTTTATATTTTGTTGCGTAAATTAAACCTTTTTTTTTTTTTATTGAAAATCAGTAATAAATAAAGTCGTGTTTTAAACACATACCTTAAAAATCCACATCTCTGTAACTGAAAGATGAAAACAAAATTTGTTTTCAATTATATTTTGTAATCCAATTAACAAACCAAAATTTTAAATTTACAGTTCGTTCTTGAGCAGTTCATCTGTAGAAATGAAAGAGTCAAAAGATGGATTTTTCTTAACGATATAAAAAAACCTATTACACATATGTTGATTGCGTACTATATTACTTAGCGATCGTTGAAAAGATAAATTGACAATAGGCAATTGTTCAGTTACGCCAGAATGTACCGAAGTTATGGTATAGAGAAAATCCCAGAGTTCAACACGTACTTGCAGACGTACTCCAGATACAAAGAAATAAAAATATGATAAAAAAAATTAGGGTACGTAAGCCCATATTCTATTATCAGTATCATTGAAACATTGATACTAATTTGTTTTGAAAACACTCCAAAGACAACGGCATTGTCAACTTACTAATAATCAGCCTAGTTTTCCTAAATTGTTGTCGACAAATTGATGAAAATTGATCATTAGTTTTTCACTTTGACCTTCCATGAAATTATCGTTAGGATGTAATTATTTTCTGCAGATACAAACAATAAAAAACTCGTATTATTGGGTAAATAATGGCTTATCTTTGAGCTTCCGTTAATATTTTGACGGGATTATAGTAATAAGTTCTCTGCTAAATGTCATATGTGTTAAGATTAAAAGATCTTCGCAAGTAAATTCATCAAGAGAAAGTGTGTCTTGAAAGCCAAAGGATTTTCCTAAAATTGAATCACTCAAAAAGATGTCATTTTTGTTTGAGAAAGATCACTGATGAAGAATTAATAAAATAAATAGAACTTATAAAATAGTACCGATAGTTAATTTAGATCTGGTTTTTCGAAAACGCCTTTTTTTTTTTTTTTTTTTTTTGCGAAAAGAAAAGTTTTAAAGGAAATGAATGAAGGAATGAATTCATTATCAATTCAGTTTCACAAAGAAGTCGTGTTTTTTTTATTGGTATCTTTCGAAGTCTTGTGATATTTGAAAAATACATTAAAACAAGCCGACAAATCTTTCTGACTTGATTGACTTACGTAAAAAGATTTGATGGCTCAAAGTGTTTTTGCTGTGCGAACTTTCAACATGTCCTATCAAAAACGCGAAATTCATGTTTGTTACCTCACACACATCCTATTTATACTGATGAACTAAGTCCAGATAAAAATAAAATAAATATGTTGAAATTTTGGTGATTAAATCACAATGTGTTAATTTCATCAGATGATGTCATTCATAAAGCAACATGAACCTCTGTAAACAATAAAACCACTACAATAAAAGATTAGTACTTAACTCTAAGCTTCCTTTGTAATGAATTCAACGTTTTATTCTTTACTATTATCCAAAGTTAGTTTTTGATCAGCATAAAGTTAATTAAAACTAAGTAAATGGAATTAAATTAAATAAATACTCAGCTATCATTGCATTGTGGAAACTGGACCTTAGCTTTGATGGTGGATTTTGAGAGAGAGAGGGGGGCGTGGGAGACTTAAATAATTGTGCTCTGTTTGAAAATGAACCAGAAAGAAGCATCGTACTAAGTTATAAAGAAATCAGTCCACCTGTTTTGTCGAGGGATGCCTGCGTTTTAACAAAAAAAAAATATAAGTTTTTACGCAAATTCATCCAACGAGAATTTGTATTTAGTGTGATGTACATTATTTTTGCATTTTTGCTTTTTTTTTATTTTATTTTTTTTATTATAGTAAAATTTCTATTTAGCAGTTTTTCCCTAAGAAATGATAATTCTAACCAATAGAATTACTTTCCCTTTTCAATTGAAGAATTTATATATATATATAATAATTACGAATTCTCATATATGAATTTTTTTAAAATTGAACGAACAATAAAGAGTTCTTGTGTGTTGATTACACAATAAAAGTATTTTCTATTATCCCCCCAAAAAAAAGTTTTAAAAATGAAGATAAATGGAGTCTTCCCACAACTAAAAATAAGCTAAATATCTAAACATAGTATATATATATATATCTATATATATATTTAGTTATTTAGCTTATTTTTAGTTGTGGGAAGACTCCATTTATCTGAACAGAAACTAAAATTCTTCATTTTTAAAACTTTTTTTTTTTTTTTTGGATAATAGAAAATACTTTTGTTTGAGACAGAAATCAACACACAAGAACTCTTCATTGTTCTTTCAATTTTAAAAAAAAAAATCATAAGTAAGAGAATTCATAATTATTTTTCCCATTTGCCTTAATCAGGATGGAACCGCATATAAAGTAACTTCAACTACTCCGTTCAGTTCAAAGAATTGGTTTTGAAAGTTCTGTTATTTTTCTAAGTGATGAAATTCATCAAAGTTTGATACAAAATGTTGTAATTGGCCCATTAGAGAAATATCCTCTTCCTATTTGCATCAGTTATTGCTATAAAAAAAAAAAATGCAAAAATGCAATAACTTTTTCTTTTTTGTTTGTTTGGACAACGGTAGTTCTACATAGGGAATTTAGCATTGTATAGTTTTGAACAAGAGAAATAAAGTAGCAATTACGAGGCATTTGCTGGGTTTTTTTCTTTCTGTATTTGGAATTTCACCTTGAATGTTGTTTGGAACACCCACGCAGATTGATGACTACTATCTGCAGTCGAATAAAAACTCATCACTGAAAACAGTGAAAAAGATCATTCGAGAGGATCATTCCAAGTACCATAGGTAGTCGAAATAATATCAATAGAGAATGATGTTGAATTCACTGTAACAAAGTAAACAGAAAAAAAAGTAAGAAAATCAATTAATATATCTTACTTCCATCCACCCAATTCATGTGACTTGAATGCTCAGTGGAATTGTATGTTTCGAACAACTTATCATCTTAGTAATAAATTTAACGTGCTATGAAAAATAGTAGAAAATGAAAATAAAGCAGCAGCACCTGAATAGAATTGCCTTTTCTGATTCAATTATGGGGAGGATTTGGGAACGGCCGTTTCACCCTGCAACGGGATCGTCAGCCCAAACCCGCCTCCTTCGATAAAAGAACCAGAAAGGCGCAATTCTATGTGAAGGTCACCGACCATAATTTTAATCAGGAAAAAATTAATTATAAATATTGATTCAGAAGATTCAATTAACAGATAACATGAGATTGAATTAATTAAATTGTTGATTATGAAAAAAATAAAAATTATTACAATAATTAAAAATTATAAGGTTACCAGCAATCAAAAATAAATTAATAAATTAATAGCAATTGAATTATGATAATTAATGAAGTGAAATTGTTGAGGGTAAACAAAATAAAACATTGCATTGTAACAATTGCAGACTGTAGACTATTGTTAAAAATGCATGTAATCAGATTAACTTGAAAGATCTAATAAAGTAATTACGGTACCTTGATTGTAAATATAGCTAATTGATCATGATTGGATAATTAAGTTTGCTCAAAGTTATTCAATCCATCAAGTCTGCGAAATTTCGATGAAAAAAATTAAAAATCATACATACACACACCTGCGTTGAGTCCATGTCTATTGTTTAGCCCAATGCTGTATATACCGTTGGAATGTTACTGTATACGAGTGGATTGGCTGAATGGACCTCTCTCTCTTCTCTGCATCCGAATACATTCATCAGCAGGAATGCGACCGACCGCTTCTGCAACACGATAGCCGGAATCGGCTGACGACACGTGATTCGACACACGAAACCGACGCCGCTTGTTACACCGAAATAACGGAAACCACACTGCTCCGAGGGACGGGAAATCGGACTATCGCCGCTCGAGCCACAAGTGATTTTTTTTTTCTTTTGATTATCGTACATTCAGTCGTCAGTTTATAATTGTTTAACAGCGATTAAAAAAAGAAGAAGAAAAAAAATCCAAGCAGAAATCATCATTTCTAGAAGAACCGGTGACATCTGATAAGAGCGCCACACAACGGGGTGATCGCTTATCACAATACGTCAGTGCCAGATGATTAAGCGTTGTCCATTGACTAAGTGTGACGATCGTTTTTTTTTTACTAAGCTATCATTGCGGGATTTTGGATTACGCATCAGCTGTTCCACCACGATCGATCGAAGAAAGCGAGCTGCTTCTCCGTGGCGCTTAGCGGTCACTGCCGTCCCGTATTTGGACCCCGGGAGAGGATTCGCATGTGGACCCCGATCTCTCTTTCTCAGTGCCGGGAATGCTCGTCATGAAACTCCGGCGAAAGTCTTTCCCATGGAATATCCGGCGCCAAACAGGTGAGCTGTAATAATACATCGATGTATCCTGTAGCTTAGATGTGGGTGGGGTCCCACCGGAAGGAAGAGTCCACAATAAACCGACCTTGGGAAGCGTTCGAAAGTTACGAAACAAATTCGAATTATTAGTGAATGGAAGGGAAATTACCAGTGTAGCACAAAAGAGTCTGAAATATTAGTTTTTTAAATTATTCAATTACAAATAAAAAAAAATTAAAATTAACATGACTCACAATACAGTTAAAAAAAGAAGTTTTTATCTTTTTGTAAATACGCTGTCTCCTGTTTTTCTGTTGTTGAAGATAAACATTAAAAATACAAACCTCGTTTTTTATTTTGAAAGGAAATCCTGTCCTTGAACGGGTTTCGTTTATTGACGTTGTCTTATTAGAGATTTTTTTCTTTCTGATCTTTGAGGAAAACGACGTAAGGATGTAGTTCAGTGGGTCAAAAACCACCACAAGTTTATTTCGTTCCTAAGCGGATTAATAATTAACACTTGCATTTAAGTTTTTTGGGATATCTTAGCTGGTAAGTGATTGAATCTTTTTTTGAATGAATTGGAGACTTTATTGAAAAAACCTGTAAAACCTTCTTGTACCTAATGCAAAGTATTTCTCTGTCTGAAATTGTGGAGAATGACACCAAACGCAAATTTCCCGTTGAATTCCATCTAATACAGGAGTTCGTATCCTTTCTTATTCTCGTATCCCTTTTTAGGAAGCATGACAGGGACCCTTTCCAATAGAAAATAAAGGGAATATCTTCAACTAACCAACCCTTAAATATATATATATATATATATATATATAAATATATTAAAAAAAAAAATCTGATTAAAATAATCGGGAGCTTCCAAGAGGTTCATGAACCCTACCTTAAGAATATCTCGTTTTAATATAACAATATGTGTTAATTTTTACTTTGGGGTTGAGGTTATTTATTTATTTATTTATTTATTTATTTCTTAATATATTCTTTGATATATCAAGTAGATCAAGTTAAATAGGAAAATAAGCAAATATATTGTTTGTTTTTAATTTAGTTGAAGTTATTAGTTACTTAAGAGTTGCAACTTATTTCCGATTATAGTTTTTATAGCTTTAATCCTTTTTTAATTTGATACTGATTTCTATTGATATTGTTATAAATTTGCTGCATAATGTTTGGTTTATTGGCTGTAACTTATTCAAAGAAATTAATTGAACTACCATTTTTTTATTTCCTTACCCATTTATCTGTGACTTGTGGCGACCAATGTGTTTGTTCAGTATTTATCTCAGTATCGATAATATTACGGTGGGAATCCTTCTCTTTTTGAGAACAGGAAAGAATAGATAATGAATCACGGAAATTAATCCACAAATCTAATCCTACACGAAGACTTAAAAGAGTTTTAAATCATTCCATTAAAAATCGACGGGATATGGTTAAATTCTATTGACACAAACAAGTTTTGATTTCACTATAAATCTTCGGTTCAAATCTATTTTCGTTGAAAAAGTCATATTAAGGAAGCAGGTTTCGTCAAATCAATTTGTTTGTAAAGCTGTGTGAATATAAGCCATTTGTGATAAATTTTGAACCAGCGAATTCTTGAAACTTGACGTGCATATTTACCAACAAGAGACGATCTTACTGTTATATTTGAAAATTTGTGGGTCCTTGTCGGGAAATTTGCCCGTAAAGATAACCAAAAAAGAAAAAAAAAAACCAGCGAAAAAATATATTTTTGTCGATTTCTAACAACGCAACTTGTTTCGTAATCCAGTGATTAAAATAATTGGATCTATGCAACTTAAACTATTTACGGATTACATTAATTTCCAGAAAATGAATATTTTGGAGATACTATTTGTATTTGGTGGGTTTTTCTTTTATACCGGTATTTGTAAATGCTTCAAATTCTATTGTGTTTTTTTTTTCTAAATTAAACAACGCAATTAAAAAGCCTTTTGACGAAAATAGGCCTCATGTTCTTTCAGGGACCTTTTTTTTTTTTACAATTTACAGTGTGGTTTTTATACTCTTCGAAGAGGAATGTTTCACATGATATCTTTATTTATAAATTCTTACCAAAGGGATTTAATAACAATGAACCTGTTCCTTACTCTTTGCTTTTGAATTCCCAAGAGCCTATCTTTTGTTTGACATTCAAACGGAGTTTTATATGAGACTGATAAGTTGTTATCATTATTACTACAGTTCTATCTCTATTTGGTGTCGAATTCACTGTACTTAGGCTATTTCGTGTGAATCAATTTGTCGTTACGAGTTCTACCATTTTGACAAGTTTTTGTTTCGAATGATAATTGTAATTTTTGTTTCCAAATAAGATTTGTAAGTGCGTGGACACCCACAGAAATTCTCCGAGCAGAAGGGGAAAACAGTATCGGTACATGAAAAACTGTAAAACTCTATACAGTACATAATAATTTGAGCAAAATAAATAATAATTTATATGAAATTAACGATTCTTCTTGTATCTGTAAATCTTCTTGCGAGAAAGAAATTGAATGAATTAATTAAAATTGAAATTTCCAGAAGAAGGGGGGGGGGAGACGAGATGTTCTTCTCTACCCTTATCTGGGCGTCCATAGCGTTGTAACATTGTTGTAAAATGTTATTCTAAAATTTGTATCAAGTTTTAAAATTTGAAAAAGGAAAGAACTAGAGTTAATTTTCTATTAAATTTAATTTACTTTTATTTAATTTTGATAATTAACGTAATAATTAACTTATTAAACTTTTTAAATAATAAATTAAACCAATTCATTTTTATTTAATTCCATTAAAATACTCAATGTTTAAGATAATTACAACTGAAGAGAATTTCATTTTTCCTTTTAACTTGAATTTATTAACTATCAAGAAAACCTAAAATCTATTTAAGTTACATCAAATTCTATCTTAATTTTAATTGCGTTTCAGTTTTAAAAATTGGATTTGATGACATCTACAAACAATTCAATGTTACCGTCTTTTTTTGTGTGTGTGTGTATTTTAATTAATTTTAATCGATTTTTAATGTAATTTGAATTAATAAAAACAAAAAATCTAAGTTACATTATAAGTCGATTTCATCCAATTTTAAAATACAGGGTGTATCAATCAACTCGGTAACTTCTTCATGGGAGCTATTTTCAAGAGCAGTTTATACATTTTCACAAGAATAATTATCCTAACACAACGCGGGTAGCGAAATGCTTCACCTGCATACAACAGCGGGTATGCACCTGACGTCGTCGTGAAGCGCGTTAGTGCCTGTGCTGTAATTTACAATGGTAGGAAGGGAAAGTTGCGCGTTCCGACTGACGTTAAAGCAACGTATGTCTGTCAATAGTTTATTTATGAGTCGAAGGGCAACATCTCAGCAGCAAAAACTATGATTGGAGTATCGTACCAAACGTGAAAAAATGACTGCAAAGACAAGGATTCTGTTCCAACAAAACATGCTGCAAAAAGGTCATGCAATCACTGCCAAAGAGAACCAACACGTCATCGCTGAAACTCCGAAAAAAATCTATGTGAAAGATCAGATAAAAGAAGCATTGCCCAAGCCTTATTCATTCCCACAACTAAAAGCCGCAAAGAGTTCACGCATTGCCTGAGGATGACCGCAGGATTGAGTTCTGCAACCTCTTGATAGATGAATCGTAACAGGATGATACAATGTTTGATCGAATTGTTTGTACAGATCAGGCGAAATTCCATCTTGTTGGATCTGTAAATCGGCCAACACCTACTACTGGTCGTATATGGGCTGGAATTTCTTCCAACGGCATCATGGGACCGTCCTTCTTCGATGACACAGTGAATGGTGAACGCTACCTGAGTGTGTACCTAATAATGTGCTGTGACAACAGGATGGAGCACCACCTCATTGGTGCATTCCTCAATCAGTCGTTTCTCGGATGCTGGGTTGGCAGTCGGTGCTGCGATCGAAATTCACCTCGAACACCAGCCTCAACCCCTTCTCGACCTGCAGGAACGCATCGAGGTCGAAGTTCATTCCTTTTTGAGGGAGCTGTGCGATAAGGTCTGCCGCAGTGTCGCCACACACAATTGCATAACTGGTCTTCAATTCGAGCATCTTTATGGTTAGAGGCTGCATTGATAGGTCATTACGATTTTGGTACTGTTTGAAGAATTGACTGGGTCCAACTACACCCTGTATTATATAAGTTTTTTGTATTTATTTTCGCTTGTTGTTAAAAACCTCTGAATCCTAAATGGTTTTCGTGAATTTTCCCAACACTCTGGGGAAGATTACAGGCTACGTATTACCGTATTGAGATGATCCTTGCGATAGTTTCTTCTGTTGAAAGATGAGGTTTTGCTGCGTGGTAATGACGTTCGAGGCGAGAGAATCTCATTGAAAACAACAAAAAAAACAAAAAACGAATTTAGTAATTTGTCAGATATCCTCTACGTCAGTAACTTCCGTAAGTTTTAATAAGACATGAGAAGTACTTTTTTTATAAACTATAATCTATCTTACATAGGAAATAGAATATGTCGTCGTGAGCCGAGTGAGTAGAATGTTAGTATTATAATAAGGTGATAGAAATTAAAAATTAATGGAAGTGAATTAGCACTAATCGGTTATTTTAACTACAAAGCTTTCTTAACATCTACAGATTTCGCACTTATAGCCTTAAAATGACGGTTATAAAGTGGAAAAACTTCGACTATCTATTTTCCTATTCCGCTTCCTATTCTACTGAAAATTATAATTTCCTAGATATTAGTCATATCTGTAAATTATTAATTGATTGAACAGGTAGTGGACATTTTCTTGCGTAATAATGAAGATTTGTAATCGTTATTATGTAATAAATGTAACGTGACTGATGTGTTTACGTAATCGGTCTCAGATTCCTGTAAAGCACAACCTTTTGAAGTCTGCTGGCCAATATTTTTATAAAAGTTCTGATGGTGGGCCGCAGCATCCCATCCTCCAACCCCCTCGTACATATTTTACTAATTAATGATTTGATTAATGTCTGTTAATGTTGTACTTGTTTTAAAACATTAATGGTTTCCTTACAAATTAAACATGTTGCTTTACCTCCGAATTCACAATAGAAATCTAGTCCACTTCTCCTGAAAGCACTGGTGTTCGTCAGCAATCTTGCGCATTTTGGTTGAAGCCGTGGCCACTTCTCACTTCAGACACTTATTAGTTATTACAATACAACAAACGGAACCAAAATTTCGTAAACTCACGACAACAGTACAACAACTTTCTATTATAACACATTTGACCGGTGGCGGAAAAATATGGAAGAATATAATGGCGCGCTAGTCCAATAGTAAAGTCTCACTAAAAACATACAATAATTTATACTCATATGTCTTTGGTCTCAACATATCAACAGTAAAGTCTGAGACAGTTGCTGTTGCAAATTATGACATTTTTCAATGTATCTGTTGGCAACAATGGAAAGGCTCAAATTTAATTTTAAGTAGACAGCAGTTAATATACCGGCGGGTTGTGCACCACTGGTCTAAAGTCTAACCCAATGTTTCCCAACTTTTTTTTTTTTGTGCTAAGCCCCACCTAAGCCTTTCTAAAATATTTTTGCCCCCTATTGCTAGTACTTATTGCCTTCCCTAATAATAATAATAACAATATAATTTATATGCAATTATGATTTTTCATAATTTAAATAAATAGGAAACAGTATAAATATAACAGTTCTTAAACAGCAAATCAGATTATATATCGTTACGGTTAAAATATAACATACTTATTATTATGTATATGAAAAATAGATATATAATGTCGTATTTTATATCATCAATTCCTCTATGTTATAAACAAGAAACGAAATCTGTGCATTTGCACTGAAAATGGAAAAACGACACTGACCCTCAAATAGGTTCATAAAATTGTCCCCCCTTAACAATCAAATTGTCCCCCTTCCCCTGTGGGGCGTGGGCCCCACGTTGAGAAACACTGGTTTAAACCATTGGTTAACTAATACGTCAATGCAACAAATATGATTTAAAAAAAATCGTTGTTAATCAACTATTAGATAATTGGAGAATTAATTGACAAATTGAGTTAAAGCTTAATAAGCATATTTGGATTTGCCTCGAGCCATAATTAAACTAAACACGAACATATTTTTCGAAATTTA
>JAFIDM010006943.1:60221715-60236138 GCA_023159025.1 Thereuonema tuberculata
GTAAAATGTTATTCTAAAATTTGTATCAAGTTTTAGTATTTGAAAAAGGAAAGGACTAGAGTTAATTTCTATAAAATTTAATTAACTTTTATTTATTTTTGACAATTAATTAAAGTAATAAATTAACTTATTAAACTTTTTAAATAATAAATTAAACAATTCAATTTTAATTTAATTCCATTAAAATTAGACTCAATGTTTAAGAGAATTGCAGTTTAAGAGAATTTCATTTTTTCTTTTACTTGATTCAACATCAAGAAAACCTAAAATCTATTTAGGTTACATCTTAATTTTAATTGCGTTTCAGTTTTAAAACGATATGATGACATATGAAAACAATTCAATGTTATAAATATTGAATATCTTGGAATAAATCAAATTTCTTTATTAAACACAAATTCTTCCAAACAAACTCCAAATGACTAACAATATTTCGAAAGCTGTATCGGCTTCCTTTCTCAAGCTCCAAATAAATAAAATAAACAGGAAAAAGATACCCAACATCTTCTTCCCCACAACTCCAAAAAAAAAAAAAAAAAAAAAAACTTTCTATTTGGGGAAGAAGATGTTGCTATCTTTTCCCTGTTTATTTTATTTTATTTATTTGGAGCTTGAGAAAGAAAGCTGATATAGCTTTCGAAATACTGTCAGTCATTTGGAGAGTTTGTTTGGAAGAATTTGTGTTTAATAAAAAAATAAAAAAAATTCAATGTTACCTTCTTTTTATTTTATTTTTTTGGTGTATTTTAGTTAAGTTTAATCGACTAAATGTGACTTGGATTAAAAAAAAAAAAAACTAAGTTATATTTTAAGTCGATTTCATTCAATTTTAAACTATAGAATGCATCAGTCAACTCGGTAACTTCGTCGTGGGAGCCATTTTAAAGAGAAGTTTATACGTTTTCACAAGAATAACTATCCTAACACAACGCAGGCACCGAAATGCTTTACCTGTGTACAACAGTGCGTATGCACCCGATGTCGTCGTGACATTGAAGGCGCGTTAGTATCCGTGCGATAATTCACAATGGTAGGAAGGGAAAGTTGCGCGTTCCGGCTGACGTTAAAGCAACATGTGTCTGTCATTAAGTTTATTTATGAGTCGAAGAGCAACATCTCAGCAGCAAAACTATGATGGGAGTATAGTGTTTCTCCCAAACGTGAAAAAATGACTGTAAAGACAGGGATTCTGTTCCAACAAAACATGCTGCAAAAAAGATTATGCAATCACCACCGAAGAGAACCAACACATCATCGCCGAAAAAAGTCCGAAAAAAAGTTCTGGTAAAAAGTCAGGAAAAAAAATCGTTATGGAAGTTGTCTGGGAAAATAGGCATTGCACATGCATATGCATATGCACAGGCACATATACATAAGCACAGGCCTTATGCACTCCCTGAACTTAAAGCCATACCGTCCACAAAGAGTTCACGCAGTGTCTGAGGATGACCGCAGGATTGAGTTCTGCATCATCTTGATAGCTGAATCGCAACAGGACGAAGCACTGTTTGATCGAATTGTTTGGACAGATCAGGCGAAATTCCATCTTGATGAATTTGTAAATCGGCCACTACTGTTCGGATTTTAATTACTATACGGGCTGGAATTTCTTCGAATGGCATCGTGGGACCGTTCTTCTTCGATGACATAGTGAATGGTGAACGCTATCTGAGTATGTACCGAACATGAATAATGTGCTGTGACAACAGGATGGAGCATCACCTCATTGTCGTAATGATTCGTGCATTCCTCAATCAGTCGTTTCTCGGGTGCTGGGTTGGCAGACGTGCTGCGATCAAAATTCACCTCGATCACCAGATCTCACATCCATGGACTTTTCTTGTTATGTGCGTGAACAGGTCTACAAAACCAAGCCTCAACCCCTTCTGGATCTGCAGGAATGCATCAAGGTCGAAGTTCATTCCATTTTGAGGGAGCTGTGCGATAAGGTCTGCAGCAATGTCGCCACACATAACTGCATAACTGGTCTTCAATTCGAGCATCTTTATGGTTAGAGGGTGCATTGATAGCTCATTACGTTATTGCTACTGTTTGAAGAATTGACTGGGTCCACCTACACCCTGTATAAACAAGCTCTAAGCTTTTGTATTTATTTCCGCTTATTGTTAAAAACCTCCGAATGCTAAATAATTTACGTCAATTTTCCCATCACTCTGGGACAGATTACAGGCTACGTATTACCGTATTGGGATGATCCTTGCGATAGTTTCTTCTTTTATCGCCACGATGAAAGATGAGGTTTTGCTGCGGGGTACTGACGTTCGAGGCAAGAGAATCTCATTGGAAAAAAAAAACAAACAAACCGGATTTCGTAATTTGTCAGATATCCTCAAAGTCAGTAACTTTCATAAGTTACTTCCATAAAACAAAGACATGAGAAGTACTTTTTTTATAAACTATAATCTAGCTTACATAGGAAATAGAATATGTCGTCGTGAGCCGAGTGAGTACGATGTTAGTATTATAATAAGGTAACAGAAATAAAAATTAATAGATGTAATAACTAATCGGTTATTATAACTACAAAGCTTTCTTACGAGACTACTTTAACATCTACAGATTTCGCACTTGTAGCCTTAAAATCACTTAAAATATAAAGTGGGAAAAAGTACCACTATCCGCTTCCTATTTTACTGAAAATTATAATTTCTTAGTAATTAGTCACATCTGGATATTATTAATTGATTGAACAGGTAGTGGACATTTTCTTGTGTAATAATTAAGGTTTGTAATCGTTATTATGTAACAAATGTAACGTGAGTTTACGTAATCGGTCTCCGATTCCTGTAAAGCACAATCTTTTGAAGTCTGCGGGTCAATATTTTTATAAAAGTTCTGATGGTGGGCCGCAGCATCCTATCCGCCAACCCCCCCTATATATCTTACTAATTAATGATTTGATTAATGTCTGTTAATGTTGTACTTGTTTTAAATCATTAATGGTTTCCTTACAAATTAAACATGTTGCTTTACCTCCGAATTCACAATAGAAACCTAGTCCACTTCTCCTGGAAGCACCGGTGTTCGTCTGTAATCTTGCACTTTTTGATTGAAGCCATGGCCACTTCTCACTTCAGACACTTATTAGTTATTACAATACAACAAACGGAACCAAAATTTCGTAAACTCACGGCAACAGTACAACAACTTTCTATTATAACACATTTGTCGCAGTGTGGAAAAATATGGAAGAATATAATGGCGCGCTATTCCAATAGTAAAGTCTCACTAAAAACATACAATAATTTATACTCATATGTCTTTGGTCTCAACATTCCAATAGTAAAGTCTGAGACAGTTGCTGCTGCAAATTATGACATTCTTCAACGTATCTGTTGGCAGCAATGAAAAGGCTCAAAGTTAATTTTAAGTTGACACTATCGGACAGTAAATATACCGTCGGGTTGTGCACCACTGGTCTAAAGTCTAAACTAGTATTTCCCAACGTGTTTCGTGCTAAGCCCCACCTAAGCCTTTCTAAAATACTTTTGCCCCCTATTACTATTTGCCTCCCATATTATTAATAATAATAATAATAATAATAATATAATTTATACATAATTACGAGTTTTCATAATTTAAATAAATAAGAAACAGCATAAATATAACAGTTCTTAAACAGCAAATCAGTTTATATATCGTTACGGCTAAAATATAACATAGTTATTATTATATGTAAGAAAAATAAATATATAATGTCGTCTTTTATCCAAAAGGAAGGGTTAACGTGCTGACAAATTCACTGAAAAATGTCTGTTAAGCCCAGCACAAGAATAAACAAAAAGAATTGCCTTTTCCGATTCATTTTACGGGGTGGATTAGGGAACAGCTGTTTCACTCTTCAACGAGATCATCAGCCCTAACCCGCCACCCTCGATGAAATGAATCAGAAAGGCGTTGCCTATGGTGAGGTCAACAGTCAGCCTGACTATGGCCTCCCAAAGGCGAAAAGTTTATTCTTTTTGTTTATTCTTGTGCTGGGCTTAACAGACATTTTTCAGTCGTCTTTTATATCATCAACTAGCAGCAAAGCCAGTCAGACGACAGGCATAAAAAAATCTGAAAAATCATTTTATTATCAAGTAACAAATATTAAGTAAATGTAATCTAAATACTGTGCTAACTTGTGAACGAAGCTTCTACTGCAAAAATGGTTTTGAGTTTCGAAATCAGCGTAAACAACTGAGTAAGTATGCCAAATTTCATTAAAATGGATGCAGTGGTAACAAAATTATTTGTTTTTGAACGTATGTTTTGTTAGAATTTCAGTTGTCGAGGTCAGTTTCCAAGAATAAAATTTCATGGAAACAATATGGAATGACAATGAACTAATATTTTCATCCAATTTGAGTACTTTTGATTCAATGATGCCATTGAGAACCGTTGGCTCTATCTTAATAGGCTAATTATATCGAGTTACAGACAGACAGACGAATTTAGCCAATTTACATATACAGTAAAACCCCGTTATTATGCTCCCGCTTATAGCACTATCCCGTTCTTTACGCTCCTTTCATGCGGTCCCTGGAATTTTCTATATAACTCTGTATACTTTTACCCTCTTATAACGCTTCAAATCCCGCTTGTAGCGCTTTTTTATATCGGAAATTTTGTATCGAAAAGAAATGTAACACTGTAACGATTCTTTTCTTTCCCTGGTAGGAGGGAATCTTCGAACTCTTTGAAGTGCGGGTCTGTGATACAGTAAGTTTGTGCAAAATGTCGAAGCGGAAATCCCTTTCTATAAGTGAAAAATTGCAAATTCTTCGTAAGTACGACGAGAATTCTACACTAAATCAGAAGGTTTTCGCAGAATCTAAGAATTCCCTGATCCAGTCTGAGAACAATAATAAAAAATAAGAATGGAATTACCAATGCAGCGAAGGGTGGTTGCAAACGTAAAAAAGTAAAGTGGGGAAAATGTGAAGATGCCGAGGAAATTCTAATTGAACGGATTCATCAGTCCCGTGATGCATCAGTGACATTAAGTGACCCAATCATTCAAGAAAAGGCGCGTGAAATAGCGGGCAGTGCACTAAAACTGCTCCGAAAATATATTTGTATTGCTCCTAGTGGAGTATCAATTGATGTTAATAGTTTCTTGAACCGCATTGAAAATGTCATAATTTATAACAGTAGCATACACACACGGCAAACCACAATCAAAGATTTTTTTAATAGGAAATAAGCTCACATTTGCACTATATCTATTTCAGAATCAAGTATCTTTCCTGTAAAATGGTGTCTAAATGTTTCCCCATCATATAAATCATTCCCCGTTTATAGCGCTATCCCGCTTATTACGCTTGTAGGTCACGGTCCCTTGACGAGCGTAATAACGGGGTTTTACTGTATATCTATATATATATAGTATATATTCGATTCGATTGATCATTTGATTTGTAATTTTTTTTTTTAATGTTTATCAGACCTATTTAGGTGTACTTCTTACCTGTACACCTGTAATATAGGTTCTGAGAGTTTAATCTAAAGGATCATTTTCCACCCAAAAAGAAAAACGAAATACCAACCATATCTAAAGTTTAATTTATCTAAAGAATAATTATTATTTTTGACTCATAACGCCGAAAGGCATTTAAAACAACTCACCTTTATATAATGTAAATACTGCGCTAACTTGTGAACGAAGCTTCTACGGCAAAAATGGTTTTGAGTTTCAAAATCAGCGTAAAAAACTGAGTAAGTATGCCAAATTTCATTAAAATCGGTGCAGTGGTAACAAAATTATTTGGTTTTGAACGTATGTTTTGTTATAGAATTTCAGTTGTCTAGGTCAGTTCCCAAGGATAAAATTTCATGGAAACAACATGGAATGACAAAATGAACTAATATTTCATCCAATTTGAGTACTTATGATTCAATGGTACCATTGAGAACCTTGGATCTAGCTTAATAGCTTAATTATATCGAGTTACAGACAGACAGACGAAATTAGCAAATTATATAAGTTGATTCCTCTATGTTATAAACAAGAAATAAAAATGGAAAACGACACTGACCCTCAAATAGGTTCATAGAATTGCCCCCCTTAACAAACAAATTGCCCCCCCCCCCCGTGGGGCGTGGGCCCCACGTTGGGAAACACTGGTCTAAACCATTGGTTAACTAATATGATAAAAAAAAAGAAAAAAAATCGTTGTTAATCAACTATTAGATAATTGGAGAATTAATTGACAAATTGAGTTAAAGCTTATTATAATTAGCATATTTGGATTTCCCTCGAGCCATAATTAAACTAAACACGAACATATTTTTCGAAATTTAAAACTCCTGTCTGTTTTTCAACTATTTGTTTTTTATTTTTCTGAAATTAGAGATAAAAGTGACTTATTCCAAAATGATAAAGTTGAAATGATAACCCAATACCTTCATCTCAATTGACAACACTTGGGAATGTGAATTTTGGTGCGTTTAATTTTCAGAATTATAATTTGTTATTCTTTAAAGATTTTATACGATTATCAAGAAATTATACAATCCATTTTTCCGGAAACTCAGTGAAATGCTTTCAAGTCCCTTTCAATTTTTTTTTTAAATGTTATTTTTTTACTTTTTTAAAACTATTTTATTATGTCTGACTTAATCTTTCTTTGTATTAAAATAACTTGATAATTTATTTACAAAATGAATTCAATAAAAATTGATTTAATTTTATTTTGGTGACTTATTTCCTATTTTAGTTCATTTATATTCATTCTTTCTATTCGATTATGGTAACAATGGATTTTAATGATTAATTCATTGTTACGTTCATATAATTGAAATTTCGGTGATTATTATTAGCCAATGATTCATAGAAAAACTGAAAGACTTTTTTTTATATTTATTATTTCATTCCCTAATACAAAGAAAGCATACGTCAATGCATTTGTTAGTTATCGGGCTATTGTCTCAATTTACTTAAAATCCCCGTTTCTGATAACTTTTGCGAGGAAGAACGATGAGAAAATTATTAATTTAAAATTACTCAGTAGATTACGATTATCTTTCCTTCATTGATGATTCATAACTTAAATATAGAAACCTTAGCAACGTCCAATCGTTAGGCTAGCTGTAAAAGCTTTTTTTAATCGTTATCTCTAAACCACTTTCTTATCTCTTTATCTTTAAACCACTGACAAAGCACGGTTTTCCCACAGAAAATAAATCCCTCAATTTATTTTTAAAAAAAAGAAAGAAAAAATTATTAAGGATTTTTTTTTGTTTTAATAGAGAAATTAATCTCAGTTATTGAAGCCTATTGTAAGGTAATTACAGGACTTTTACGTGTCTTTGTATAATCCATTTGTTATCTAATATTGAGTCTGAGCAGGTGCATTATTGCACTGATGAGATGAGACAGTCCGGAGGCGCAACGAGACTGGCTGTAATTTTCCTCTGAATTTGAACCCATCCACAGAATGTGTTTTATAGATTTTTTCACATCTTAAATACTTTTGATTCCGTCTTTGTTTTAATCGAAGTTGAGTCATTTTTCTTCCCTGGATTTTTATCTGAATGGATCTTGATTCCCTAAGTCAACTTCAGTAATATCCCATTCTCTTTCTATCCGTATTTTTTTTTTTTTTTGAATTTGTAAAGTAATTAGAATACTTTTCCACCCATTGGAATTGCAGTAGAGACGATTAATATGATAAACAAAAATCAGAAATTTTAAAAATAATTATTTTTAATTTGAACTGAAACTGTTCGAAAACATGACATTTGTATATCAGTGTGTGAATTACTTCATTCCCTGTTGAACGGGTGAAAAGTTTTTCTTGAAGCTTTTCTTATATATAAAAGGTAAAAAAAGAACAAACTTAGACTTTCCAGGTTTTATAAATTTCGCATTGCATTGACTTCATTTAATCAAAGTAATTTTGAAATTTGTTTAAAATATAAGAATCAATTGACTTCCATCCAGTCTACATATTTGGTTACTTAGCCAGATATGAACTCGAAGTGTATTAAATAACTATTATAAAATTTTAAGTTTATAAATGTCAACAATATTTTTGAAGATCAACAGGCAGTAGCTGTCAAGTCATTGCAAAATTTATCAAAAATTTATATTACAAAGTTTACATTAAAAAAAACCATTTGAACTGAATTAACATAGTTTTCAGTAAATAAAGCAAAGGAAACGCAGCACTTGAATAAAAGGAGAAATTGCCTTTCTGATTAGATTATGGGAAGGAATTGGGAACGGCCGTTTCGTCCTTCTACGGACTCATCAGCCCAATCCTCGCCTTCCCTTAACAAAATCAGAAAGGCAAGATCTTGTTAGTAAAAGTCACCGCCGACCCGGTCGTGACTCCACCAACAACAAAAGGCAACAAAATTGCTGCGTCTCTCGACGCCAGAAAAAAAAACCTTTCTCCTACGAGAGTAGGCTGTTGTTGTTGGTGGAGTCACGGCGGTGACTTTTACTAACAAGATCTTGCCTTTCTGATTTTGTTAAGGGAAGGCGTGGTTGGGCTGATGAGTCCGTAGAAGGACGAAACGGCCGTTCCCAATTCCTTCCCATAATCTAATCAGAAAGGCAATTTTCACCGTTTATTCAAGTGCTGCGTTTCCTTTGCTTTAGTAACTCATACTCACAGCACGTTAAATTTCTTTGCTTAACACAATTTTGATTTCGTGAGAAATGTTAGAGAAGTTACTACAAACATCTTATTTAGTTTTATTACCTTTTTTTTTTTTAGCTTATTTCCTAGGAAAGTCATTGGGCGCTTTTCTGTATAGAATAACTTGTGATCTACTGCGTGGATCCTTTTGAAAGGCTTTTATAAGATTTATCTTTTGTATTTGAAATCTTTTCTGGGTCGTTTTCTCGAGAAATCATCGCGAGATGAGAAAAAGTGAGAGAAAGTTCTTCCTGTTTCTCTCTGACCCTCGTCTTTTACATTCTCTCAACAAATTTCTTGAATATTTTTCTTACTTTCTCTTCTCCTCCCCCGCATTTCAGTTTCCCCTTAATGAAAGAGCTTTTTCTTTTTTTGAAATCCAGGAATAGAAACATAATTCAGATGAGAATCTCACGGACCTCAGTTACTTTGGTCGGACGTCAGAGACTTCTTCCTTTGTTTGTTGAATGTGGCTTCTGTTAAAAGAGTTGAATGTTCGTCTTATCAGAGCCCCGAAATTCCTCACTTTATCTCGGGATCGCAGGGACAGTCCAACCGAAAATAACACCGAAGATATTTAATTAAACTCAGACATTTTACCCTCGGCTATATTGTTCTATTTTGTAGAAGTAGAACATTTGTTCTATTTTGTAATTTGACCGATGAGTAGTTTGGGGGAAGGGGAAAAAATACAATTTAGGTTCTTTATCTTTATTATAAAACTAACAGCACACTTTTTATAATATTAACAATAATATGTAATAGTGACAGTTTCGAACATTGACTGTTCTTCATCCGATTGGTTAAAAGTTTTCATCTATTTGGAAACATACCAAATTTGAAAGATTCAGTGTAAGTAAAGGGGTCCAATAGAAATTGGAGGGAGATTTTATATTTACTTCATTAGGTGATAGGGATCAAACTCAGACTTCGGGCTGAATTGGGGGAGAGGAAATATTTGGATGGAAATTAAAGAGTTGACCTGCATTTAGAAGTTGGTATTTTCTTGGGGGAGGAGGGGGAGGAGTACGTTTGAGGCGTTAGGGTTGTATAATGAGATGTAATAAAAAGGAAAGAGGTTGGGAATGCTAATAGGATGATAGTTAGCAAACAAATCTCTAAAAACAATTTAAAACCACGTGAAATTAATAAAGAATCGATAATGTTAACATTGAAAAGAAGTGTGCTATTTGTTTTATAATATAGATAATTATCACATATTAAATGCGGATCTTAGGTTCTTCATCTGCTTTGATTGAATTCTTTGCTAAAAATAAAGAATGGATGAAAGATTAATGAAACGCTAGTTGACCTGTCTTCCATTTTTTTGAAAGATTCATTTTATTAATTGACTTTATAAGAACTACGAACTATTTGTGGGAGTTACAATCTGACGTTTTTAAGAATTCTCAATTTATATTGTAGAGTCAACAAAACAAAAACAAAAAATTAAAAGAATTACGTCGAAATCATTCTTTACATGATCACTGTGTTTTATTAAGACGAAACACTAGTTAAAGTAGATGAGAGATTTGTGATTAATTACCTGTCCAATATCAGTGTAAGTCATCAAAGCGAACTTTTGTGTGTTCAGCAGTTTTCATCTATTAACACTTATGTTATATTTGGGAACATAAGTATATGAAAATATTTGGCACAAGAATCCTACAGTTATAAAGCAAGACACAAGAAAATTTTCTTTATAATTTAATAGCCACTAGTGACTGAAAGCTGAGGGCCAAATTTTATAATCCTGTCAAGTAACAGATTTTATTTTCTTGTTCCGGGAGCGGTTGTGAGTTCCATTTGTCTTCATTTTTTTTCTGAGCTTGTCATCGAAGTGGTGAATTTAGCTGACGATTCATAATATTGATGAAACGGCTGTTCCAGACTCAACTTCGTTAACAAGCTATAGGCATGAATTTTGGGAAAAATCCCCTTTTCTTTTTAAAAACCTATTGCACGTTAAACTTTATTTACAAAGAAATATTGATTCAGGACAAAATGTCGTTACAGTCGTCTAAGGTCTGAACCACAAGTTAGACAGTCTATGTCAGTATATTCTGCTCCGGTCATTTATACCGACCGTTATTACTGTCTGACTTTGCGGTTGGGAAAAATTCCGAGAAAAAATATTAACGTTTTTGTACTGCATGAGGCTTTCCCCATTATATTTGAAAATGGGGTTCCAAGAAATCCCAGGGATCTTTATCCTCTCGACGAGGGATGCTCCTAACGAAATAAAAAGGATGTTGATCGAACAAAGAAATTTCTGCAAAAAAATAATGCACGAATCGAGGTTCAGAAAGTTGTTGTTCATGTTTTCCCCTTCCTATGTCTTTAGTAGACAGATTGCGATTGTAAAGAATTCTTGAGGTCTCATAAAACTCGAAATATTGTCATACCAACATTCCTCCACAAATTTCTCCTGGAAAGTCAATAACAATAATTGATAACAAAAATATATTACTGTTATATTCATTCCTTTTTATTTTAGAAACATTTTATTGTTTTAATTTGATCTCTTTTTGTTATTTTTTTATTTTTAATTTATATATGTGGACTGTAGTTTTATTTACTTCTGCTTTGATTCATTGATGTCTGTTATTCTTCAGATATTTTTAGACATGCTTTTGCATTAATATTAGTTTGAAGTTTAAATAATGGATGATTCTATTTCGAGATTAGAACGTGTTTTCAAATATTATAAACATTTGTGTTCTTGTAGTTTTAAAATCGATGTTATTTTCACATCATAAAATTCAAAGGCTTTGTTCTTGGGAGTTGTTTCAGAAAGAAAAGTAATATATTTTTTTTGGCTTAAAATTCTGATTGAAATGCGTCAATTTAGTCTTGGTGAATCAGTTTAGATGAATGAAATTGAAACTGTAATTGGATGTTGGAATATTATCACAACAACTGCGCACAATCAAATACCGTGATTCATAATGTGTACAGATTTATCAGGGAACTTAAAAAAAAAAGCAGCACAATTAAAACACAAACACTTTCTTTAAGTGGCATTGCAACGCATGTCGGGTACAGCTAGTAAATTAGTTTCTGAATAGAAACAGCAGTGGTTTTTTTTTTTTCATTTTCTGAAAAAAATGTTAATCAAATTTTTATTGTTTAATTAAGTTGTCTAAAGCCAAATAATTTTAAATCATTTTCTATTTAAATCTCGTTCTACCATTAATAATTTTACTGATATACTTATTATTAATTAATATCCATTGTTTCGATAGAAATCCATTTTTTTCTTCTATGGGAACTTTTCTTCTCAACAGGAGCTTATACGGAAAAAATTTCTAACCAAAGATGTAAAATTTCCTTAAATCTGTTTAAGGTCCTTAAATGTGCACGCCATGTTTCAAGAAGATCGATGCAGCGGTTCACACAGATTGACTGATTTATCACTGCCCTATCAAAATAGTCTAAGAACGAGTGAACTAAGATTAAATTGAAATGATTATTAAATATTAATTATGAATACCAGGTAATTTGAATTCAGATTTAACTAATCGTAATTATTATTTAATACAGCTATTATGAAAATAAGACAACTTATGATCATACAATCGTTATAAAGTTTTGGAATTTGGAAATCTATTATTTAAAATACAAATATATTTATATTACTTTGGCCTTAATGATATTGTTATATTTTTAATAATGAACTTTTTATATATTTTTTTGTAATACGCTATGTAAAAAAAATGTAATTACTAAACTTAACTCTATCTCATTTTTGACGTCGGTGAGGATTAGATCACAATTTTTATTATATTTACTGATAAAATTAATTAAAATAAAGTGTAATGTATTTTACTGTTATTTTTCGTATTTACGTTTTGTAATGGTGTTTGTTGAGGTGAAAAACAACGAGCCAAGTTCTGGAACTGAACTGAATTAATTTATTAAATGAAAAACATTGGGCTTTTATAGTTATTTACAAGGAAGAATTTGATAGCAAGATTAATTAAAAATATACAGAATGATTGGATAAAAACGTAATAAATATAAACTAATTAACTGATTCAACGAAAAGTAATTTAGAAATAAACAGAACATCAATAATTATAGGAAATAGAAAAGGAACATTTTAAAATAAATAATGGTTAATGATTAAAAATAAATGAAATACAGATAAGTAATTTCTACAAAAAAATACGAATGAATGATTTCTAAAACTATTGACGTATAAACTGTTACAATATGGTTTTTCACAATCGATGTCTGATAACTTCCGTTTATATCTTAACAGAAAAGTTTTTTCAAAAAAAAAAAAAATGGATAATATTTAAATTCATGAAATATTGTTGAGGGAGAGAAAAAAAATGAAGAAAGTTCCTGAAAGAACTTAAAGTATAGTTTCTTTTTTTTTTGTATTTTTTTTAAATCATAAAAACAAAGGAAGAAACTCTTGTCAGTGCTTGCATTTGGTAGAGATGTTATCTTGATTTATTTGTTTATAAATAAATTTACGAAATTTAATTATATGCGCATTACTTTTTAAGTTGTTTTATCATATTAATATTCACTAGGCCATCTCCCTGTCTCCCCCTGGTAAGTATGAGATAATCCAAGAAGAATCGATTCCAAGCGGCTATGGCAGAAAGTGATATTTTATTCCTTTTTGAATGAACTCATTATTTGATAGCGCGCCATTGTTGGCGGAGAGAAGCTAAAAAAATGAACATTGAAATTTAAATTTTCATCTAGTAGGCTAAAATTCATGAGTTATTTCCTTTTTTTCTCTGGCTCTTTTCTCATTGCGCCACACACAAAGGGAGTGATAAGA
This sequence comes from Thereuonema tuberculata, assembly GCA_023159025.1. NCBI lineage: Eukaryota > Metazoa > Arthropoda > Chilopoda > Scutigeromorpha > Scutigeridae > Thereuonema > Thereuonema tuberculata. The sequence continues at coordinate 60,235,168 of JAFIDM010006943.1, forward strand.
AACAATAATTTGAATGTAGTCCCCGTGGCCAAATGGATAAGACGTCTGACTTCGGATCAAAAGGTTGCAGATTCGATTCCCTTCGTCAACGTTTCATTGTAGTAATTTTTTTCACAGGAAATTAACAATCGCGCCGGACAGACAGACAGACAGAGAAATAAAAGATTTTAGTAATATTCATTGTTACATATCGATGTTTTTCTTTGGGAATACACGTTCACTGGGTACAAGACTATCTCAAAGATTTATCTTCATCGAATTGTCTCGAATCCTAATCAAGTGACATTTAGACAAGGCGGAACCACCCTAAAAGAATATAGATAATACTTAATCGCTGTATTTGAGTAAACTATTTGTTTTGTTTACTTTTTTTTAAATACAACTTTAAATAGTTCTGAGAAACTGAGAGGAAAAACTTATTTGCAATTAAGGAAACGTATATTCCTACTTTTATTAACAGCAAAAATAAAATATATAAAATTTAATTCTTACTTGATTTATGAGTATTATGCGTTTGTTACCAATGGAACTGGATTTCTGTATTTATAAGAAAAGAACAAGAGAAAATTTACTTTGAAACATAGGAATTTCTGAATAGTATATTTTCAAAATATGTTGATTCTTTCTGAAAAGAAACTTATAATAAGTCTTTGTTTAAATATTTTTTTTAAACAAAAAAAACTTAAAAAGCTTTAATTATCTCTTTAAATTCTTAGTTTAATTTAAAAAAAAACAAACATAAAAAAAGTTAATTAAATGAAGAAAATAAAAGAAATTCTGCGGATTATTTTAACTTCCGCTATTATAGAAATCAACCTACTTTACTCTGCCTAGTAAATCTTGTTTTTTCATCACTTTCTGAACGATTTACACTAACAAGGGAATATTCGAAAGCCTCATCATTACATTCTGTTGTTATTTCAAAGTTAGTGGCTAGAATTTCAAGAGTCTGTTCTTTGTTTATTTCCTAA
>JAFIDM010006943.1:60250912-60262902 GCA_023159025.1 Thereuonema tuberculata
TGTTTGATATCGTCTTCGTTAAATATTTTATTTGCTTTTTGAGGCGCTTTTCGACCATTAAAAACCTCGTTAATTTTTATTTAATGGTTTCTCTCTGCTCGTGGGAGACCTTGAGAATACACTGTATTTTTTTTTCCTTGTCGTGTCGCAAGCTACATTAGATCGTTTTATTAATATTATTACTAATATTTTGAAATCTTTTTCCTGAAAGGTGTTCTTAATTGTTATCCAAACAGGTGCCCCGCATTTCATGACCCTCACCCCCGCGTCGCCCATCGAAGAGACGCAAAGCACCAGTGCGAGCGGACGCCGATCCCCAGCCAGCCTTCGTGCTCTATGGAAGAAGGCTATCAAAGAACAGATCCTCCTGATTCGCATGGAAAAGGAAAATAAAAAACTCAGAGGTAAATATTACACTTCTCTTTCTTTTTTTATTATTTATCTTTTTTTTTTTTTTTAAATTTAAACAATAATTTTGTTTATTAATTCATTTTTTTTAGCTTAAAAAGTTTGTTTCCTACTAATAATAAATTTATCCTTAGAATTAAGTAATTGTAGAAGGTCTGCGAAATGCTGCTAATTTATGGAAAAAAACAATTAAATTGAACTAGTGTTATGTCTTAAAATGGTATTTACATCTTGAAAAAGCTAACACACAGGTAAAAATAAGATATTTATAGTTGTCGTACTAACTCCGACTACCCAAGTGGTTGTAAGCACACAAAAAGTTAATACAGTAAGTATACTGTATATATATTGTTCATTGATGTTGAGGGCTTTTGGTTGCCAATTTTTACCAAAATTCATAGGATCTCCTTATCAAAATACCTAAACCTTCTAGTTTCAGGTTTGTTTTTTAATTACGTTGATCAGATGGACAACAGCTTTTGATCCCTTACTTCTTACTTTAGTCTGGCATTGGTACTAATATCAATTTTCCTTAAGAGCGTCTTAAGAATATGAGCTTCTTAGTATATGCAGTAATGGCGAATATTGCATTTTTAATTGCAACGTACCTTCTTGTCTGTTGGTCCGATATGTCACCAAGATCAATAGGGATCGTCTTTGGAATACCTTTTTAAAGATACGACTTTTTTAGGGTGCGTTTTTGACTTTAGCTTGAACCACAGACGAACGGATTTACAGACATCTATAGTCTATAGCGATATTTCTTATTACTTTACACATAAACGGTTCCGTAAGGGTCAAGGGGTTAGCAGCTAATATGAAAAAAAAATTATAATCTATAAATGATACTTTAAAAAACGTAATGCTTTCACAATGAAACTTTAAAATATAAAAGACGGAGGCCGATATTTACTCTCTTATGTCGTATTTTTTTTATCAACATTAATATTTTCACACACAGGAAAAGCAAAACAAATAGGTTAAGGATTGTGTAATAAGAATTCCTTATGCAGGCTAGTCAAAACGTGGAATACAAATTTTATTGTTAAGTTTCCTATTCACGTATTTGCACAGATTTGTAGGAAATTCAGAAACAGACAACTTTTGTGTCTCTGTTTTATCAAGTGAAGGTTGTTTTATTTCATAAATAGAAACTAAAATAGGTTAAACTGTTTAAAGCAAAGTACATAAACATATTTCTCAAGAATTCATTAAAAATATTTCTTAGAAAATGCCTGAGAAGACGAATGGATAATTCTATTTCATCAAAAGCTAAGAAAGTTACTGATCATCTGGCTCTCCTGTCTCCCGAGAACGAAACCTTTTTCATTGTTAGATGGAACTAGAGAGAGAAGCACTCTGGGAAGAATCCCCCTACCCCTCCACCGAGAATTGAACCAGACTCCTTCAGAGTAGCATTGGACTCACGTGCTACTAAGAATGGAATACAGTTCAATATTCTTTTAACATCTCATCATCAAAGATTTCAGAGACGAATTTCCTTTGGTCACAAGTTCTCCAAAAGGAATTGGGAAAAAATATTAACTAATTGATTACTTACAATTACATTTCAGAAGCAAAATTATTAAATCTTCGTCTTCAGTTTTGCATTACGAACAATAAAATTAAGAATAATATAATAGTCGCGTGAATTTTTCAGCTTCACCCTCGTATCTCTAAAAAAAGGATGAGTAAGACAGGAAGTAGATGTTGCTGAGATCATCACCTTAACGGCTTAAGAGAAGTAGTTGACGTTCGCTTATCTTATATCCCGAGAAAACTCCCTATTAGGAATTGTCAGATGGTACCTTTCATTGTTTTTACACGAAACACTATATACTGAGAAGATATCGTGTTTTTTAAATATTTATTTAAAATTTTGAAAGACTTAGTTTGTTAAACAACTAAAGAGTGAAAATCTTTGAAACGAAGAACATTTAGATGCATTTACAAATAATGAAATAAGTAACTCGTGTACTATGGACATCAGGAATGCTGGGCTGCGATTATGAGTAATTTTCTGTCTTTATTCTCGATTATAAAATGTCGATTATCAAATCCGATTTCTATTAAGTTTTAAATAGGGCTAAAGCGATCTATTTCTGTCTGTTTATACATAAGGAAGACAAATAAAGCAAAATGTTCAAGCGAAGTAACAAGACTTGTATGCTCAGCCAATAATTGCCTAATATTAAAAATCTGACGTTTTACTGCTTCTGATAAGGATCAGAAGCCTTATAACCTCAATTTGTCTGTCCGTCTGTGAAAATATCATTGAAGTATCATTAGCAACAATCACAACAATCACATTTATAACTACAAGAAGTATCATTAAGACAAGTATCATTAAAATATCATTAGCAACAATTACAAAAATCACAAGATCGCAACAATCACAATAATCGCAACAATTGCGCCTTTTGCATTCGCAGCAATCACATTTATAATAATAAGGAAATTAAAAGCAATAATTCAACATAAATTCAACAAGTTCTGGAAGCTGTTATGGTTTAACTTTGAGATAGCATTATTATACAGTGAAACTTGGATAATTAGAACTTGTTTAATTCGAAATTCTGGATAATTCGAATTTTTTGCTTGGTCCCTAGAAATCTGAATTAAAATAATGTTAAAAAATCATGGATAATTCGAATTTTATTTTGGATAATTCGAACTTTTTCTCTGGCCCCTTCAGCTTCGAATTATCCAAGTTTCACTGTATTTTCTTATACGTATCAGAAGCCGTTGCGAAGCATTGTGATTGGTTTACTATCCGTACCTTGTTTTCGTCTTTGTTGTCACATCACTCTAAAACGCTGAATGGATTTCCTTAAAATTTGAACGTTTCTTATTCGTAATTCAACTTTTTGATTTTTCTCCGATAGATAGATAGATAGATAGGAAAGTAATATTCTTTTGTCGTTAAGTAGAGGAAATTTCTTCTCTTCTGTTTGTTTATTAATAGATCGTAATATTGTTTGTTGAGTTTACTTTTGCTATTTATGGAATGTTGACTTGAATTTTAGGAGCGAACATAAAAACTCTTCTTTAGTCAACGACTTGATTTATGGATACACAAGAAAGAAAATAGGTTTTCAAACCAATAAAAATAGAGAAATAATCCTTCGGTAAATAAAAGAAAAGAAAAAAGAAAACGAGTGTTAAACGGTCAATTAGATTATAGGCCGACACATCGTTCTTGGCGATCCCGAATTTTCGCGATTTCACGTGATTGACGCGAGAATAGCCTCTATCCATGTCTTCTCACAAAATGGCGCGAAAAAAGGCTTATCGACTCCGGGGAAGAAGCGGCCACGAGCAAGCCCCATTACTGATGTCGACGAGTTTGACCGATGCCTTATTCGCCGCTGCATCCATCGCCTCTACGCTGAAGGTAAAATTCCAACTTTAACATTTTTTCTCTAGCATTTTCCTACAATACTACATTCCTTGAGACCTGCTGAAGAGGCTAATGGCCAAATCTCGTGATTTTCGTGATTCCCGCGCAAACGCGATCACCAAGAACCATTTGTCAGACAGTATATTTGAATTTAATTGGTTGTTTTACACTGATATGAAGTCACATTAGTTTACATAATAGAATCCATATTAAGAAAACTATATTCCTAACTACCTTATATCAGGAGTATTTAAATTAAATATCCGAGAATATTCATGCTTTTTTTTTTATTATTATGAACCAACGTGTTAATTTTGTCAATATTGATCTTTATTTTAATCAAAGACGTATTTGCCGTTTTGTTCTATAACACTTTTATAAAATTGGGATATGTAGAAGCTTATTGAACAACCAAGATAATCTTCAGATTTTACTATTCAAGGTGTGTTTAATATCGTTGTCAGTTTTGAAGCTTTTCTGTGCAAGCGATGTTTGTAGACTCCAAAAAAAATATAAAAATCCGATGGTGCCTAATCTGGTGAATAGGGTTAAGATTTCCAAGTTCAAATCTCCTAATTTACGCTGGATAATTACAGTCGAAGATAGTCTAGCATTATCATAGTGAAACATTGCACGCATATTTGTAATTAATGGACATTGCCTGCTTCAGATTTGCCATTATTTCGCTGTATTTATGATTTCTCCGAATTTGAACATCATAATACACTATCCCTTCGCAATCCCAACAGATGAACCTTCTTCGAATGCAATCCTGGTTTACAGTGGTTTAAGAAACCTATCCTGGTAGGATTCAATGTCATTTTCGTTTCAAATTATCGTATATTTTCCATTTGTCATTTCCTGTTGTCATTCTGTCCGAAAATGGGTCATTTCTTTTTCACGGCCAAGCAGATTAACATAAACCACTGTACCAAATTCCTTTTGTTAGGTAACCACACATTGCAAAGACTGACTAAGTCCATTTTCTTTGTGGTCAGCAATAATAGACATGGGATTCCTAGCTTACTTTCAATTTTCTTTGCTGTTTGTCTTGGATTGTTTTATATAAATTACTGTCTCTCTCTGATGCTGCCCGAGCGGAAGGAATTTCTTGGATGATCCAATAGAATAACGACTTCTTATCGTTTGCTTGTTTGTTAGTTTTATTTTTTTGTTTCCGAACGATGAGTTATTGTTTTGCATCGCCTGTTCATTTACTTCATCAAATCAATCATCTTCTTTGGAATTTTTTTAGGTAATGTAAGCAGGTGCTCTAACCTCTTCACCGCCTCCGCGTACCCTCAAGACACTTCAAAATTCTCAAGCTTCCTACAATATTTTGTTAATATTCGTTCGCTGTTTCTATGAAGTTTTCCTTGTTCATTAATTGAATATATCGTCATTATATATTAAATTCCCAAATTTACACGACCTCAATCCATTTCAGCTTTATAATCCCATGACCACGCAGCTAACAGAAGGACTTGATAGAATCATCAACGGAAGAAGATTTTCACAAAGTTTTCAATCTTGCTGTTGTTGTTGTTGTTGTCGTGTCCCCGGATCCAACCGGATCACTGGTCATAGACACTCTATGATGGGGATTTTTATTGCCTTATTGTCGTTGGGATATAATTATCCAGGAGTCACCCTAAGGTGACAATCGGACTTCTGCCTCCTAGGAAGAGAAACAAGGACAGAAGAAGAAACGGACAACACAGAAGAAAGGAAAGTGAAATACCCATGCCACTGCCGGGATTCGAACCCAGGAACTGGCGCATTGGACGCCACGGCTGGCCGCCGCCGAGACCGCACGACCACGCCAGCACGGCAATCTTGCTGTTGATTCGACTAATCAAGATATTCTTTCCGTTAAGTCAGTTGACTGTCTTTCCAAGCAGTCATCCTGACTCTAGCAGTTCAAAATTCTTCTCTTGTCAAGTATCCATCCATGGAATATCCAAAGGTGCTTCTTCAATGTCTTTGTGTTGAAGACGAATCCATTTGATTTTTTTTTCATCTTATTTTCTTTGTCCTTTCTGTTGTTCTTTACAATTTAAACTTCTTTACACTCCTAGAAATCCTTAATTTCTACGATATTTCATCCTTCTTTGCGAGGCATTTTATCAGGTAGTAACAGAGGACAAGATATCTTTATAAGAACTAAAATAAAACATTTTCGTATTGAAGTTAACAAATAAACATTATCGTATTCAATAACATTGTTAATAACAATTATCGTATTTCTCCTATTTCATGCTTTTAACATCATTAATATTTAGAAACTTATTTTTTCATAAATTCTTTAACATATCCAAATGATGCGTTGCTCATTTTAAGAAACTTATCCTAGAAAGACTCATGTTGGAATCAACTGGAAAAATTGTATTACTAAGGATAAGTTTCTTAGAATGAGTAGTTCATCATTTGGATATGTTAAAGAATTTATGAAAAAATAAGTTTTAGTCCTTCTGATCAAGATCAGGAGACTATATTCCCGTTTTGTCTGGGGACAAGTATCATTAAAATCTCATTAGCAACAATGACAACAATCGCAACAATTGCGTCTTTCGCAACAATCACATTTATAATAATAAGGAAATTAAGGCAATATCAATTATATTTTCATAGATGTATCAGAAGACATTGCGAAACATTGTGATTGTTTTACTAATCGCTATCCCTACCTTGTTTAGATATTAATAATAGATTAGCATGAAATGTGAGAAATGTTGGTATTGTTATTATTGTTATTTATGGAGCATCATTGTTATTAACAATGTTATTGAATACGATAATGTTCATTTGTTAACTTGAATACGAAAATGTTTTATTTCAGTTCTTATTTGTAATCTTAAAGAAATGTAAAGATATCTTGTCCTCTGTTACCACCTGATGAAGTCCTTCGCAAAGAAGAATGAAACATCGTGGAAATTAAGAGAGTTGATTTCTAGGAGTGTAATATTAGGAGTTTAATCATTAGGTAGCATCTAAACCTGATTTTTAACTCCACAACTGACGTGTTTGTCTTTCTCTCTTCTAAAGACGTAATATTTTTGTTTATTTCGATATCACGTCCTTTATAGATTTACAATAAGTTCTACAATCCTCTGTTCTACATTTTTTTCCTAACCTATTTTCTTAGGATAGACAGGCTTATAAAATTAATCGTCCTGTGTCTATCCCCCTAACAGCTCTTGAATAGATAGATCATCTTAAATCTTTGCGTGCCTATTTGTGGATAAGAGACGATCTAATGTTTTATTTCACAATATTTGCATGAGAATTCTCGATGAGAAATTAACGAGTCATAGCAATAAATATTCTCATTAAAGTAAGCTGAAAGTAAGCTTCGAGTTTTTTCAGGAATTTATCTTTAATATCATCTTTCTTTTCTCACTAAGATGGCCAGTACTTTTAAAAGAAAATACTTTTATTTATTTATTTATTGAATTTGTTTTTCTGTAACTTCAGAAGATAACTTGTTGTTTGTTAAGTGATGAGTTTTGAATCTGTCCTGGCAAGTTTTCCACTGTTAAACTGTAATGCCATCTGTTGCTCAAAGTTGCAACTACACTTGATTTCAATAGCCTTTCATTCATCCAATTCTAAGAGGAGTGAGGACACTTACTACTTATTTCTCAGGTTATAATTAAAGTTAATTTTGATTATTTCTAAAATTTATCCTTTCGAACTTTTTTAATTTGACAGATGCAAGAAGACGATCAACGAGATTAAAACGAGATCTAACTTGTTTAGATTTTTCGTTCATTCAGGAAAAATAAAAACAACGGCTCAAAGGTCAGCTAATATTAATGGGTCAGCTTTTTCATTTCTATTGTTTTGTCGAACTCACACGAAAAGCTGATCAACGAATGCAAATGCTGAATAAAATTTATAAAATGTATTCGTAACAATGTGCTTTTTTTAATGGATACTGCAGGGCAGTAACTTGTGTAATAATTCAGTAAAATCCCTGCCCTACGACGTTTGTGCAGTAGACTCCAAACTATTTACAAACTTTTAGGGTTTAGATCACCTTCACAAAACGAAGAACGTCGGAATGCGAAACACTGGCTTCTTTCACTTAACGTCAAATACATGTTTAACAGCTTCTCTCTTTGATTTATCTGCTATTTTTATTTTAATCACACACACACACAAAAAAAAGAAAATTAAGTTGTCGTCAACAGTTTAATATTCAGTTTAAAGAATAAGAAAAAGTTTAATATTCACGTAAAAATTAATTATTCAATTCCCAATTAGCATAGACTGAATTCTGTTGCTTGAGTTCACGGGACAAAATGGATTAAATAGAAACCAAATACAGTGAAACCTCCGAATAGCGGATAGTCACGGGACCGGAAGTTTCGTCCGTTATTGGGAGGTGTCCGCTATTGGGGAGGACTATCTTTTTTTCATTTTTTAGCTTATAGCATGTCATTTAATGAAAAATTACGTACAATCTTAAATTTCTACAATTATCATTGCCCTATGAGAGAATATGAACAATTGCAAACTGTTTACTATTTTCCTTTTTAAATGAATGCTAATCCATTAGTCTTACTTAAAATAATGACAAAAATTAATTACAGTATTAATTTTGTCATTATTTTAAGTAAGACAAACGGATTAGAAAATTAATTTTATTAACTAAAGTAATCAGTTAACAGAGTTTGACATTTCTTTTTTGCATTGAAAACATGTTTCTCAATATGAATATTTAAATCGTTTAACTTTACAAGGCCTTCAGAGTCGAGTCCCCTTTGCTTCCAACGCCTTTTCTTGCAATAATGGCCCACTAATGGGAATGTTTTTTGCTCGTGCAGCACAAAACCAATCGAAGACAATAGAGTTGATCGCACTTGTCTCCGTTTCCGAACTTTGATGTGTTTGGAGTTTTCATGGGAGTTCGTGATCCATAATTTCAAAATTTCCTCTGGACGCTACGTATTACTGTAGCCTGATTCTATTGCTTTTAAAAAACAACACAAGATCGTTCATTTTCTGTAGAATGTTGTCCGTTATTGGGAGTGTCCGCTAATCGGAGGTCAATACATGGAAACGTCTATATTAAGGGACTGGGGATTGCAAAATTGTCCGTTATTGGGGGGGTGTCCGCTTTTCGGGAGTGTCCATTAGTGGAGGTTTCACTATTTCTTCCAAGCGATTATTTCTTCCAAGCGATTAATGAGCAGAAAGGGATTCTGTTCGTATGATATAATTTGACTCTTCTTAATAGGATTAATTTATTATAAATTTCTTATGATTATTGAAGTATTTTCATTCCGTTGCATTATAGACTATTGCAATTAATATTGTTTTTTTTTTACTTGATAGCGAATGAAGTGGCCATTCAGAATAAGAAAATGAAATTAGATTATGAAGAAATCACCCCGTGTCTCAAGGAGGTAACGAAAGTGTGGGACCAAATGCTAACGCATTACAATAGGCCTAATGAGAAATTCGATCGACAGAAGATATTGGATGCCGTCAAAGCAGGTAAATAGTCAATGATACGAGGGGGAGTGATCAATGACGCAAACGGAATTCAGGGAAATTCTTTTGCTGTTTTTTTTTGTATGTGTATTTGGATGCTTTATTATAAAGAGTTTTTAAGAGAAATGAACATAACACGAAACAATGAAATGGTTGAATGATTGCTTCTTGGAAAAGACAAATGTAGCCATTGTGTCTCGTCTGTCAATCGGACAATGTATTTATTAATGTATTGATTAATGTATTGATTACACAATGTATCGATTACAGCAAATATAGATTTTTTAAAATAGATTTAATTATTTTTTTTTTCAAAATAAAACAAGAGGCAATGGAATTTCCCATCTGACCATACGATATTCGTAATTCTATTCGAAATCTATCTCCAATTGATTCATTGCTCTCATGTGGCGGTGGCTTCAGATATCCAATGCTCACATTTAAAATGCTCTGAAAAACAATTAGAAATTGTTGGAAAAAATAAAAGCAGTTACAAAAATATGAAATTTGAAAGAAAGAGAAAATGCCGATGTAGTAATCCTACGTACATTGTAATGGTCGTTATTGTTGTACGGTAATGATAAAGCTTTAATATAAAGCTCTTTCAATATTTTTTTCTGCAAAATGAAAGAAATTAAAGTCTACTTTGCTTTTTTAAAATACGTGAAATTCAAAGGAGAAGTCTGTAATTCGTCAATTTTAGTCTGGGTTAATTTGTAAATATTCCTTGATTACTTGGCGTTTCTTAATATTTGATGCAAGTCAACTTATGTTGACTTAAGTCTTAAAAAAATTTAAGTCTTAAAAAAATTAAAAAAAAAAAAAAAGAAATCGAACTTTATCCCGAATTTTTTAGTTGGGCCTTTGTTAATATGGCACTGGCTCATAAAGATCATAGTGGGGTCGATTACATTAAGTCCGATCAATCGATCTGACAGTGAATAGGGAAATCTGTCTCTGATCCAGAGTGGATGAGGCCAGTTCTCTTGAAGTCATGAGGAACTAAGCTTGACTGCATTGCTCTTAGCATCTACAGATACATAGTAGTTCGGTGAATTGAAATTGGACTACAATCAATAACAGCATTGATAATTACTGTAAATTAAAAAAAAAAAAAAGAATGTTTGGGTTTCTTCATCTGCATAAATCATGAGATGTTTATCTAAAATTTACAATTTTAAAATTCCAAGCCAAATCCTTCTCCAGTTGATTCCTTCCTCTTGTGGAGTTAGTTTCAGATCTCCACTGCTCACATTCAATATCCTCTAGAAATAATTACAAATTGTAGGAAAAATAATAGTCATAAAAATATACAAAAATAAATAAAAAATAAAATGATGAAAGAGAAAACAAATGATGTTGTAACTTGCAGAGATAAGGTCATAGTGCTCCGCCATTTTGCTCTAAATTAAAAAAAAAAAAAAGAGTTCTTAATAGAAATTAAATCTTTTCATTTAAATTTTACAATATTTTGAAGTTTATGAGATGCAGTAGATTTACGCCTCTATAATAATGAATTAGCATTATTAGGGTTGACAATGGGTTCCGTGCAGGAAATCCGAAAGCTCCAGCAATGTGTGTGTGTGTTTTTAGATGTAAATGTATTTTTAATATATTAAAAATAGGTGTATAGGCTGATTTTTCATTTTAGTTAATTATTTTGTATAAAATAGCACACTTTGAAACTAATTTTTAAAAATAATAATGAATTACATTTACAAACACATACACATCGATTTAGAAGTCTGTTTTCAATGGTATTTCAGTTGAATGCAATGGTTTGGGTCCAGAGTTCACGAACAGGTAAAATTTCAAGAAACAGTGAAACGAAATTTTTAATGTAAACGGAACATGTTATAAATTTATTTTATTAATATTACAAATAACAAAAATCGTAATATGCATTATTTTCTTCATTTAACTGGGGCAGATAAAACTTCGGTAGGGGCCGGCATTTGAGAATCACTAATCGAAAGAAAGATGAAGACGTTAAACAATCTCAAGGAATTGTAAATGAATTCCTTAGAAACTGAAGAACGTGAAATTACCTTACACTTCTTCTTTATTTTGTTTAGGGGTTCCTCGGCAGAAACGAGGAGATATCTGGCAGCTTTTGGCAGAGCAGCATGAACCCAGGAATAACTGTTGTCTTCCAGCAGACGACGTAGACTTCAGTGTCACCTACGAGGATCTTCTGTGCCGCCTCACCTCCCACCAGCACGCCATCCTCATCGACCTAAGTAAGTTCACCTTTTCTGTAATCGTTTTTGTTTCGTAAAAAAGAGTGACTATTTAGCTACAGTCACATGTCTGTGGATTATTGTTTTGCGTGGATGACGTCGACGTACGCTTTCTTTCTGTTAGTTCGTGTGATAATTAATTGTAAGATAATCTGATGGAAAGAAAACCCACATCAAAGTCATTGTTAGCCACCGAACAGTAGTGTACAGAGACTGGATGTAGACAATCGCTAAAAAATTATTTTCAGAATAATGTGTTTTGTTCCGAGTTACTGTTGTTTGTCTCATTTCTAAGTTCTTTATTAATAATTGAATGACGTAATCTTTACTATCGAGAGAATTTGGATCAAAATTTAACAGTTCATGAAAAGCGGAATTTAACGTCCAAAATAATTCATAAATCAAGAAAAAAAAGAAAACCACAACGGAACAGTAAATGTGCT
>JAFIDM010006943.1:60266298-60301316 GCA_023159025.1 Thereuonema tuberculata
AAGAAAAATAGCACCATCCTAATCTAGCATTAATCACCTGATAACCAGAATCAAGTAGCCATCGGAGTTTCAGAAGATTATTTTGTTTATCTGCCGTATTTATTTATTTTTTTTCCTTATTATGTTTTTTCTTCTCCCTCATCCTCCACTCCCCTGATTTCGTCGGAATGGATTGCCCAACATTCATCACCCAAAATAGGACCCGATAATGAGGATAATACCTATTGATTACCTTTAGTATAATTTAGGTTAAGGATCCTCATTGCAGTTGTAGTCTAAGTACGTGTTTATGATCATTTATTACGTCGCGCACCGAGAAGAACAATTTAGTTGATACGATAAGTAATTTTATTTTTTCTAGCCTTTGCTCTATCGAAAGCGAGGCTCTTAAAATCATTGTATGTATGTGTGTTTATATCTGTCTGTGCCTCTCCCCAATTCTCCCCTCTAACTTTTAAACCAATAAACAGATCTTCTAATAACGTGACATGCCTATTTACGGACTAGAAACCGGTGTAACTTTTGATCAACATGAAAAGATGTCCGTGTAGATCTCTGTCGAGAAGTTCGCGCGTTAAGATGACAAAAATTCTCTGGAAAAACATTAAGAAGCGAAACAGTTGCCTATTTATTAGTGATTGACTGTCTTTGTCTTTTACCTGATTTAAATGAACTAATTTGAAGAAAATGGAAAGCCTGAAGACGCTGGTTTGCATAATTTTTACAAGTATTTGTAAACTTAAATATTTTTTTTTTTAGATTTTATTTTTTTATTATTTTATTATTTTCAAATTGTATTGTCCAGAACGTATGCTTCATGTTCTTTGAGGAACTACTATTTTTATTCTAATGAAATGTTGGTTGCGTGAGGCTCTGTTATCAAACATCCATTCACCACAGCAGTTGTTTGGTTGATTTAAAAACATTCTTAAAATGACTGGAACTATAAAAAAATAGCCTCGAATAATTATTTTTCATTTAAGACAGTGATTTATTTTTATTTACTGTGAAATCTGTAGATTTCATCAGATTGGATTTCCCTTATGTTAAACGCACTGCAATAACTATATGAAAATATTAATTATGAATAATTTTAGGTAATTATACCCAATTTACAGGAGATATTCATAAAATTGAAATGCCCTTTCGTATAGTTAACTCGGTTTACATTTATTGATTGTTGTTAATAGATTTTTAAAGCCTTGCATTTTGTAATGTTTTCATAGTAATCAGGTAATTTATCATTTTTATTGCTACTTAAACTACTACTTAAAGTTTTAATAGTTAACTACTTGTAAAATAAGTGAATAATAAAAGTAAACAAATCTTTAAAATGCAATATGATGAATGTTCATTTGTAAACGACTATTTTCTATTTCTCTTGCTTAATTATTGGCAACTTGAGATGGTCTAAAGAGAAGACAATTTTTTTCTTTCGCAAAGTTGTTATAATTTACTTACTAATCCATTTTAATAATTATTCATAATTAGGAACTCTAATAAATGTTTATGATGTATTTTCACTGTTATTAATTTGCGTGGTTATTAAGCACAATTACCGGTGATTCTTCAAAATTATTCTTCGTAATTCATTGAAGTCAGTTGCTCTGACACGTGCCCCAAAGATAAAAATCAATCGCAATTATATTCAATTAGTTGTAATTTTTTTTTAAACTAATATAATGAAAACATAAACAGGAAGTTTTCTGAAATTTAAATAATGTTTGTTGAAAAAAACCACAATATTTTGATTTCATTAAAGATTATTTTATTTAGCGTATTATGGTTACGATTTTATTCTTTTTTAACTTCAATGCAAGTTTACAAGAAAAAAAATTCTTACATAAAGCTAGGCGATGTTTCAACTGTATTTTCTTTTCGTTTGTTATTTTAGAGATTATTATAAAAATTAAATTTAAATAGTTTTTTTTTTTTCTTAAGAGCTTTAAAAAAATTTGAATTTGTAGTTTTATTATGCACAAATTTACTACAATATTTTATTAATTCTTAGGTATGCCTTTCTGATTCATTTTTATCGAGGAGGCAGGCTAGAGCTGATGATCCAGTAGAATGGTGAAACAGCTGTTCCCTAGTCCTCCTCATAAGAATGAATCTGAAAAGGCAATTGTTTTTGTTTATTCTTGTGTTGGGCCTTGCAGTCATTTCCATTTTATTAATTCAGTTAATAATTATTATGTTTTTCTTTTTTAAATTTAATTTCAAATGTAATACGATAACTTTATAACAAAGTTTGTTAACACTTTTTAGGTGAAGGCATTAAAGAACTAAAATTAAAAAAAAAAAAAATCATCTATTAAAAATTAATCTTGAAAAACGTAAAATAATAATTTAAAAAAAATAATATATATATTTTTTAAGATTAATAATACAATGTGTAGTGATGTATAAAAGAATTAATTATTGTCATAACCCAGAATATATCACCAGTGGTCTCGTAAACATTTAACATTCACTGAATTAGTTTTTTTTTTTTTGGCTGGGGGTGGGTGTTGTTTAATCTTTGTTATATGCTACGTAGAACTATATAAACCTATGTTTAATTTTACTACTGTGTGATGAATTTAGGAGAATGTTTTAAAAATTATTAATATTATTGGAATATTATTAGCGTGGTTTCGGCTGCTGAAGGTCTGTGTTCGTTTTAATTCAAATAATTAACCTCTGTTCCTCTGAGGGACTTCTTTTTCCTTGTGATGAGTCCGAAAAAACATGTGGCAATTTGCTCATCAGTTGCGGAAACAGCCTTCATTAACCCGTTCTTCCCTTGACAAGTAGAATGGCCCGGTCCCATTTATAGACATCGCCGTCGTATAACTTTGTTATCCACTCTGACGCTAATCAGTGCCTGGAAGAGAATTTAAAAAAAAAAAAAACACGGATGAAATAAAAAAAAGATGATGATGATGAAAAAAATTATGGCTAACGTCTGTGAAGGTGTTCGTCCACAGATTCAAAGCGTTATTAGACCCGAGTGGTTGACAGGTGGCGCTTCCAAATAAGAGGAAAAGTAGACACTGAGCAAATATTGTTACAAGAACTTATTACGAGAGTAAGAAGGGAAGGGAGAGGAGAATAAATAAGAACGGAGAAGAGAAGGAGGCGGGTAGTGTTTTACATACAATGTAAACCCAAGAGAGGCCATGAGAAAAACGGTCGGGTCAGGAGGAGGTCTTGCCGGTGACTCTCCTCGCTTGGTTTATTTATATTTATTTTATTTTTTGTTTGTGTTTTTGGAAATAAAGAGGTGGAAGGAGCAGATGCAATACAATCGACAACCAATCAAATGGAAGGAAAGCTGGTTTCCTTCTCCCAATTAAGTAATATCATTTGAATTCATTGAAGTAAACTTAATTCTTCTCCCCCTCACACTGATTAAACTGTAATAGATAAGGACAAAAGCATAAAGAAATGACACAAGTGAAACATATCTTCGCTGAGGGTCTGGAACGGTCGTTTCGTCCTTGGATAAGGAGAGTTGTTTGGCGCCAAATTTAGAATTTTTCTATTGGATCGTTTGAAATGAAATAAATGTGTTGTTGAATTGAGGATTACGTCACTTTCATAATATATAGTTGATGATCCTCATATCCGCATGTAAGTGAGAATAAACCATTGATTAAAAAGAAAATAGATTCGTTCATTCACTTAGCTCTATCCTTATAGGCCCAATTTTTACCGAAATTCTTAAGAATCTTCGTTATAAGTACCTAGATTATTTACTGAAGTTTCTGGTTAACAGAACAGTGTTTCTGAGTTATCAGACGGACGGACTTTTTTTTTTTTTGTTCGTAGCTGCTTATCTGAGGTCGGAACATATCAAAATTAAGAAAGATCTTCCTTCTAAAACTATTATTAATCTCTTAAACTTTCAGCTTAGCACATGTATAGCTTTTTGCATTTGAAAGGCAATGAATTTTGGCATTTTTTTCCCCCTTATCAATTTGTGCGACTTATGCCAAAATCAATAGGATCGTCCTTAATCTACAGCTTCTTCGGTTAAAATGTAGGCCCTTTAGAGTGTATAGTTTTTCGATTCTCTATAGGTCTACGGTCTTTCGAATTAAAATTTCAATTAAAAACGTTTTAGTTGTAAACTCTCCGACGCATAGTAAGGAGAGTTACAGAGTTTAGACCTGTAATATCGTCCCGTAGCTGGCCACTACACGCCAATCTTGATAATCCGACATTTGCCAATCCGACACGTTTGGTAGTCCGACAAGCTTGCGAAGGCATATTTCAACTGTTACTCAGTGACCGGTTGTTAGGCGGGGAAATGTTTACAGTATTTCATTGTCATAACGTCATAATATCTTCGAAACTGAGTTTTTTTGTAATTTACTGAGGGTAAATACAGTAAATAATGTGTACAACATTTAATTTTTTATATTTTTCCTTCTGATCATGGGTTATTTAGCATTGTTCAAAGGCACCCTTGGTAATCCGGAATCCTTTGTAATCCGACAACCTGTTGGTCCCATATCTGTCGGATTATCAAGATTGTACTGTAATTAGGAAATCAAAAAGAATTGCTGACACTGATTTTTACCATAACTGGAAAGGAGCAAGTTACAGTTGGCGAGTCAACTTTCAAATGCCCGTATGTTAAAATCGTGGGGTTAAAAAATACCAAAATACTGTTTGGGGGATGTGGGGATACAAATTAGGAAATGAAAAGAAGCAATTAGAGAGAGAAAAATGGGAAATTGTATTACAGGAAAGCGAGCTATTGTTTCCTCCTTTACAAAATAAAGAAAAAAAAATTCAAACAAAGTAAGCTTTAAGTATTTTCAGGAACTTCTTGTTTTTCTTTAAAAGCTTTATAAATTTAATTTAGAAGGATGCTAAGAAATATTTTATTAGTAAACGATTAGTTTTGTGGAGAGATTCTTTCCGATTTTATGGTAATACTGTCGTGAAGAGAATTAAAACAGCTTAAGGAAATCGAGTTTTTTAAACATATTAAAATAAGCAGTTCTCTCAAAAAAAAAACAAAAAAACAAATGCTTGTTTTTAAAATTGAGTTTATTTCCATAATTGAGTTTATTGAAGTCCGATAATCATTGAGAATTCTTAAATGTTAGGTTTTTGTGATACATTAAAGATTATGAATAACTTTGTACTAATTTCTATTAACCAGTAATCCTTCTAATTGCTTTATTTACTTTTTTATTTTTGTTTTACCTGCTTACTAGTTAGCTGCCACAAGGTATTAACCCTAAATTACTTAACACAAAGAAGAAATTTTAATAATATAAATAAATGTTTCCAGAATAATCTTCCCGCTGATTTAAACGGGTGTTAAAAACTAACAATCAACAGGTTACGAAAAAACGCTAAATAAACACATTTGATTGCAAATGCTGAAAGTGAATTTCTATTTTAGCTGTAATTATTACACAAACAATAATTGTAGCTATTCTTGTAAGGATTCTTAATATGTCGTATCTGTAGCACATCTACTTCTTATCATACAAGTATTTAAAGTTGACACGCCAACTTAACGTTTATTAACGTTTATTAATACACGCTAAGCTTTCTTGTATTAATAAAATCGTCTTCACTTCAACTTCTTTATTTCCGAATACGTCTTGTAATTTACGATCTGTGTTTACAGAGAATCTATTGTTTTTATCTTCGTTCCATCGACTTTGAAAGAAAATGATTGGGAACAAGCGCAATTACAGACCAGCATGTGCACGTTCCATTCGTCATTCCTACTGCATTGTTTAATTTACTCTTGTGGTAGAATTAAACAGATTTTTGTATCTTTTTATCTAATCGTAGTGATTTGTTTTCGTGATCTATCAGTGGAGGTATATTTTAGTTTTTGAAAGTCCATCTCCTGTGTGGAATTCATTAAAGATAAAAGGAACTAAAAACGATATAACAGTCATTAAAAAGTTTTTAAATAGATTTTTATTGTAAGAGCGTTTAATAGGGTTTTATTTCACTTAATAAAACCCGATTCTACCCGTGAATGTTGTGAGCAAATAGTATCAGGGAGGAGGATTTTAGCTTTACTGCGTCTCCGATTTCTTTAGGTTATTGGTAAATGGCTAAGGGTGACTTTGGCTTATATTTTCATGATTAGATCTCCACAGCAATGAATAATAATGCTTCTTATGATTATTATTATTAACAGAAAGAAACTAATTCTGCGTCATTGATAAACACTTAACAAAGAGATACAGAAATCTGACTATACAAAAGTTATTAAATACAGACACAAATACATAGTAATTTGATGATGAGCCTTGGAAAGGAGGCTAAAAGTCAGGCATTCGTGTCATTGGAAAGTGACTAAGAATGGCATTAACGTATGCTTTCTTTTTATTAGGCCGTCGCCACAATAAATAGTCCTAATTGATTTGCATCATCATTTTAAGTTGATCTAGCAAAAAGAAATTATGTTTCACGCCATTTAAGATAATAATATAATCTCAGATGTCTTGTGCTTGTTTTCTGATTCATAATAAAAAATTCCAAATTTTGTTACTTTACAGTTGCAAACGTGGATTCTGTAATTCCCCTGTGTAATTTAAAAATAGTATAAAGTGAAGGAGAATTGAAATCACAGTTGAAAGTTTTTTTCTAAAACTTAAGTATTTTTTTTTTTTTTTTCGTTTAAAAGTTAAAGTTAAAGGATGCCACGACAGGCCTATGCAGGCAGGCCCAAGGGCTCGCGGGAGGTAAGGCTCCCGGCGTTACTTGACCAACGGGACTAGGTTCAGGTCGGGAGGTCAGCCCGACGCCCGCCCGCCTTTAACTCCCGGGAAAGAAACCCGGTACCCATTCTACAGAGGGCTGGGTAGGCCCTAGGACCCGTTTGGAGGAGAATGGAGCGTGGAAAAATTCCCGCTCTCCGCCGAGACCGGGAATCGAACCCGCGACCTCCAACCCGCAGCCAAGCGCCTTACCCACTCGGCTATCGGGCCCACTTTTTTTTTTTCATTTGATTATTAATATTAATTAAAAGTCATAAATAATAAGTGAATTTGAACAACCTATGATGAAGGCTATTGAAATTTGAAATTCCTGACAGTGTGGTGTACATACTTTTACACGTACTTTCCCCATCTCCACTTTTTTTAATTAAAATAAAATTGTTTTGTGATTATAATTTAGACGTTTCGCACCTAAGAACGGGCACCTTCTTGGGCAAATTACAACATTAGTGAAGGAATCCTGTAATAAACTACACTTTTATCAAAAAAAAAATATTTGAAAGCCAAGACAGATCAATAAGGAGGAACCTTCAATACTTTTATTTTTGCCTTGTATGGATAAAGTCTGATTTCGAAGCCATATATCGCTAAGAGTTTGTTGTTGAGTTCAGTCTGTGTGTGTGTCTCGCGAATAACTTTTGAACCACTGGATCAATTTAACTTCAATACGGATTTCCTTTAGTAGATGTTACAATTTGGAAATGGTTGTAGGTTTTTTATTTTTTGTCATTTTCACATATTTAATAAATTTTGAAACGGTCAGTAGTTTCTTCGAACTTGGCAAACATATTTACTTTTAAGATCACTTAACTTTTATGTTTGAAAATGTTTCCGTGAGAAAAATTAGCTCGTTAAGATGACGAAATTTCCCATAAAAAAAGCGTTAAAAGCGAAACAATGATTTCTATGGATATCTAACAATGCATATTACATCGTTCATTGGTCGTTATGTTGCGTCAGTTTTGCATAAGAATTATTTGGATTTAAGTAGCTTAATCAAGTATACGCATTAATTTTCCAGAAAACATCTTAATTTAACTGTTAATGGATCAGACTTTTACTTTAGTTTAAAAATAAACGAAATATATGTTTTAAAAGAAAAAAAAAATAAAACTCGATATTTTCAAGGAAAGGAGACTCATCTTTGAACTACGTTTATTTAGACTGAATATTACTTTATTGTTTTTAACTGAAACGGACAAGTTAACTTAAACGGATAATTTCAGACAGGCTTTTTTTTATCCCTTTTGTTTTAAAGAATTTTCCAGAATAATAAAGTTGAGAGTCGACGAAGACTCTCTTCCACCTGCCTTTGAAATATGTCCGCAGTGAAGAGAATTTGTTGCGATCTGAGACAGGTCAAATCGATACGAACAGATGCCGCGGATTTGCATAAAATCACATTTTTCTAATAGGAAATTTTGCATAACGGCTCCAGGTCCTCAGCAGATATTGGCAGAAGATGACCTCCGGAATCGAACAGGAAAGTTCATCTTAATCGGACGTCTGTCAGGCAAATCACGAAGTCAGATGGGATTTTTTTTCCCTTTGTTTCTGGTGAAATGTCCACAGATTTCAAATTTGGTATTTTTATTGTTATTCCTAAGATATTTCTTTAAAAAAAGTCATGAAGATTCGTGATAGAATCATTAACTAAAGCCGTCATTACTAACGAATGAAAATAATTGTAGTAGGAATCAGTGATCGAACGACCAGAAAGCTTTTTTTTTTTTCTCTTGGTGTTTCTGGTCTTTCGATCACTGATTCGAATAAAAGAAGAAGAAAAAAAAAAAACTTTAAAAGAGACCAGCAACTAAACATCTTTTAGTTTCGTTAGCTTTCAAGCATTGTATTGAGTAAATAGGAACGAGTACATCAGTGGAATTTTATTTATTTACTCTATGGTAAATTGAAAACTTTGAATTATGTACCAATAACCTTGGAGTGAATATTTCTGTACATCTGAGAGTTTATGATCAAATTAAAAAGATTAAATACCCCTGTACTAATCTACACCTACGATTCCTCTTCTCTTCTTTCTTACACAAAACATGCCAATATTTTGAATGGAATTCGTTTTCTTGCGTTTTAAGTGTAATGCTGGCCGAACACGTAGCAATATGCGGCAATATTGGTCATTATTGATATTGGCGGTTGGTATTGTCCGCGAACACACAGGTTTTCCTTTACAAGTATTGGCCTGGTTACGGCGTTATTCACTACGGAGAGCTAGAGAGAGCGTGTTTCCGTACAGAATTGCTGTAGTATTACAAAATGTTGTTGTTTGAATTATCTTTTTTGGGCCGACCCATTTCTCAAACAAAATGGCCGGCGTGAGTGAGTGATTTTCCGATTTTAAAAGTCCCGCCTTCCTTCTACGTCACCATTGTCACGTGATTTCATCCGTTCATGTGATTCGCTCGCTCACCAGCAATATTTCTCGCCAACTAAAATTGTTGCTTTTTTTCCGACAATACCAATATTTCTGAAATGCGCAATATTGGGTAATATTGTTCATTTTTATTGCTGGAAACGGTTGGTACCAATAAAAATGACCAATATTGTCCACCAATATTGCCGCATATTGCTACGTGTTCTGCCAGCGTAAAACAATGTATTGCGGTGGCCAAAAAGTTTGTTCGATTTTTTTTTTTACATACATTGGCTCTAGTAGCGCTTAGGTGTCTTTAACGTCATTCGACACCGTTTTGTTAGATTATATTGTGCCTTTAAAACAAAACTGATCAATATTAGTGAATTATATGTAGCCAATTTAATATTGAAGATGGAAGACAATAAGCACGCAAGACCACATGTTTCTTTGGTGACCAGGAAAAAACTGTTACAACTTGACTGGGAAGTTCTGATTCATCCACCGTATTCACCTGACATTGCACCCTGGGATTTCCATTTATTTCGGTCTTTACAAAATTCTCTTAATAAAAAAAAAAATCAATTCCCTGGAAGACACCAAAGGCACCTGGAATATTTATTTCTTCAAAAAGATAAAAAGTTTTGGAAGATGGAATTATGCAGTTGCCTGAAAGAAGGCAGAAGGTAGTGGAACAAACCGTGAAGACGTTGTTGAATAAAATTATTGGTGACAATGAAAAATGTGTCTTTTATTTCTAAGTGAACGAATTTTGAAAATGGACTTTTGTGATTTTGTGATGCTTTCAATAATCTGCCATTAAAAATAACAATAGTTTGTTTCTAGGCAAAAAAAATCAATTTAATAATTCAGAAAATTGTTTTTCGTTTATCACGTGATACTTTGTCAGGAATTTAATATTCTATTCGAAAGAGTGATTTATTTCTGTGTTTTCTTTAGTGCAAACGATGGATTCACCAACTGAAGTATCGTTACACAGAGATACTGTTAAGGAGATTTTATAAATATGATTTTAAAAGAAATTTAATTCTTAACTTTCTTAGAATTCGCAGGGTTGCTGAATGTTTTAATAAAAAGAAAAAAAAAAAGAAAACGATATTTAGGTGTGTATCAGGAATGACAGTGGAGATTGCTGAATAATCGAGAGACCATGAAATGCGATACTGTACATGACAGTAATGAAAATTACAAAATCATTCAGGTTCAACTAGTCGTTCACGGCAGATAGGATATGTTAGGCCTCTTTTGCCATTCAATTCTTTTCGCCAGAAAGCATTAAAAAAAAATTATCAGTTCTCTATTTCCAATTAAAAAAAACAGTTGTTGAGTCTACTCGCATAGGCTGTTAATAGGACATCTTGGAGTAACTGGAATTTACATTGGTTTGATGCAACCTCAGAAATGTTAATAGTTTATTCTCTGGGAATATATGGAAAATATCACTTGGTAAACAATTTGGTCTCACCGAATAATTAATATTCCGATGATTAATAGAGGAAATGATTCGTAATAAAAATTGTTAATAATTATGTCTACATAAAGTTAAATATTGATGTTTTTACAACAACTCAAGTTCCATTCACAGGACATATTAAGGAAAGGATTCTTACAAACTGCGCAGGAAACGTATATAGTTTTTGCTGGATAAAATATGTTTAATTTTGTTAAAATATGTTACTCAGAATGTATAAAGAATATTTGTGTTTTTTTTTTTTATTATTATTTTTATGTAATGTTTCAGTTCGTATTTCTTTTTTAATCCTGATGTAATATAATCATTTTGTCTGTGTGTTTGTGTCACTCTCCACCCTCAGTAACTTATGAATTTCTTGATTTAACGAGAGAATTTATTTTGTAACAGTTAGGTAACGTAATTTGAAGACCTTTAGCTTTTCAATCCATGTCAATCACTTGATCTCCAATAATATTTTCGTAAATTGAAAATGTCTTCATTTCTGAAAAAAAATCTTAAATTTTTCTAAGATCTGTCTCCAAAGTTTAAAAAAGCGGATTGAAGGATGTAATTTCTAGATATTTTTTTTTACCTTCTAAAGCTTTTTTTGTCCTACGGACTCCTTCTATTTTCTCGCGAACTATCAACTATCCAACCAAAAAAAATCTTATTTGTCTCCAACTGGGGAAAATAAAAGAAAAACAAAAACCACTTACAAGGGAAGTGCGTGACCTCGAACGCTGAGAACCGCACTGCTTAGAATAGAAATCGCTAATACCAAAAACAGTGGTATGAGTCATTCTCATGAAAAACTCTGCGCTTTACCACGAGAGACATTTGAATGATCACCTACGGAAGGTCCATGAGAGGAACTTTGGTAACGCGGAGAAACAAAATATCGATATAGTAGGACATACATTTCAATGTCGTGATATTATCATTTCAGTGTCATGAAAGCGGAAATGCAGTATACTATTCTCACAACTAGATTAAGTATTTGTTAGTGAGGTACAACACGCCACCGTCGGTTGGCGCTAGCAGACAACAGCTGAGATTTGCATGAGAATGACTCATACCACTGTTTTGGGGTGAGCGATGTATATTCTATGCACATTTTCGTGCGATTCTCAGCATTCGAGGTCACGCACTTCCCTTGTTAGTCTACAAAAAATCAAACTAGAAGCGCTGTCTTTACTATTTTTTTTTTTATTATTTATTTATCTTTGCCATCCTTGGAGGCTGGCGAATCACCAAGCAGAGATACCATCGAACAGAAATAACGCAGATTTGGAATATAAATGCTTTCACATATGTCGGAGATTTTTGTAATTGAAATAAATAAGTAAATAAAATACGAATATAAGGCCATCTTTAAAAATTACTGCTATTTTAAGGACAGCTGATTAGAGAAAGTTTTTTTTTAACAGAATTATTATTGATTTCTAATTCTTCGGGAATGTTCTTTACGCGATTTCCCTGAGCGGGAGAAGGTTGTGGTTCCGTCAGTAGCTGCTTGTGGGCGGTGATTGGATTAGTTGAATAGAGCAGATGACGGACATGGGTCAGCAATGTAGAGGGGAGGAGGAACACTAATGAACCCCCTCGGTGCCCTCTCAAGAGATAGGAGGCACAGTTTGATTGACAGCCGCAGATTTAATTTCCAAATTACAGTGAAATTATAATGAAGGGTTTGGTAGAAGGTTATGAGGAAATCATTCTAACGCCTCCACACCTCCTGACGGCCAGGTAGAACGGTATAGTTGGTGGCTGTTCTCCGTCTGGGTGGTATATCCCTACCTCTTCTCCCTTCCCAAGCGTTGAGTGAATATTCGCTCAAATCTAATTTTCATCGCTTTTTTTTTCTTAAGTTTTACTCAAAATAATCTCTTCTAAGATAGGATCCGATTAGGTCAAATTATCGCCGGCGATTTTTGACGGTGCCGGGCGGAGTTGAGGCGGCTTTTATATTGGACGGACTGGAAGCATCTTCTGATATAGAATAAGCGAACATCTGACCGCACGGAGGAACGCTGATCGCGAAGAATGCTGTTCTGTATAGATGTTGGAGATTAGGAAATACTTTACCGAAAAAGCAAGCAATTTTGATGAACATGGAATTCCATAACTTCCATTTTTTTCCCTGTTATTTTCCATTAATATTTAATTATTTTTTTAATTGTAAGATTAATATTATATAGTATAAAGAAAAACAAATTCTCTGTTCTCAAACTAAAAATTGCTCATGTTTTAGGTGTGGACGTCAATAATATCGTAAATAGTATTCTTGTAATTGACAACTACCACAGGTAATAGGTTTGGTCTAATACGTGTAATATTTCTTAATATGCATCGGAGAGAAAAAAAGATCGTGAATAAAAAAACTTTCAACTTTAATCGAATTTCTTATATCCACTCGAAGAAAACGGACATATTTTCCTTTTAAGGCCTTTGGAGATATTTACCTTTGAAGATTTAAAAAAAAAAATTCATTCAGAAAAACATTACTAGGTATTGTCCTCCAAATGAGAGATGGCCGCCCTGTTTTTGTGAGATCTGCGCTTGTATCATCGATTAGTCTGGTCAGGCACTTCCGTCTGATTTTAAGACAGGACACCGCCATTACGGTAATCGCTTGTTACTTTGCAAAAGAGCATTGTATTTTAAATAATATACATTTATTTATTTATATAAATACTTATTGTTAGCAACTGGTATTGAAATAACGCTAAATAGTCGAGAGAAGTTTTAATTTGGCGTTATCAACATGTCTTTCTCAGTGAAAACAGACCCCGTCGTCCATTGTGACAGGAAAATATAATTGATCAGCTACCGGAAGGGCTGCGCAGTTCAAACTTCCGCCGGCCATCTCTCATTTGGAGGACAATAAATGGTGTTCGTTCTTTGTATGATAATTATCGTAATCATGAAAATTATCTAATTTAATATGAATTAATTTGAATTTGCGCATATTTTGATTCATTCAGTCATTAGTTTAAACTAAAGAGCGTGAAACACCTGTTCCAGGATGTCACTTGGTAAACAATTTGGTCTCATCCACTGTTGTTGAGATAAACATCTTTTTATTCACTCTATTTCATCCAGAGAGTTTCTGGACTTCGTCAGGCTTCCTTTTTAAAAATTAATAATTCATAGATTCAAATTTTTATTAATTACAAACATTTCCATGCGATTTGAATGTCTTAAAACAATTTAGGGGCGTCCATTAATTACGTGAGGCGTTTTTTAAAAAATTTGGTGAGATTTGGAAGATGTGGTGGGTCCCCTCCCCCTCACGTGAGATTTCAAAAAGTCAAAATGTCTATTATAGTAAGTTATGTATAGTCTTTGAATTAAAAAGTTGACGGGAGGTTTTCATTGACCCTCCCCCCTCTTCACTGACCCCCCTTTTGTTTTCTGGTGTTTTTGAATGCTTTTTTTCTTGTCATTGTTTAGCCTTGTTTAGACTTAGACACAATAACTGACATCAGCATTGAAATCAATTAAAGCCACAAACAAATGTTGTTTCGATTCTTTCACGATTATTTCGTTCTTATTTCGCGCTATAAAGCGGCTTCGCTCTAATAAGTCCATTTAGCGACATTTCGCGCTTAAAAAAAAACGTATATAATTATATATTTATGTAAGTTACATAAATACAACTTTTACAAAACATTTCGCGAATATCGTTGTTACAGTACCAAAAAATAGAGTCCCCTACATATATTGTATAATGAATAAAAAGGATGAAGTAGTTTAAAGTAAATGTTTTGATATAGTTTTGGGGAAATAATTGATTTTAAGTAGTTTTTTGCGGAATTAATTCGTTTGAAATAGAAATTGAATCTAAGTCCTACCTGTCCTGGACTTACATACACGGTTCGAAGTTATACTGCTTGCTTTCCCTCGCAGTGTATTTACAACTGCTCACGTAAGACATTTCACCTGATTAAAAAAGGTTCGTTTCGAATCTCTTTATGTTTCTCTTTGTGATTAAATTGTTATTAAAATGTTTTACAAATTTTATTTTAGTATTTTCTTGTGATTTAAACTACATTTCTCTGTGTTATTTTCAGTAAATTGATAGGTGGGGGGAAAAAACTTTGTTTCGACGTAAGAAACCGCTCCGGAACCAAACTTGTCGTAAGTCCGAGATACGACTATATTCAGCAGAATTGATAATTTACAAATTGAAAGTTTTCGTTAACACTTTTACGTTGTTTCACTAGCTTCTCGATATTACTTTTTATTAATAATAAACAGGATTTCCTGTTAATAACAAAACAATATACTTTAGTAATTGTAAATAAGACTCTGTGGACGTGTTTTTTCTTTTAACTTATAAATCACAAGCATCAGCATTGATAGGAAACTTCGTCAATAGCTTGTAAACAATCACGGTCTCAATATTCTTTCAAGGAAAGAGAAAAACACTTTACAAGAACAATAGCACATCAGTGTCTTCATTATCATCCTCTCGCGAAATCGGGTCTTTACTAAAAAGAAAAGAAAAAAATCTTATAATGATTCGAAGCTCACTTGGTATCTCATGGCCCTGTACTTTCTTAATGAGTCCATCCCACTCCTATATCTCCCACCTACACTAAATTCACAGGCCAAAAGGTTTCGAAGCCTTTATACTTTATATTGACAATAAAGTTGTTGTTTTTTTTATTATTATTATTAGTAGTATTTCTAGGTTTTAACATAGTAAAAAAAAAAAAAAAAGTTCAGGAACTGATTTACAATCCACTTTATATTTTGCTTATTCTAAGTTTTTTTTGTGAGTTGTGAAAATTTTATTATCGAAAAGTAATGGAAAGTTATCTTACCCTGATATAAAACAATCTATCTTCATATTTTCTGTTTGCTGAAAACTGATCAAATCTCATTTAATTCTAGCAAGTAAATCTAATTCCTTGTAATCACATCAAAGCAATTTAAAAATAAAATAACATTGCATTGTTAGATATGGAAAGAATTCTGGGGAATCCATTGTTGCTTTGTTTTTCTGTTGAAAGTTTTCTTAACATTTCACAGGAAAAAGCTTCAGCAAAGGAGATGAGTAAGAAGAAATTTTCAAATAAAAATGTTTGGTCATCTCTTGTCCATAAATAAGCAAGCCATGTTTCACGATTAAGTCAGCGATTGAAAGAACCTCCGAGTACTGAATTACAATCCTATTATTCAACTCAACCATCAGATAATTTTAAAAAGATATATCTCTAATTTACTTCATTCTTAATCAAAAAACGGAAAATCCATAATCAGCAGATAGTAGATTTCTATTTAAATACGTAGAAACTTTTCTTGTCGTGAAGTTTTCATAATTTATTTTTTTAAATAAAGGAAAACTTCTTTTTTTATTTTTATTTAATCTTCCAATTTCGTTACAATGAAAGAAACGCCAAATTCAAAAGGATTAAAAAAAAAAAATAAGTGAAACCAGATATTCAGAATAAATTCCTTACAAAAGTATATTAAAGAAAATTTTTAACTAGCTGTTATAAATGTAGCTGTTACTCGATACTTGTACAGCAATTCAGTGACCTAAAGGTATCAAAAGATTTTGTAAAAGTCTACTTTTTTTTTTGTTAGTTCTTTTTAACAGTCAGTTGGAGTACAGGTAATATCTCTCAAAATTAATAAAATGTTCCTTTTTTTTTTTATCTGTACGCGATCGCATTAATTCTGTCTCCACGCGATCTCGAGGTGATAAATTACCTTATCACGTGACCTGCCGACCTTTTCCCCTTCCCTCCCCCTCAACTGGGCTAGAAGAGGATGCTCTCAAAGGTCACCCAAACTGAAAGGACCTATAGCAAGGGCTTCAAGTAGTGTATCGTGACTGGTTAGAAGGCCTCGTTCCCAAAATGAGAAAAAAAAAACCAATGCGAGGGAGTTAAGATCCTCGCTTTCATTTGAGCAACTGATTGGAAGAACTGTTAAAAAAAAAAAAGAACAGTTTCTAAACGATCTTTAAGATTTATTCCGCGTTTCAACAAATGAATCCTGCTTTTAAAAATAACAAGTTTGTGAGCGAATTGGAAGTTGAATTTTCTTAACATGTTTTGTTTTTTAAAAGTCGTTCAAAAACCATACGGTATGAAAGAAAAGTCACATTTTATAAATTATCAAAAGTGTCTTCCTGATACTTAATTAATCGATATTACAGAAGTTGTTTGAAATCCACTTACTTTCACTCTCAGGTGATATTAGATTACGAAGCAGATTTACTAAAGCATTGTTAAATATAAGTAGAAATTCATTGTTTCATTTTTTAACGCTTTTCTCAGGCAATTTTTGTCACGGTCATTGAAAAAAAAAACTACCTGTTCGGGATTGTTCCTATAGTTCAACAGACGGATCTTGACGATCTCGTATTTTCGTGATTTCACGTAATTTACGCGAGAATAGCCTCTATCCA
Source organism: Thereuonema tuberculata (assembly GCA_023159025.1). Classification (NCBI taxonomy): domain Eukaryota; kingdom Metazoa; phylum Arthropoda; class Chilopoda; order Scutigeromorpha; family Scutigeridae; genus Thereuonema; species Thereuonema tuberculata. Next base: position 60,283,314 of record JAFIDM010006943.1, read on the forward strand.
TGTCTTCTCACAAAATGGCGAAGTAAATTGAAATATTTAAATGAATTATAATAAGGGGAAATGCATGAGACTTTTACTACATTAGTATGGTTTTCATAAATTTAAAACAGTCAATAAACAAACAATAAATTCATTAGATAGCATTTTCCTTGTGACAAACATACAAAATACTAAATTCCTTGAGACCTGCTGAAGAGGCTAATGGCCAGATCTCGTGTTTTCCGTAATTCTCACGCAAACGAGATCGTCAACATCCATCTGTTAGACTGTAAATATGCATACCAACTTTCAGGAGTATCCATTCATTTATTCAAAGGTGTTAGAGACGCAAATAAACAGACACACATATTAGTTTTTAGCGAAGTAGACTTATTGCTTTAATTCGCTTATTGCTTTAAATTAAGAGAAATTTATACAAAAACAAAATGAAGAAAAGGCAGTGAAGTGAATAAAAGAGAGAATATTCTTCTTTCACCAGCTCAGTTGGTGCCAACTGGAGCTTATAAAATAATAAATAAATAGAATACTGTAGTTAATCAATATTTAAAAAGAAAATGGCAATTCAGTGCTAATAAATACATTATGTCAAATGGAAATTAGTTGTAATGTTAACAAGAATCTCTTTAAAATCATCATTCTTTAATTTAAATAGAGATATCTGCATTAATTTAATTTTGTATTTCCAAAAATTGAATTTTTCTTTAAACAAAAAAAATTATTTCAAAAATTTATTATTAAATATGTTTCAGATTTCTGTCTCCATTCTCAGGCACTGGCGATGCATTTCGATTTGATCTCTCCTCGCTGTAGAAATATTGATGAAGGAAGAAAATTTTAAAGCTCTAGTGCAGTTACAAGAATATTTTAGTAGATGTTGGGTAGGAATACAAAATTAATGATTTTAAATATCGTTTTGAGTCGAAAATTAGCGAAAAATAAAAGATTCAAATGATGTTGTTCATTCGAAGAGATCATGCATTCTTTAAACCAGACTTGAATTATTCAATGGATTAATGCGCATTTAAGTAGATATCAATAAAATTCTTGTTTCACTTTTGGTTCTTTTCTGCACGAACTAGTATGGTCATTTTCACGCGCAAATTTCTCGATAGGAACCCACAAGCTTTGAAAAAATGTGAACTACTAAAGTTATCTTATCGTAAATATGCCTATCAAGTTTCAAGAGGATCCATTTAAAAGTTCAGAGTAGAGATTTTTAAGTAATGACTGATTTTTTTGAATCTCATATTCCTATTAACTATAAACAAAATGGCGCTTATGGACTTACAAGTTGAGTTTCTGTAGCTTTTCAGATGAGAGTTGTTGAATCTTTGCTTTAGACTCCATAGCCAATATCCGAAGCCGCAAAGTAAATACAGGAACTGGTTTTGCTTTCCTCAAATTAGTATTCATGGCAAGATGCGTGCACTGATTGCACGAGGCCCATATCGCTGGCGAAGGGCCCCGGGGTGCCCATTTGTAACAGAAGGATGTCCACTTGACCTTATTAATTATAGCCCTGTTATAGAGACTCTCTTATTGGGAGCAAAAAAAGGAGAGAGATGAAGGAGAGAAGATGAAATAAAAAGGAGATGGAGATATCGCAATTGTCGATTTTTCCTCTTCATGATCATCGTTGCGTACAATTAGATGCGAATAATAAAGATCAGAAGACGCGCTTTTAATTAAGTAGCAATGGAAATTACTGTCATGTTCTGTTAGCATTCAAACACTTTTATCTTACAGTGCTTTTTTTTTCCTTCCTTTAATTTTTTTTGTAGATATTCTATTCATAACTTAATTTAGAATCATACATTACATAATGTCACGTACTAGCACTCCTTCTGTAATGACTTAGTACTGTTGAATCTTTATAAAATACACTGTATATTCTTTACTCGACCAAGTTTCAAAGAGTAAAATATGACTACATATTTACAGCAATATTTTTTATTAATTTTTTTGTGCGTAATATGCAATGTTTTGGTTGGAAATATTTACATTTTATTATAATCATTTTTATAAAAACGGAGAAAGTTTAGATAAGAATTCATATGTAAATGTATTGTTCGAACATTTGTGTAATAACTAACTTAGAACTCCCCCAAAAAAAAACTTTGAATTTTTTAAAATGTATCATTTTAGTCATTAGCAATCATATTTTCTCCTTCTGAAAAAAGTAAAAAAAAAAAAAAAAAAAATGCACAAAAAAAAGAAGTACTGGCTTTTAGCATTTGTCAAGAACGTTCATATTCATTCTTGTTACGAGAAAGTATACGCTGTCTTTATCTGTGAGTAAAACCGTAGTATTTTCCATTTGTCACTAGATGGAGATACATTCTACGTGGTTGTAGCAGTATCCATATATCTATTTATTCGTTAATATACTTTACGAATACAAAACTTTTTCTAAAATCAAAGAGTTTTTTTAGCCTGTTTCCAGTGAAGCACTCTTTTGCATCTTCCTAATAATCTTACAACTGCCGGATAGATCTTCTGGAAAAACTTGACAAACACATTTAAAAATAAGAGATAATCTATATTTTGTGTGTGTGTGTGTGTGTATGTGTGTGTGGATCTTTATCAAGAAATCAGTATGTGAAGGTGATGAAACTTCTCATAGAAAAGAATTATGATTTCTAATAATGCTTTTCAATCCTTTTAGCTAATCCATTAATTTAGCATGTTTTGTAGGCTATAATTAAAATTAATCAAAATAAATAGATGAGTTTAAGTCCTTTTTTTTTTTCAGGAGATTTTATTTAAATATAAACATAGATTTTTTTTTTTTTTGTGGGGGGGGGGGGGGGTTTTTTTTTATTTCAAAAAAAAAAAAATAAGGACAACATTTTAAGTAAAATAGATTAATTTCATTTGGAAACATTTTTGTCTAATTGAGAATATTTGAAAGTCTAGATCTTTTTTTTTTTTACCCCGTATTTGATGAAGATATAATGAGAAGAACTCCTCTTTCTTAAAACTCTTAGATTCTTGTTTGTTCCATTTCCATCAAACATCGTAGCACGATTCAGGAGCTGCATCAGATTTTGGAAAGAGATAAGCGTTTTCCCGCCGAAACTCCAGTTGCCAATTATACTAATTATTACAACACCATCTATCAAGAAATTACCTATTTCTCATCCTTAATTTTCCTCCGGGTTTTCTTTCTCCAGGGGATCCCATCATTATCGTGTTACAACCTGAAAATTAATTGGAAAAAAGACCTGACTTCCAACCAAATTTCATCTAATACCTAATTATCATTTTTGCTTAAGTTCCTTGACGCCCAACAACTGATTGCTTCTTACCTGAAATCCTGTTCCTTTTCGTTGTAAGCTTTAACTTTTCTTAACCAAGAATATTCGATGATAAAACTTTCTTTTTTATTTGTTTTTAATTCCAGTTTTGAATTTTTTTAATGCAATTCGACGGCCAAACACAAATAGTTAAAAGCAGTTTATAATGCAGTAAAAGTTTTACATGGAATCACAACCGGTTTCGTCCTGCACGGGCTTTGACAAGTGATATTTTGAATAAATTGTTAACAGAATATAGTGAGATCAAGGTTTTTTCTTACCCTCTTTGTTATAGACGTAAAAATTGGAAAAGTTTTTTTTTTTTTTTTTTTTTTAATGCCAACGGATGATCAAAATGTCGAAGGGCTTAACTTCCAACCAAACAAAAAAAACACACCATCAAGCTGTCTGTCTTCCTTTCCAGGCGTTTCGCTTGCAAATAAGACAGAAGAAAGAAGTACAGATTCCTCTACAAAATATTAAGTATTCCAAATTTTTCTTCAAATTACCTGAATAAAAGATTTTTTAAAATTTCTAGATTTACTGAAAAAAAAAGAAAAAGATACTTTATAGACACAACAAATATTTAAATATAAAGATTAAACTTCAAATAAACAAATTATTTAATAATCTTGTAGGTCTCTTATAATAAAAGAAACGAGATAAATGAATCTTGAATCTCATAATATGCGTAAAATACAAGAGAATTTTATTTTATTTTGTTTTAGTAATTTGTAAAATACTTGTTCTTCAGCAAGATGAAATGGAATTTTAATATTTATTGCAATGTTTGAATTGGATGTCTGAACAGGAAATTCCCAATTATTTAATAATATTCGAATAGTTGTTTTGATAAAGTAATAGGTAAAGTTAGATTATAGTTAAAAGTGGATAAACTTCTACTTAGATCTAACTAGTAACTATTTTTTTTATATATATATATATATATATAATTTTCTGATGTTATAAGTTTTCCTTGAAATTAATAATTAATTGTAAACAATCAATAATTTAGTAAGCATTTGTAAAAAACATCTTTGTTTTAAACTGTACAAAAAGTGATTCTGTGACGTGACGTTGAAGTTCCGATGTTGACTGCGAAGAAGGAAGTTCCCCATAGGAGGAAATAATTTGATGGAAAAATGTCGTGCATTCAAGATGCGTCAATTCTATTCGGGTCCCTTTGTGTCTGTGCCTCCTTACTTTTCATCGAAATTCTTGGTATTTCGGTGTCTGAGCCGACGGCGGTTGAAGGCCGGGTGGCGAGAGGCGTATCATCCCAATCGCACGGCTCCTCCTCGGCGATGTTCACTCGCCCCAAAACAATAACCGCCGTCCACTTCCTTATCATTAGCCATCGTTCAATTCAGCTGAAGAAATGACATCTCCACTGCCTCAAACCAAGAGTATTTATTTACTTTTTTTATTTTGACGAATGAAGAACAGAATTTTAAACATCAAAATGGTAGAAAGATTCTTTTTAAATAAGAAACTTTTACAAGAGTGTACCAATTCATGAGAAAACAAAATAAGTATTATAATTATCTTCAAAATAAGTAAAGATTATAAATTAAAAATATTTTATTAATTTAATGTTTAATATTTTCATTAAGTTGTCTTCAAAATATTTTCCAAAATTATAATTTTTGAATGGTACAATCAATTTGAGAAACAGGACTACATTACTGAGAATTTGTTTTAATTTCAATACAACTCACATTACCCTACCTGCTTACCAATAATTCAGAATTTACGTCGTAATAATTTATAATTCATAACTTCTATCATTTCCTTTTTCATAATTTTCTTGGCTCCATTAACTTATCTTTTGAAAACAGATATAGGATATTATACATATATAGATATCTAAAATGAGCAGTATATAACTTTGTACAGCGTGTCTACAGTTAAAGTTACTTTTTCTATGCACTCTACAGCAAAAACTACTTATCGGAACGGGCCTAATTTGCAGTATGTCTTAATGACGCCATGGGAAGAACATTCATTGAAAAAAAAAAAAAAAAAAATTCCAAAATCTCCACCAGGTGGCGTTTGTAGGCGTGTATGCTGACCATGACAATGCAGTGCAGCGCTGATCGATACAGTCACGTCACAACATGTTCAGTATGTCGACCAACATTATCTGCATTTTCAACTGCTGAATGCAAGGTCTCCCTGGAAATGTTGAGCACGTGACGTGATATGCTTGCTTTGAGATCTGCCAAGGTTGCTATGTTGTCATGATAAACCAGATCTTTAAGATACGCCCATAGTTAAAAATCGCATGGGATGAGATCCGGTGAGCGAGTGGGCCACGGTACTCAAGTGCCGGCTGATAGCGCGGTCGTCAGTGAAATGATAGCGGAGCACCTGTTTAACACAATTGGCAATGTCTGGAGAGGCACCATCCTGCCTGAACATTGTTGAATCAAGACACTGACGTTGTTGGAATGGTGGAATCACTTAAGTGATTAGTAATGATGCATTTCGATTGCCAGTAACGGACCAAGGAGTAGGACCTGTGCGCCCACGCTTTTCGAAGAAAACTGACTCTTGACGTAAACCCACACCAAACTGTCACTTTTGGGAAATGTAATGGAATTTCCATACATGCATTGGAATTTTCTCTCGCCCAAATGCGACAATTATGCTTATTAGCTATACCACACAGATGGAAATGTGCCTCATCCGTCCAGAGAATGTTCCGGGTCAATCTCGACCTGAGCTAAGAACTGTAGCGCGAAGGTCTCTTGTTGACGCGGATCAGCAGGCAACTGTTGTCGAATGTGAGAAATGTTTGTAAGGATAATAGCGCATAATATTCCAAACAGTTTTGTGGACCTTGGCAACAGGTTGGTCCAATGAACGTGCAACGCGTCGAACACTGCCGCTGGGCCTGACATTTGACATCCTGTCCTCTTCCACTTTGGTCGCTGCATCGTCAACCACCTGCGCGGCAACAGGCTTTTGTCCTCTTCCGGGTTTCTGATTCAACGACCCTGTTTCTTCAAATTTGAGGATCGTTTTTCGTAACCCATTCCCAGTCATTGGACCTAAACCTCCGCAACGCTTCTTGTGCAGAATTCCCGTTTCGGTAAAACAATTTCATAAATAACGCAGGTTCTCATGAACTTGACGTCACTTTGAGTTGAACACAAAACGCGTGAGGTTGTTGCTTAAATAGTGATATGAGAGATGACGTTGTAACAGAAATGTGTATTTCTGATGCCATTCACTCCTACAAACGCCCTCTGGTGGTGATTTTTGAAACTATTTTTTTTTTTTTTTTTTTTCAATGAATGTTCTTCCCATGGCGTAATTACGACATACTGTAAATTTGGTGCCATTCTTGATAAGTAGTTTTTGCTGTAGAGTGCATGGAATAGGTGAATTTTAAGTTTAGACATCCTGTATATCGGAGAGATTTTTTTTTTTATTTTGAAAAGAGATGTTAAATACAAATTTTTCGTAGAAACTGGACATGTAGACAAGAAGTTTGGATCTAAATAACTTTAATACAGGGATTTCTGAAAGCGCTATAAGTTTTTTACTGTTTACATAAAAAAACCAAAAAAAAACCCTCTACATTTTGGTATTTTTTCCGATCTTGTACAAATAAAATTGTTACGCCAATTACATACCTTTCTATTAGCTATTCCCTATGTATAAGTAAAGCTTTCAACTGTAATGCACTTCAGAACATAATTTTGAAATGTAGATTTTTTTTTTTTTTTTTTAACTAATAGGCTGCTACTTTTGTTTATTAATTACTATTAGTTCCATTTCGTTTCTTAAAGCACTTGCAGGAACGTACTTCTCTGTATAATATCGCAAACAAAATAATCCGAGTTAAAAGCATATAACAGAATTATTATTTACATTTATATTATCACCAATGTTTTGTTTGACTGTTAATCTAACTGTAAAGTCGAATTTTGAATTTGTTTTTTCGTCTTTTTTTTTGTCCTATGAGACAGAAACTTTTATAGTTAAACTTACGAGGCGGAAGGATATGTGACGTCATTTTTGTAATATATCTGCAAAATGGAACAGCATTTATTTGTTAGAAGGAAATAAGTTTGCATGTTAATATACATATAATCTTCCAAAGAAATTATTAAATAAAAAAAGTTATTTAATAAAATTTAATAAACCTAAATTATAGGTTTTTAGATGATTATTTAAATTTATAATTTATTTCATGTTGTTCGTTACTATTTTTCTTATCAGTTACATTGAATTTAAAAAGGGTTGAGGTTCTTATACCCCATTATATCGTTACCACATTTATACATTGAGTGTTAGACTACATTCATGAGTACCTTTAATTTAAAGTAGATTCAAAGAGGGCCATTTTAATTCACTTTTTTGGCAGGTGGTCAAATGTCTTGTAAGATGCTTCGTCTTTAAAAACGCATAAAAATTCGAAACCTGCTTTTGACCAAATCGTTTTCCATGAGGGATGATTTCTCCCAATGCACGATTGTCCAATAGACTTTGAACCAGTAATTTACCTCTGGGATCTTCTTACACCTCCTTTGGAATCCCTCACACCTCCTTCAACGCCCAGCTCAAGACGGATCCTGGACCGTGGGAAATAAAACTATTCTGGGCAGAAATCGTAGCTAAATCGTAATTCTTTTTAAATATATAAAAAAAAACCTGTCGCAAAATATTTTAAAAAGAATGAAATAACATTATGATACTGTATTATATTCATGATAAACTTTTAGTTCAGAAGCTGTTTCTCGAATCATCTCTGTAACGTTCTAATAATAGTAAAAGGTCAGTTTTAATTGTGGAGAACAGAAGAAATATTTGAGTAAGAGTTGATTTGGAAATTTTATGTCATCAATTGAAGAATCTCAGGTTATCTGGTGTTTCGTAGTGTCATCACTCAATTCAAAGGCGTTAAAATTTCATATCACAAAGCAGTTTACCGCATTTATTTCTTAAGTTTTTATGAAAAATAAGCTAATGATAACTTTAATATTGGGTAATAAATTATTACATTAGAAAAACAAAAAAGTAGAAATTTTCTTTTAGAAATTTTTCTTTTGACGATTAGGAACGTTTTACATGTACTGAATTTTTTTAAATGCATTAATAAAGCCATACACCTGATTAGTTTAAACATGCAATTAATTTATATAAAAAAACACAAGATATACAAGAAATCTACTAGCTTCACCGCCGAGAGACGATTTTTTCAAGTAATCTTTTTTACTTGAAAAAACCGTCTCTCAGCGGTGAAGCTAGTCGATTCCTTTGTATATCTTGTGTTTTTTATATAAATTAATTGCATGTTTAAACTAATCAGGTGTATGGCTTCATTAATGCGTTTTTCCTTTTGACTTTCGTAACAAAAAGGCCGGATCAGGCAAAACTGGATAAATAATTAATATTTTTTGAAGAAAAATCTAGAAATTCAAGGGATATTTTACCACATATTTTTATTAACCTACACATCCTGTGGACAGTGAATTTCAAATGGTTTTTATATAATTAACATTCTGAAGAGAAAGACAAAATGCGCTAATCAGCTCCTGACGTATTTTCTCGCTTTTTTCCGAGACGGCCACGCCTGACATCATCCCTTATCCTGCTTTGGATTAAGGAATTCCAATCTGTTCTTAGAGGTCAAGGTTCACGGATCCGGGAAGAGTTTTCTTCTCGCCTTTAACACCATTTTCTTGTTTCCACTGTTAATAAAAGACAAAAAAAAATAACAGGTAAACGATCATGAGCAATAATAACCCTTGAATAATTTACAATCCAATCAATAAGCAACAATTATTTTTCAATTTACGGTGTTGGGAGGCAGTGACCCTTTTAATTTTACCAGCCTGACCTTGCTCAAGGTAGTTTAGTGGCATTTCCATTTTCAACTAATATTTCTATTGAAAAATGTGAAAATTAAAAGTAACAACAATAATAATAATCATAAAATAATTTGCAAAGAACATAGAGGTAATATTAATATTTAATTCTTTAGTGAAGCATATGAAATCGCTAAGTCTGTGTGTGTGTGTATGTGTGTTTTTCCCCTCTTCTGATAATTTTTGAACCGCTGACTCTTGAAACTTTTCTAAGAAATACATTTAAGGACTTGGAGACGATCTAATTTCATTCTTTAAAATCTTTTGCAAGTGGATGCATCTAAAAACAAGTAGCATTTCTATCGAAGTTTAAAGCCGGAATCCCATCGGCTCGGTCCACCTGTGTCTTTAGGAAAGCGGCTGTGCAGTGGCTCGTAATGAAGTCAGTAAATTTGCTCCCTTCCATGGATAGGCACCTCTAGCAAAGCCTTCTCTTCTTATTTTTAAATTTTTTATTCTTTATAAAAGAAACGTAATTTCAAAAATTTCTGATAAATTCGAGGGTGAGATTTTATTTTTTTCTTCTTCTTCTTCTTTCGATTTTGGCCGACTGGGGACCACGTGAAATAACTGTTCATGATTTCATCTTCTCCTTCCTTTTTCTCTCCTTCCAATACTCCTTCATCCTTTCCCTCTGTTTTTCCCGTCTTTCCAAAGTCCAAACTCCGCTCCCAATCACTTTCTGCCTCCTCTGGAAACCCTTAAAGTCTTTAACTTTTGATCTGAATTTATTTCTGAATTTATTTTTTTATTTTTATGAAATAATTATAAAATTAAATAAATAAAGTTGTTTCTTATATTTTTTAAAGCTTTTTTTTAAACCTTACAGTGGCTTACAGTAATTAATCTTGGATATACTTTTATATTTCCATTCTTAGTACAATTTGTTTATGTAAATATATAAATACCACAAATAAATAATTAATGAATGGCATAAAAATCACCATAACTTTTTTTTTTAGGTTGTTACCATATTATACATCTCTGTTAATGGGATTTATTGAATTATTATAAAAAGTAAGTAATAATAATAATAATAATGAAAAAAAAAATCACTCTCCATTCATGTGGGAGAAACAGAGAGATAGAATTCTTTTAAAAATAGTTCAAAATTTAACTGATTGTGATGTAGAGAATTCTTTCATAGATTACAAAACTATTCCTATTATCTACTGGATCTCATTAAACCTGATTATCTATTTGGAATTTTAATTCTTTATAAAAACCCCAATTAAAATGCTGAAACATTGAGGCTCTGCAAGGATTAAAAAATGTTAAATACATTCCTTAAGACATAAAAGTCCCTTTTTTATTTTCTATATTTAATGCTTAGGCCACCACACATCTGAAAATTAACACATTTAAAAAGAACAAACACAATTTAAAACACGTTAAAAACTAGCTTTAAATTCAGTGAACGAATCATTGTCAAACTTAATTAATAGTAATTCGTCGATCGAATTGACAGCGATACTTTTTAACATTTTAAATTGTGTTAAGTTTCAAATGTGCGGTGGCCTAAGAATTACATATTGATTACACTACTCACATTAAATTCTTTTATTTTTTACTTGCTGTTGCTTAAAAAAAGCATCCTGCTTCTAACCTTTTTGGTAGATTTTGAGAACTATTGTAAGAGATTTTGTTAGTGCATATAAATATTCTGGATGAAATTATAATTTAACACCACATTTCAATTTGTTTTTCAAGTAAAATTGCATACTTTAGTACAGTGTTCCGCAACCTTCTTCTCCTCGCGGCACATCAAAATGAAAAGCATATGTTAGCATTCAAAATTCTAATTCATCGTCAAAATCACAGGAGGCTGTTCCGCAATCGGAACCGATGTCAGCCAGTCGTAATCACAATTTTCTGACTACTTCAGAGCGCTGCTGTGATAAAACTGAAATTATAATATAATATATAAACAGTGAGAAGTATAAACTTATAAGGCACCATAAATAGGACCAAATAAATAAATAAAATGTTATATTTAATTTTATAACAATAGTTCGCGGCACACCGGTTGCGGAACACTGCTTTAGTTGATGACAGTTTCTTTTATATAAATTATTCCGACCTTTTTTTTTTTGAGAAAAATTAAGTTACGTACTTTAGTTTGTATATTTTTAAAATGTATGTTTTTGGTGTTGTTCCAAATTTTTAACCCCTTAATCTATAGCAGAATCAAATAAGGTAAATAAGGACTTTTTGTTTTTGTTGGTATTCTTATAATAATTTCATATAATAGTAACTTACCTAGTGCGACTTTTATTCTTCGGAAATGGTCGTTTTCTTCTCTTCTGATTCATCAATTCGTCAAATTCGTCGCTCAAGATCAATAAAAGAAGAGCGGCCAAAGCAAACCTTCTTCGTCGATTGTACATTGTACACCACAGAGAGAAAGACCTGGGCTCTGGGTGCTTTGACGTCACTGCTATACTTCTTTTCACTAAGTCGATACCAGTGACAAATTCCTTACACCCCGGCCAGTTTACACCAATCAGTTATAGTAAAGCAACTAGTTAAAAAGTAGTCCAATGATGACACTTAATTTTCAGGCAATGATATAGGTATCAAATTAATTAAATATTGACGTTTTTTGGTGAAAGAAAGGATTGCGATGGATTGTTTTAATTTTAGAACTTAAATCCTAGCTAAACGATATTCCTTTTTACTAACAACAGTGACGTCACTCCTCAGTGACAACCAGGTGTTTCTCAATGGCTGCCAACACAGCGACCGCTTCGAAAGTGAATGTTCTTAAAAACAGATCTGGAAAGTCTTTCACCAGTAGTGTCAGACGAAACTCCGTGAAGAAAGCATTAATGCCGTTATAAAGGAAACTTCCACTCTCACCAGTGGTGGTTTCGAGAAAAACCATTTTTAAAATCAAAGGTGAAATCGGATACATGGCTTCTAACTCCAGGCAAACATCGACCAGCTTCGGTAGGAAAACGAAGGAGATTATTAAGGTGACGTCACTTTATCAGGAATTAGGAGAAAAATCCATGACTTTCATCGGTATAATGAAATTCACACTTTGAAAAACATTTTAACTGAAGTAAATGGAAATGAAGAATTTTATTTTGAGAAAATTTCCATTGCAACATTATGGCGATTAATGAAAGAAATGGGATTTATTTTCTATAAAAAAAAGTAGAAAAACGTCAGTGGTGGAAAGAAATGATATCATTATCAATGAAGCTATACAGAGTAGAATGAAAATCCATTTGTGATTTTTGATGAAATTTTAATAAACGCTGGCCACACAGAGAATAAGATTTGGAATGACATCACCATGAAGAGGAGCCTTCCTGATGCATTCCGATCTGGATTACCAGTGGGATTAAAAGCAGCAACAGGAAAAGGATAATAACATAAGGCGCAGTGATAATGGATTTGTAAACGGGGCTCTTGGAATTTTTTAAGTCAAGATCTGTTGGTGATAATCATCAAGAAATGGATGGAAATCACTTTGAACATTGGTTCCAAAATGCTTTTACTGACGTACATCGAACCCAGTTATGTTATTGTAATGGATAACGCACTATTTCATTCTGTGAAGACCGAAAAATTACCATCACATTCCTGGACGAAGAAAAAAACTAGAAGAATGGTTGAAGAGCAAAGGATTCCGATGCGACAAAGGCAGAGTGAATCAGATAAGAATCTAATGTGTTGATACAATGGCATCATGTGGACACATTGTATTACGTCTTATTCTTTATCACTGTTAAATCAATTCCATTGAAATGATCTGGAGTCAGATGATAATATATGTAGAAGCAAAAAAAGTAAGCTTTTCACTTGAAAAGAAGTTGAGAAATTAGCACCTACAGGAATTCAAAACATCAGATTGGAAGAAATGCGACGATCGCAGAAGAAAAGAAACTGTGGGATATTGATAATATTATGGGCGATGTTTTGGAAATACACAATTCCCAAGTAATCAGAACGGACTCTGATGACAACTGAAAACCTCAGTGAGGTTAAGGAACTTTTCTTAAATGATTTAAAAGTTATTTTATTGTCAAATTTCAAGAAGTAAAACATTAAAATTTCCTTTACGACTTCCTTTTCAAGGCCAACAAATATTAAGAAAGAGCAAACAACTTTATTCAGTATTATTTATTCCATTAAATAATTAATTTAGAAAACATTAATAAAAATATATATATATATATATAGTATAAACATAAAAAATATATATATAGTATACAATTATAATTGCATAATTAATTTTTCTAGTACGTTTATTTTTATATATGCTGTAATGATTTGGACATAAATTGATATGGGATGGGAAACCAGTATTATGCCACGCACAATTTAATGATCTATATATAAAATCATTAAATGTGCCAATATTGGTTTCCTCTCCCATATCAATTTATGTCCAAATCGTTACAGCAAGTAAACGTTGGGATTAGAAGAAAAGAATCCAGGGGGGGCAAGTGGGGGCTATAGCCCCTCCCTTTAGCTGTGAATATAGATTGGAAAAAATGTGGTATCCAAAGGCTGCTGCCTGATAAACATTAATATTGCCATGATGACGATTTCAATTGCTAATAAAAAGCTGGAGACTAGCGTGCGTTTCAGACACACAGGTGTAGTCAGCCCTTCAGAAAAGTTAGCCCCCCCCCCCCTTTTGAAAAATCCTGGATCCGCCAGTGAAAAGAATCACCTATTCATAAAAACGTAGTGAAAGGCCTTTATTGTAATGGATGTATAAATTCGTTTGTATCTGTAGCTATTTCAAATCCTTTGTGTCTCAGGAATCTATTGCTTTTCAATCTGACAAAGATTTCATGATGCCATCTCTCGAATGGATAACCCTGATATAATAGCAACTATTGGTCAAGGAATTGGAAACATCGTGCATACATTTCTTTGTGTATCTTTTTATAAATGATGCTTTTTTATTGATAGGTGATTGTTTCCTTTAAATTCCTATCGCTCCCTTCCTTTAACGATTTGGACAATTTCGGATTCGACCTTTTGACTTATAATGATGTCCAGAGTGCTATGAAGTCGTTCTGAATCACCCTGTATAAACAAAAGATCAAGATAGATACAAAAAAAAAAAAAAGAAGTCTGGACTTGCTTTTAATAGATAGAAAGGATAAAAGGGCTAGGAGGGATAAGGATAGAATGAGTGAAAAGATAGAAGATTTAACAGCAACCAAATAAAACCGTTCACTATCTAGTAGATTTTAGAAAATAATTTGACTAAGATTTTAAATGCGTAAGGAAAGGAGTCTTCGGGATGACTTTTGAGGATCTCAGTCAAAAGAAAAGATGCAGCAGAATGTTAATTCGTCTTTAGTAATTTGTCCTAAACGAGAAGAGGTTGAAACGTATAAGTTCTAGATGTTGATATAAAGTGGTAAATGGGTTGTGTTTATAGACATTAGTAAAACTCTGATTGTAAAATCCTAAAATGAAGGAAATATTCAAATGGATTCCTTTCGAGACGTATATGGCCTTATAGGGACGTTAGATTCCTCAAGGAACAGATTAAGACGACCGCCTATTCATTGTTCGCCCGGAAAAGAAACTGAGTCTTTATTTTGTCGAGGGAAGGAAATGATCTGTGAATAGTCTTCAGCCTCCTCCAGGAATCCAATCCCCGACTCCTTCAAATTCTGCAAAGAAGTTTCACTTCACTTCACTTGCTTCTGTTTCACTGAAGCAAGAAAATAATTGTAAAGAGAACTTATATCACTGGTTTATTGTTTTACTTTTAAGTCTTTCATTTGGAAGATACAAGGGCATCATTTGCTTTTCTCTTACAAGATGACTCATGCGTGAATGAATTGAGTTAACCAGGAAATGTTTCAGTAGATTCTTTAATAAATTATCTTTAGAAAGATCAGTTTCCTTAACATTAAAATATTAAACATCCAATTTGACGCTTACACTTTTAGTTGCCAGAAAAGCTTTCATTTCAGTCAAGGACTGTAAGGAATAATGTCCAAATCACACGATCCAAGTTTTGTCATTGTTTTGAGCGTTGACTCAATCATTGAACTTTTTTTTTTTTTGATCGTGTGATTTGTTTTCCTCATCATTATCATTACGATTTTCATCATTGAAAAGGCTGTAGAACCTGCTGAAACTGATGAGGAAAATGATGAAAAAAGACAAATCATACAATGAAAGAGTCTAAGTCAGTGTTTCCCAACCGGTGGGTCGCGGAAGGGTTATAGGTGAGTCGCGACTTGATCCTAAAACTACCAGAAACCATCGAATAAACCATCAGAAAAGATCAGAAAAATCGAAAATCGATCATATGTAAGGAAGGGATACGATACAAATATGGTTTTATTCTATATTAGCCGGGTACCGTCGCTTCGCTCCGGAACCCTTGCATATATAGCATTAAAAAAAAAAATTATTTATTTAGCAAATTAATATTGAGATCGGAGAATATACGACTTCCCAGCCCGTTGTGCCCTTCTCCACTTAACTCAGATGTATTGCGGGTTGGCGCCACACACCAGTGGTTGCCGCCATACACTTCATCGTCAGTTTGCCAGATTATTCCCTATCCCGAATTTCGAAAAATCCGGCCTTATTCCTTGTCTACATCATAAAGGAAACCTCTGTGCAAAATTTCAGCTTTCTAGATCCAAGGGTTTGGGGTGGACGTTGATGAGTCAGTGAGTGAGTAAGTCAGGACTTTTCTTTTTATATATGTAGATTTTCATGAATTTTGTTTTGTTAACATCATTGATTAGTTCTTTCTAGATTACATTTGGATCTGTTATTGTCTCATTTTCAACTCTTATCCGATTCGTTCTTTACATATTATTCCTGGTGTTTTGATATCATGTTTATTTATGAAAATATGATCTATATTTGTTTTCGTATTTCCATGAATTGTACAGTTTCTTGTTGTTCCGTAAAGACGATTTTTGAAACCATTATTGCACATAAGTTTTACCTATTTCTGTACTGCATTGTTTTTATTCATTATGAAAATATCTATATTTACGTCGCCAATCAGTATAGTTGGACAGTTATTTAATATAATTTCATTTTTCATGAATAGATTCTCTATTTTAGTAACATTTTAGTAATTTGTAATTTAGCATTTTGTTTACAGAATGACAGATAGAATAACGTTTTATATTATACGTTTTTATATATTAAAATAATAATAGCCGGGTACCGTGGCTTCGCTCCGGAACCCTTGCATATATAGCATTCAAAAAACAAACTTTATTTATTTAGCAAATTAATGTTGCGATCGTCGGAGAATATATAACTTCCCAGCCCGTTGTGGCTTCTCCGAATAACTCGGATGTATTGCGGGTCGGCGTCACACACCGAAAATTCACATTTTTGCATGTATCTTGCAAACGCTGAAGCGTTTGTGAATAAGTGATATATCGTTCGATAGAACTTTCAAATGCCAACATTTTCTCAATATAATGTTTTCTTCCATCTTTTATACTTTTCGTTTAAATTGAGAAAAAGTCAAAATTTGACCCTTTAAAAGGCGCCATCTTGGAAACCAAAAACTTTTTTCGAAAGATTTTTGTAGCATTTTGTTTGTCTTAAAAAGATCTACATTTTGTCCATTTACATGACCTATCTATCTCTTATAGTTTGGTCAGAAAATTGAAAAAACGTTCAGTCTTATGACAGACAAAATAACGCTTTTATAATATATAATTCTTCTATTCCTATATATGTGGAGGTATTCTGATAAGGAAAGGTGGGTCGCCAGCTGAAAAGGTTGGGAACCACTGGTCTAAGTGATTCTGCCATTGATTAAACCAATGACGAAAATTAAGATTGGTGATTTAGACAGAAGTCTGATGAAGTTTTAAATGTTCAAACATTTCAGATATCTGATTCGTATTTTTGAGAAGATATAATTATTATTTGTTGTAGAAATTTAACGTGTATAAGTTGATGGTGAAGTTTTTAAAAAAGGCCAGATACACAATAATTAAAAAACATAAAAACACATTAAAATCTCGACCAGGTTTCGATCAGACCTGCCCATCTTTTTCAAGATTTTTTTTTTTTTTCCACGGCAGGAAGTAATCTATAATTATTATTCCGTTTTCTTACTATTGCTATTTAGTCAAATAACGCTGTTATGAAGTATAACCACGTGATGTTCATCTAAAGGCAAATTTATTTTTCAACTTTGTTTTTTACCACGTTTTTATTATTAACTGACACTGTCTGGTTTCGGGGTCAAATCAATTTTCAAGTCACTTCCCATCGGTCAAATTTTACACACTTGCTTATATCTGACGACAATAGACTACATATATTGTATTGATATATTAATATATTCCGTCAAGGCACAATCCTTTCGTGAAGAACTTTTATCACTGGTTTATTGTTTTACTTTAAGATTTGATTTAGGAGGTACAAGGGCACCATTTGGTTTTAAATAAAAGCGTGGTTTAAAAAAAAAAAAAAAAAAAAAAATTAATAATTATTTATAAATTAAAATTATTAACTTGTTGTTGTTGCTGATTTTTTTTAAAGAAAATATTACAAATGTTAATTAACAATAACTTAAATATTGCTACAACTTTTAATAATAGCTTCTTTTATTATAAATTTGTTTAGAAAAGATTTGCGAAAATATTTTAAATTTTCAACTCAAGAAAAAGAAGTGTATTGATTAAGAAAGAAAAAAAAAAAGACATGAAGGATATTAAATTAATACTTTAGAAATACGTCAACGATTCATGACAGTTTAAAGTTGTACTCTAATTAGATTGTTCTGTTTTATCTTGGAAAAAAAAATCCCTCCTTCTTTGAATTGAGGCTTAAAAACAAAAGCCGCTTCGTTT
>JAFIDM010006943.1:60310747-60333810 GCA_023159025.1 Thereuonema tuberculata
ACTTGTTTTGACGTTCAAAGTGCTGTGATATCGTTCTGGATCATCCTGTAAAAACAAAAGATCAAGATAGATACAAAAAAAAAACAACCTGGACTTGCTTTTAATAGATAGAAAGGATAAAAGGGCTAGGAGGAATAAGGATAGAATGAGTGAAAAGATAGAAGATTTAACAGCAATCAACTAAAACCGTTCACTGGAAAAAAAGACATAAACAAAAAAAAATAGCTGATTTTAAATGCGTAAGGAAACGAGTCTTCAGGATGTGTTTTGAGGATCTCAGTCAAAAGACACGATGCAGCAGAATGTTAAGTTCGTCTTTAGTAATTTGTTCTAAACGAGAAGAGGTTGAAACGTAGTTCTAATGTTTATATAAAGTTGGTAAATGGATTATGGTTATAGATATTAGTAAAACTGTGATTATAAAATCCTAAGGTAAGGAAATCCACGATTTCAAGTGAATTCCTTTCGAGACGTACAGAATAGAGATGGGCAAAGTCGTTCTTTTTACTGAACTAGTTCTTTTGAGATAGTTCTTTTTATTGAACTAGTTCAAATGAACTAAATCGTTCTTTTTATCTTAACAACCAAAAAAAAAAAAAGGTTCTCAAATACTTAATATAAAACGAAATAAACCAATTCCAATACCCAATAGTGGAGTGGTAAAAGAACGAACTAGTTCATTTGAACTAGGTCATTCGTGAACTACAGTTCTTTTCATGAACTAGTTCATTTGAACTAGGTCGTTCACGAACTACCCATCCCTAGTACAGAGCCTTACAGGGATGTTAGATTCCGGTAAGGAACAGATTAAGACGACCACCTGTTCATTGTTCGTCCGGAAAAGTGTCTTTATTTTGTAGAGGGTTAAGTCTGGAGGGAAATGATCTCTGAAAAGTCTTCAGCCTCCTCAGGAATCCAACCCCCGACTCCTTCAAATTCTGGAAAGAAGTGTCTGTTTCACTGAAGCAAGAAAATAATTGTCAAGAGAACTTTTATCACTGACTTATTGTTTTACTTTTAAGACTTTCATTTGGAAGATACAAGGGCATCATTTGCTTTTTCTCTTAAGTTTTAGAAGGCGATTCATGGTGAATGAATGGAATGTTTCAGTAGTAAATAGATTCTTTCATAAATTATCTTAGAAAGGTCAGTTTTCTTAGCATTAAAATATGATGAAAATGATGAGAAATCAAACGATGAAAGAGCCTAAGTGATTCTGTCATTGATTAAAACAATGACAAGAATTAAGATTGGGTGATTTAGACAGAATTCCTGTGAATTATTAAATGTTTCAGAGATCTGATTCTGTTTTTGAGAAGGCATAATTATTATTTGTTGTTGAAATTTAACGTGTGAAATTAATGGTGTAATTTTAAAAAAAGGCCAAGCAAACAATAATTAAAAAACATAAAAGCACATTAAAATCTCGACCAGGTTTTAATGTGTTTTTCTTACTAATGTTATTTAGTCAAATAACGCTGTTATGAAGTATAACAACGTAATGTTCATCTAAAGGCAAATTCATTTTTCAACTTTTTATTATTAACTCACACTGTCTTATTTCCGGTTCAAATCTTATAATCAATTTTTAAGTCACTTCCCATCGGTCAAACATCTTGAAATTTTATACATTTGCTTATGTCTGATGACAATACAATAATAGACTACATGTAATATACTGATATTTTAATATATTTTATATTAATATATTCCGTCAAGGCAACTCGTCCTTTCGTGAAGAACTTTTATCACTGGTTTATTGTTTTACTTTAAGGTTTGATTTAGAAGGTACAAGGGCATCATTTGTTTTAAATAAAAGCGTGATTTTTAAAAGTTTTTTTAGTCTTCTGATGAGATCAGAAGACTAATATTCCCGTTAAGCACAACAATCGCAACAATTGCGTCTTTTGCTTGCGCAACAATAACATTTATAATGCAGCTCTACAACAATCACAATAAACGCAACAGTTGCGCCTTTTCCATTCGCAACAATCACATTTATAATAATAATAAGGAAATTAAAGCAATATCAATTGTATTTTCTTATCAGAAGAAGTTGCGAAGCATTGTGATTGGTTTACTAATCGGTTTCCTTATCTTGTTTTTTTTTAGTAATTATTTTTAAATCAGGAATCTATAAAATCAGATTACAAATGATCTATTCTCTTAAAATTATTAACTTGTTGTGGTGGTGATTTTTTTTTTTAAACAAAATATTACAGATGTTAATTAATAATAACTTAAATATTGCTTTAACTTTTAATAATAGCTTCTTTTAATATAAATTTGTGTAGAAAAGATCTGCGAAAATATTTTAAATTTTCAACCTAAGAAAGAAGTACAGTAGTTAAGAAAAAAAAAAAAAAGTGAGGATATTAAATTAATATTTTAAAAATACGTCAACGATTCATTGCCGTTTAAAGTTGTACTCTAATTAGATTGTTCTGTTTTATCTTGGAAAAAAAAAAAAACTCCCTCCTTCTTTGAATTGAGGCTTAAAAACAAAAGCCGCTTCGTTTGAATATTGAAGATACAGAGGGGGAAGTACTTTTAAAAGCATGACCAATAGAATGTCAACCCTCACCAGTCGGATTCTCTACGGATAATTACGTTGTGGCTTCAAGGCCCGCAATTCGCGATTTTTCTTTGCAAACTCGGAAGGGAAGAGAAGGTCTTCGCCGGAGGGAAGATCGATTACAACATTCGCTCTTGAAGAGCAACTGCATACATTACGTCCAATCGCCTTTTTGTAATAATAATCAGATTGTTAGAATTGACCTTAAATTTAAATATGGTTCTAAATTTAATATATACATATATCATAATTGTTTGGTTTTTCTCGCTTTGAGATTTTTGTGAAACTTGATTCAGACTTGTAAATCAAGCTCAGATTATGTACAAAATAATCAAAATCTGCGGAGTGCCTGAATCGTCTGTCTTAGATTTCTGTGGGTTTTTTAAGTTGCTTTCATTCTATTCGATTGCGGCAATTATGAGTTTTAATTGCGTTACTCATTCTTGCGACGACCTAACAGAAAGAAAGCAAACGTTAAAACAGATATTGGCACCTATCAACAGTTCAAAGAAAGAAGGACTGTGATTATTATTATTATTATTATTATTATTATTATTATTAAATAATGTAACCCGAACTCCTTATTTTTAGTATCAAGATCAGAAGACTTATATTCCCGTTTTGTCTGGGGACAAGTTTCATTAAAATCTCATTAGCAACAATGACAACAACCACAACAACTATCGTAACAATTGCGTCAGTCACATTTATAATAATAAGGAAATTAAGGCAATATCAATTCTATTTTCATAGATGTATCAGAAGACGTTGCGAAGCATTGTGATTGGTTTACTAATCGCTATCCCTATTTTGTTTTATTTTTATTTAATGTTAATAAATGTAGATGACAAGTGGTGATACTTGAATCAGGTCAATACAAATCCCAGAAGAAGTTTATATAACTTTGGTTCGGTAACTTGTTCGATTTATAAATTAATGTTCGATTTTTTTTTCAAATAATTCAGTTGGGATTGGCTGAAAATAGAAGATGAGTGAAGGGAGAAAATGTTTCTGCGTTTCTTTCTTCATTGATCTTTTGTTTTTTTTATCTTTAAAAAGATGATGTTTAACTTTTCATTTGACTTTCAGAAACATTATGATTAAAAATTATACGGTTAGTTAAGAATCTACATTTCAATGCTCATTCATTTCATTGGAAGTTAATTCGTTTTTTTTTTATTTTCGCTTTAACTAATTACATTGGATTGGGCAATTTATCTTTGTCGCTCGCTATTGTCCCATTACTAAAAAGCTAAAATAAATGTCATAGAAAAGAATTAGAACAATAATATATATTAATCAGTATGTTGTGTTAATTAAACAATATCATTTATAGTCTTATTAAATTAATAACGTTAAAAATTTTCTTAATTATTCTACTTAAACCAATAAAATATTAAAAAAAAAAGACCAAAAAAAAAAACAAAACAACAAAAACATTGCTTTCCTTCTTTTTTTTTTTTAAATTATACACTACGCAAAATTTTTACGGATTTTTTTTTTAATACAACCTGTAAAGAAAGTATAAACTCACCCAATTTCAATTAACTTGTCATTGTATGATTTGTTTACTTCCATTTTTTTTTCTTAGTCTATTTAAAAGAAATTAATTCATGTACCATTTAAATATCTCAAACATTTTGAGTAGTTTTTAAATTAAAAAATAAAATCAATTTTCAACCGTAAACAAAATATTAACTCGCTAAGAATGTTTTGATTTTGACACTTGCAAAGTGATTGGAATATCCCAAATTTGCATAAAGATAACTAAAAGTGACTAAATTATGTAATCCATTCATTTTCGTAATAACGTATGCCACTACTTTATCATGCCTCGTGAAAATTCATTAACTGACAAAGAATTTCGAAAAATTCATTTTCTACTTGGTCAAAAAAAGTCAACAAGCCTCAGAATTAAATCGTTCACAGACTGTTATTCAAAATGTCACCAAGAAAGGTGATAGCTAGGGAACCACAAAAAGACCAGATAGATCTCCAAAACCCACACCTCGGGACCATCCGGAGAATTCAAGATCTTGCTGCATCTTATGAGATGTCCACCCGTGAAATTGCTCGTGTGTTGCGAAAGACTTTATCTCACCAAACTGTATGGAAAAGCTTAACGTCAAATAATCACATGAAGTTTGTAAAACTGAAAGCTAAACCCAAGCTCACTGCCACTCATCGTTCCAGCCAACTTGACTGGGCTAAGAAAACAGTGAAATGGTATCAAAGGTGGAACGAAATAGTTTTTTTCTTATGAAAAACGTTTCTGTCTTGACGGCCCTGACAAATATTCCGCATACCGGCATGATGTACGCACTCCGTCGAAGATAAGATTAAGCAAACAACAAGGTGGGGGTGGAGTGATAGTGTGGACAGCCTTTGAGGTAGGAGGTAAGGCAGATATAGTGTTTATGGAAGGTAAGATGAACTGTATAAAATATCATAACCTTATGTACGACCATTTAATACCATTTGGACCCCTTCTAGGAGGGCCAACTTGGCAATATCAACAGGACAATGCTTCTATACAGGCGTTAAAAACCACCAAAGCGTGGTTTAAAAAAGAGAAAATTGATGTCGTTCCATGGCCCTCCCGTTCACCTGATCTAAACCCAATTGAAAAGGTGTGAGGTTGGATGTCAAACATTGTATATGGCCGAAACAAACAGTATCATCAGTTGAATGATCAGAAGGTTGCAATTTGGAATGCATGGGACCAGATAAAGATGTCCAATTTGAAACAAAATAATGGGACAATGCCTGACAGTATGATAGAAATTATAAGAGAAGAAAAAAGGACCAACACTTTATAATTTCAATAATTTTCGAAAAATTATGTTTTGAGTTTATATTTTCTTTACAGTTGAAAAGCGATTTTTATTTTTTAATTTAAAAACTACTCAAAATGTTTGAGATGTTTAAATGGTACATGAATTTATTGCTTTTAAATAGACTACGAAAAAAAAGTGAAGTAATCAAATCCTCTAATAAAAAGTTATTTGAAATACTTGGGTGAGTTTGTACTTTCTTTACAGGGGTGTAGGTTTAACAAAAGATAAAGGTTTATAAATGTTTCAGTTTATTTTTCCATGTATTATTTTTTGTAATATTTCATGTTTTAGTATACTTATTTTATTAAGTTCATTTTGCTTCAATCTGTCTTCTGTTTGTGTTAAAAGTTTTAATAATATTCTATTCTAGTTTCTTAGACCAAAGTTATTCTTTAGATTATCATAATAATAAAGTATCTAAGTATTTTAAAATCGAAATGTCCTTCGTCCGTCTATGAGCTCCATAACTCAAAAACGACATAGCCCAGAAAGCTTAAATTTGAGATAAGTTCAATAGGGAAGAACCTTATTGGTTTTATTACATATCGAACTTATAAATTAGGAGATAAGTCAAAAATTGAATACATTACTTTTTTTTTTTCTCTAATAACTTTTGTTACTACTTAGCACTCCAACTAAAGTTGTTGTTTTTTTTTTCTTGATTTGTTTTTAGTCAGATTAGATTCTTTTTTTTTTTTTTTTTTTTTTAATACCCACTTGTTTGTTAATTTTTTTTTTTCTGTATATCGTGACAGAGGCCCTTCCTGTTGGTTGGTGGGCGACGGACAGGTTCGTTCTTTCTCGCCCCCGTCTTTCTTTATTGATTGTCTGACTGCCGATGGCTGGGGAATTCCATTTGCACACTGAATAACTCCCGCAGGACGGGAATGAGGGTGCGGTGATGGCGAAATCTCCGACGGTGGTTTACGGGTATCAGCTGTCACGCACACGAGCCAATTCTGACACTGTTCTCACAGCTTTTTAATTGTTTTTATAGTTGTTCTCTTGATACGTAATGTATTTTGTAATTGCACGAGCTCGCGCACCTAAAATCTGTAAGCGTGATGTATTCTCATGATGTACTCGCCACTATATTTTGGTTTGTATGAGCGGTAACAACGCATTCACATAAAAAGCTTCACCTGACCCCATGCATACACACCAGCCCCATTTCGGCTGCTATCTCTCCTTTGATTTCTAATTCTGCATACTTTTAACTATTCCTCAATTGTGCATGCGCAGTGATTCATTATCTTTTACATATTTCTAAGAATACCTACGTTCAACGGATCCCAGCTTCTGAGTCTTTTGATTTAAAAGTAGGGGTAAAATTTTCGCTTCAATGAAGAAAAAAAAAAAACATATCAATACTTTCGTTTTTCGAGTTGCTGTCTAATTTTAACATTCGCTAAAAATAAAGAAATAAAACCGAATAATAATATAAAAAAATAAAGATATTCCGATATTGCATCCATCATCATAGAAATAACGAATAGCAGATGTTATTGGATTGGATTTATAGGTAAATAGCGTTTGTGACAAAAAAAACATATGAGTTTTAATTTGTATTTGAACATGTTTACATGTGAATCTAACGAGAAATTTGCGCTTAAGTATAAGCGAAACGAATGTCTTAATAATGCACAAAAGGTCTTTTAGTTATCCTCTAATTTACCCGTGCTTTGATGTTACGAAAAGTAATCAAGTAAAGAATGTGGCTTTAATTAAACAAGGTTAAATAGCGATTAGTAAACCAATCACAATGCTTCGCAACGGCTTCTAGTACGTGTAAGAAAATATAATTGATATTGCTTTAATTTCTTTATTATTATAAATTTGATTGTTGCAAATGCAAAAGGCGCAATTGTTGCCATTATTGTGATTGTTGTAGAGCTGCATTATAAATGTGATTGTTGCTAATGATACTTGCGATTATTGGGAGTGTTGGAATTGTTGTAGAGCTGTATTGTTTGTTGCGCATGCAACAGACGCAATTGTTGCGATTGTTGTGATTGTTGCTAATGATACTTGTCCACAGACAGACATACCGGGATTATAAGGCTTCTGATAACTTGTATCAGAAGCCTAAAAGTTAGGGGAAAAAAATCAATACATTGTTGGTACTCGATAGATATTTCAGTTTCTAGGAAATTTTTCTTTGTTTTAACAATTTTAAGAAACAAAGATGAAAAAAACAAAAAAATGAAGGAAATATGCCAAGTTATTAAGGAAATTCTTCGTTTTTTACGTCTGTGACAGTGGAGAAATTTTCAGTGTGACTGTGCGTATCTTGACGGGGGTGGTGCGGTTTCATTTTGACCGAAGTGTGAAATGTTTCTACCTCTAAAAGACCTGAGCTTTTCGGCATCTCTTCTCTTCCCCTGGAGAGGAAAAGTTTTTGATAAATCCCTTTTGAGTGGAGAACGAGCCATTTGGGATTGGAATCCTCCCACCCAGGAGTCGCGGAAAATGAATTGGCATCAAACCTGTTCTTGTTCGGATGAAGAAAAGTAGGGAAAAGTGAGCAAAGAAGAAGAAGAAAAAAAGAGGCAATCTTGTCTTATAAAAATTAACTTGATCGCCTTGTAACACCTCTGTGCGGCGATTGTTATCGGCGATTGGAGTGGGCGGGGAGTTGTTATTATTCAATCGAGACTGAATAATAATAGAAAAAAAAAGGTCGGAAAGAAAAAGAAGAAGAATAGCGTAAGCCTTTTAGTTTCGGGCCATTCGATTTTTCTTTCGCTTTTGTCCTGAAGGAGGGTTCACCACTTTTTCTTGAACACGAGCGAATGATGCAGCTCCGAGCCAATCCCTTCGACCCATTCGCTGTCCAGGATATGTCACGCTATAAGCATTAATCTTCTAAGTTCCATACCAACAATAATGCATATTTCATGTATCTTTTGTCTTTTAGCTTTGCAATACATCTATAGATAACATTCATATCGTTGCTGGAGTCATATTTTCAACAACTCATTTGGGAGCGATTGTGGTAGTGACCAAAAATCGGTAGCTGTTGCGTTTGTCCTTTCCGTGCGTCCGTGTCTGTCCATCCCTAACAACTCCCGAACAAAAGGTTGGATCGACAAACAGACTTCATTGTCGTGTTCAGAGGCCCAAACAACGTAGGAAAAGGGTATTTTCAGGGGCCAACGCCGCCCTCATGTTCGAGATATTTGGCATTGTTTTTATTGGATTTTCGCTATTGGTTTAAATGTTAGAAATGCAACCATCTCATTTCAGTTGTCAGCTATAACTTGATGGGTAAGATCATTGATTATGCTGGAGGTTGTCGGTTCGAATCCGTATATAATCTACTGGGTTTTTTTTTTCCTCTTAATCTGTTTTTCTCAATGTCCGCGTTGGTTTTTTTATTTTCTTTTTCCTAACTTTTTTTTTTTTTACTTTTCCTTAATGTATTTCTCTTTTTTTTATTATTATTTTTATTTTAATTCTTATTCGCCCTTAAATTTATGCTTTAGCACAAAATTATATTCATTAGTTGCATCTTGATCTTGTTCACTCTTGTAGATTTGTCTCTCCAATTTCTTGGATATTGTGACGTCTGAAATTCTTCTGTCTATATTTAATCTCCGTGGAATTCTATTAATCTCCATCTCATATTTGGTAATTATTTTCTTATACAGCGCCGAAAGCTAAAACTCAGTTAACGCCTAACCTACAGTTAGACGTTTTACGCTATCGTTTTCTTAGTTTTATATGTTATGGCTTTCATTATTTTTCCTATCTTAAAATTCGTTGTTGTCATTTCCTTTCCGTCATCTACAGACATCTACTATCGGCCAAACGAAACAACGACTCTGACCTTGAAATGCACCTATGATCCCTTAATCATTCCAGGACTTAAAGAAACTATTGACAAAGGTTTGCCTCGCTTGAGATTCGCCAATCAGAAGCCATAAACTTTCCCGCCATAAACACTGACATATACAATCGATTCAAATTCTACTATTGCGACATCTGGTGGCCACGGTCGTTCTTTGGTTTGGCGGACTTTAGTCTATATATTCAATACATCCACTTAAAGTGTTGCAAAGTTAAAAATTCAAATTAAACCTTCTTCTAATTTAGATCTATATTTTAATCAGTTTCAGTCTAATCTAATTCAATTCACCCTCTGAAACGTACAAAGGAGAATCGAAATTTTCTACCTTAAACTCTAAGAGTAAGGAAAGGAAGAAAAAGTGACGTTTTCTTGTTAGGCCTATATTTAAAGATTCACTAAATAACTAACTTAGAATTGTCATTGTTCTGTCATAATAAAGGATTATATTGGATCGCAAGAAGAATGTCAGTAATTTATTTTGTTTTTGTTTAATTACAGAATTGATTTCGAATTTGTTGTAGTTCAGAAGTGGAAATCTCAGCACTACTAAGGAACGGAAGGATATGTTTTTTAATTAGTGGACGTTCAAAAATTTGAGAAGAAAATCAACAGTGACTTGTTTTGATGTCGTTTCGATTTCAAAGAACAAGGAAAAGGTCCCTCAAGAACTTGAAGCGTACTTTCGTTAAAATGTTGCAGTTGGTTTTTTTTTTGAAAAGTTGTGAAAAACTATAAGAAACCGAATTATTGTAAATTACCACACTTGCGGGATATCTACTCTATATTTGTAATTTACTGAAAATTTATCAAAATCGACAGGTTTTTTTTTAGTCTGATTCGCCTAAATCTAATTTCTTTAAAGTAAAACACTCACAAATTTAAAATGGTTTATGATTGATTGACAAGAAAAAAAGGCATCTGCGAGAGTTAATTGTTTCGGTTCTAAGCCTATTTTCTGAAGGAAACGTTTGTCACCTTCACGCTATGGGGTTTCAGATGAAGAATGTTTGAAATAAAATAGAAAATAGATAGTTTGTTGTTCAAAAATGTGCCTACAAGATTCAAGAACTCAATTTGTTCAAACATCATTAGACTCCGCACACTTGAACATAACTTACATAGATTTTATTAGACTAAATTTTCCCAGGAAAACCTGGCTAAAAACATAATTAAATCATCAATAGTTAAGTCCTGTAGATTGTTGGACACTTGGTAAGTGTACACTTAGAAAGTGTAACCCATTGTACTTCATCATTTAAGAGTAGTGGACACAGGCTGAAACTTAAGAGGTATCCAATATAAAATACATTGTAGGTGTGGAATCAAGAAATACGTAAGTTTTAAACGATATTAAATGTTCCTAAGCAAGCCTCAATAAAATTAGAACTGTCTCCAACATTGTTGACGGTTCGGTTTTTTTCTTGAACGAAGCAGCCCCTTAAGACAAGAGAAGAAGCCAAGAGAGGAGACGGAGAATGAAACCTGTCCAATGTTTTTCCACTTTGCGGCGTCTGCAGTCGCCTCTTGTTAAGTAGACAGATGAGTTTTAGCAGCTTCCTACAGCTCTTAACAAAACGGCGCCAAAAGTCAGCAGAGGTCAGCACTGACGTGAACGGCCCTTAATGTGACATCCACTACTCAACTCGCTCGCTGCCATCAGGGCCAAACTACAAAGAACTGACTGGGGGGGAGGGGAAACAAAACAAAAAAGCTAGGCCTCTTTTCTAGCATGCCGCTGATTGTTGTTCTGGCCAGAAAGACAAGGGAATATTGTCCTTAGAGTTGATACATACAGAAGACGATTCAAGTCAAATGGAGATTGAAGGAAAGAACTTCGTATCAGTCGGTTTACTGAAATAGTGAGTTTTATCGAATTCAGAATATAATGTAAATATTATAATTTTAGCCTTGATCCTCAAGTTACGTTGCGCTAAAGAAAAATGCGGTATATCCGTACGATCTAATGAGCTAAGAATCATGAGAAGGAAATAATCTTAAATATTTATTTTATTATTATTCTATAAATAAAATAAAAGCCACCACACTGGATAAAATTCATATAAATTGTATTAAAACATAAAATTTATATGAATTTATCCAGTGTGGTGGCTTTTATTTCATTTATAGACATGTTCCACATGTTAAATTATTATTCAATTACCTAAATAATTATTATTATTATTGGAACAAAATAACTGAATATTGACTTAAATACTAATTCTAGGAAAGCATAAAAAAAAAAGAATATTTTGAAAAATGTTAAATTTTATTTGTTTTAACTCAATCTTTTTAAACATGTTTAATTGTTTAAGGAACAGATTTAGCTTTAAAGTTATAAATTAAAGGAATCAGTTTTTCTCTTTTCTCATATTTTACTTAATGTGTGTTCATAATACAACGTGATAAAAATCAGTATGATGAGGGCGGTCACCAACATGGTAGGGGTTCAGCAACATATGGTATAGTTTTAAAGATTAATAATATTAATATTTTTATATTTATTTCTGATGTGACACGACCATCAACGGGTCGCAATTGGATAAATTTATATAACTACAGAAAACATTGTTTCAATAACTTAATTTAAATTTAAAAAATCGAGAAAATATATAAACCGCTAAACAGAGGTTAAAGAGTTAGTAAAATCTAAGATTTGCAAAGGATTTTTAAGACAATACTAGCGTCACGTAAATTTAATGAAATTATTACATTAGTAGGTAATATTTATAGGTAATTTGTAGATAATTTATAGGTTTCGACAGGTCCCCCATATTAGGTAATATTTACAGGTTTCTTTTAATATGGGGGACCTGTCGAGAAACATTAACGGTGAGAAAACCACAAAAGATGGATAGAAAAATATTAGAGCAGAAACATTTATTCCTCTTAATATCCGCGCGAGTTTTAATATGATTAAAATTCATTGGATTACGGCAGGTTTATTAAAATAAAATATTCGCGAGCTTCATTAATCAAAAAATAATAATTAAGGTAAAAAGCAACTCTCTTCAAATATATTCATCATTAGGCTTATTCATGACTTAAAAAAAAAAATAATGAAAAATAAAATAGGATTCACGTTCTTGAAAGAACTTCTTCTTTCTCCACAGCCGGTGAAATGTAGGGATTGGCAGTCATTATTTTCTCCACCCTCATAGTTTGTGAATATATGTGTGTGTGTGTTTGTATAAAGTCTTCTTCCCACCTGTTGAAGTGTTATATCTACCATCACCGTAATGGAACTCTTAATTGCACTCCCACGGGCAACACCCACAAATTTTCGCCCTCTTCCAATTCGTAACCCTGCACGATCATCACAGATTGATTGTGTCTGAACAGTACTTAATGGATTCCCAATTATCGTCATCCGAAACCTCATAAAAACCTCGACTCGTAACTCCCATGCACTGACGATTAAGAGACTGTAATGTACACACGAGAAAATAGAACATCCCATTGTCAAAAGATTTGTTATTTAACTGTCTGTTATCATATTTATCCTGGACTGCTTATGGGAAAACACAAAGAAACAGTTCTACGATACTTTGTTTAAGAAATATTATCTTTTGAAGTCTTAAAACTTTAAATCAAATATTATATCAATATAATAATAGTAAATAACATAATAATATTATTTCAAACATTTAGAAATTGGAAGAATGAAAGCAAAACTTTCTTAGTGCATCATTGAAGGAAAATTGGAATATAAGAATGTTATTACATATTCCAGTCTGTATACAAGATATTTAAAACTATGTTTAATACTTAGTAAGATTACTTCGAATTAGTTAAAAAAAAAGAACAAGACATAAAATACAGTGGAAAATTTAAAATAAATAATCGAAACTTGTTTCTAGATAGAAGAGGTATTTATTGAAAAAAAATGGCATAACTCACAGGATCAAATTAGTCCAATGCAAGAATAGTTTCGTACACGTTGCTGGTGCTCCAAGTCTGGTGTAATAGTCCATAAATTTAAGTGATAGTGTTCCTAGTGCACCAATGATGATTGGCAACACTGTAGTTGTTTTATTCCATATTCGTGTAATTTCAAGTGCCAGAGCCCTGTATTTGTTGATTTTTTCCAGTTCTTTTTCCTGGACTCTACAGTCCCCAGGGATGGCAATGTCAATTAGGGTCACATTTTGTTGGTCAATTAATGTAATCAGAAATGTCACAGTCAGGGTTTCTCTCTGTCCAAATTCCCATCATCCTTTTTTGATATCCCCTCACAGAGGGATCGGACATGAAGTAGCATTTTATAATTTCTCGATTTTCATCGATTGTCCACCTTTTTCGTTTAGTTTTTCCAAGTGTTTGGGCAGCTGGGACTGCCTCTTCCTGTAGCCCACTTGTATATATATATTTTGTATTATATATATATATTTTAGTATTTCCTAAAATTCAGTGGAATAATTGAAAACTTGTAGACCAGGCTGGTCGTTTGGCTTTTCGAAAATTATTGGTTAAAAATTATCTAAACGTAGAATTTGGAAGAAGCAGATACACACTTTGCTATTGTCTATCTATATGGATTGCAATGTTGAGTATTTGTTCCATGTTATTATGAAGTTAACGGAATGTTTTTCTTTTCCATTTTACTTCGTTGTTTATTAACAATAAACATAGTAAAATACTTAATTTTTATGATTTTGAGCCTCTCAGAAGCCAAAATGATCAACTCCATTTTTTTTTGTAAATATCTGAATTTTAGTACCGTATCATATGATAATTAATTTTTTAAAACCAGGTCGTAAAAATGTCTTAACGGTTTTTTTTCTCTTTGATCACAATGTTTTGATATGTAGTGAACAAAATTAATTAAATCAATTTTAGTACCTAAGCTCAAGATTCATAATATATACCAAAATATCAGGAGAGCAAGCCATGAAGGCCTTTTACAACTTGTTTTTAAAAAAGTTAAAAAATTAACCATGTGTTCTGATATTAAAATTAAGAAATTTACAAAAATTGATCACTTTGGCGAATGATAGGTTTTTTTTTTTTAAGTATCATATAAGAGAAGTAAAGTTTAATGCGTACGTACAAAACAGACCCTAAGAGAGAAAAGGTAGGTCATTAGACCGACCTCCGTACGGTACAACAATTTAGCTTTTTTTATTAAAATAAAATAAATTAAAATTTAAGTTGTGTTGGGATTAATTCATGTTTATTATTGACCCCCCACCCCCATCTCGCATCTCTCAGGCCTTATTTATATACAGTGTTCAGAGCAGAGTGCTTACAATAGATTACACACCTCAGTGACACAACTTAGGAATATTTTAGTAATTATGCTACATCTAATGAACCTGAACTTTAATTTAAAAAAAAAAAAAATTAATTCCATTTAAATTCCTTTACCGTTTGCTCTATAAATCGTATACTAACTGCGATTTTATTTATT
This sequence comes from Thereuonema tuberculata, assembly GCA_023159025.1. Lineage (NCBI taxonomy): Eukaryota > Metazoa > Arthropoda > Chilopoda > Scutigeromorpha > Scutigeridae > Thereuonema > Thereuonema tuberculata. The sequence goes on from JAFIDM010006943.1 coordinate 60,325,417, forward strand.
TTTGCTGAATTCTTCAGATTTACCATTTTGTAAAAAAAAAAAAAAAAAAAAAGAAACTTTTTAATTTAAAAAGAAGGAATTTCAGTTTATTTTAATTTTTTTTTCCTCTAGCAAGTGATTTTTTTTAAATTATAGGGATAAGTAGGGGAAAAAAATGGCTTCAAAATTCTCTGTAATTTTTTTTTTTTTTTTTTTCGAATTTAGAATTATACGAACATTTATTAAGAAAACAATATATTTTAAATCTTTCTATCTTAAAACGTGCATTTTTTAATTTATTATTATTTTATTTTTTTTTTAATCGTGAAACAGTATCTAAAATAAAATAATAATAAATAAATATTATTTGAAAATGCCTATTTATCAAAAATAAGCCATATCTTTAAATGTGAGACCATTGCTAGAGAGGGAGAAAAAATCGGTAAAAAACACTTCTGTAATTAGGAGTTAAACAGTTAATTCTCACTGATGTCAAACGGTGTCGTCCAACAGAGCATCCAACTTCTTTTTACAATCCATTTTAAAATTAATTATGAATTAACTCGAATAAAGTTCACTAGATTTGGGCGACTTATTCGAGAAATTCTGCATTCAGTCGATATTTAGTATAAGGAGACATGAAGGTAATTTTTTTTTTCGGGTATTTCAATTTTAAATGACTTTTCCATTTAACGATTAAAAAAAAGGAAGAAAATCTAAAGGGAAGTAAACCTTAAGTACTTCTTGTTAAAATCGTCATCTACGGCATTTTTTATTTATTTATTTATGTATTTATTTATTTTTTTAGACATAACTTTTTTAATCTTTTTAATGTTTGAGTTTTGAAAACCTATTGGTATGATTTGCGTGTTTGATTTTTTAAATATTGAAAAAAGTAAATTAGGAAAAAAGTTGACGTTCCTTTTGCTATTTAAGTTTTTCGAGATATAATTAGTTTTGGGGATTTTTTCAAAGTCAGTCACGTTTTGGATGGGCCGGTGTGTTTTAGGAACCCAACTCATTAACAGTTCAAAAACTCGTTTCCTCCTGACACAGGCTTTTCATTACAATTAAGCTTTGACAGCTGAAAAATGCTGAGGTATATTTTTTTTTTTTAGTTATAAGAATACGCTCAAGAAAATTAATTAATTAAAAATAGATAGTCGAGTTCCGGTAATTCTACATTAGACGTCTGCTTACGTAATTCGCTGTTTTATGACGTAATCAATTCATGTAGTTTGTTGGAATCGTCATCATTCTTTGTCGTAGAATCTTTTTTTTTTTTTTTTTTTATTGGGTTTGTGTTCTGTTATTTGTTTAGAATTACACAATGATGCAAAACAATACAGTAACAATACAGAAGAAGAATTTTAACTTTTTTTTACATATTATCATAGGTCAAACGTTTTCAAATACCTTACAGGGAAAAAAACAAGCTAGAGTAGGCGTATCAATACCTTTATGAGTAAAAATGTATAAATCGCGTTAAGAAAGAAAAAAAAATAGTTCTTTATGTTGATGGTTTCTGAAATGTATTTTCTTACCTATTGGTCGGAGTTTTATCAACATTTTCCTTGTATATATCTACATCTAAAATATCAGATTTGTAGGCTATTTAGTTTTCAGTTCTTGTGATGGCCAGACTACGAAGTTCCTGCGTAGTAGGATTTTACAGTTACATTTTAAAACTGTTTTTATTCTAAACCTACTTCTCTTCAGCATCTATTACAAACCAAATTTACATCATCAAGATTAGAACAAAACGTAAGGTTGAAAAACTCACAGGTACTCGTTTTAGGCTTCTGATAGGAAGCCTACTAATCCCGCTTTGTCCGTCTGTCTGTGGACAAGTATCATTAAAATCTCATTAAATTATCATTAAGCACAACAATCGCAACAATTGCACCTTTTGCATTCGCAACAATCACATCTATAATAGGCTACAGCTCAGCAACAATCACAATAACTGAAACATAATTATTCACAATAATTCATAAATCACAATATCTCAACAGAAATTACGTATCAGAAGCCGTTGCGAAGCATTGTGATTGGTTTACTAATCGCTATCCCTACCTTGTTTAATCAAGAAACTATTTTGCCTAGAAGGCTGAAATTCTACTGCAAAATATTTAGCTTCTAGTTCCTGATAGAAACTGTCGTATTACTTGTAATTCCCGTTGTATAACTAGTAACTAGTTGTATATATTTTCTAAAAAAATCTCGATAAATTTCATAATAATTAAGATAGTGAAGCAAATTATAAAATGTTACAAACTTAATTTAACTGCATTCTAAAGTTGAATCAGCTAATTAATAATCCTTTGAAAATGAAACGGCTTTTGATTAAACTCTTTCAAAGCCAGGTGGTGGCATTTCCTGTTTGGTGGCGGAACACTATGAAGAAGACGGACTTTTTTTTTTTTTTCTTAATGAATTTATCTTTTCTTCTTTTCTGCTTAATCCGGAGCGTCGTGTTCGCGAAACCGGCTCGGTATAAATTCATCAGAATTAGGCGGCCGGCAGCGGGAGACGAGGCCGACCACATAACGAGGTAAAAGCCTGCCTCTTCCGCCTCCCCCTCTTGCGCGGTGGTCTCGAGGACGACGTGTGACCTCTTATCGAACTCTAGCATCTCGGCGTCCTTTATCTCTGCATCATCCTCTGCTCCTTCACGATTCACAAATAGTCCAGTAGGAGATAACAAAAATCACTTCGCAGAATATTCGCGAACTTTCAGTTTTTTGTTTTCTTGCTAAACCCTAACTTTCTTTCATACTTTCTATCAAAGAACTTATGCTTTTTTTTCAAATTAGTATTAAGTTAGGATCCCAGGACTGAAAGCCGTTTCGATCTTGGGAGACATAGCGACTACCTTGAAATTTAGCCTTTTTTTACAGACCTGGAAGTTTATCCACTTATATATATTTGCGCAAATTGATTTAGTAATTGAGTCTTCTAATTGGAGTGGCTGGTCAAAACAAAAAAAAGCTCAATGCTTTCTCTATTCAGTAATCATTTTGTTCTGGACTTTTATTACCTAAAATTCCGAGATCTACGCATGCGCTTAGGACCCCAAAAAAAAAATAATACTTCCGTTCGCAAATAAGCAGGTCGCTTAATGCAATATTCGAAAAAAACTACCAACATACTCTTACGAGTAGACTTATGTTCTAAAAACTCAGAAATATGTGTTTGCATGAACAACAAAAGAAACAAAACAAAAAATGATATTTTAATTTAGAGTAATCCGAAGAATATTTGTATCACTTAAAAATAACAATTAAAAATAATTCTCTGACTTTAATTGTTATTTTTAAGTAATATAAAAAAAAAAAATCTGATTTTTTTTTTTCCCCCTAATTTGAAATGAAAATCCAGGACTTCGTAATCATCTCATAAAAGTTCCTCCAATATTCGTCGGTTAGAGTTGAAACTTTCCCTTGTTAGATTCCTTATATTTTTCTTTTCCGGCATGGCTGAAAGAACCCTTTCCGTAATTACAAATATGCTGTAGTGTCTGTACTACTGATATAAAATGTTAAGATTAAAAGCATCCAGTTGCCATTTTGCAGTAAGCTCTGCAAGTATTTTAGAGTTTTTGTTTCTGTAGAAGAATTCCTTCATCTGATGCGACATGTTTATATTGTATGAACCTCTTTGATAAATCATATCATACTTTCATTATATTATAATTCTAATACATTAAATGCAAACATTCATATAAAAAAGAAAAAAGAGCAAACAAGATTTTACGAAACACTGATGTAAGTTTTATTGTCCTTTGCCAGTGGAGAATCAAGGAAGTCCTGTTTGAAAGGAATTTAAAGGATTTCTCGAAGCTTTTCTTGTTAATCCTGCAGTGAAAAGGCCATTGAGTTTTGTGTTTTATTGTTTGGTTTTTCTAAAAGTTTTGTCTAGTTGTTAATTACGGCTGTCTGTGTGTTTTCTATTCTTGTCTTTTGTTAACCACAAATTGTTTTCTTTGAGAAATACAAAGAGTTGAATAATTTGTACTGCTTTGGTTTTTGTGCTGAGGTTCACCAGAATCAGGAAAAGAAAAGAAATTTTAAAAAGGTACGAAAATTAAATTTACCTGACGGACGGTGATTCTGTCACTCAGGAACAAGGAACTTCAGTAACACCTTTACAGCCCTTTCTTATTCATAGCAATGCTGCTGTTTAGCTTTTTTTCTTGTTAGAAAGTAAGGCTCATGAAATTAGTCTGTCTATGTGTATGTCTGTTTTCTAATCACCACTGAAAGCAACTTCATTAAACTTGGAATGCATATTAAAGGATAAGAAACAAATTTTTGTAGTTTATAATTTTTTTCCTTGTTGAGAAATCAGCCCACGAAGATTAGTATCAAATCAATGATTGTCTAAAAAAATCAATGAATGTAAAAAGTTATTGAATGAGAAGGTTGGAACAGTTTTGAAATTTCCAGTTTTCCAAAGTCTAAATTTTTAGACTTTTCCATTGGAAAGCGAGGGTTATGAAATTAGCCAGTAATTTTTAATATCAAATACAACTTTAAATCTCAGGTTGGATCATCTTGAAACTTGGTATGCCTATCTAAGGATGTGAACGGTCTTACTTCTATATTTGAAGTCTTTTCCAAAGGAAATTTTGTCGTGAAATTAACACGAGAAGAAAATAAGAAACAGTAGAAAAGCAATGGATTCTGTCTTAAACAATGAAAAGTAGATCCTTTAGTTAATTCTCTGCCTGCGATTTAACACACAATTAAAAGTAAACGATTTAAGTAATTTAAATAAATAATGCCGATTTATTTATTTTTTTCTTCAAAATCTGCCAATAGAGTAAAACATGTCTGTGTACAAGAAGAAATGCGCGGCAGAGTATAAACAAATAAACAATTAAAAATAACTTAAGATGAAATTTCGAATTTTTAAGTTTGTTCTTTTCAAAAACTGAGACAGAAACTGACTGATGTTTTATTTTTAAAATAAAAAAAAAAGAAAAAAAAAGTGCCGCATCTATAATCTAAAAACGTGGAAAATATCGCAAGCGTATTCCATACGTTTACTGTCAATAATGTGTCTCACTCTGCCTAATCGTGCTTTAATTTGAAGTTATTTTACCTAAAAGTATGTAATGGAGCAGTTATGAGAACTTGCGTAAAAGTTCTGCTGTGTCTATTCGAAGGATGTGAGGAAACTGGATCCTTTGCAAGGTAATCCTGGAAGAGGAAGTTGCAAATGTTGTAGTCGACCGATTCATGGATAATACTGCTGGAGTATTGAGGCAAATGGATGATCCTCCCTCCTTCAACTTTATGGTAACTTCTAAATCTCTTTTATCCATACATGATCAGCCATCAGTTGCAAGGAGGTGATCCTGAGAAAAAACGACTATATTTCCTCTAATACTTTGGCCAGAACGAAAATGAACGATGCATGGCCATAGATAAATGAGGCTCATTGTTGTCTTTGCCGAATATTATCATATGCTGCGTATTCCTCAGCTGCAGCAAAGATTATAAGATAATTTGTTTGCATTGGACTCCTCCTCATGTTATAGATCGGTACAACAGTTGTTACGATATCATTTTTACGGATGATAGATTCAATAGTTGCTTCTTCCCATTTGCTAGGCCACCATGCTTACCTGACCTTATATTACGGGATTGCCTCAAGGCTATCCAAGAAGTATCCCTAACTCGGCTGTCTTAAAGGAGAAGATAACACAGCAGAAGATAACACTTCTGAAATATTCTGAATGTGAACACTATACATCGAATGCAATTTAGGTCCATAACAATGGAAATCATATCGAAACTCAACTTCATCATAGACTACGAGTGAGTTTGGAACTATTTCCTCTAGCAATTACTTCAGTTTCAGTTTAAAAGAGCAAATAAATAAAAAGATTAAAATTTCATCTTAGCTTTGTCTTAGTTATTTATTTATTGATACTTTATTATGCATTTCCTCTTTTACAGCGCCATTTTCAAATTAACGGCAGATTTTGGAACTATTTTTTAGTCATAGTCTATTTTCTAATTCTGGTGGTATTCCACTGCTTAGTTGGAGTTACGGCTCTTTAAATGGGATATTTTTAATTTTGACCACCTGCATTATATTCGGGCGTTAAAAATTTGTCGAGTTGTTGCTTCTTGAAGACACGTGCAAGGCTTAGTGCCGAGATTCTTATCTGACCTCTTTTTTTGTCGTAGTTGCACCGTTTACCCTTTGACCTCTCAACCCAATCGACTCCCATCTCTTCAAAAACTCAATGGAATCAAGAAACCAGTTCCATTTCACTGAAGGATGAGGGGTGAGAAGCAGCAACAAACCAATTACGAATAGAAAAGCTGGTGATTGGATTGGAGGAATCGTGCAAAGAAATCTCCCACAGCTGCTTTCCTACAGTGGTTATTCACAGGCTTTTATTAAGAAACTAAAAATTCAGTCAGTCGCCTTTTAAAACATATCTACAATACATCACATTTCCCAAACGTGTTTTTAGTTAAAAAAAAAAATACATAAAAATTATTAAATGCAAACAATCGATTTCTATCCTATTAATATTTCAATTAATAATTTACTGTCTGAATCAATAGGAATTAATCTTTTAATTCCTATTCCCTTGATACGATTAAGTTAATCTGATGCAGTAAGCAGTGCGGATTTAAAATTTGTACTATTTGCAGAGAAGATATACTTTTTATATTTTGAATATAAATATATAGACTTTTTTGTTTTTGTAGTTTTTGTTATTTAAAAAAGAAAAAGAAATTTTAATAAATAATGTTTTAAGGAAAGTAGGCTTTAAGTTCTTTCGAAATTATTGTTGTTTATCCAACAAAATTAAAAGAAGCAGGAAAAAGTGTTTGTAAAATTCTGTTATTTAACAGTTAAAACACATTTGCAACATTTAAAAAAAAACATTGTATTTAAAATATTAAATTCTAAATAATTAAGAAAGTGTTTTACTTAATTAGAAAACATTGATAATTTCCGCACCGTAAGGCAGGCGCCTTTCAAAAAAATAATTGCAAATTCTTTTGCTTGTTATGAACAAGTATCCAATATGAATCTTGCGGCTAGAACCATAGTACAGTGGTACCACGATAACTTAACATCGGGTGCCCATGTGACTAGGACATATCTATTTTTCAGCCAATCACAAACAAGCACAGGGCTCTCTCTATTAATTTCCCTGAAAATGTCGACTCGGAGTGGTGACATTAACTGTTATGTCACCACTCTAAGGCGACATTTCAAGCTGGGCGAACACGTAGCAATTTGCGGCAATATTGTGGGACAATAATGCCCAATTTTATTGCTGACAACCGTTTGCAGCAATAAAAATGAACAATATTGCCCCAATGTTATTGTCGGTACAAAAGGAACAATTTTGTTGGAACAATATTGTCGAGAAATATTGCTGGTTCCAGAGCGAATCACATGAACGGATGAAATCACGTGGCAATGGCGACGTATAAGGAAGGCGAGACTTGGAAATCGGAAACTAACTCACTCACGCCGACCATGTTTTTTGAGAGAGAAGGCTTAAAATCATCAAAATGGGTCGGCCCAAAAAAGATAATTCAAACAACAACATTTTGTCAATTGATAATGAAAGAATGTTAATTGATTTCTACCGCGGTAAGGCGTTTAATACTAGATCGATTCTGTACGTTCGTAACATGTTAAGCTTAACCGCCGGTACGCTTACACTCGATCGCTCCCACTTTATTCGCAAATAAATTGTATAAATAAAACCGATTTCGTACAATTGCTGGGAATATTGTTCCCAGTGCATTTATGCTCTGCTCGTGTGGTGTGTTTATAACGCGTTCTCACTGAGTGTGTAATGACTAGGGCTCCATAGTGAAACACGAAGCGCCGTAACCATCAATATTCAGGGCAATATTGGTTCAGGAAAAACTCTGTGTTCGCGCTTGATAACGGTTGTCAGCAATAAAATTGGGCAATATTGTCCAACAATATTGCCGCAAATTGCTACGTGTTCGTCCAGCTTTATATTGAAAGCAGCCAACCAATTACTAATAGCTAAATAACCAATTCCTTTAAACATCATTAAATTAACTTTTTTTTTTTTAACTAAAAACATAATATTCTTCTATGAAAACGATCTCATCCCCTCTATTCTTTATCTGAAACCTCAACTCAATTCAATCCCAATTCGTAGTTTAATTTCTCAAGAACAAAAAGAATATGGATTCTATAACAATCCTTATATTCAATATATTATTTCTCAAAGGTGTGTTTGTGTCGGTACGCCATATCTCCCTTAATACTTCATCAAAATCAATGATTGAGACATTATTTTGAAGATTACGTTCACCGCTAACGACGAAAGATAAACAAATTGTTGAAGATTAGTGTTTTCGTTGAAAAAAACTGTATTTTTAAACATCTTTT
>JAFIDM010006943.1:60334709-60348125 GCA_023159025.1 Thereuonema tuberculata
ATTCACATGCTTTTATGAACATCAAGACACCAACACATTACCAATATTTCGGTTCTTTTATCAAAAATCTTTGTCAAGGGATATTACATTAATAGAAAAGAAACTTTCTTTCTTTTTCTAAAAGCATCAACAACAAACTAAACAATAAGCTATTTAATGTATTATCCCTTGACAAAGGTTTTTGATAAAAGAAGCGAAATATTGGTGATCTAAAGTGTTGGTGTTTTGATGTTTATATTGAAGAATAATTTGACGTTGGATAGAAATTATTAGATACTTTTATGACTTCTAACTCTTATCTGAAGGAATCTACGAGTAAGTCCCATAAAAGAATCATTAACATAATGAATTCGAATTCACGTGACTTTTAACCGTTAATAAAACCACTCGAGAAATTAAATTTTGGTTTGAAAATAAGAAATTAAAGCAGATAATTACTTAAGTTATTTGACAATCTCAGAATTAGGATTGAATTATTATCTGTTTAATATAAATACCATCTCAGAATTAGAACACTTGCTGTTCATCACTTCCTGAAGAAACTTGTAATCCCCGCAGCCAGAAAGCGGGTTTGCAAATTTTTAAGGAAGTAATTAAAGAAGAAGTGGTTTATATCTTCATATCATGGGAATCCGAACCCGCGTGATGTTATAGAACCACTTTTGCAGCCTCATCCGATGAGACAAGCCTCCTTCATTAAGCCTTAATAAAGCCCGCCATCACTTGAACATTCTTTTTTCTCCTGCTGTTACTCGAGCTAGATAATGGAGACGATATCTTTATTTTTTTGTTAACTATCTCGTGTGTGTGTCTCCCTTTGGTCAAATTAATTCATCACTGGAGCTTCGTCGCAAAGGACAAGCGACGGCGACAAATTGCCGGTTGCCTTTCGGACACACGGTGGCGTTTGTACTTTTTTTCTCTCTTCAGCTGCTGCCGCTCGTTAAGTTTGGAAGCAACGCCTGAAGCATTCTTTTGGCCAAATGATAGGAGCAGGTGCGATTTGCTGACAGCTTTGCGCGTGGCCCGTGCACTGCTCGCACGAAATGTACGTCTGCGACAGAATGACCATCGCCCGATGAGAAATCGACAATTCTTCCATCTGCAGTAAAATAAGAGAAAAAAACAAAAACAGAAGTGCCTTGAGTGATCTTAAAGTCTATTTTACTGAACAAAAGAAAGCTTTCTTTAAAACAAAGTCTTCATGTAAATCAGCATCTTCAAATATTCTGACTCAATTCAGGTGACGACAAACCTTTTATGCATTTCTTTTACATATTTCTTTTTCCAATGCACCTAAAATTCTGAAAATTTAAATATGAACTTGTGAAGCATATGGGATTTATATTTTCTTGTTTTTAATTTTCAAAATATTCTATAATTAATTAAATTAAAATTCAAAAATTGTTAATTCTGTTGGAAAATCTATTTCTATAAAAAAAAAATACTTCAAACAAATTTATTTTTGGAAATGAACAGCAGCAAATAAATCTGCATGATATTTAGAAAGCATTTAATGAAAACGTTTTTTATTATGATTATTTGACACCTAAAAAAAAAAAAAAATTTAATCTCAAACAATTTTAAAAAGCATTTTTAATTTTTTTAAAAATTAACAATTGCACTAATAATAAGTATTTTCAATTATTTTACAAATTTATTATCATTTCAGATTTTCGTCAAGTTTTTTTTAGGTTGAAAATACCGAGTAACATCTCGAAAAACCCAAAAAAAGTGACTGTTTTGAATTTTATTGTAATTAATTACAGAATATTTTGAAAATTAAAAACAAGAAAATTGAAATTCCAGATGCTTCACAAGTTCATATTTAAATTTGCAGAATTTTAAGTGCATTGATAAAAGAAATAAAAGGTTTGCTTTAAGTCAGGATCTTTTAAGTAAATCATGCAATACTTAAACAAAACATTGGATTATTGTTTATTAATAATTCAACGCGCAGATTGAATTTCTTAAGCTTTAAAAAATTCTTTGCGACCGGCGCACTGCTACCATATGAATTTTCTCACTAAATTTTTCATTAGTGAGTTTTTTTATTGAGGCACCACTATGCTTCTGACGATCATCCAATACTTACTTACTTTTCTAAATCCAATTCATTTTATTGTTTCAAACCCACGCGCAAAAGAACGGATTAATAGGCATTGTTAGATACCCAAAGAAATTTATTGTTTCATTTCTACTGCTTTTCTATAGGAATTTCTAATCATGTAAAGGGAATCTATAAGCGAAAATTTTTCGAGTAAAAGAGTTCGATTGTAAAGAACTATATCTTTTCTGAAAATGTTGCGTTTTTATTTATTTTGTTATTTAAACAAAAACAAAGGAAAATTTGTGAAGAACCCAACTAAATACGAACAAATCAACCTTTGGAGAAATTTCATTAAAAAAATCCTCCTATTCGACGTTACGTCAGCAAAATAAAATTAATTTTAATTAATTCAGCGAAAGACATTGACGATACATATTAATATACATTTTTTAATGTAATTCATCAGATCTTTTTCTAAAACTATTATTAAATTGAGGGCAGAATTAAATAATTTTAAAATTAGTGAATTTTAATAAAATGTAAATGTCATGAAAAAAATTACTATTTAATTAATGTCTTTTTTTTTTTTATGACTGTATTTTTTCATTTCCATTAAATTTACAATATTTTCTGACTTACTTAGTGAAATAGAAGAAATTTTTTTTGAAAATTAAAGAGTTAAAAGAGGGGTCATTCAAGTATAAAATATGGTTAACGAACAAGTTCTTTACTCAGGGCACGAGACCTGTGTAGTAAATGTTTTCATGAACTAAATTGTGAAATTATACAAATTGTTTACATCCCAGCAGTTAAGAATAAAACAGAATAAATAGATAAATTTTAAGAACAATGTAAGGCTTTCAGTTTTTTATTTTCTCTCTTTTTTTTATAAGTCGTGAAAAATACAAAAAAAGAAAAGGAAAAAAATCATTTTATTTTTAACATCTCCTTGAATACAAATAACGAAAGTTTTCCATTTTCTGAAACAATTAATCGAATCCACCTTGTTAGCTTTAATCCAATAATTTTAGTCAATTCAAAGCATGCGAAATTAGTGGATTCCTAACATCCATTATTCGACAACGTTTGTAATGCTTTTTCTTATGGGAGTTTTTATCATCTTCTTTTCTCGAAAAGGACCCACGCAGAAAACAAAATCAAATATAATAGTTGAATTATCTTGCGTCCTTAAATATACATACCAATTTTAATGAAGATCAATACAGCTGTTGAAAAATTATTAAGCACGTACACAAACATACGCCACACAGGCTGACTGGTTTGATTAGACTCATGCCCCTATGAAAGCAGACGAATAAAAATGAAATTACCATTTTAAAAAGGATTTACAAGTTGTTGTTTTGTTTGTTTTTCACTGATGGGAGGAGGGGTTCAAGGATTTAAACTCAATATACATAAATATTTGTGTATTCATTTTCATTATGGTTTATAAGGATTGTGTTTTGATACGAATGCATCCTACTTGATATTCATTTTTTTGTTGGCTTTAAAGTGAGACTTAGCAGCCGTTAATCTTCGTCACTCTCTGGAATCTCTAAGGAGTTGTAGCTAATTGGGAGGTTGACAAGTGTTTTCCCATCCTAATTAAAAGCTAATTACTAGGTTAGGTCCAACTGACGGAAGAGGACCCCAAGCACAAGTGTCTTGTGCTATTACTGGGTTGGTGACTCCTATTTTCTACAGATATATATAAAAAATACCCTAACAGTAAACAGAACAGTTGCATTGTTGTTATTAAAAAAGCCATGTTAAAACAGATGGTTTTACTGATATGAAAATAACACAAAGTATGTGTGTGTATCTCCTCAACATCTAAAGCCTTTTGAAACTGTGGATAGATCTTGTTGAAAAGTGGCGTGTACATTTAACTTATATATATCTTAGATTTATCTTTGCATATTTCTGCTCCTTGATCCCCTTGAAAGAAATTTGCGCTTGAAGATGACACTTTTGAGTCTTAACAGTGTATCGTAAATCCATTTTTTAATTTGTTTTACATTTACAAATTTCTAAAAATTAAAAAAGAATGTCAAATGTCAAATGTTCCTAAGTGCCTTCTTTTTTTTCTCTAGGCGCGTTATATCGTTTTTAAATCACGAAAAAAAAAACCAAAAAAACAACTGGACAGTAAATATACTTTCGCAAACTGAGCCAACATCAAAATCCTAAACAGCTGTTCATCCTTATTAGGAATCATCAGCAGAATTTACCCTTTCTCCTTGGCTCAGTTAAAGGGCACTTATGATGTTTCTTATTTATAATTAAATTCTTTCCTGCCTTTCAGTGAAAGGACAAGGGATTAATGCTGTGGATTTCACAGGATTGTTTTTTGATCTCGGTGACCATTTCCTTAAGTAAGAATGGTTTCCGCTTAACTTTCCCCGCAATCTGTGCTTAACATCAAAGGTAAATTCTGCTGATGATTCCTAATAAGGATGAAATATCTGTTGAGGATTCCCATTGATGTTGGCTCAGTGTGCGCAGGCATATTTACTGTCCAGTTTTGTTTTGTTTTGTTTTGTTTTTTTATTTATAAAGGATTATGGAGTTAAATTTTGCTTTTCTTTAAATCCTTTTTATTTACATCATAAACATTAAGTCTATTACTTTCACCTGTTGTTTACTAATAGGCTATCACTTAAATAATAGTCTTGTTTTGCTTTGTACTAAACCTTATCTACTTAATTTTCAGTTTTTGAATTCCACAACTTACGAAACAATATAAAATCCTAACCTTGGTTTCCTGTGACATAGATTTAACATCATCTTGAATAAGATTCATGAACTGTGAAATTAATTAAAGATTTAGTCCTGTTGCTTTGCTTTCGTCGGTGTTTTCTATATTTTCCTTGTTAACCACTTTTTACTAAAACATTCCATTTCTTTCTGTGCTGTTTAAAAGAGAGGAAAAATAAAGTTCAAAACTGTTTTTCTCGTTGTTATAGTTTAGGTCAGGGTAAGATGTGGATGCTTGCACTTGGTGGGGGTTTCCTTCCTTTGATGTTTGTAGGAAGAGCAGAAGGATTTATCTTCAAAACATGATTCGTTTTACATGTTTTGTTTTCTCTAAAATCTTGTTCCTAATATCACATTAAATTATTTGTACAAACCATGTCTTGTTTGAAACTACGTGTTTGTTTGTTTGATTGTTTATATTAAAGAAATAAATAAATGGCGAAATGTCACAACAACACTAAAGTTTTCCAATTGAGCAACATTAGAATTCCGAGTTTCTGGCGATCCCACAGGTCGTCTTGTGTATGTCTTCACAGTCCAAACCGAGGATCGGTGCCCTACGAATACTATCCCGTTGGACTCCCGACGGCCTGGAGGTTTGGAGAAGAAAATCCGATTTCCAATTCCAGCCTACTTCCGGTTTTAGATGGACACTGATCGGATCAGCAAAATATGTTGTTATTGGATAAAATTGGGATCATCAGTACTGAATGGACTCTGCTAATAACGAATGTGATACCGTCGATCGCAATGTGGCCATTTCTGATTCAAGATGACCACTGATCACTTACTCATTTAAATTATTCAAATTATATAGTTTTGTGTTCACTAGAAAACTGTGAATTGACTTATTAATGTTTTATTATATTATTTATTTTAATTACAGTGAATGATCTAAGACTATTTATTTCTTGCTAAAATTTCTACATTTCCCTATTAATTATCTGTAATATATTTACAAATGAATTAGTGTATTGATTAAAATAAAATAAAAAAATACAACAAAGTGATTTTATTGGGAGTTAATATAGGTAACTTAGGTGATGAGTTCTAACAACATTGGCGCCAAGCCGTAGTATGAAAACTCAGGGCTAAATGTGTTCTTTATTCCTAAGCCCCTGAATTTTCGCATTATAGCTTGGCCGCCAATTTCGTATACAGGTGATTTAAAAACCCATTTGAATTTCCCTTTTGATTGGCGTTATTGATTTGAAAGATACCAATGGCAGTGCTCATTGCAATGTAAATTAAAATGCAAACTATGATTCCGTTTCCATAAATTATTAAGGCTCTTTTTAATGGTCTAATCGAACATTCTGCTAGAGGAAGATTAGAGGCTGTTGGGTGACGTAGAGAAATTGTTTGCGTTTCGTTTTAATGGGGGGACATATTTTATTACCCCTTCCCTTTCGTTTTCTCATTAAGACGACTGTGATTTCTGACGTCCACGAAGGCACCAGACATGGAATCAGATAAGAAAGTCACATAAATAAATGTCCACTTCGAATACAACCGCCTGAAAGAACGCTGAGGATTGTAATCGTTCAGATGGACTGAAGGAAGATACGCACTAGCCGTTCGTGTTGAGGATTTTTATCATGGATAATCCAAAAGAGTAGATGATCTGCACAGCACGTTAAATTTTTGGCTTCTTTTCTGCCTTATTTCTTAAAATAACTTTCTTTTTGGGCTTTCTGCTCTTTTATTAAAATCCTTTCATCCCTACGAGTTGTAGGAAAAGGATTTGGTTGTTGCTGACAAGCACAACAATTTATTTTTCTTGTCTTTCTTTGGTTGGGGGTCACTTCCAGTTTGGCGGTGGCTCTCAGCTTAAGGATCTTGCCTTTCCGAGTTTTTTATCGGGAGAGGCAGGGTTGGGCTGACGAGTCCGTAGAAGGACGAAACGGCCGTACCCAACTCCTCTCCTAATAATTGAATCGGAAAGGCAATTTCCAATTAATTTAAGTGCTGCTCTTTTGTTTCTTGTCTTTTGTTTCTCAAACTATATAACACTATAGAGAAACAATTTTGTAGACGTAAAGTTTAGAAAAGAGTATATAATGTAACAGAACCTGTACAAACATGAATTGACAAAATTGTACAACGACATAATAATCGGTTGTGTGTTATTCTGGGTCTTCTTCATCTCCCTGCTGAGGTCTTGGTCCGCTTCATCTTCTCTTATTGTCCACTCAGTGACTCCGGTGGCTAAATTTGCTCATGGCTCATGTAAAACTATACACATCAAAAGCCATCAGCGTTCTAATGAATTGTTGAACTAAGAGCGTTACTGGAGCTAGCGTTATTATTACGTTGCTTAAACCTATCATTTATTAGCCTGATTTATTTTATTTTTTATTGCTTTTCTTTAAATGTTTATAGAATTCTTAGAAGTTTTTGCTTCTTTCTTTCGTTTTGTTTTTAGACGATTCAATATTTATCGAATGATGAGGCTTTTTGGTTGTTGAGTCGTTGTGATCAACGCCTGATATTCTTAATAATAAACAACCATTAAAGCACAGTATTAAAAGTTATAAGACTTAGTAAAATGACGTTTCGAGGCTCAACTATTAAACGAGATCCCTTTCTCAAATTGAAAGGTAAGCGGTGCTTGTGATACTCGTCCTTAACGGAGTCGTCAAAATTGTGCCACCTCATATTCTTCATTAACCTACTAGGCTACTTAATTTTAAATAAGAAAATTGTTTTACATATTTCCAATTTTAACTTCAGGAAGTAAGCCCAATGATGCATAAGCCGAAGATAGTCTTCCGAGGATCTTTTTTTCTCTCGAAAAATTTCCTGTTATTATAGTTTAAAAAATTGAACAACTCTGGCTCCAGAGTTATTGAAAACATCGTTATTGTTAAGATTTAGTCATTTTCATTGCGAAAAAAATACAATTCCTGAAGCAGTTATTTACCATTAGATGATATCAAAATTACGAAGTTGTCACTAAATAAAATGGTATCTACGGAAGGCACAAAGGAATCAAACAGATTTCGCACCTCGAGCTGTCACCGGGGAGAGTCTGGGATGGTCGTGGAGAGCGAATATGTCTTTTGTGCCTTCTATAGTTTACCATTTTGTTGAATTATTAGGCACGTAAAATTTGTTATTGTTACTAAATATTAACCTACTTCTTTTTTTTTTTCCCTTTCCCAAATGTTGGTCTTCGATAACTGATTCAGTATCATTGTGCCATCTTTATTCTGTAATAGTGTTCAGTTTTACCATCAGATGGAGCTCATAATCCAAGCTTACGGTGCTTTTGTTTTATTGCTACGTAAATTTTACTAATTCGCAACAAATTTAATCATAAAATACGTCACGAGGTCGATTTGCAGTTTAAAACCAGTATTTTAGAAGTAATATTTAATATATTTTTTTTAAATATCTTTTAAAATTTACGAATTAAAAAAAATAAATTGCTGAATTTCGTTGCTTTTGTTTTTTCTTTTTCAAACATGTTATTTGCTGATTTAGAAAATTTCTCCTCTTTTGACATTTATTTGTTTCTGGAAAAATTCAACTCCCTTCTATAATTGTAGAAGGGTGTGTGTTAAAAGCCGAGAGGTTGATCTCGAGAAAACTCGTGTAAAAAGGGTGGGTTTGGGGCAACGAACCGTTTGCTTCCCCCGAAAACTCGTGTGTTATGTGGTGCATTATGGTAAGTGGGGAAGATCATGACTTGCACATAAAGGCCTCTGCCGACAGGTAATGTGCGCTCGCCCCGAGGCAGCAGTAAACATACCAAAGTCTTCTTCTCCAACACTTTTATATAATTCTGTGTCACCCATCCCTCCCCCAACCCTCGCTTTTTATTTTTAATTAGTTCTCGCGCTAGATAGGGTGATTTCCACAAAAGGTTTTGCTGCCACTGCTGGGAGTCTGCAGGCGAAATGGCTGTTGTGTTGGAGAATGCCTGAGGCCACGTGAAAACCACGCAATGAAATTCTCTTTTCTTGAATTCAGATATCATCCACTGGAAGGAAAAACCGCAAGAGGACTCCGACGCCTGCAGCCACTGGAATCCACCCAAATTGCGAACTTTGTGGTTACACGTAATAAGTATCAGTGGAGAAAAAACAGGAAATTGCTATGAAATTACATATGGACAGAATTAAACAGATACACCTACTCAAGTACTTATACATCGAATATTACTCTGTTACTACAATACTTTTTCATGGAATGCGAAAACAGATTAGATTAGATTAGCCTGATATTACTGAAAGAACTTGAAGCCTGCTTTCCGTAATATTATTCCTATAAAATGTCTGATTTTAGAAATCTTGGAAACGATACAAATGAAACGTCATGTTATTATAATTTTCATATCAGTAAAACACAAAACTTTTTTAATAATTCACCATTTTCTGTAGAAAAAAATTAAGATAATCACATCAGTTTCAATTAGTTATTTTTTACTTATTCCTTATTTTACTTTTCATATCCGATACGAGGATAAATGTGCTTGATTGGACATCACTAGATTGTTTCACTTCCACTGCTTCTCTGACAAATCTTCACGAGCAAGTTTCTTGATAAGGAGCCACATGTTAAAAATTCTTAAATACAAATTTCGTAACTTGTTCGTCAGTACAGTTTCAAGTGAATCAAAAGTTAGTGAGAGGGACCGGTGCATAAACTGATGCTCACGTGAAAGTAGGCTAAGAAAAAAAATAACAAAGCTATCCCGAATAAGTTTCTTGACGCTGCCAATAAAGAAAAGATAATTTAGGATTAGAAAAGTTATACTTTATATATCCAATAAGTGAGAAATCGAGAATCTGTTTATTATTTTTACTTTTTCTTTTAGTTGTTCTTTTGTTTCACGAAAATTGCTTCAATCTAGTGAAGTCACTTTCAAGTCTACGAAGAAGTTGTTTGCGCTGTGATTTGATGATATCTTAATTTCATCGTCAGTAGATATAATATTTGGAATTCAATTCTGATATCATGGTATCTAGGATAAAGAATAGAATGTAATTCCCTAAAAAACTGCTCAGTCTTCTCCGATTATCTTTGATTGTCTACTATGTTATTTGATGATCAACCATTTGCTGTGACTTCCTTATTTACTTCGGCTACGTAATTTTCTTTTTTTCATTTTCTTTATTTTTTTTCCCCCCACTGATTACGCGATCTTATCATTTAGGCATTCGGAAGTTGACACGCCGACTATGTTCGGTTCTCATGTGGGTTTCGTGATGGTGGACGATCCGCGCTTGGCAGGTTTTCTCGGGGTTCTCCCGTTTCCCCTGCACTTCTCCCACCATACTTTCTCAGTCTTTCTCTCCATCTGTCCTTATTTCCGTGGGACAGTACAATAGACCTCCGGTCGCAGTGCTTGGCTTCTCTGCCACCCACATTCACTACATAACATAACATGTCTTGTTTTATAAATAATTAAAAGTTCAGTTTAATTCATGATTTACAATATTATTAATCTGCGTTTCTTGTCGTCTTGTAAAGTTAAAAAAAAAAATAAATAAAACAAATATCGAAATGGCAAGTTTCTTTTGTTTGAATTCAAATATGCAAAATACAAAACGGTCTAATACATTATGTAATGGTCTAGAATTCAAAATTCATTGTCTTGTTTAGACCTAATTTGTGAAATATTAAAAAAAAAAAAAAAAATTACAAAATATTGAGTACCGGTAGTTTTAGCCTCTCAATGCAGTCGTGCAGTTTTGTCAAAGAGAACTAATGGTTATGTTCTAATGTTTAGTTTGAATTCTAATCGTTCTTGAGATTTTTACATTCGTCATAACAATGAGTTTCTCTTTTCTTATTAAAGATTAATAAAAATTGAAAAAAAAAAAAATACGAATTTAAGTTGGGAAAAATTACTGAATTTTTAGTAATTGAACCATCTTTTGAGAAAGAACTGAAAGCGAAACTATTATTAATTTTAACAGATTACTATGATCCGTCTCAGGTTTCTATTGATCATTGTTAGATGACTAACAATGATATTTTGACGTATGCTTCTTCTCTATTAGGTCTTGGTGCCAGTGAATAGAACTAAATTACAATTAGTTGTTAGAATAATGTAACACTTGTTGTAATGTATTAATGTTACTAATTAGCCATCTAACAGAAATCGGAAAAGCCTTGTGTATTGTATTGTATTAGGAATATATATATAGACTAGGTATATTATTGTTCACTTTTAGCTTTGCATTTTATTACGAAATTGAAGCCCCTCAAATCCGTCAGTCTAATAATTTTTCTAATAACTTTCGTGAAAAGGGTACATTGTAAACAAAAATGTAATGTAGGTAAATTTCAAATGTAGGTTTTTTTTCTTTTAGAATTCTAACTTCAATAAAGTAATACACTAACAAAACCTTTTGTACGTGAAATACACAGCTTGAAATAAGTGATTTGGCATTGACTTTTTATTTTATCAACGCATTCAAATCCGCTTTTCAGAAATCGGTGTCGATTTACGAGAACGCATTTGTGGATGTTTTCTAGGCTTTTCTTTGGCCGAGAGGGTGTACGAGGTCGCACGAGCAGCCACGCACCAATCACAAATCAACGCCCATCACATGACCTTAAGCGACCGCTTCTACAAGCAGATAAAAATGAGCTTTTTCTAATGGAGGCAACCATAAGGAGTTCCTATTCATTTTTCTGTCTTTTTAATTATTTATTTATTTATTTATATACTTAGTTAATTAAAAAAAAGTCAATTTTTCTTAATCTCTAAGAAAAAAAACCAAAACCCAAATTATCATTTATTTATCTCATTATTAATTTTTTTTTCCTTCTTTTGTTTTTCTTCCATTTTGCAAAGCTAGCTAGAAGTCTTCAACAAAGCACAAACATTTATAGGCTTCGAATAAATTCTTGATCAAATAATCTTCGTAAATATTACAGGATTTTAGGAGATACTTTTGAAATCTTGAAGATTCTAGAATCATTCGCTTGAGCTTTGTAAAGAGTTTAAATTTAAATTAAATCAAAACGTAAATTTTTCGTAAGACAGCGATGAATATAATTTACTTAAAAAGCATTAGAACCGAACAATGATATCTTAACAATATTAAAACAATTTACTACTTTTGGCTACTCAAGTATTTTGCGCGCACTTTGACATCTTTCAAATTACTCGGATTTTCTTTTTCTGTTTTTTCCCCCCCAGAAAATGGTAATTTTTTTTGTAGATAGAATTTATTTATTTATTTAGAATTTAAAACTTAACATTAATTTTGCTCTTGATTTGCAAGAAAACATTTCATTAAGAATAGGTCCTGTCTCAATCAATTAGGTGACTGCAAACCTTTTCTATATTTCTTTGACCAATGCACCGAAGATTCTGAAAATTGAAATATGAGCTTGTAAAGTCTCTGGGATTTATATTTTCTTGTTTTTAATTTTCAGAATATTCTGTAATTAATTAAATTAAAATTAAAAAATTGTTAATTCTTTTGTAAAATCTATTTCTATAAAAAAAAAAAAAAAAATGCTTCAAAACAAATTTAGTTTTGGAAACGAACACTGTATCATCGTCGGAATCAATGTATCCAGACCTCGCTGTTCACTGGTGACTACTCCCAGCTGATGATCGCCATATTAGCGTGAAACAGCTGTTCTAGGATGTCACTTGATCTCAATTGCTATTTATCAGAATAATGTATCTTTAAATCACAGTAAATTATCAGTGACGGAAAATATTGCACAGTATCAATAAAGAATGTGGAAATAGTCACTTAATTAGAAATAGAAAAACGAGAAAACTATAAGAATATGTAATAAAGAAATGCCTAATTTTTTAAATTAAGACATAGGTCAATTTTGACTTAATTATAATTTTCTAGGAAACCTATCTTTTGTTATTTATTTTAATTTTTGTATTCTAAAAAAGAACTGCTGATTGGATAACTTACAGTTATTTATGTTCACTTTTTTTACTGGAGTTAGAGCAATAGTTCGTCAATATTTCCACAACAATTCAGTTTTTCTTGAGATGTGGCTACTTAATGATAGAATTCTAGCTTTAAATCCATCTCCTAGGAAAGTAAGACTAATCAAATGTCCCATAATATCTGTGGAACCTCTGTATGGCGCTCGTGCAAACTTCGCCTGCAAGTTTAACCATCTAACAATTGAATGTAAATTTTTTTCAGTGTAGATCCTTCATCGGGAAATGAGCGCGAAAAGGCGATAGGAAATTCCCATCGAAGCAGTGCAATACAAACAATCTAACAATGCATTTTTAATTCTTTTAGCTAAGCCATTATTTTGCGCGTGCTTTGATATGCGAATTTAAATATTTTTCTTTTTTCTTTCTTTTTTTCCAGAAAATGGAATTTTTTAAATTTTTATATTAGATAAAGTTTAAAAGTAAACTTTATCTACTACACATTGTTTTAACGACTTAAAAAAAAAATACAAAAAGTTTAAAACAATATTTTATAACGACATATTTCCGTAGAGAATTAAACATTAAGATAGAAGTTAATAGATTGGATTTGGAAATTACAAAAATAAATAAATAAATGAATAATTATACAACTTAAGAGAGTATATAAAATTTCTAAAAGTTAATTTAGGTTAAAAAAAAAAAAAAAAAAATCATTTTTTTTTTGGAT
>JAFIDM010006943.1:60348225-60393113 GCA_023159025.1 Thereuonema tuberculata
TTTTTAAGTGTAAGATATTATTAAAAAAAAAGAAAAGAAAAAAAAAAAGTGCTTTTTTTGTTCATTTTGAAAGTATTTTTGTAATGGTATGTAATTTGGGTGTTGGAGCTTTTTTTCTTTTTCTTCATTCTCTCTCTCCTTTCCATTTTTCTTTTAAATTGTTTATTTTTTTTTCTTCCCTTCTGCGTTTTTTATCTTCCGTCAGGTCCTAATAGGCTAATTTGGACTTGAGTTCGTGGAACCGGACTCGTTTTCTTTGCCTAATTATACGCAAAAGCTGTGGCGGAAGAATCCTGGCCACCCAGGTACTCAAGCCCCGTCGTTTTAACTTCATGGGTTTTGCTTTTCTTAAAAACACCCACGAATAACACAAGAACCTCCGCAGTTATTTACCCATTCTGATGCCTTTAATATCTTGGGCTTAATATTCTGAGCATGCGTAGTCGTTTCGTCTGTCTTGTACCCATTCTATGATTATAACGACTTCCTTTACATTTGGTTTATTTACGGTTCAACGTAAAAGACGATTAGTTTGATTTCCCTCCAATTCCCCCCAAATCTCTCAATATTAACCCCTAATAGCTGCAAGCCCTATTCTCAACAGATTGTAAAAAGTTGACCGTTTACCGTTGGAAAAACGGTAGTTAAACGTCAGTTTCGGTAGTTTACCGTTAAAATTACGGTGACCGTAATGCATACATTTCAATTTTTGAAGTCGATACCAAATTAATTAAGGGCATATAAACATTCTAAATTAAATATAAAATGTCACCGTATTTATTCTAACATTATTTACCGTATCTTCATTTGTTCAAATTTCTTATTTGCCGACATCTCTAGGGAGTGAATAAATCAGCCTGTGTTTTGTACTTTGTGTGTGTCTCTATCCTCTCCCAAATAACATTTGAACAGATGAACATCTAACTGATATAATTGAAATTTCTTCGTTAGATCTCTTATCAAAAAGTTTTCATGTCCAAAATTATGTCATTAGGTATAAAACATTGAATTTCTGTCGATGGTAACAATGCATTTTAATCAATCCATTGTCATCGGCACGTGCTTTGATACGATTAAAACAATTGATTTTACATCTTAATAAATATTTACGACTTATTCGTTTTTAGAAAATGAAAATTTTAATATTCTGTATAATTTACAATGCGAAAAGATTTTTACTTGCCTACTTACTTTTCTTGTTTTTAAAACCGCGAAAAAAATATTTATACATATATAGTTTTTTTCCGACGGTTTTAAAAACAAAGAAAAGTACAAACGCAAGGATAAGGAAAATAAACTTCAAATTCTTTCAAGAGCCTGTTGCTATTTCGTTTAAAAACCATTGTTTTTTTTAGGTGAAAGTCATACATGAAGTGTTAGAGGAGCTTTCGTTTGATTTTTATAGTATGTACATTTTCTTAATAATATTGTACAGTTGCTGTCATTGTACAGTTACTCTAACAAAAAAAAAAAAAAAAAAAAAAAAATCCTAGAAAATATTCGGCCAGAAAGTTTGCCTGATTTTGTACGCCATCTGGTGATCATTTGCCGAGTTAGGATGTGTGCAACGTCCTCGTTGAATAAAAAAGGCGAGAGATGAAGAAGAGGCCGTTCAGGCAGTGACCCTGTGAAGCAGGCGGAGAAGAGAGACTTCCTAACGGCATCAGGAAATGAAGTTACCTCAAACAAAAGATGAAAGACCCATCTTATTAAAGTTATTTGTAAGAAAAATGTTTGAAGTAGACTTTGTTAGATAATGAAATAGTGCCAAAATTTTGAAATACTGTTTTAGACGAATTGAGTTCGGAGTTGCCTTTTGCCTGTGAATCGGTAGTCCTGTTACGTCTATGTTAGAAATTGGAATAAAGAATTGAAAAGATTAATGCAAGATTTTCTTCAGCATAATTTTCATAGTAAAACGGTTTACAAATAAATGCTTCATCGTGTTAGATAAAAAAAAAAATGGAATTGTAACGGAAGTATTATTTTCTATAAATTCCCAAATATCTTTGAAATGGTTAAAATACTTTCGATTCTACTGAAGAAAAACCGACCGCTGATTTTTATATTCATTAAAATTCCCTGTAACTTGAACAACAGTTTTCATCCAATCATTGTAAACCACGTGATTACTGATCCACCAATCTCTGCCCATATATAGCGTTTAATTATATGTTCTTGAATATAAAGAAAAGTTGATTTTACTTGATCCTAAATTTTTATCTTTTCAATATTTCATTATTTAAATTGAAAGTGCATTATATTAATTTTAGGGAGTGAATGTTACTCTTTCACTTATGTTATTGTTATTTTTGTGATTTATTGTTATTAATTCTATTTAGCAAAACTATTTTTCTTTCGGAGGAAATTTTGAAGGTATTCAGCAGCAAAAACTGTGGATACCTGTGTCTTATAAAAGATAGGAAAGAGTTAATATCGAGATAAAATTACATTTTCGAAATAAAGAAATGAGTTGCTTCAATAATAGTTAATAATAATTATAATAATATTAATTAATTAATTATTATTATTTTCATAGTTTGAAAAGTGACTTTTAAGGCGGGAAACTTTAAGTATTGTTACTAATTTCTTGCCACTTGATCTATTGCTCTGTTATAGTTGATAAATAATCAACTACTAATGAAAAGTAATAGACATGATTGGGAAAAAGTCTTTTAACTTCTAGATAAAATCAAAAACTTTCGTATTGTCACTCTGTAAATAGGCTTCAATATTATTGGAATAATTCCTGAACAAAGTTAAAATGATATCTCACAGGGTTTCGTGCATGTTTACTTCTAGGAGCTTTAATTGTCTTTCTTTATTTTATCTTTCTGTTAATTAAACAATAATTACAGAAACCAAGAATTAGAAATTAATCTGGGAATTTCTAGTTAAATAAAGCAACAATAATTTAAAGTAACTCTAAACTTTAATTCTCCATCTGGCAATATTTCGTCCTAACGAAAGGACTTTGACGAGCCATCTTTTCTACTTAAATTCGAAATAACACAAGAATTTATAAGCATGACTATACAATAAAAGATACGTGATGTCAAACACGTTCAATAAAACCAACATTATTTCTATTGTTATGAAATTCAATTATTTCAAAATTTCCAATGTTTTTATATTTTAAATTTTTTTTTCAACATTCTTTATCTTTTAAAAGAATAATTTATAAATTTCCAATGTTTTTATATTTTAAATGAATATTTCCACATTCTTTATCTTTTAAAAGTCCTAATAATAATTTAAAAGTCTTATTAATAAAGTCTTCAAGATTAAATCCGATGCCTAAGTTGAAACTCTCTTCTTAACTTTCGATGAGATCTTAAATTCTTCATTCTCCCTTGCTCCCTCTATCACTGCAAACGATATATTGCCAGATGGAGAATTAAAGTTTAGAGTTACTTTAAATTATTATGATGTTAGTACTTACTAAGAAGTTGTTAACGCAACAATAAGTTTTGTAAGATGAAAAACTTAAATTGGAATTAGCAAAATTAAATTTCATATCCATTGTTAAGACAATGAATGGTATGTAAACATTCGAGCTTTACTGATATAATCTTGGATGTTGGTTTGAAATTCAAAATATAGAAATGTAATTAAAGCTGAGTAACTTTTTTAATTATACGATTAAAGTTTTTTAATTATACAAATAGTCACAATATTTGTTGTCCCATTGTACTTGAAAAAGGTTTGAATTAAACCGAAACCTAGGTTGTACTATCAGTTTTTATTAAATTTAAATTTGTATTTAGCAGGTGTGTCGGCTTTATTTCTGATTCAAGCTAACTCCTTTAATTGTCATCAGAAAGAAATAACCGAATAAAGCTACAAGTATATCATTTTAAATTCCTTGAATAGTTTATTGGAAACAGAAATTCTTTTCTGGAATAGTTATTTGAATTATTTGTAACGATTTTTATACAGAGCCAGTATTCTCAGTCAGCCGTGGAACAAAATCATCATAGCGCTTCTAATAATGGCGTTTCACTTTGTAATCCTTTATTTCTGTGAAGTTTTTGCCAGTAAAGAACCGTAGTTCAGATCGTAATTTTAAAACTAATCTCTTATAATTTTCAACTGCTACTTGTATCAAATACTAAGAATTTCTGAAATCACTGCGTTGATATTCGGTACAAATAAGATACGATACAACTTCTATCAATGAGAGAATTATCTTCTGTAACTATAAGATCGAATAATAGCTGTTCAATTTAATCTTAATATATTATAAAGGCAATGGCTTTGTTTGCATCCTAAGTTAAGTATCTAGCTCATGAAATACTTACAAAACAGGAAATATAGTAAATGTGATTTAATTTTTTATAGTTACGAATATGTTCATTTATAATATATGGGTCTTCCATACTATATTTTTAATATATGGTTCAGATTGAGTAACCATATATTAAAGAAGTTATGGAACCATACATTAAGGCTGTTATGAAGTAGCCTTAATAAGACAAACAAACAATGAGATCGTATTGAGTGGAGAACTAGGTCTTAGGCATTTTTCTGTCTTTAATTTATTCACAGAATGAGTCACTTACGTGTCTTACTACTTTCCCTATATTTTGGCTTCGACAATGCTTGTATTGTCTGGGAATTCTTTTTCTTTGATACCATCTTTTCTTTTTTTCCTCCTCCTCCACTGGTAAAGATTTCTTTATTCCATCTAAGATACAGTAATTATCTTGGGATAATTAACTCTTGTAGAAGACGAGTAGCTTGCACTGGATGACCCTCTGCCTTTGTGGAAACGCCCTCTCTCTCCCACCACAAAACAAAAGACTGTCTTCCATGTAGCACAATGCATTTGCAAAGAAAAAAAAAACATGCAGTGATACGATGTGTATTTTAATCTTTCTTTTTTTGCTTATTTAATGGCAGATGGAACTTAACGGTGGCATTCTCTAAACAATGGGTTATTACGAAAATAATTGTAAAAAAAGCCTGCAAGTCCATCAAAAGCGTGACATTAGAAATGCATTCCATACGTTTTTCCCTAAAATTTTATGTTGTACGTAAATATTTAAAGGTTTGATTCACTGTTACATTACATACATTACATTATATATTTACATTATTTGATTCACTGTTAATTTACAACTTTACATTATCTAGTAGGAATTGAGTAAGGATTATCCTCATGAATTAGCCTACGATTCAGAAATAACAATTTGATTTTAATTACTATTCACCTAAACTATTTATCGTTAAAAACTGAAGATTTAATTATAATTTACGCTATTGAGTTTAATAGTACAGTAGAACCTCATTATAACGGACCCTATTATAACGGACGTCGCTTATAATGGACAGTTTTAAAAAAATTGTCAGCCTACAATTAAGGTGAGCGAAGTGAAAGACCATTTAAATTTTGTTATTCAATTTGTTGAACAATCGGCAAATGAAAATGTGTTTGCATATTATGAAAACATCAAATTTTAATGTGTTTACATATCTTTTAGGCATTTTTTCTTTAGTTTGATGCCGTAAGAAATTCATTTGAGGCTGGCAGAGCCCAGCACATGGATTTTCTTTTTCTTTATTTTTAATGTGTTTTTATGTTTTTAGTTTTTAGTTTTGGAGGTTCCACTGCTCTTCCTATTCATATTATGAAAACTTACGGCACTTCCGTCAGTTATTAACTGAAGAAATAAGCAACAAACAAACCCCAGCAGAAAATAAAATAATTTTTTCAAACCAATGACTGTAAGCAATCAACATGAACCAGGACCTTCTTGTTATAAAAATTAATGCAGTGTATACGTACACATTAATAGACCAGCAACCAGATGGCTTGACACTATTACAACTACGACAGAAATGACCCTGGCCGATCTTTGTGAACTCGCACGTAATCGTTCTTCCTATAGATCGTTCATCCATCAGGTCGCCAAGGCTCGGAATCGAGTGAAAGGCCGTGATTGATTGATACGTACACATCTTTTTCAATTCAACCTACTATGTTGAAGGTTGTTTTTTATTTGATATATAATAAACACTTTTTATAGCTAACTATTGTACTTTCATTGATGTACACCCTGCTGCATTACACCCCTATAAGAATTAGTTGTTATAAACCGGACTTTCATTAAAACGGACAACTTTCAGCCCCTATTAGTCCGTTAAAATGAGGTTCTACTGTATATGTGTTTTGTTTTCTTTGTAATAAACGCTATATTTTAATGTAGTTTTCTGATTGATTCGACCTGTGTGATATTGTTTTGTAAAACCATAGGCAAAAAAAAAAAATTCTTTGTTTCGGGCAGTGTTTCCTTGTGAACCCTTTTCTCAAAAGCAACAGTCCTGTAATTCCCTGCCTTACCTTCATTAAAAACAAAATACTTAATGGAAAAGTAGTATAATACAGTTAAAAAGTAATGTAATTGTAAATATTTTATTTTTAGATAGCCTATTAAGAATGACGAATAAAAACTCTTTTTGGCAACAGCATTTGAAATAAGTCTAAAACTGAAAACCAACCAAGAAACAAACAAATATCAAAATTACGCATTAAAGTTATTATCAGCGCACGAGCCGTTGACGTTCAAGTGCGCTGAAAATCCTTTCTTGTGTTAAATAATCTGGGATTTTTAACTGTAAGCAGAGAGAAAAGCATGTTCCAGAAATGTGACGGTTTTCATCATTCAGAGACTTTGAGAATTGTCAAATGTAGACGTTACAAGAATGAGATACAATTTCATAAAAATTACAAAGAATTGTTGAACAATGCATAAATATTATCCGTTTAGTTAATCGTTTTTGCGTGATTGAAAATATCTGATTTAGTTACTTTTTCTTTTTGGAAATGGAAATTTTACTTTTTATGCGTTTAAAACAAGAAAGGGAGGATTTCCTTTTCACGATTAAAAATACAGTAATATAAAAATAAGAAAATATTTTTTGGAAAGTAGTTTTTAAGTTCTTTAAAAATTTGTTTGTAATATAATGGATTAAATATAGAAACTCGTTTACTATATATACTCATGGACAAAAAAATTAGCGCACCAAGAAATAATTGCGGGATCGTAACGAAACTTGCAATGAAGGTACATGTCGGGGAGATATGCAAATGATTAGAAATGCAGCGTGATTGCGCATTACGTATAGCCGGTAGAGGGCGTTGAACATCGTAGTCTGTGGAGTATAAAACAGGTAACCAAAGCTTGTTTGAGTGTGCTGAATCATTTACAAAGGAAGAGCTGAGGTAGACATGCCATTACGCCGTGTTCGAAGACAGTATATGCAGTTGTCGCAGTTTGAGAGAGGGAGAATCGTCGGGATGATGTAAGCTGGGTGGTCAGCTAGGCGTCAATTAGGCCGCTCTGATTGTGTTGTGAGGAGGTAATGGGACCAGTGGACCCGAGAGATGTCATGTACACGAAGACCAGGCTCAGGACGCCCTCGACAGACCAGTCGTCGAGAAGACCACCACATAGTCAGAAATGCACGCGTACAGCCAACTGCTTCATCGGCCGCCATCCAGGCACAGGTAGCACCTTCACTAGGGGCCGCTGTGTCTTCTCGAACCATACGAAGGCGCCTGGCTGAAGGACAGTTGGTATCGCGGCGCCCATTACGTGTGCTGCCCTTGACGCCCACCCATCGACGCCTCCGTTTGGAGTTTTGCCGCGCACGAGGAAACTGGACTGCAGCGGAATGGAACCAGGTCGTCTTTAGCGACGAATCCAGATTCAATCTCGGCAGTGATGACAATCGTGTTCGTGTGGGGAGAGCCCGTGGTGAACGCTTCAATCCTGCCTTTGCTGTACAGCGACATACTGCTCCGACAGCTGGTGTGATGGTATGGGGTGCCATTGCCTACAATACACGGTCACCCCTAGTATTGTTCCGTGGCACCATGACAGCCCAGCGGTATGTTCATGAAATCCTGCAACCACATGTGTTGCCACTCATGCAACGGCTCCCAGGAGCCATTTTTCAACAAGACAATGCTCGGCCTCATACGGCAAGGGTGTCACAAGACTGTCTCCGCACTGTTACTACCCTTCCTTGGCCTGCCCGATCCCCAGATTTGTCTCCAATCGAGCATATCTGGGATCATTTGGGACGACGAGTTGGGCATCCCACGAGTTTGAACGAACTAGAGGCAAGGTTACAGCAAATATGGAACGAAATGTCTCAAGACATCATACAGAACTTGTATGACTCAATGCCCGATCGTATCGCATCGTGCATTCGCGCTAGAGGGGGTCCAACGGAGTATTAACTCCTCCGTTCTTTTGCCTTTTTCTCTGAAATAAATTATCCTTTTTCTTTGATTTTCTAATCATTTACTTATATCAAAGTAGTCATTACGTATGTAAATTTTCGTTTCATTTTGACGACTCCTTCTTGGCGCGCTAATTTTTTTGTCCATGAGTGTATATATATATTTTGTTACGTATTTATTATTATATATTTATTTATTGGCCTTTATATTTCTTGTTTGTGTTTTAATTTCTCGAATTACATTTAAAATTTATAAAAATAATTTGAGTAATACTTATTTGGTTTTTTCCCTTTTTTTTATAGGTAAGTCACAGTTTTTTTATTTTAATTCAGTAGCAGTTTTCAATTTGGTAAGTAACGTACAATTTCAGATATTATTTAAGGTTGGATTAAGAAAAATAAGATATCTTCCAAATGAATATATTTCTTCAATATTGAGGTATTTTGAAAAAAGTGATTTTTTTGTTTGTTGTTTTCGAAGGACCATTGTAATTGTATGTAAATTTCAATTGATGTGAATTGATCAATACGTAAAAGATGATTTGAGACTTGAATTTAATCATTAGGTTTTTCACTGTTAACCATTCTTATTAGCTTTTGGAATAATATTTAGTTGCAAAATTAAAACTCAAACAGAAAAGATAACCTAGTAAAAAAGCCGCCTACTAAATATAAATGTTTTATTATTTAGGAAGTAATTGCTTTTTATTACGAAAAAAAAAACCGAAGTCTTAAATCTCAAACTATCGAAATGATTGATTTTTATTACGGACATATCATTTCGATAGTTTGTGATCTAGGACTTTCGTAGAATCCTATGAAAGGAACTTTTGACTTCTTTAACTCTCAAGAAAAGAAAAAAAAAATCAATCGAACTTATCTTTGACATCAATGACAATGCAATTCATTTGTCAATAAATTAGAAAATTTTAATATTCTGCACATTTTGTAATATCCTAAGCGAATACATCTAATAATAATCATTATTTTTAGCGACTTCATAGAGAGAAGCGCTGTTTATATGTAATGTCCTCTACAGACCAAGGCGGAAGTCGGTGCCCCATGAGTCATATCCCCATGGCCTAGAGATTTGTAAAAATCGAATCGAGTTCCGGTCGAAGTTACTTACGGTTTTAGTTGGTCATTGTCAGATCAAGAAAGAGCTTAATTGAATAACACTTGGGGTGTGTTAACACTAATTGAATAATGCTGAGAAAAAAATGGCAGTATGATATCCTCAGTCCAATGTGGCCATTTACTAAGAAGGGTCTGAGTATACAAAATATGCAATCATCGCTTGAAATTATATTGATACTTGACAGCGCCTCGAATAAATGAGTTTTTCGTGCCAGTCAATAGCAATTGAAAGATTACAAGGAGTTGCTTGTTTTTTTTGTTTTCTTCGAAAACTGTGAATTTACTTTTTAATTTAAGATGCACAATTTTTTTTTTTACCGATTATCTTTCATTTACACAAATCAAAATGAAAAAAATTGATAGATGATTTCCAAGCTTTATTTTTCCAAACTTCGAGTCATAGATAGGGGTTTGTGTTAGCACTTCTTCTAACTGTTCATGGATTCAATCAGATTTAGTTCCGAGGAGAAAGGTGGCCAGACTGGCAGCTGTTGTCCTCTAATCTCAATGATCACTCATTGAAATGTAAAGATCCACGGAATACAACAGATTTCTTATTCGAAATTTGCGATTTTTTTTTCTCTCTTTTACCCAATTTTCGAGTAACATCCAAAGAGTAACTAGAGGCAATAGATTAATAAAAATTAATGTATTATCTTTTTGTTCCGTATTCGTTTAAAAGTAAGATCGTCATAAGGAATAAATTTAACTTGCTGGAAATTTATAAACAAAACAAAATAAGAAACATTCCTTGTCCTTGTTTTTTTATTTTGTTTTGTTTAAGATCGTCATGTTTCTGCAATCTTCAGACCAAGTCCTCTGCAATCAGAGGACCAATCAAACAGTCGCCGTCTTTACGAACCATGATACAAAATCCTGACCTCCACTTTGAACTCTTCCAGTCCACAGATTTATCACTTAAACTCCCAGGATCTCTTCCTGTCATATTAGCAGCTGTAATTTGTTGGATGTATCTGTACAAGATACCCCAATTGACAGCAGAGCCATATTTCCTATTAAAAATATTAAAGAAGTGTTGTTTAGTAACGGGGAGATAAGTTGAAACTGCATTTCACGTGGCGCTATTATGTTCTTATTTGAAAGGCTTCGTTTCGACCAAGAGCAAGACTGTTATTAGCACCTGTTTGAAGGACTAACCTTTCTTCATTGGAGTCCTGGGAAACGCTGAGCCCACTTTTCGCAATAATTTTTCTCAGCTGCAAAATTAGCTGCTAATAATCTCCGCAAGGTGCCGCTTTTTTTGTTGTTTGCTTTGTGTCAAAGACTCTTTTAAGCCTAATGTTTTCCTCACACCTTTTCATTATTATCGATGAGTTTCCACCTTCTTTTTTTTTTTTTCCATTCTTTTCACAATCTTCTTTTCTGTCCGTTCCGTTCATTGTAGCGCCGTATGTTTTTAACTAAACGAATTGTTTAATCTCGTTTATTCAAACCCTTGCAGATGAACTTCCTTCTTCAGTTGTTGACTGTGTATCCATAGCAACAACTTCCTGAACGTCGAGGAGATGAATCAACACTTTTCTTTTTTAAATATTTGTTTATTACTGTTTTTTTAGCACCAGGTACTGATAATAAAGATACAGGTTACTTCTATGCTTCGTTATCAATACAAGAACATTAAAAAATTAAATAAATAAAATGATTTCCAGTTTACGATTCGTAAAGACAATATAATTGATTATGGTGACGTAATTCCTTTGATCTGTAATTTTCTTTTATAATCGTATTCAAGTTTTCATCTGAGGTCCTAAAAAACTTCCTAGAGGTTTTCTTTTTTTTGAGTCTACTTTGAATTCAGTCATCTGTGACTTGACCAGAAAAGAGTTACCAAGGTAGTTGTAAGCAAATGAAAATTTTAAAAATTTTGGGAGAAATTTCTAGAAAGAGGAAGAGAGAGAGAGGACTTTTCTGTTGCCTTTCCTCATACGGAGACTTGATCTTGAAATTTTATTCAGTTAAATAAAACAACTGCCAGCAGCACGGTTTTAAATGGAATAAGCTTAAATTAAATTTCAAAATTGTCATTAACCGTAATAACACAAGGTTCTTCAATATTCAAGTAATGATTATTATCGAGTATCTCAGTTCGATTCAGTAATAGTTAGAGACTTTTTCCAATATGTTGGAGGAGATTTATTACAAATATCGTAATCTAATTATTTTTTACTTTTATGAGCAGTTAATTTAAGTATATTTTTATTTAACAGTTTAATAAAATTTCAGTATTCAAATGGAAAAGCATTAAAAAAAAATTGTTTCATTTTTTGTTTTAATTTTAAAACGTTTTTTGATTGCAATTTTCTCCTTTTCTCTCTTCGTTTTGACACTAAGATTATTATAATAAAAAGAATATATTTTTTTAATTCTAGAAAATAATAAAAATAGTGGATATGCTATCACTTGAGTTCGTTGATTTATAATTTTTTTTAAGGAATTAAAATTTTATACCTACAAGACAAGTTTTCAATTAGACAAAACCCGTTTTCACTTATTATTATTATTAATAAAATTTCAGGATCTGTATTCACTATTGGTTGATTTATATTTAAAAACAAACAAATAAAACAGGAATAAGAGGTGATGGTTTATGGAGTAAAAATTTATAGGAAAACTACATTTATCTGCGAACAAATAAGGACAGAATTGTCAGTAATAGTTTTATTTTTTATATATATTTAATATTTTGGAGTTGATGTTCACTTCAGTATTTTTTTTATTTATGAACTTTTTTTTTTTTCCGTGTGTCGTTTAAATCATGAGTGCTACTTTAGAGGAGCCTGTGAAAGGGTTGGTTGTTGTAAAAGGGATCCTAAAGGGTGAAGTCCGGGGTCAGTGCACGGCCAAGTCACAATTTTAAACGTCAGCAAAAAGAAAAAAAAAAAAAATCATGGATCTTTTCGGTGACTCTTGTTAAATTCCTAAGAAAAAGATTTGACGTGATCTTCACTTGTAATGAAATGCTTCCTTGTCAGTAAAGAACGACACAATTTGAATACAATTACGATAGAACTTTGACACTTTTTCCGGTTGTTAAGTGAATCCATTTTAAAATGTCAATACTTTTCATGAGATTCACGTGATGGTTATAAAACACTTCCACCGTGAATTTTTGGTAGAATGAAAGTCTTTTCATTCCAGCCTTTTCACAGAGGAAAGATTCACTGCAGGTTTCATCGTAGATCTCTAGTAAGGTAGTTTTTTGGAGCTACTTAATTCCTGTACACTTTTTGCTACTCACTTTAAAACTTCCATCCTTCTACAAGTTGTGTAGAAGTTTAGTTTTTGAATGACCTCATGAAAGTTGTAAAAGCCTTAGAATTACAGCGAAGCGGAATTTACACAATCTGTTGTTAAATCACAGAAATTAGAAGAAGTTAGGAAATTGGCGAAAAGAAAACTCATGTAACTGCACATTGTAATTAGGATTTAGTTCTTTGTATTTTGTATTTAAGTTGATTGATTCTTTGAATCCATTTGCGATGGAGTGGTTCATAGTTTTATTTATGGTAAAGAATACTATTGTTAGAATGCTGTTCAAAGTTAGTTGCTCTTTATTTTTTAAGGTTAAGGAAGGTTCAAGAATAAATGACAGTTCTCCAACCAATAATAAAAAAAAGTCCCCTTTTTTAGATGCAGGGGTTATAATCATTTCCCTTCCTCTATATGACAGTGATCAAGAACAAGAAGTTAAAATGTTCTTCACATTTTAATTAGTCTTGGATTGAAATTTCCCGTTCAGAACTCTTCAGAAAAAATCCTTAGGACAAATTTATCAAGAAAAGTTAACTTCCAAATCTGTAATGCAAAACTTAGTGACAATATTCTAGTCCTAATTTCAGCTCATCTTATAGTTTGTATAGAATGTTTTAAAATCCATCTGTCTAATTACGACGTAACAAACACAATATCACAGTCGTGCCTCTAAATATTAATATTAGTATTATTATTATTATTACTATATTTCTGATGATACTCAGTTATTAAAGTATTTTGAGGATATTCATATATTATTTTTAACAACTATTACAGAAATTTTTCCAATAATACAATACGAATCATATCCTTTAGCAATGTAGAGATGATCTGTTCCTTAATTCCGAAATTAAAATTATATGAAAAATCATATTTCTATGAACCACTTGCTATGACGATGAGTTCAATTACTTGCAGTTTCTGTATTGTCAACTTGCTGCTGTCTTTTGAATATACTTGGTAATATCAGCCTACTTTTCATTATTTGAACTTAGTCGTAGTTTTGCTTATCAATACAGTAATATTTAATAATTTTAATGTTTTGTTTTGTCATTGTCGTAGCTCGGCGCTTTTCGAATAACTTAAATTTTCAGTTGAAATATACATCTGAATTTAGGTAAATTGTGATAATAGCGATTTCCTTGCATTTTATTAAAAAAAAAATCTGTATAATATAAAACACTTTTATCTTTAAATAGGAAATTCTTGAAAGCACTTGAGCCTTCTAACCTTAAAATCATAGTTTTGTTTTTCTTTTTTCTTGTTTTACTGTAAAGTGTGAAAATAAGTTAAAGAAAAGTGTATTGTTTTATTATTTTTTTAAAGTAATATAGCTGCTGAATATAAACATTATTTTCTGATAAATTAATAAAATCTGGAAAAACTTAAAGTCTCTGAATTCAATTAATTTCAATCGCATTTAATCTCGCGCAGACATTAAGAGGATTAATAAGCAGATTAATATCTTATGTATAAGACAGTGTCTTAGGCGTCTGTCTGCCATGAGGCCAGTGTGCCGGTACCCGGGTTCAAATCCCGGTCGAGAGCATGGATGTTTCAATTTCCTTTCCTGTGTTGTCAGCCTCTTCTTCACTTTCTCTTCGGTCTGACGTCATTCCGTAAATGGCGTCCTGGAGAAGGCAACGGAAAACCACTACAGTATCTGTTCCCTTGTATAGCTACGGCTGCTCCTAGGGGTCGCCCTTACGGTTCATTAGGGTTCCATAGACATGAACCAATCTACGGATTGACCTACCATGGTATGGTATATAATAAGACAGTGATAAAAATCCAATTGTTTCGGTTCTAATCCTTTCCTACGGGAATTTTGTAACATTCTCGCCTAGAACAAGAACCCACATAGTAAAAATTTAGAATAGTTCTTTGTCCTTAAATGTGCATATCAGGTTTTAAGAATATTCATCCAGTGGTCAAAATATTATTAGGGAAGGATAAACATACACAAAGACTATTTCAACGACCCGCTCTTTCAATGTTTCATTTCAATGCGATTCTGCTTCCACGAGTCAAAAACTCTTGTTTGTGAACTATTTCGACCGTCGTATTGCTTCCTAATATACTTCACACAAAAGCTCAATGGATATAATAACACCTGAAGCTAATAAGCTAGTTATCTGTACCGTTATTTTCATAACGCTATTATTACTAGGTCTGCACATTCTGTAGACATAATCTTTGATCTTTTACAATAAGTATTAACAAAAAAAAGCCTCGCCACCCACATAACCCTCATCCTAATTAAGGCCGAATCTTATGCGAACGAGAGTCAAGGTCTTTGGCCCTACCCCTTTGCAGTCTGCCGCACCGTGTGTAAGGGATTAGCGTTATAAAAATCTCAGCCTGTTTTGAGATGTGGTCGTTCTGTGTCCGTTGGGAGACTGAGGTGCCATATGACAGATGGAGGATTATCAAGTAGAAAACATTAAACAGCTTATGTTCGTCTTTGCAGAGATCATAGGAAGAAAAATAAAAAAAAGGAAAGAAATGAAGAAAGAAGAGACAGGATAAAAAAAAATGGGAATGTAAGACTCAGTCTTTCTGTTGTGTTGTTTTTTTTTATGCAAAGCTACTTGGCAAAATTGCACTTTTGAAACACTGAACTGTGACCGACGGATCATACTAACAGCCTCCCTATCTTCTGAAATGTGAAGTCCCATCAATAAACATCCCTTCTGCTAATTAGATGAATTTGTTACCAATGGATTCTGCTAAATTGTCGCACATTCTAAGCATCTCTTATTTCATTGTATGAGTTGAAAATACGTCGATACAATCAATACACAGAATATTTGCTTGATTATGCCCAAATCACACCAGCATATTTTTCATCATTCTTTTCAATCATTGACCCTATCTTTGAGGTCTTCGATCGTGTGATTTGCCTCTCTGACCATTTTCATCATAGATTTCACTCATGAAAAAAATTTAGAAACTGCTCTATTCGATCGAAGTTTTCAACGATAGCAATTAGTGAAAGCTCCAATCAGAACAGACTAACTCCAGAACGAAGAAGTCAACCGACGCCATTTTCCCACCGTTTCGAGTGAATCGAAGGCTTTTATAAATTAAGTATCACAGTGAGGAGATTATCTTTCGAAAATAAACAATATTTTTACTGAAATAAATTAATTTTATGCGTTAGAATCTGCAGATGACAACTTTTTAAAGAGAGATTTCATTTTTCTTCAGTTCGTTACCGCTCGCTGATGCCTGTCTTGATTTGCCGCTGTTTCACCTCGCATTCGCTTAAATAGTAGAGATGCTTGAATACAATATACAATTAGTTTCGAATAGATTGACAGCTTGCTAAAAGTCATTTCAAATTCTACCGAAATTGCGTTGCCGAAACACGATTTTAACCTCTAAAAAAAGATTAAACACCGTCTTTTCGTAAACTGGGGAAACCTTTCGCCATAATATCGAGTCAACTCTGATTGGCTAGTGCTCTGCCAATTATATGCGCTGTTTCATCATGTTTCGTCTATAAGGTGGAATTAAAGGAAAGTATCACTTCAGTGAAAACAATGGTCATTTTCAACGAAACAAATCAATGATGAAAAAATTTGCTGGTGTGATTTGGGCATTAGCATTTCTAAAATCATTTACTTATTAAATCACATTTGGGTAAAGCTGAGAATTTTGAAAAGTTCGAAAGTTATTTTTTGTAACTTATAATAAAAATAATAATAATACATTCGTAAGTTTCCATCACTGAAAATAAGCCATTCTGAGCAATGGATGAATGTATCACTGAAGATCAAAGCAAAAATAAACCAAATCAGTTCACCTGTTTATCATTGTTATGATAGCGCTGATCATATTGTGTCAAATGGAAAACCAACTCATTCACGCTTCTCCAAAGAGAACATGAGAATTTGATGGACATCAAATAAAATAAATTAAGAGAAATAAAATGAAGTACAATAAAATAAAAAGCTGCTCACATCATTTATACTAAGATCATAACAAGACACATTTCATCTTCCGCAATATTGCAGATGATCCACGATAATGATACGCAACTTTACACTTATTCCAACTTATTCAACAGGTTATCGGCAAGTGTTTCCACCATGACGGTTCTTCCCGAATGAGACTGTCAACTTCCGCTACGAAAGAATCCTTGATCGCATGGTCTGCTTGACCTGACCTCGAATCATCAGTCACCGATGATCGCCCCTCTCCTGACAAAGACATGAATTTTTGGTACAGGTTTTATTTTTGACGATGGATTTCTTCAATCTCAATACCTTCCGCGTTTAAAAAACGGATAACCGCTCGCTGTTTGACGTTCATTGCTTCAGTCATGACTGTTTGAACAACAACGTCCTGAAACAAAAGCGGAGCGCATCGTCACGTGATCGCAACGCCACCTGTCACTGTGTCATAGCACTACAGTGACGCTACCTAAGTTCAGTGTCGAAAATCCATTCGACCTTTTATTATACTGAAAATTTCATTAAATAGTTAAGGCCTGGATTTTGCAATAAATGCACGTAAAAGTATTATTTTTTAAAAATAAAAAATTCAGGACTTGACTTAAGTCTAAAAGTCGTCATATATGCCAAAAAAAAAAAAAAAAAAGCTTTATCATTGTATCAGTATGGTGTAAACTCAAGAAAGGTAAAAACGTGCTTTTGTCTGCACATACATTAAAATTTTGTTGCAAATAAATTTACTTTAATCAGATTAACTGGAAATGTTTTTTATCCAATTAAAATTGAAAATAAAGATCATGAAAGAAAATGACATGCCAAAAAACTTCGGATAACTAGTTCTCATTAGGAGGGATTTTTCATCATCTAAATTGGTTTAGAATTCATCCTGTTTATGTGAACTTCACTGTGAAGCACGGGCGTGTAAAATGTGTCATTTCATTATTTCGTTTTTACTTAAATAGAAAAGTTAAGTAAAAATAGAAATAATTCGGATGGTTAATAATCTTATAATCTTTAGCTGCTCTCTTTAAACATCTGCAGATTTCCTGTACAGAGATGAGATTTAATATCTTATTACATAAGAAAACAAAGAATTATTGAAAAAACTTATAACGTATCTTTAAACAATTTATTTTATTTATTTATTTTTTTCAATCGAATACAAAACCATCTAACTTCAGATTTTCCATTTGCTAAAAGTTAAAATTGGCAATGGAAATATTCTTTTTCAGTCTTCTGTAATCGTGATAACTTAGACGAATTATACTGAAATCTTACCGACATCCGTAGAATGCAATAAGGAGTATTCCTTTGATTTTGATGTCAAACAATAGATAAAAGCATTAGTGGCAAACATTTCCAAAATATATTATTATTAAGGCTTCAAAATGATATTTATGGTAGGAACATGAAATTGAACTAGTAGACTAATATTATGAAGTCTACTCTCCATGTTGATTTTCATAGAATTGGACCCGTAAAGCGTTATTATCACGATAAATAAAAGAGAAACTTCTAGAAGCGCTTAGAATATACACTCGCTGTCATTACCATACCTTTTTGGATCTTTTATCCGAAAGTTGGGGCGCCAACTATGTCTTATGTATTAATTGGCTTTGTTGTCTTGAAAGATTAATTAAAATAGGTCAGAGATGAAGGATCTCTACAAGTTCAAAGATCACAGGTCGGAATATAATTAAATTTTGTCAGAACTCGCACAAACATTTAGCCAAATTCGATATAATACAGTTTGAGAAAAAGGTAGCGCTCGATTGCTTGTTCAGCGACAAATTCAATGAGGATTTGAAGTTGGAGACCCCCTGAAGGTACGACGTTGCTCGTTGGAGGTTCACGGGAGGTCGAAGTGATCATGTTGTACCCTATCCTCTTTGCGTTCCACTGGAAGACCCTTGGCTTGCTTATCTTTGAGAAGCGAAAGGGTTCCGTGGCTGAAGGGTGGTATGTGACTCTTGCTGCCACATCTCTCACTGCGCATCATCCATCAGACGAAAATGAGGAGTTACGAGAGGACAACCAACCCCTCGTAAAATACCAAGAGGACAAGGGTTGTTTAATGCCGGTGTAGGTGGACGAAGACAACCAAAGCTGGATACAGGT
The DNA here is from genome assembly GCA_023159025.1 of Thereuonema tuberculata. NCBI lineage: Eukaryota > Metazoa > Arthropoda > Chilopoda > Scutigeromorpha > Scutigeridae > Thereuonema > Thereuonema tuberculata. The sequence goes on from JAFIDM010006943.1 coordinate 60,366,963, forward strand.
TCTAAAAGGCATTACCCCCTTTGGCTCTCCTCTTGTAGACTTAAGATAGAAATTATTTTCACTTGTTAGGGATTTTTCAACTCTGTACAGTGAAGGAAACTGGCAAATGTCTTGAACCATTTTTTTAACCTTTTTTATTTCAATAAAAGTATCTCCTAATCTTTTCGAAGTTTTTAAAATAAATTTATGTTTATTTATGTATTTTGTTTATATAAACAGGTTGAAATATATTTATATAAAAGGGCTCTTATTAAATTCATTTCACCTGAGTAAGATGATTTGGAAACGTGAAAATAAATTATAAGAGTTGTTGTCATTCACAGAAATGTTGCTAGATTTAATGTTTGGAATAAATAGTCTTGATAGTGTTTTTGGAATGAATATTCCAGGTACGTTGAAAAAAAAACAAATTGTTTATTTGGAAAAACTTATTAAAACTTAATAAGCCTGAATATATTAATTTAACTGTTAACATTAATGAAGATAAATTCCAAAATTTAAATTTCAGTATTGTAAATCTAACAATGTAATTTACCATACTTATAATCTTATATGGCCAATATACGAGTATACTTTTTCGAAATACAAATTTTTTGAGGTATTGACACTCCACTTTTGTATGTAATAATAGATAGTATTATTGATAGTACATTGATAATAGTCTAATAATTAACAGTTCAAACCCCACCCCACCACCCCAAAAAAAAAATCCTGTGGGGGAGGGGATACAAACAAACGATAGTTTTCCAACCCCTCCAAATAAAAGTTCCTTAAGAGAAAATAGACATTCTCTTATATTTCATTCTGAAAAAAATAAAAATAAAGGACGTATCCGAAATATTGATCAAGGGGTGCAGAGGTGTCAGATAGTTTGAACAATGAAAATGAATTTCGACGAAAAGAGGTATTTTTGATTGAGGTCTAGGAGAACTGAGTCCACGTCAAATACACACATTTTACAGAGTGAAAAGAAAATTAAACTTCACTTACAAATTGGTGAACGATCGTAAGTTTTATCTCTGTCGAAATCGATTCAATAGTTTCAGAACAACTATTTAATCATTTAATTCATACAATAGATTGTAATGGTTGTGGGAGATTCGTTGAGATGGAAAACAACGAGTCAAGTTCAGTCAACTGAATTGAATTCATTTATTAAATGAAAAACATTGGGTTTTTTTTGTAGTATTGATAAATAAATCACTGTTTCTGTGTTTCATATTGCTCCTATAACGCTAGTATATTTTTTTCGTAAATGATCGGCTATCCGAAATATTAGTTATCCGAACCCCCCCCCCTCTCCGTGCAGCATTGCTTCGGATAATCGATGCTCTATTGTAAATAATTTCTATAAAAATACAAATAAATGATTTCTACAAATATTTACATATAGACTGTCACAATTTAATCGTATATAATATGTAATCATATAATAAATAATCATTGAGATAATTTAATCATTCTTTTTTTCTCCAGTTTTCTCTTTTGTTAATTTAGCCAAAACTATTTGTTAAATTCCGTAATAAGAGTTTACATATTTTTTTTAGGTCTTTTACATAATTAAACAAGTTTCGCCAAGAACAATTTTTTAAAAACACAGTTAAAGATTGTAAAAATGATACACAGCGATCTCACTATTTAGATAATAGAAGACACTATCAAATAAGTAAACTTTTTGTGGTTTACTTTTTTTTATTTTTCATTAAAATCGAGGCTCCTGAGATGAGAACGAGGCTCATCAGCTCAGGTCTCGCTTAATAAGTCTTGAACCTATCGTTCAGTTTCAATCAAGGTAAATCCATTGGTTGCTGTCTGACTTTAAAAGTAACTGTTGTAATAATACTCGAAAGTACTTAAATTCAACAATCATTTGCTAAATTTAATGGGATATTTCCGTTACTGAGCTGCGGCATCATGGATATACGGAAATTTTGCGTATTGATAGCTATGGATAAGCGGAAGTTTCTGTTATTGCAGATGTGGATGACTCTTCGAAACGGAAGATCTTCTTTTGAATGCCATGTAGTTATTCCAAATAGGAATGACCATCTTCGAACAGAGGGTGGCGATGAACTTTTAAGGGTTAATCGCATTCGACGTCCACGAATCCATCGTCCTTTTGTTGTTAGAAATGAGAAGTTTAACGCCTTGCCGCGAATGACGCCCCTGGTAGACGATGGAAAAAGAATGGGCACGACGAGGGCGGCAACCGGTGATGCTAAAACGATTCTCCGGTGCGGGTCAGAGGCCGCCGTCTTCCTCCGATGACCCGAACTGTGTTTGCATTAAACGGTTGCCGCTCAACTGCGAAGTGTCGGTTGGCTGCGGGTGACAGGCGACACCCTTTTCGTTCCATGTCTCTTTTTTTTTCTTACAGAGTCGATAGAGATGTAAAGATTCGTGAATGATAACCAGTCTTTATATGGTAATTACACATATCTAATAAATTAACAATAAGCTGACACCTGAAAATAAGGGGAAATATTTCAACGTAAGTTATAAAATAAGTATTTTTTTTGTTCATATGTAAAAAAAAAGACTGCAGGAACTTAAGGCTTTCTTAAAGTGCTGTTCCTTAAAATTTCTTTTTCATTGTGTTTCTAAATCATGGCAGAATTGGATACAAATAGTATAAATTGTCCAAATTCTTCATAAGAATAGTTATCTGCGAATTAATGACTCCATATCTAAATCCAAATAATTTTAATCAAAACAAAGCCCGCGCAATGTTAGGCAAAAGTGGAAATCCATTATTTCCTTTGAGATGCTTCTTGTTTCTTTGAAGTGTTTGAGATGCTTTTCTTGTCTTGATACATTCATCTACGGTTGATACAACCCGTACTGAAGAAATTCCAAATACAAGAATTTCGTCGTCTCTTATTCCTAAATAAGCAGATCAAGCTTCAAGAAGTTCTGTTCAAAAGTTTGGGGGGGGGGAGGTGAAACCACATACAGACTGACTGATGTTAAGAGCTGGAAATTACTAAATGTGACTAAAAAAAAACGAGTTAAAATATTTATATAGTTTATTAATAAGGTTTTAAAACTAACATTCTTACTACTTTTATTAACCTTTGATATTATTCCAAACGTAATTTAAGCTTATAAGAAAGGTAATGTCATTTGAATAATCTTCACGTGATTAGAATATTAATCCATGTTAGAAATGAGTGAAGGAAACTTTTACAAACTCTCTTCTAATGAGCTGAATTTAATTTGTTAAAGCAATAATTAAAAAACAAAATAAAGAGTTTTGTTTTAGTAATTTTATAATTACTTTAGGAAGTGCCTTCTTTAAGGAAGCTGCGAAGAACCAGAGGGGTTGATTGAAATGAATGAAAGAGGAAATACTTTATGAAAATGATTAACTTAGAGTTCAAAGTAACAAGAACTGTTAACATTGAAGTGCTGTTAACTTAGTGCCAAACGTTGCTTTGTGTAGTAATGTCAATGAAATGAATATAAAAACATTGATCTTCTATACAGATTCAAGTTGACGAAGTACATCTTTCTGTTTAAAAACTTCCTGCGTCTTTCATTGCTGTTTTGTCTCAGTACAGTTATGCATTTTGTTGCGTGGCAAAAAAAAATAACGTCGGACAGAGACAGGTTAACAGGTTACTATTGATTTATTAACTAACTTTATTTATAGCAACAGAGATTTCTACAGCTTCGGATTCTCAGAGCCAAAAACCTATCTCACCTATAGGTCCGCCTGTGCTAAGGCGGAGATCAGGTGAACGTCGATTCTAGTCTTAATCCCCACGATGCTAGATAATCCCTTAATCCTTGTGAACCACACATCAGACTTCTCTTTGTTCCCTATACTTACGGTACTTACATACTTTTAGTGTAAGTGAATCTTTTTTCTCTTTCATTTCCCGAAGAGAAAAAATCAATTATTCTACAATCAATGGAAGTAATACATTCATCACTTCTGTTATTTCAAGTAGATTCCTAACACTTTGTGACGGTACAGAATATCTTTTGCTTTGTTTTTAAATTTTAAATGTTTTCGATGGTTACTTGTTTGTGTATTGTATATTTTTTTCTGTACATATTCACTAATACTTTTAATGCAACAAAAGAAATTTCTGTCATAGCTCACCAATAAACACGTAATACAAGCTGGTTGAAATAGTACTTGAAGTTGACTTTCCGTATTCCTTCCATTTATTCGTTCAGTTTGCTCAACATTTGGCAATTAATACGAAAATTGCCATTTCTCTCCCAATTGGAGAGATCCTTGATCTATCATGGGATTTTTCTATCAATGTAACTTTCAATTTTTTGGTCAATTTGACATCAACGCTCCTGGTGGTGAACATGGGCGGATTTAGGTCTTGATATCTGGGGGTGCGAGCTCACCGGAAGGTATGAGATATTTGTATGCCAAATTCAAACACCAAAACCCAATTTAAATGTTCCGTTTTTAGGCTTAAATTAATAATTAATAAAATTATTATAATAGAAAACATCTTTATTTATCTGTAAAAAAAATTATCATCCAAAAAATTTGGGGATGCGGCGCACCCCCTAGCACTCCCATAAATCCGCCCATGATGGTGAATTGTTAAGGAATGTGATTAATCAAGGAAAGTTCCTACGTATTAATTGACATACGTTAACTGAATACGTTAATTAATTGACATACGTTAACCGAATACGTTAATTAATTGATACACGTTAACCGAAGTCATTGTTGTACAAAATCTCTGAAGCGCGCAGCAAAATAGCTGGTCAAACTGAAATCTCGCCATGCAAGAAGTACGAGACTAAAACGAGAATGAATAATCGGTAATTCAGAACTACAACAATGAAAGAAGTACATCCGTCTAAAGGCCATTAAAATCCGTTGTTATATGTTTTGTTTTTCATAAAACCTTTTGGTTTATAAATGGAAACACATTTATCATCGTATTTATTATGTATAGTATGCAATCTCTAGTTAGGTTTAATTAAAGAAAACCAACTCTGAAAAGTAAGTTTACTCGAAAAGTTTTGTTTTTAAAGTTTCTATCAACGTTTTTAAACGAAAATTTAATTTATGTTTCCCACTTTTGTGTGAATTTGCATGATTTTACAAAAACGTAACTCAGACACCAGCTGAAAATTTTGCTTGGCTTGTGTTTACAATTGCAGAGACTACATTTATGAAGAATTATCTTCATTTACAAAAAGTGTATCGTGGATAAATAATCCCTGATGTCTTTTGTGAATTATCATTAACTTGAAAGTCCTGTGAAAATCACCTGATGCAAGTGAAGACGTCTCGGCTTCTCTTTATGTATTGTTCGCTGCCCGTGTGATTTGGCTTTAACCATTCCGTAATTTATCGTTGATAACAGTCGTGTTTGCCTTCTTCCAAGTGGGTTAATGAGGAGCTGGTTGTTCGTTCATCATCAGCATTCATCTTTATCCCTAAGAACGCAATCCATTACTTGTCAGAAATTAAATCGCCTCCTAACTTGTCCTTCCACCACCAGAGGGCCGTGGACGCATCGTTCCAATCGGCTTCTCACGACCCGTATTGCGGAAGAGCGTACGTCTTACTGCTCTTCTTCCGTTTTTTCTTTTAAATGAGGAGCAAATTAAAGCTTTGAAAACGACTTGAACGAGAGTAGGTATCCCTCGTAAGATGTGTGGGTGGTTTGAACATGCGAAGGTCTTCGTTAGAATTGTAAGACACCCGGAAAACTTGTCAATATTTATTTATTAACGCGTTCCAGAAAGTCGATACTCATTTAGGCTTAAGTGATCAATAAAATTTGACGTGGGAAAGTTCTACAAAGAGAAGAAAAAAGCGTCGTAACTCATTCTTAATATTGAAAGAGCTAATTGTTTGAAACAGTTGATAAATTGGAATGATTTGTTTTATTATAACAGCCCTTTGTAGAACTTAATGAAGGTTTTTTTTCTCTGTGCTTTAGATTTGTAAGCTAAATCTTATTTCTTGTTTTTTAAGAATAAAAATTATAATAATTATATACTGCTATTTGAGAGCAGATTTATCTTACAGTCGTAGATCTATTGAATAGCCTGCTCCGATTATTAGCTATTTTTTTATTTTAACAGGAAATGCTTTTTAACTAATTTGAGTTTTTCGAATATATTTTCTCAAAATTTATATCTAAAGTAGTGGAAAGCTGATAATCTGATAAAACAGGACTCATCACCGCAGACGCCTTATCTTATTTTAGATATTCTGAATTAATCTCCGCTCGTTCAAGAAATAATTGGGAGGGGGGGGGAACTTTAAAAATGAACATTTTTTTTTAAAATAGTTAAAAGTTATTAGTTAATAGTTTTTTAAAATAGCAACGGTTACCAAATAATTAACTTTCTATTATTATTATTTTTATTAATAATAATAATAATCTAAATACCGTAAATTACTTGTAAAGGGATTGTTTAGTACTTGACGGGGTAATTTTGTTTATAGTCCATCGTGTAAAACATTATTGTTTATAATCAACAAACAAACAAAAAAAAAGTTATGGTTCACAGAAATATAAGACTAATTGTAGTTGATAATTTCTTTTCAAGACAATAATACACTGCTGTGCAAAACTTAAGGATGAGGCATGTTTGATTGTAGCGTCGCAGATGAGGGGCCTGGATATGTGAACTTCATGCCATAGGACATTATTAACGAAAACGAAAAGATGAGGAAAACAATATAACTGCAGATACAAAAGACAGAGGAGAACTTTGCTTAGAATTGACTAGGTAGCACTTAATACAAATGCATCAATGTCAAAGTCGGTATGAAGGGAAGAGGAGGTGCTCAGTAAAACTTTATTATATTCTCCATTATTAAGCAGCTGCTGTTGCTCATGTATTGTTTTGCTGCTGTACCTGGCGTTGTATTTCTTCACCCGTAAGTTTTGGACATCAATGTACAACAAACTCGTAGAGATTCACATTAACATATTACGTATTATAAAGTTAGGTTCGTCCCAAGCACTTGCCTTCCATTGACAGGCTGTTCTCGACTGTTCCAAGAAATCCAAAGATTTTGAAAGGAAAACAAAAAAAATTTCTCCCAACTATCTAACATTTCTAGCTTTCGAAATGTCATTCAGGAATTCCTTTTTCTTTCCTGTTTTTCTCTTCTTCAGAATCGCTATAAAACCGTCCTCCTCCTATAAATTTCGGGTGTCCTTTTATTCTGTGTCGTACGTTATTGCCTCGTTAGCATCCAGGAAAAGATTTGCGCCTTGAAAAAATTTACGTCCACCTGGGAGTGGGAGGACTGGCACGTGAGAACCGAAACACTTTGTAATTCTTGAGGTTTATCTTTTTTGTACGTTTGGTATGAAACAGGACAAGATGCGTCATTAACAGCTATTGGGATGAAGTCTTGTCCTGTCGTAAAAGAGAAAGAAAGAAAAAAAAAAAAAAAAAAAGAGAGGAATGAAAGGGTTAAGAACATGTGTTCATGGACTCCTTTTTAAGGAACAACTCCTTCGAGTGTCAATTTTATATCTCTATCTTGTTAAACATTGAAAAGATTAACTTTGTTGTCATTACCTATCAAAACAATTTTTTAAAAAGTTATAAATTTTTTTTGATATTGAAAAAAAATTATAAATTTGGATAAAAATCTTATTTTCAGGCTGACTTATCACATATAACAGTAGTTTGTTTCGGTGGGGGGGGGGGACTAGTTAGTTTTTTTTCTTTAGCCTATTTCTGACATTTTTAAAAAAACGTAAATCACGAAATAAAGAAATCTTGATTTCTATCTTTCAGAGGCTTATTGTATTCACAATATTTCGTGGTATTTAATTTTTTTTTTATTTTTGGGCTAGAAAAGACAGGGTAATAGTTCCAGTTACATAATTGCGTCATTGTTGGTTGTATAGTACGTGTTGGCTTATTAGCAGCTCAAAAGTACCTGATGAAAATCGATCGAGCGCAGGTGGAAATAAAACAAAACCCCAAATTACTTCCATTAATAGGAAGGAGGAAGTCTTCTAATACATTCGGACTGTTGAGAATCAAAAGTATTTAAATATATACTAAACATGCAGATTTTTTTCTGTAATATGTCAACTCTTTAAAAGTTTTTTTACGAAGAACTCAGATAAAATGAAACAACAGTTGCTTGCTGGCTCTTGGAATAGCAGGAAATCAATTGAGATCGGGAGGTCAGTCTAACACCCGTGTCTTTAACCACCGAGAAAGGAAAAACGACCTTATTTGACAGAGGGCTGGGTATAGCCTAGGACTCGTCCTTAGAAGAAACACATAGGGAAAAAAACCCTTTAGCTCCGACGGAATTGACCCTGTTCCTCAGCCCAGTGTGGTACCACTGACCACCGGTTCACAATTACTAGTTAGCAGAATAAGATGAATATAATGTGGAAGAATTTGAACTCCTTAGCTTGAACCAAAATCAAGTTTGGATTGAAACACTGTGAAGAAATTTAATTCTAGAATCAAACTCACGCCAGTTTGGTTGATTGAACATCTTTGGCAGAAATCTGATAAAGAGCAATTCCATGTTTACGTTTTGAATAAATCTCTGAAATTTCCTCCGAGATGGCAATTCATAGATTTCAGCCAACATTGAAGTATTACGTAGGAAGAACAGACGAAATGGTCAATGAATGAACAATTCCGTTCCGAAAATGAATTATACACGCTTTGGTTTCGTGTACAATATGAAACTTATTTTTATTTTTCTTGTTTAAATCTGCTAAATATTACTTTCTTCTGAAGTTTTTGTCAGTACCATATTTACATGTATTGCTTGAAAGATGTTAACATTTATTCTCTCTTCCAATTTTGTGTTAAAGGGGAATTTGATTTTTATTTTTACCCCTTTTTTTTACAACATTTGATCGGAAATTCAACGTTTGATCTAGAATTTGTAACACTCCTCATTTACGTAAGAGATAGGAAAAGGGTTGGAGTACAATTGTAGTTCGAAACACCTACGTCCGTCCGTTTGTCTTGGAAATTTGTCTACAAAGCAGTTACATTTTTGAAGGTTGAGGTTCTTGTAGGGACAGTCGATTTTCATAGTAAACTGTGCATCCCCGATTAACAGGAAGTTATTTTTTTTTAAATTCCGGGGTAACCCTCAGACTGTTTTACAGGATGTGTAGCACAACCTCACCCCTTGAGAATAACGACCTCTACTCGTATGGCTGAGAGCAAGATTGTTCGACACGTGGATTTAAGAATTCGTAAAATCATTTAAAGTATGCAGTTGCTTTTTAGCGATTCCGTATCCAAAGTATAAAGGCGGAGAGGGGGAAGACGATTCTATCCGTCAAGATCTCTACAGCAGAAACTATAAGTCGTACAGACGTGAGTGAGTACTCGTTAGGAAGCTTACGATTTGTCGTGGGTGGGGAGAAATACGAGTGCCTGTCTCACATGTCGCCATTTCTTTAGCTCAAACTACAAGTCGGACAAAGATGAGCGATACCTTATTCGAAAGTTTACGACTTGTAAAGATGGATAAACAAAAAAGCACGAGTTGTGGTTTGTGTCTCGTATCCCAGTCTCTCAATAATGAAACGTGGAAGGAGTCGCTGTGTTTTGTCTACAATATCAAACCAGTTTTTTAGTTTTCTTACCACAAAGGCATTCAAAAGTTCTTATGTCCACTCTGTCTTCTTATTTTCCTAGGTCGGCTTCTCTGCTCCAACTAAATTTAAATGTTACCTCTATGAATTTCGCTCGCCTTCACACGTTCCGAAGTAATGCACGTGGAAGAAGAAGAAGAAAAAAAAGGACGGATCCCTGGCAGCGTATTTTGCATATGCTACCAGCCGGTTCAGTGCTCGATTCGACCGCCCGTCGCGGTAATAAGATAGGCCGAACGTCAGTGCAGCCGCCCGGTGCTGAACAAACCCCCTTGTGCCGAAGAAAAAGCATCTGCCAACGGGGTTCAATAGACTCTGGAAGTTGTTCTTTCCACCGAAGATGCAGCTACTTCTTGTCAAGGGGAAGCGTTAGATGAAGATGTATGACTCGGACCGTTTTCCTTATTTGGTGGGTGTTGGCGATTTAAATATGCAGATCAAAGAAAAAAAGAAAAAAGATTCCCTGGGCGGATTCTCACTTGGGGTGAAAGGTTGATTCTTAATTCGATCAACAGCATTTTATTTATTTTATTTTTTTTCCTTGACTGCAGGAAGCTGTTGATGCAGAGTTATTAGAAGATAAAAACAAAGAAACAAACAAACAACAATTGACAGTAAATAAAAATGTTATTTAACAGTTACAGCGAAAATGAAAATATGAAAAAAAATAATAATGTGGAATATTAGTAAACACGATTCATTAACGATAGAACTTTATTAACAAGTTCGTGAAAGAATTTGAAACCCACTTTCTTCACTACTCCTCCTTAGAATTTCTTTTTATTTATTTAACAGTCGTGGAAATAACACGAACGAAAAGTCTTATTTGTAAACATCTGCTGAAAACAAACAATGGAAAATTATCATTTTCTGGAGTTGAACTGTTAATTAAATCCATCAAACTTGTTTGAATCGATTAATTTTAGTTAATCGAATTAAAGCGCGCACAAAATTAATGGATTACGAAAAGGATTGCGTTGTTAGATGTCATTATTATAAAGCTGTTCTGAGGCGAATTTGTTTTTTATCGCCTCCAATTGATTAAGTGAATATTAAATTTGTTTGTAACTTTTTTTTCTTTTTTATTATGATTAAAAATATTAAGTAATTTAATCCTTTGCAGCAAGTCTTACGTTAGGTTCAGTCTGTTATCTTTGATTTTTCACTGCACCTGCATGAGGATTGCAGTGTAGTACATGCACACACAAACACAAAGACAAAAGGTGTGTGTGTGTGGGGGGGGGGGGGCGACGCGGTGCTTTATAGTCCGATGATTTTACAACATTGGTTTAGAATCTAAGATGTCATAGTATCGGGGTGTGCCCGTAAATAATTCGATCCAGATTTTAATTTTTTTTTTAAGTATGTTTAAGTTGAAATTTACTTTTTGTTTGTTTCGTTTCAATTTTTAAAATTGTCAGCTCTCCGAAAAAAAAAATATATATATGTTGGAAATAGTTTTATACAATATTACTTGTTAGTAGAATTGGTTAGCGGATTCCTTGTTTCAGATAAAACGAAGAATTCAAATCAGTTTACTTATCCGTTTGGTTAATATTTATTTATCTTACATTAACTAAAAGTTAAGGATTTTTTTTTTAACTCTTGTAATATATTGTATCGAGCGTCTGTTTTTTAGTTGTTAAACAAACTAAGATCCAGAAACATCCAGAAACTGAGGGGGGGGGGTTAACGTAAAGCTTTTTTTTTTTTGTAACTTTTAGGACGGGTGATTGTAAGTCAGTTCTATTTTGAAAACAACTTAAAGAATATAGACAGGCAGAACGGTTTCATTATACTCATCAATTGAAGGGAATTAACAGGTAAATTAATCTATTTAGTGAGAAAATCAGCAGAATACATTAGAGAAGTTGAGATTACTTAGTCATGTAATTCTGAAACGTCTCCTTAAAAACTCAATCCAAAGTGAAGTTGATAGATTTGGTATGCACTCTGTCGCTGTTAGTATTTTCATCTTAAGTTAATGGATGACTCATATTTCGCTCATTATGCCTTGTTACACTCTGTATAGAAAACATTTTTAAAAAATGATTGCAGACTTACTCTGAGTTACGGCGCTTCGGACTTATGGACATTTACCACCGTTCTCCGCAGTTGCGACGCTTGCTTCGGAGTTACGGCTCTTTAGCGGCCTGACGCTTCATCAGTTTGCAACTACTGATGTCGCAGTCGTCAATTTATTTTCAAATACTGTTCGCTTTGCATCTCTTTGTGTTACAAATGCTTCATTTAAGTCAGTTACGAACGTATATGACGATTGCAATGAAGTAAATGGGAAAAACGGAAGCAGTGCTTCGACTTGCGGACATTTTTGAGTTACGACATTAGTCTGAAACCTAAAATGACGTAATTGTGAGGTATGCCTATAGTTTTAAAAACACCGTTATTTATTTTTAACACGTTTTAAATGAGCACTAGTTGAATTGTATTTTTTTTTATCGTTTGTGTGTATTGTAACTCAAGAACAATTGACAGAATTTCGATGAAATTTGATATTGGACTTTGTTATCATCACTTGCCAGACCTATCTGTGTTTCATAAAGATCGATGAAATGCGAACTGTGGATTTGAATGTCGGCAATGGATAATGGACACACTAAGTTTATATCTTCCTCCTATAAATTTGAACTTATTTTTCAAATTAATGATTGGTCAGTTTTTTTAAAACAGATGTCCACCCACGCTCACGGTCGTAATCACTTTTACTGGGGTAGGAATTGCATTCAAGTCAGTATGAAGAGTGAAATAAATTAGAAACAAACTAAAATACTTCCTTCGTCATTAATAATGTAATACGATATAAAGAGAGAATGGTTAGAAGGTCTGTTGTTACATTTCGGCCTCAAGCAGCTGAATTGTTAGCGGAAAAGAAGTTGATGAATGAGAGTGTACTGAATATCTTCTTCATTCCTCCTCCTCCTCTTTTTTGAAATGCTCTCATCTTTAAACGGAAGATATCTACCATTCCAGGCTCTAGTTGCAAATATTGTTCTATTTTAAATAATATTCTTTTTCTTAATTCTGAAGTTAACATTGTAACGAAATTATAATGAAATATTTTTAATGGATATCGATAACAATAGTAAATTTAATATCAACATATCAATGTTTTAAAGATACTGTGGAAAACTACCAAATAATTAAGGATTTTTTATTTATTTTTTTATTTTTATACTAGCCGGGTACCGTCACTTCGCTCCGGAACCCTTGCATACATAACATAAAAAAAAAAACTATTTATTTAGCAAATTAATATCGAGATCGGAAAATATACGAGTTCGCAGCCCGATGTGGCCTTATCCGGATAACTCAGATATATTGCGGGTTGGCCGCCACACACACTTCATGGTCATTTTAAAAGTGAAAATATGAATCCTCTTTATTCCCTTTCCCCTGGGAATTTTGAAAAATCCTGCCTTATTCCTTGTCTACATCATAAAGGGAACCTCTGTGCAACATTTCAGCTTTCTAGGTCCAAGGGTTTGGGCTGGGCGTTGATGAGCGAGTGAGTCAGGACTTTTCTTTTTATATACAGAGATGTTCTTTTCTAAATTTTCCACAGTTTTCTGTAGCATGGTTTGATTATTTTAATTATAATTCATATTCTTTCATTACATTAAAATATTAATTTCAAATTATTTTAATGGTATTTTTAAAATAAAACAAAAGCTTCGTAAAATAGAAATCTAAGCAAATTGAAATGGAAAAATCTGTTTTGTATTTCGTAATCTTTGCATGCGCTTTTTTTTTTTTTTAATCTATATATAAAAAAGTCAAAGTTTTTTTGTTTTCTAAAGACTTTTACACCGTTTGACTGATCAGAACCAAATTTTGATAGTAGATACTCTCTACTATCCTGCGGAAAATATAGTACCTTGGAACCTGGTTAACCACCCCCAAGGGGTTGAAAAAGGGGTGAAATCTCTGAAATAGCGCCACATATGAACCTGGTGGCGGCAATGGGAATTACATAAATATTTTTCTGGAAGAGTTGAGGAAACTTTGATGTGATAGGATTGTGGAGAAGGGGAGAACCAGACTCATAACCCCCACCCCTCACGCTGGATACTGTAAGCTAGTATGTAATAATTATAAAATCCTTTTTTTTTTATATACTTTCTTTAATACATAATACTAATAATCTGTAAAAATATAAATGGACTACAATGTTAAGGGAAAACCTACGTATGTCAAATGGAATATTGAAGAACTTCTGAAATAACCTAAAAGTCTATTTGTCATAAAAATAAAACGCCGCCTTTAATTTGAATTGTTTCTTTAATTTGTTTGGTTTTTGTTTTTAAGTCGTCAAACGAAAACTATTCTTTTCTTTTTTAGTTTATTGAATACAAACAGCAGAAAAATTTCCAGTTTCCGAAAAAAAAATAATAGTTAAATCCGTATTATTTAATTTTAATTTAAATCCCATCAAAGCGCGCTCAAACTAAAAGGATTAATATTAGTGGTTCGACAACAGAGTTTCCTTTCTAATGCTTTTGTAGGAAAATTTTTGTCATCTTCTGGCATGAATTTCATGATAAGGATCCAAAAAGAAACATTTTCCAAAATAGAAGAAAGACTGTCTTGTCCTTAAATGTATATGCCAAGTTTCAAGCTGATCCATCCAGTGGTTCAGCAGTTGTTAGAGCGGAGAGGGCTACACACAGGTAACTATGGATTTGATGAGCCTAACTAATCTTCTGGGCTCACAAATGAAACAGACACAGTCCCTTACGTAAACGTTTAAGTTAGCACAAATTTTCTTATTACTGTTCCTTATTTTGTAGAACTTCTGCTTTGTGTTATTTTTAAGACATCATAGAATAACAAAACTTATAAATCTTATATAACTGAAAACCCGACCCCTGTTTATCATTAAAGACTTCTTTATTGGAATTATCGCAGTTATTGTTGGATGCAAAGAGACATACAAACAGACATTGTCAATTAGGGTATTTTATATCATGTAGTGTATTTAGATATGAGTTGTCTGTGTTTTTGAAATCCGATAAAGAGGCCAATATTAAAATGGAGCACTGGATCTCATAAGAACATGGATCGCATCTTTAGTTTCTTAATTTTTATCATTTTTCGTATTTTCTAATCAGAGAAAAAAGAAGCCATTTCTTATTACTCTGCCTTGAAGCTTAAATGCGTTGGATCATTGTTTTCTAATTTCTTTGTGTGTAGAGGTGTGTGTAAGTTGTAATTTATTCCTGCACCGTCCGTGACCCATCCTATGAATGTAATTCACGGAACTTTAAACTGAAAGAAGACGATGATGCCCTAGTTCTCAGGCCCCACCACTGTCCACCTCAGGAGGTAGCGACCTCACTAGAAAGTGGTGGGTGGCGAAAGCCTTCACGACAACTCAAGGCGATCGAAGAAGATGAGCAGAAATTGGGTTGGAATAGTAAACGATTGTAGTTAACGATTTCGCAATGTTTAAAGGCTCGAAGAAAAAGAGGCATTCTATTGGACGATTAACTTAACACTATTAAGAATAAAACATGTACATTTAGAGTATATGAATATTCATACAAACAAACTTCGACTTTAGCAATTCAATAATCTAAAAAAAATATATTTTTTTTTTATGTTCTAACTAGGATAATAAGAAATATACTAAAAACTGTATTCCATATAAATTACTGTATATATAATTTTCGTAGTAGAATCGCATCCACTTCTTCAGTTGATTGTAATTACTTTTATACAAAAATAAAATACGTAAATATAATAGATATATATATATATATATTTTTTTTTTTGAGAAGTTTTTTAAAAAATTGAGAAATAAAAGTTATTGCATACATCATTTCTTACATTATAAGAGACAATTACGTATTATTACACAATCATTAAAATCAAGTGAAAATATATTATTGAAAGAATAATGATGATAACATTATATTACAATACTTATAGTGCATCTCACAGTAGACCATTGTTAGAAGACTAATAATGAGATCGATATATGTTTTTTCTTTATATTTGATTATCATAACAATGAATTTTAATTAATATTTTTCATTGTTAAGCTAATCTAATAACAATGAATCATGCGCCATTGCTATTGTTAAACACCTAAATGATTTTGGTTTGTCTGGTAATTGAAGTTCTATTTTTATGCTAATTTTTTTTTTAAATGAAAATGATTTTTTAGAATATCTTTACTTACGTAATCTGCGAATGAATTGATTTTAATCGAATTTTGTACAAGAAAATAAACAGATAAAAAAATAAACTTTTCGTTAAGAAAATCACTAATGTTTATTTTATTCTCTCGTCTCTATAAATACAGTTCACGTATATCTTAACTTTTTTTTTGTCCAACTTTTTCTAATTTAAAATTCAAATTAATTTAAAATAGAGGGAAATAAGATTTTTAAAAAATGTTTTTTACAGAATATTAATTGTGAAACTTCGTCAGATTTCCTTTGGCTGAGGAAACTAAGGAGTAAATGACGAAAAAAAAAGAAATAACCAGATAGGAATTCCCGACCTCCGCTAGAGATCGAACCTGGCTATTCCAGTTGACAGACGAATGCCGTTCGCACTTGAGCGACCGAGCCAATAGAGACATTTCAAGATGTAGGACTGCAAGGGGATAATAGTTTGGTAGTTTTAATAATTTGACATAAAAATATTCTTTTGAATAAATTAATCCACAGTTTAAGAAACACTGCATCAGTCAGATTCATGTTAATAAAAAAAGTAATAAGGAATCAACGTAAGTTACTGTTTCCTTAGACTGCTCCCAATTCCCAAATAGTGACTGAGTTATTACGTAGTAGGCTTATTTCGAATACTTGTAATGTAGCTGGTATTTTTTTTTTTCAATTCCTGTTTCTGTGTTGATGTTCTCGACGTTATCTCGCGAAAACGTTTTCGCTACATCGTTGTTTGGCCTCTGTCCGTTGCTTTTGTGGGTTAATATCAGTGCCACCCACGCAGCAACGCGCTTCACGACTCGCTTTTCCCACCGAAATTGAGCGTGGTGTACAAGCGGGTTAAAGAACTGACCACAGAGAGAAAAACATGTTGTTCCTCCCCACACAAAACATAGCACACACACATGTATTTAGCGGTGTGGCCGAACTGCAAAAAAAAAGAATCAGTAGACATCAATAAAGACATTGACTTTTTAATGTTCTAATTGAAATACGGAGAACGGAAGGAATGGAAGGATGAGAAAAACATAAATCTTGTTCAGTGGTATAAACTTAATATTTTGGTTTCCGTTAATTTGATAGAAGGAAAAAAAAAAAAAAAATCCTCCAAAACCACTCGGCCGATTGGGCTAATATTTTGCAGTTGAGCAGCGAAAGATAGCTACTCTGTTCCTTCAGGAGAGATTATCAATTTCAGTATCAGCAATCAAAAAAAATAAATAATCTTCTTTCAAGTAGACAACCGTACGTGAAGGTGTCCTTAAAAAATTAGTTGCGCCTTCTGAAAAGTCATGCCTGAAGTGGGTTGCAAGAACTTGGTTTTGTAACTTACTTTCGCCAGAATAAAGCTGATAAACTATTTACCAATCAATTTTGAAACATCTAAAGAACTTAATTAATATCGTTACTAAAAGTTTAAAAAGAAACCCATTATTATTTTTCTGCAGCGAAAGTGTGGAATGTTCGTTTTTCGTTCCGTTAGTGACTAAATCTCTTGAATATGCATAATTTTGATCTTCAAACTGAAATGTTAATTATTTGATTTATAGGAATATTCCTAAGACCAGTAGTGGAATGAAATTGAAAACGATTACTAGATCAGGTTGTCAGCTTTCTCATTGGATATAAGAACGAAAACTAGGAAAATAACATTAAGTACAAACTACTTCATTGTTGTTAGAATTAATTTGTTGTCATTAAATGGGATGAAGATTTAATCAGCTATTAGCATATATTATCAAGCAATAAAACTACGAACTACCTATATATCTGTAATTAATATTCTTGGTTTTGATACTTGTCTAGTTTCCAGACTTGTCTAGTTTCCAGACATTCTAGTTTTATTTTCATAAAAGTTAGGCTAATTAAAATACATATAAATATGTCGAACCTCGTTTTTACATTCTCGTCATTTACATTTTTTCTTGGTCCCTTCAACTTTTCTATTGTTATATTTTTTCTCCTGTACTTACGCTGTCGAAATATCAAATTTCCCTGAATTTACGTTTTCGTCAAACGGAGAAAAAAAAATGATATCAATGCGATATATCGATGTCTTCGTTCGGTTTCGGCTTCATTCTTGTTACCTCGTCATTTGGCACTAACTTTCATATTTTGAGATTTCAAAGTGATTAAATAATGTGTATGATAATTTTTCTTTTCTAAATTAAATTCTGTATTTAATAATTGTAATATTTAATACAGTCTGTGTGTTATAAAAGTTCTAAGCATTGATTAAAATCATTCTATGTATTGAACATTGTATCGTTAATGTTCTTGGTATGCGGAAACCATTTCCCATAATTTACACTTTCCCTCAATTTACCAAAGTCCTTTGAAAAATGTAAAAGCGGGGTTCGACTGTATATTTAAAAAAAAACATTTCATGTGATGTCTCTGATAGCTTTTGCATATTTCTCTGATAGCTTTTGCATATTTCTCTGATAGCTTTTGAATCCTCTCAATCTGGCATCGTTATTTACAGATAAGATACTGTGGAAGTTTTTGCATTATAAATGTTTCCCACTCGTATTCTGTTTATTAGTAGAAGAGAAACGAATTGATTTATTCTCATCTGTTTCAAACTACAGTGGATGACTTAGCTTTTTAAGTCAGTTTTAAGTTTTAAGTCAGAGAGCGAATCCATCCACTGTGCATTAAAGTGACAGAATCACTATAAGCAAAACAATCTATCTCCGTAGATATCTTTTAAAAGTTAAAGTATCCCTCTACAGGCCTGGGCTGGCCTTTGGGGCGCGGGAGGTCAGGCTCCCTGCGTTTCGTGACCATCGGGAGGAAGTTGAGGTCGGGTGGTCAGCCCGACGCCCGCCCGCCTTCAACTCCCGGGAAAGAAACCCGGTACCCATTTCATAGAGGGCTGGGTAGACCCTAGGACCCGTTTGGAGGTGAAAGAAGCGTGGAAAAATTCCCGCCCTCCGCCGAAGCCGGGAATCGATCCCGCGACCTCCAACCCGCAGCCAAGCGCGCTGACCACTTGGCTACCGGGCCCACCATAGATATCTTAACTATGCATATTGGGTTGTGTACCTTCGCCTGGTTCGTTGAAAATAAGGTTCGGCTGATTCTAGGCTGGAGCAAAACTCAATCTATTAAAATGAAAAACATGGATTTTTATAGGTAATGTACATTGATTGTGATTGGCTGGTGGCCTTTAACAATGATTGGATGATTTAAATAAATATGTGATCGTAACGGGTTTTAAACCGTTGCTGTTTAAATTAAAGTGAATTTTGAGGAAGCCACCAACTGTTTAAGATTTAATAATAAATAAACAAGGTAACTGAAAAATTTGAAATGTACAGAAAATGATTGATAAGAACAGAGAACAATAAATAACTATGATACAACAGATAAAACTATAAAATCACTACAATATTAATTGTTTGGTAACTCAGATATTGATAGGAATAAGATTTCTTGGATTTGGTTAACTTAAGTATTAAAAAAAAGTAATTAATGAACTATTAGGAAAATGATTTAAGAGTGTGTTTGCATTCGACAGATTTTATAATTTAGAAATAAGTGAAGATTTTCTTTAATTTCACGATTACAAGAAACTTAAAGAAAAAAAGAATAAAAGAAAATAGGCCTAAGTTCTTTCAGAAACCTCCAAGTTTTTTGATTAGGTTCAATCACACGTTTTTTTTTTTTTGGTTAGATCAGTTTAATTACACGACTGTTCGTTATTAGGGACTCACCACAGACAGAAAATATTCATCAGCGTCCTTGTTAGCAACAAAGAATTTGAAAAGAACTGAAGCTTTTTTTAAGAATATTAAGATATTTTTAGTCTGGCTGTTGTTCTCAGCGCGTGATTCATTTACGTGTTGGAATAGTTCATTGTTCGGATTTTACATTTACAGATGAGTAACATTGAGATTGTTGACAGCGGCCATTTTGAATGCGTAGCCAAGACAAATCGCGAACAAGGATATGGAATCTAGCTTCCTTAACTTACAAAGAAATAAAAGAAAGAAAGAGAAGGAGGAGAGATGTCTTACATTAAAATCGAAAAGATTTACAGCATTAAAATCCTCTAAGTGTTCTTAGTTTTTAAGACAAAAACAAAAATATGTAAAAATAAATAAATTTGAAGAAGTTTTCAAATAAAATAATAGATTATTAGTTATAAAATAATGGATTATTAGTAGAATTCAGAGTTTCCCATTTTTAATGTCCATAAAATAGTAGTTCTCATCTTTTTTCTTTGTCGAACTTCATTTTATTGTCAGTCAGAAAATAATGCGTTCATTTTCTAAACCAACGAATTCTATCTAGAAAAGTATGTTCTCTAGTATGTTTGTTTAATACGTTCTTCTTAATTCTCGTCTCGTGATTCAACTTCTTTGTCCGAAGCGCCTTTAGTTTCGATTTTTGGTATGGCACCAGCGTTCTTGGCAAA
The DNA here is from genome assembly GCA_023159025.1 of Thereuonema tuberculata. Classification (NCBI taxonomy): domain Eukaryota; kingdom Metazoa; phylum Arthropoda; class Chilopoda; order Scutigeromorpha; family Scutigeridae; genus Thereuonema; species Thereuonema tuberculata. The sequence continues at coordinate 60,387,182 of JAFIDM010006943.1, forward strand.
TTACATACCTGTTGGTCTGCAGTTATTTGACCGCTACTACCAGCGCCACCTGCAGTCAGAAATCAATATCTTGATTGCCTCGGGTGGAGATTTACAATTCTTGATAGACCGTGGTATCATTGCTAATAAGCACGTGGATCAATATTGGTCTGTAATTCACTTTCGGCACAATGGGTCCCTTGCAGCCCAGTGCCAAATTGTTTGTTATGCGCGATTGTGGGTGCCTTGCGGGGGTCTTCAGGGCTCTCTTAAAGATGGATAATCCGTCCGTCTCCATTCGGAGGTAATTTATAGGAGTCCGGAAATGACTATTAATCGCAGTTATTAATATGTGTTTACCCAACGGTCAGAAGTAAATCACAGACGTCCACTTTGGCACTTCATTGACGATTTTTCCTGGAAAATACGAATAGAAATGACTATAGTAATTACATTAATGATTGTATTTAATATATTACAAGCTGTTTTAACAAATTAAACCTCTTTTTACGAAAATATGAAGAAGTCGCAATTAACTATAGATTAATGTGTAGTCTATAGTATATATAAAACTGATAATATTATAGCATTGCAATTGATTTTATTATTTCTAAAATCCTTATATATTATTTCTCAAAGGTGTTTCCGTGTCGGTACGCCATATCTCCCTTAATACTTAATCAAAATCAATGATTGAGACATCATTTTGAAGATTACGTTCCCCCCTATTGACGAAAAATAAATAAATTGTTTAAAATTAACTTTTCGTTAAAAAACTTTATTTTAAAACCCTTTTTATAAGAATTCGACACGCTTTAACAGAAGCGACTTATTTTTCGAAACCGAAACAACATTTTAAATAATGGTGAAGCGTCGTAAGCTTCAAATATATCCTTTTTTGAATATAAATGCACTTTAAAATGATATTTCATCGTTTATTTAATAAGAACAGATAAAAAAAAACAAACAAAGATTTATATTTCAATAAAAATAAACGATTTATTACAATAAAAAACAAAAATTTGTCAACTTCTCATAAATTATTTCTCAAAGGTGTTTTTATTTTCCTTAATACTTCCTCAAAATCAATGATTGAGATATCATTTTGAAGATAACTTTCACTGCTAATGACGAAAAATAAAAAAATTGCTTAAAATTAATATTTTTGTTAAAAAACTTTATTTTAAAAATCTTTTTATAAAAATGTAGAAGGCGCCATCTATTGACAATCTGTTCATTTATGTATTTCCACATTTCCATTCGGTGACTGATCAATTTACCATGCTAATTATTCGCACGGGTCAACCTTTTAATAAAAATGGAGAAGGCGCCATCTGTTGACAATATATTTAACTAACATGCACGATAGCTGTTGGATTTGTTTATTAGTTCTTAAAGGTGTTTTTCTTTGTTGCGAATTATTCGCATGGGTCAACTAGTATCGTAGTATTGATCAATATTATGATTTGTTTGTTTACTTCAAATTAATCTAATTTTCGAAATATGTCGATTGAATAAAATCCTTAGATTACAAGTATATCTTTATCTTACGACATCCATTGAAGTTATTTATTGGGAATAAAATCAATTGAATGAATAATACTTGAGGAATGAAGGAATGTGGAATTGTTATTAAATATTAAGTTATTCTCTTTCCATGAGTAATTTGGTCCGAAATTTAATGTTTTCTTTGACAGCATGAATTCTACTTTCTTGGGATAACAACACCGTAATGATGGTTGAAAAGATGAACCGACGCTAAATTCAGCATTTGTCTGGTTTATCATTGATTGGTGTCAACTAATCCAGAATCTGGGATGTTTCACTGTAAAGCTTCTCTAATTTTTAATAAATATTTACTGTGATTTTTTTTAGACAAATTTGCCTGATTTTTGTTAATAATTCAGTGTTAATAATAAATTTTAAATTATTTCAGACTGCACATTAGATTTTTTTTCTGTCCGCAGATAACATTATTATTACTTAAACTTTTTGTTAGCGCATGCCAATGTAACTTAAGTAAAGGAATTAATGGAAAAAATAGCATACAAAGTTTTTTAAAAAAATTGTAAAAACATTAAAATACTTACGGAGCCTTTCAAGTTCCTCAGCGGTACTCCTCTTTGTGTGGAAGAAGAGTTCCGCTAAGGAACTTGAAAGCAAAAATTAAAATTTTAATGCTTTTATAATGTTTTTAAAAGTTTGTGTGTGTTTTTTTTTTTGTTTTTGTTTTTGTTGTTTCATTAATTCCTTTACGTATGATTACTTTATATATATATATATATATATATTTTTTAATCAGTCAATATTTTAAAATTATTTTTAAAACTTTGTCTGCCCTGCAAATTTCGATGAAAACTTTTTTTAAATTTGAAAATAAACTTCCCCTATCTTTAAATGGACTAGGTCTTGTTTGTATTTTAAGGTATTATCATATTGCTCGTTTGTAAATCTTTTGTTTTAGTAACTGAATAACCCAATAATCGATGTAAAGATGAAGCATTGTTGTTTTCACTGTTCACATGTTGTTTCACAGGATATGACGTAACAATCGCCCTAATCGCTTTATTGATAGTAGCGTTGATTGTATCCATTTATGCGTTGCGACTGCATTGCATAAATCGTGTTTCAAACACTGGTTGTAAATAAATATGTATGGAGTCACAGAATCACAGACAAGTTTAGCTGGTTTGTTCGAACGTTTAAAAGATAATTTATTCATCACTATTTAAAGTCACTCTTTATTAAGCTTTTTATGAATATCTTTTCCGCCTTTCTTAATAGCGTCGTAAGGTAAATTGGTTATGAGTCTTACATTAGATTATTTTCCCATGACATCACGTGGTTGTTGATTGTTGAAGTAATCACATTCCCATCAACTGAATTTAAGTCGATAAATAAAAGCGTTTGCAAATAATGACTTGTTTTCATCCATTTTTTTTTTAACTGGTGCGAACTTAATTTTAAAAGTAGGGCTTATATGGTTGAAAAGAGACACAGAGAGGAGGAATTTCTGATATTAATGAACTCGGAAAAGTTAGGAGTGTTCACTTCAATTGTGGTTTAAGAGAGAGAGATAGAATATGAAATAACGACTTGTTTAGGGGAAAGAGTAGGAATTCGCTGAATTAACCAATTACTATTTTTAAGATTATTGTAAAAATTATGGTGAATGTAGAAGTTTTATCTATCCTTAAATAAAACGACTAACAACCTTTTTAAACTTAATGATCAAATTAAAATTTTCAGTTTAAGATTTCACTGATGTTTTAATGAATTTTAGTTGATTCTCAGTCTAAAATTGAATCTAAAACTGTTAAATGGTTTGTCTGGATTTGTCTTCCACAAAAAAAGTCGTCCTTCTACACTTATCGTAATTTTTTTTAAAGAAACTGTCCGAGAAATGAATCAAACACTTGCTTCTATCAGTTGTTATGTAATGAAAAAATAAGAACAACTTATTTTTATTCCACTTTGAATGATAAACTAATTCAAACGCTGTATCTTGTACGTATACAAAACGTAATTCTCCTGAAATTTGTAAGCAAAGTTTAATTTTAAATTTCCTTTAAATTTACAAGTAATTTACGAGGGTCGATTCAAAAGTCATGGCAACTATTTTTTATCTGCCAAACATGCGATAACACCGCAATTCTAGAATATAAGTTTGATGTTCTTCTTTTTGGCACCATTGATGTGGTCTGGGTCAGTGGAGAAACGTCATGGAGGCAAGTGGAAAATACGTATTTGGAAATCATCGTTTAATAAGACAATGCAGTGTAGCCAAGGAAGAAAAAGGAACACAGGAATACTCAATAAACATTGCTATCACCCCTCAAAGTAATCTCAAAGTTTGTCCAGCATACTTTGCCAGCATAAGAGCTTTCTTATTTATAACGACTTCTAAATGCTATGCTGAAGCTATGACATTTCATATATACAGGGTGATTCACGAAGATATGCAGAAACTTCGGGAGCTCATTCTACATGTAAAAGTAAAGAAGAAAAAATATATAAACATAGGTCCTGAAATGCTTCGGTATCGAGTTACGGCAAGCGAAAGATTTCGCCCATAATTTAGTACCCTGAGTGAAATGAAGACTTGCTGGAAGTCTAGGAATGTTAATTAAGGGGCGAAATCAGTGATTTCTTATGGTTGTTGACCAGAAAAAATCGAATGAAACATGTCGCAGAACTAAATCTCCCAGTGGTTTGAAGCTTATCCCACGTGGAACCTACAGAAAAGTTGGCAATACAATAACAGCTGTTCAACAATAATGTGAATTGCATTGTTTTGATTTATTGTGAGAGCTCACAACTGAAGTGTAGTCCATGTGCGTATTGTTGTACTACATTATGGGCGAAATCTTTCGCTAGCCGTAACTCGATACCGAAGCATTTCCGGACTTATGTTTATATAACTTTTTTTTTTTACTTTTACATGTAGAATGAGCTCCCGAAGGTTCTGCATATCTTCGTGAATCACCCTGTATAATAAGCTTTCTTTGTATGAGACTATGTTGGGCCGAAATTTTGAGGCTTCATGGTTCTTTTTCAATTGTTTAAGGTCATCTCCAAATATGATCCCTCAGCCTCCGACAGAAATTCCTATATAAGCCTGCTCCTGATTAAAGTATTAATATTATATTACTAAAATCTTTTATTTTGTCTGTCCGACGCAATTGTTAATTTCTTGTGAAAAAATTGCTACAGTGAAACGTTCGCGACGGGAATCGAACCTGCAACCTTTTGATTTGAAATCAGATATCTTATGCCTAATGGGGATAATTAGGCCACGGGGACTACATTCAGATTATTGTTTTTAACACTCCCTTTGTGTGTGTGTGTGTGTGTGTGTGTGTGTGTGTGTGTGTGTGGCGCAATGAGAGAAGAGCCAGAGAAAAAAGAAAATAATAACTCATTAATTTTAGCCTTCTTGATTAAAATTTAAATTTCAATGTTCATTTTTTTAGCTTCTCTCAGTCAACAATGGCGCTCGCTAGCAAATAATGAGTTCATTCAAAAAGGAATAAAATATCACTTTTTGCTTAAACCGCTTGGAATTGATTCTTCTTGGATTATCTCATACTTACTAGAGGGAGACAGGGAGATGGCCTAGTTATAATTAAAAATATTAAATAAAATAAGTAATGTAATAATTCATTTTTAACTTTAACTTCTCTAATTTGCTTTATGATTTATTGGTTATTTCTTTTTAATTCTAATAACAATTATATAACAAAAATATAATATATCCTATGAAAACAATGTCGATGCGGTCTATTATAGGGTTATTACCATTCCATTTTCGTTTTGATGAATGCCTTCCTTTTAATATTGAACGCCTCCGATGTTCTGTCAGTTACCTTAAAGGTACTTTACGGCTTATTGATGATTTTGAGCAGAACTAAATGTGAATGGAGGGGGGGGAGGACCATTATTGGGGGGAGGAAAAAAAACCCATCAAGACAGGTCCATGGGAACAGGGCTTCTTGAGGTTTATTGAGTGCTACTCATAAACAAGAAAGCGATGGGATTGTCCGTTTTTCTTCCCTCCTTTCCACAATTGCACCTGAGCTAGTCTTTGATCTTTGCAACTAATGACAGCTCAACGGGTTACAGAGGTGCCATCGTTGCCTAATGATAGTTTTTTGGAACAATGGAACTCAACTGATAAGCCAAAAAAGGAAAAAAAACTTTAAAATAAAAATAAGAAATTCATAAAGAACATCAACCCAACTTTCCTGGCGTGTTGGATTTTATTTTATTTTATTTTATTTTTTTTATAGCCGTGAAGACTGCAAAAGAAAAATCTCCTTGTCGCCGAAATCTTTTTTTTTTGTTAATAAGATCAAACTCGCGCAAATTTAAAATGGATGACGTGTTTTCCGTCAGCATAATTCGAATTGGTTTGCTTCAAATACTGTTGTTTTGGGAATTCTGACATCTTCAC
>JAFIDM010006943.1:60398764-60449151 GCA_023159025.1 Thereuonema tuberculata
TTTTAAATATTCATGGATGTTTTTGATGTACAAAATTCTTGAACCGCCCAAAGTATGAAGTTGCTCAATGAGTCGTGCAATACGGTTCCCACGTTACCGAGGTAGGTTCTGCTTCGAATGAGGGCGTAGGCAGTCAGTTGCGAAAACCAAGTGATGAAAACTGAGCAAGGATTGAGAGAACAGAGGAGCTCCACCCGCATCATGTCAGCTTCCGATTGTAGTAGCATCGGATGGGTTCAGTGTGTTATGACAGGTGTTTGGCACGAACACCTTAGGCCTAAAGGCATCACTTCGATTGCATATTGGATTCACAGTTGGAAGCGCTCTGGTGTGGTTTTACAAACGGTTGGGTCTCACTTGACAAGTTCAGATGGATTTCTAATAGTTAGAAGGCAACGAGATATCTCTTTTTATTTCGTTTCAAGTTCTCAGTAATATTCGCTTTCAGGAAGATGCTTGAATCGTCAGATTATAAAACGAAATCAATGTAAAAATTGTTATTATTGGCTATAGATTTAAAATCAAGATTTTTTTTTTCCGCCCATGCAGTTGAAACGACCATTTATAATTTGTTCTAAGGTGCAAGATTGTTGTAACTTACAACAATCTAGAAGAATAAAATTCTAAAATTGTCGTTAGCACTTAACATTAGAACAGTTTGCTGCATTACAAACTTTAATAACTACACTCTTACATCTCCTTGGCAATATTTCATTAAGCCTTAACGGCTCTAACTTTTTTCAAAGCCTATTTACATCTTATGGGAAAAGGGCACACCTATCTCCTTCCCATAACGAAATATTGCCAAGGAGATGTAAGAGTGTAGTCATTAAAGTTTTGTAATGTTTTTAAGAAATGGTTTAGAAGAGTTTGTTTTATTTTGCTACATATTTTTAGATGTATAATATTATATATGTAAGGCTATTTTATATTTATCTATTTTAAATTAAAGTATGATTCAAATACTTTGAATTTAAAGAAATCTCATCTTGCAATGTCAAGAAGATGGTGATTATTATCATTATTATTATTGTTGTTATTATTAGCATTAAGTTTATAGTATTAAATTTTATATATGAAAAGTGTTATAATGTAAATCGTTTACATTGATAAGCATTGTTGACAGAGAATATCGAATCTCCAACAGAACAGCATTAAGCAACAAAAATTTATTATTATCATTATTATGCAAATGTTTCAAACCTTGAGTTTCCCCAGTAAAGACAACATGGCTGGTGAAGGACCAAAGCACATATTGCCAAGTGTAAAGACGTGTGCAAGAATGATTAGGGATGTGTGGTTGTGTCCATAAATTTCCTAACTATGCGTGTTGTGTTGAGTACCACAGCCTTCTGCAGTGGTGCATAAGTTTTTTATGAAGTCCTAGTGTGCTGAGACTGTGGTGCAATGTGATAGGCACCAGACCAGTGGCGGACTGGACGATGGGTACAACACGTACTCAGTCCTGCCTCCAGTGCTTCTGGAGCTCGTGTGTATTTACTGATCTTGTCTGCGTGACTTTTCTGCATGTTCTTGCTCTAAGACACTGCACAGCAATATCAATGAGATAGGTCTATTTGCTGATGTATGGGTTTGTCTGTGTGAATGGGGCGGTCCCAGTACTGCTTATATGAGGGTGACTCTAATACGCTTTGTGGTGTGCACTTGTAGTACTGGACTGTGTTCTTGATAAGTGAGTGTTTGTGTGCTAGCTATATTATTATTGTTTGTATGTTTCAAACCTTGGGTTTCCCCAGCAAAAACAATATGGCGGGTCAAGGACCAAAGCACATACTGCCAAGTGTAAAGATGTGTGCAAGAATGATTAGGGATGTGTGCTTGTGTCCATAAATTTCCTAACTATGCGTGTAGTGTTGAGTACCACAGCCTTCTGCAGTTGTGCATAAGTGTTTTTGTTAAGTCCTAGTGTGCTGAGACTGTGGTGCAAAGTGTTAGGTACCAGACCAGTGGCGGACAAGACGATGGGTACAACACGTACTCGATCCTGCCTCCACTGCTTCTGGAGCTCGTGTGCTAGATCAGTGTATTTACTGATCTTGTCTGCGTGAGTTTTCTGCATGTTCTTGCTGATAGGCACTGCAATATCAATTAGATAGGTCTGTTTGTTGACCTTATCAACAAGTGTGATGTCTGGTCTGTTGTGATGTATGGTTTTGTCTGTGTGAATGGGGCGGTCCCAGTATAGTTTATATGAGGGTGACTCTAATACGCTTTGTGGTATGTACTTGTAGTACGGGACCGTGCTCTTAATAAGTGAATGTTTGTGTGCTAGTTGTTGATGAACGATCGACGCTACCTGATTGTGTCGGTGGAGGTAGTCTGTTTGAGAGAGAAGGGGACAGCCTGATATTACGTGGTCGATCGTCTCATGCGTAGTGTGGCATTTCCTGCATTTGTCGTCATGTGTGTTTGCATCGTGTAGAATGTGTTTCTTGTAGTTGCGTGTGGAGATGACTTGGTCCTGTATTGCGATCATGAACCCTTCGGTCTCCCCAAACAGCTCACCACTCGTCAGCCATCTGTTCGACGCTTCCATGTCGACATGAGGCTGGCTGAGTTCGTGATGATGTCTGCCATGGAGTTCCTTACGAGCCCATGATTCACGCAGCTGCTGAGTGTGGGTGTCAGGGGTGGTGAGTGTTGGAGAAAGAGTTTTCGAGGTTCAGGGGTGTGAGGTGTGTGTCAGCCATGACAATGGCTGAGTGAAGTGAGGAGTCTTCTGCTCTTTGGTGGAAATGTTCCCTAAGTGTATGTACTTGTTTTTCGTGTAGGGTGATGAGGTTGATGAGTCCTCGGCCTCCCTCCTTGCGGGGAAGAGTCATCCTTTCCGTATATAATTATTATCGTTATTATTATTATTATCATTATTATTACGAAGTGGGTAGATAAATGATGTTGGATAAGTTATAATGCTTAACCATTTAACTATAGGCGATTCCGAAAGGGTAGAGTAAAGTTTTCCTTCCCAGATGCTGAGTTTCTCCCATCTGTCTTTTAAATGGAGAATAACCTGTTCTGAGTTTAAAGTGGTTAGACTTAAACTCCATTGATTATTATTAATGTTTCTTAAATGTTGGCTATCTTATTGTTCAACGAACTACGTAGTTAGCGGATTCGGACATTACTGATCTCTTTAAGTTGGCCTCCGCACTCATCGGATCTCGTTCTCTCTTGCGATATATACAGTGTTAAATGAATACATGCAACTAACTTTTGAGAGGATAAGGTTGTGTGACAATGGAATACTTTTTGATAAGGAACAGGGATCCGGAAACGTCCTCATTTCCTTTTATACCTCCTAATTTATTCACATCAATTGTTTGAATGGTTGGGTTTACTTAATACAGTGCAGTAGATTGTTGCGTATATCTTTGTCGTCGTTAGCACAATACATAATGATCACGTGAAACCAGTAAGCTTAACAGGAGATTATTGTTGCGTTTCATTACATCATGTTTACAAAAGATGCTCGAAGTAATTGCCACCATTTTGTCCTTGAATAGAAATTCAGTCAACAATTTTAAGCAAATGAGCTTAGCATGACTGATTACACGTGATCATTATGTATTGTGCTTCATTTTCACAATCCTATACGCCCTAAAAGTTTTTGCATGTGAAGTACGGATCACATATGCTGTAGAGCCCGAACTTGCTTCATCGAGTCTCGCAGGAATTACACTACTGCTTGGAGGTGTGCCGGGTGACGAAAGATGCGCACATTGAGGGATTTTGAGTGACATCAAATTTGGACAGTTGCACTTCTAATTGTCATGACAGTAAGCAATACAGAAAATACATATCTTTGAAATTCCACCATTCTTTTACGCCCACCCTGTATATATCTCAAATGAAGTCGCAGTAATTATTTGCAAATTGGAAAATATAATTTAACGTTGAGAATATTATTAACAAATTTAACTCGTGTGAATTTTATATTCTGTTTTCTGGATAGTCCCACTTCTCTTACACTAATAGTTAATGAAAAAAAAAAAGTTAACCGACCGTAGTCATACAGACAGAAAGATAGACACGTATAAGCAATCTCAGTTTTAATTCAAAATACAAACAGAACCGAAGATATTAGCCACAAATTACAGTAGAGTCCCGATTATCCGAGTTAATGTGGACCAAGACTAACTCGGATAACCGAAAAACTCGGTTAAACCGAAAATTGTAATTAAAATAAATCGTCTAGGTTTAAATGTATATTTTTACAAATACAAAAGTTATACAGATATACCACATACAATTCATATTGAAAGAGTTCTTTTACTTAAAAAAGTCCTTAATTGTTTTTTGTTTTACGTTACTTTGGCGTTTTTCTGCAGCAATGTTTCGGCATTTTTTTAAGGATTACAGGATTGTTGGTGTCGAAACCATTCCATGATTCCAGGTAGAGGGTCATATGACTAGAACAACGAAGATTAATTTGCGAAAAAAAAAAAAATCCTAGATATATTTGATAGCTCTGTTAAAGCGGAAACTCGGATAATCGGGGTTTCACTGTATTAATATTTTTAGTTTTTGCTGCTTATGAAGAATTAGGATTATGTTAGGAAATCTTAGTTGGTTTTATTCATAAAGAAATTGCCTATTTTAATTTACTATTTTTAGCTTCAATCTTCGAGAAATAAAACTCTGTCAGTCAGTCTTTGTATGTGTCTGTGTCCCCTAATAACTTTTGAAAAGCTATATGAATCTCCTTGAAACTTGCATATTTTACGGCAAGAGATGTACTAATTTTTATATTTTAAATTTCTTCCGTGTGTGTCGATAAATTAGCGCCAGAAGGATAACAATAGTTCCCATTGAAAACCATTAGAACCGTAACAATGGGTTTCTGTAGTTTTCATAAACAATGAATCCGCTTATTTCATAATTCTCTTAATGTTTGCTATAATTTAATAAAGGATAATTATAAACTTTTTTACTTTTTATAATTATTATTATATTATTTGTATTCTGCAGTTTATAAATTAAAAAAGGGGGGGGGAGTTTAAAAAAAAATTATTAAGGGAAGGGAATAGTTTAAGAAAATCTAGGTTTCAAGTTCTTTGAGGAACTTCGTTTTAATATAACATCTGAACGTGCAATTTCATATTTCTACGCTGAATCACCAGTGGGTTTCCTTCTGAACATTATTGTAATGGTGGTGGTGGTGGTGGTCTTCGAACGAGATTGACAGCTATCCAGTGGAACAGGTAAATCCAACCGCACCCTGGCTTGTGTTGCTTGCATTGCATGCACCCAAGCCGGCTCGAAACAATAACTCCGATGATTATCTACGGCGTAATTAATGCCGGACTGTTGTTTTTTTTCTCTCAGTGAACATGTACACAACGAACCCAGCCTAGGTTGGTATCACGGCCGCCATCTTCTACTTGCATAATATCCGCCATATTTTTTTTTTTCTCGTGGAATCCCGTACAGATCGTGAGAACCGAAATCGCGGAAGAAGACGGTGAACCCTAATTTTTTTTCTCTCTCGCTCTTTTCTCCGTTTATCTTCAGAAGAAAAAAAAGAATATTTCGTTGCTTTTAAGGAAAGTTTCTCATTTTAATGGAATTCTCACAATCGAACGCTTTAATTCAGTATTTTTTTTCCTCCTGATCCTGGAATCCTCTATAAAAAAATAAATAAATACAAAAACTAAAAAAATCCTTCCCCCTACGCCTTTCTTCTTCCGTTGTTATTTGCGCAAGAAATGAAGCAAACATTGGAAGCCGTGTTGGTTAGCATTTGTAACTCAAAAATGGAGGATAAAAGTTTATACAGTTTGACATACGAGAGCTTAAATAATAAGAAGCGGTTGATGATTTTTTTTTTCTTTTCTTAAAGCCGTAAAAATAATTTATAGAAATATCCTCCCCCAATTTGAAAACTATTGCTTCAAATATCATCCAAGTACCATCCATTTTTGAAAATTAATTAATTTCTTTAATTAATTTTAATCATGTTGAGTAAGAGCGCGAGACATTCAGCAGATTAATAAGCATTGTTTTTTTAGGTAATTAATTAAAATGTACATAAACAGCAATACAAATTTCAAGAAGATCTGTTCATCAATTCAAAAGTTATTGGAGAACATTCATACTGATATTCAGACATTCTGCCTTCATAAGCTTCATTTTAATTTTAAAATGACCTGAAAGCGTCCTTACAATGTGCATAGCAACTCCATCTCCGCATGTCATTTGTAAAAACGATACAATTAAAATAATAAATAAAAAAAAATTGAAATAGTTTTGATAAATAAAAACTACATAAAATATGCTGAATTAGGCCTAAAATAAATTATCATTTTAAAGAAATGCTTTCTAATAAATTGAACAATTATGTTTCTTGTTGAATGAAGCAGAAATGAGATAATATATACCATTGTGTCATAAAATATTATCATGAAATAAAACTTCCAAATTTTTGTGGATCATTATTTTATCACTTTAATGTCATTGATATATTTTTTGTTAAATCGCCATAACATTGACCTTAGCACTGTTTGTTGTTGTGACGACCCAATAGAAAGAAAGCATACGTGAGCATTATTACTAACTATGTGACAACGATATACAAATGAGACGGACTACAAATAAACACGGCGCGCGCAAGAACGTGCATCGGAAATTGTTTCCTTCCACAATTGCAAGTCTCAATTTTTATTTGAATTCATGGATATTAAATTTTAAGACTAATTAAGGTAAATTATTATTTTTACTTCGTTTAAATTCTATTTAAGATACATTTAAATTGTATTTTTTTTTTCTTGGGCATTAAATATATGAAGATCAGCATTGGATTGTCGTTCAAACCTCAACTGCATCCCATTCGACTGGCGATTGTAGGAGTCGTACATACATTCTCTGACGAAAGCATTAGATGCGAAATAATTAATTCTGACTGATAGCAGACAATAAACTACTGTCCCATATCTAACAATGCGTCATAATTCATTCTAAATTTGCTTGAATTGATAACAATTACTTTTAAAAGTTAAAAGTCAATTTTTGTGGTTTTAATCAATTTTCGGCAGAACATGGAATTATTTCATAGCCTGCTTCTTTATCTTCCGAAAAAGTATTGCGTTGATTTTCTTGATTTTATTTGGTAAATTGTTTGTTCTCCTGCCATTTCAGTGAATTGTCGAAATGATGACTCTGCAGCTGTTGCTATCAATATCTATTTTCTTTTGCATTTTAATTCTTACAAAAAGTTGCTGAAGTGAATTAGTTAAAAAGTTAAAAGTTTCCCGCCACACGCCAGAATAGGGCTACGGGGCGCGGGAGGTCAGGCTCCCAGCGTTTCATGACCAACGGGACGAAGTTGGGGCCAGGGGGTCAGCCCGACGCCCGCCCGCCTTTAACTCCCGAGAAAGAAAATCGGTACCCATTCTATAGAGGGCTGGGTAGATCCTAGTACCCGTTTGGAAGTGAAAGGAGCGTGGAAAAACAAGTCCCCGCCCTCCGCCGAGGCCGGGAATTGAACCCGCCACTTCCAACCCGCAGCCAAGCGCCCTGACCACTCGGCTACCGGGCCCACGCTGAAGTGAATGATTTCATTAAAAATCTAAATGGACTTTTATTATTTATTTCCACTTCATCACCAAACAATAAAGATATGAACACTTATTTTTTTTTAGATATATATTAAGCAATTACATCTACCGTATATGCTCCAATAGAGGCCCCCGGCGTTTATTTGCAAAACTAGCCTCTGCTCCCGGCGCTTAATAGAGACCGGCTGCTATTGGAGGCCGGCCATTATTAACAAACACCTTCAGAACGCAATATTTTTACTCATAAATACCGGCTAATATTACAAACAACCACTTTTATTTGAATTTCACAAGCTACGTAAGACTGTTAAAGATAAATTGCAATGTCATTCTGTACCTTTCGCGTATTCTACCGCGCGAATCTTAAAGGCAATGTCAAATGACCGTTTCGGCGGCATTTTGTAAGGTAACGTACCATAAAGTATTATGCACGACTATAAAGATACGGACGCTTACACAAGTACCAGTCGGCAAATATCAAAGACCCGGCTACTGTTAGAGACCGGCTACTATTTGGCCGTATCCCCTCTGCAGCCCGGCGCTTATTAGAGGCCGGCGACAATAAGAGACTCGGCGTTTATTGGAGCATACTCTGTAATTTTGAAAAACGAGTTTATTTACAAATGTTTAGGTTTTATATAACAAGCTATTTGTATCTACGTCCATAATAATAATCATTTTAGACTACTATATTAGGAAAATGAAAATCATCCAATCAGCCCATGGGTTGTGCTGTCTGCCACTAACTTTTGAACCACTGGATGAATCATGCCCATATAAGGACAAGAGATGGTCGAACTTTTATTTTTATTTTTCTTCAGTGTCGAGAAGAAAAATGAGAAAAATTCCCATAGACAAGCATTAGAACCAAAAACAGTGAATTCAGTCTGTCTTCAATACGAGATATTAATCCTTTAATCCTCTTAATATGAATGCGAGCTTAAATGTGATTAAAATTTCTTTGGATTTAGACATGTTAAGTAATTATGGATAAATTCTTTTTTCAAAAAAAAATAAAACAAAGCTTTATCAACAAATTTTAGAACTTTTACAAATTACTTAAGTAAAATGAAAACTTTTTTTGTTTGTACTATTTTCATCACTTTAAAAAGAGTAAATATATAATTTAAATATAAAAGATTGATGAAATATTTTTATAAATATTGGAGACCATTGTTGGTGACATTGTTATTGTCTAATTCTATTGAGTGATTAGAGTGAGTAATGATAAGTAAAATTTATTATTATTATATTTTATTAGAAAACTTTCATTAAAGCCGTTGCTATCCACTAACAATAGTACTAAAGTTTAAAATTTTTGAAAACTGGTATATATTTTTTTTATTTCTAATGATGATTCTTTAAAAATAAAGTAAAATAAATAAATACAGAATTGTGTGACTCGAGCCCCGGTTTTAAGAATTGTTGTTCTCTAGTGGTGCCTTGTGACACCTTTGAAGACATACGATTCAGAACAAGTGCAACAATCGCTTATTTACCGAGATCTAATTGAATGTGCAGGAACTGTTTAGAGGGTGTGGTATGAAGTCCTTTTCAGGTTATTTCCACGTGTAATTCTTTTTCTTCTTCTTTCCCTTTGACCACAGCAGATGCCTTCAGAGGCAACCAGCGCTGCCACGAAGAGTCATCCATCACCGACGGCCGCGCATTAATTGGAGCTGTAATACGATTGAATTGTTGACTCGATCATGTCCCGGAGACAGGGCGTCTATCTTGCCGGCACTGTTCATCTTATCTCGGCAGTCCGAGAGGGGACAGCGCCTGCAGGGGATCCCCCAATCGTGTTGTTAAGTCTCATTTCCTCTTCGCGATAAATCACTCGGAACTTTAAATTGGCGTTATTAATTTTCCCTTCCGTAATAAACCGTGCTGACTAATTGAAGCAACTGTGCCGCTGACAGCCTTCGCAATACACGCACTCGTCTTCCTTTTTCAGTTTTTTTTTTTTAATTCTTGTTTGATTAAATTCTTTAAAGAAAATGGAGCAGTACTGTTTCACTGATGCTTCCTAGCTTCGGATTCGACTCCTTTGTTTTTTTATCAAAGTAAAATAGACTTACCTACAGAATTTACTAGAATTACTTCTAAATTTCGTCCAGATTTACAGAAATTTCAGATTACAATTTCATAAGGGATTGTCGAATTCCAAAATCATTGACTCGTGAAAACAAACAGCCTCACTGCAATTCTGCACTGTTTATTCTCATAGAATTATTCTCATTATTCTCATAGAATTGTAACAGAATCTCATCCTCGACTGTTAATAATAGAATCATGGAAACTATAAAGCGATTGATCCAGCTCCGGCTGCAGGTGTGAGTATTCGAGAACATTGTTCCCGCATAAGCCATCGCCAAATAATCAGGCAAATAAGGACATTTTGTTTTTGTTTTTATTTTCGGTTTCGACAATGCTTGCAATTTGGCGCCATCTAGCGAGTCCACGTTCTTGGAGCTTTTATTTGCTTTCATATTAAATGTTCAAAAAAAAATCCAGATATATTGCAGATACTCAAGATACTTAAAAACCGTAATCATTACTTATTTTTCATTAATTTATACATTTGTTCATTTTAGTTATAGTTAATTTCATTTGTTATTAATTAAATCTTTTTTGTAATTAATGAGTATCTGTCGAATGTTTTAGAAATGTGGTAACCACGAGGAAACTTTTATTCTATCTGCCCTTTACCCTTTTCGTTTTCGCTTTTATTACGTAACAGCTTTAATTTAAACATTGCTTGAGGGGGGGAACAGCGTTTTAAGTTTGGGTCTTTGTTGACTTTTAATTAGCTTCCTCTGCTTTGAAATGTAAATAAAACATTTAGTGAATCGGAAGAAAAAGTCCTAAATCGCACTTGGTTACTATCCCTCTATGATTCATAGATTTCATTAAATTAGAGATGAAATTTATACAGGAAGATCCTTTTTGTTTGACTCGTGTGGTCGAAGGTCACAGGTGCACCAATTGTTTGAGGGAACCTCCCTCCCTCCAAAACAGACACATTGATTTGTTATCATCACCACCCTTTGCTTTCTCACAACCGTTGAATCAGAAATGACGATTGACCCGCTGGGGGAGGAAGGGACCAAAAGGCTTCTCCTCCCTCGCTTCTGTATTTTGTTCTGTACATTATTTCTCAAGATATTTCAGTTCCTTTCTTTTGGAAAATGACATCAATAAATTTCTTTTCTCTCACTTATGACTACTTTAAGTAATTGAAGCAGAAATTCTTATTTTTATTAGATGTAATAATGATACATCGTGGATGATTCAAAATATTTATTCTTTGACTCAGTATTTTTTTGTTTTTTTTTGTTATTAGTTTACATTGAAGTATAAAAAACTTAAAAGACATAAATCTACCACTTCTTCTTTATTCAACGATATTTCGTCTTCTTTTAGAGAAGACTTCGTCAGGTGAGTAATTCTAGGACATGAAAATTCCTTTCCCGTTTCTTCTATATAATTCGTTAAGTATGTTAAGTAAAACCTTTTCATTGTGACAAAAGGAAAAGAGAAAGGAATTTTCTTGTCCTCGAATAACTCACCTTCTGTAAAAGAAGACCAAATATCATTGAATAAAGAAAAATTGGTAGAATTATATGTTTTACGTTTTTTAATGAAATATACAAGACTTTAAGGAATTCCTTTCAAGTATGATTTTCTTTTTTTTTAAAGCCTGTTTCCTCATAAGAGGAAGGTTAAGAATTGTGAAACCATTGTATAAGTGTTAATAAATAGATTTTTGAACCACTGAATAATTCTTCGTGAAACTTGGAATTTACTTTTCCGGACAGGAGATGAGATGACTTTTGTATTTCACAATTTTTCCTATCAAGAAATTAGCACTTGAAGTTGACATTGAAATCCTGTAGAAAAGCTCGAAACGTAACCAATGGATTTCTAATAATGTCTTAACAATACATATCATTAATTGCTCCTGCTTTAATATCAACTTCAATTCCATGCATTACTTATTTTTTTTTCAGAAAATGAAGCTTGTTTTTATTTTTTAGTTATAAATCTGCAGAATATTATTTTTACAACTTGTAAAAACAAATAGGAAACGTTACTTCTAAAGAAAGTAGGCTTCAAATTCTTTTACGAACTTCGTATTGTTATTGAAATTTATGTTTTGTAAAAGTTTTTATCATTTTTTCCTTTTCATCTGTTATTCTTAGCTGTCATAATGATTTTTTCCCCAATTTATTTATGTTTAAACATAGAGGTATTATTATTAAATCAATAGCAAAGCCTGTACACCTGAATATTTTACTAACTTGTTTAATACAATAAAGATACACACGACCAAGGTTTCAGTTACTTATGTACCGTAACTATTTTCAAGTCTTGAAAAGTGCAAATGAATGGATTAGCTACAAGAAGTAATGCTATTTGTTTAAAACGTCAATAGAAACCAATTGCTTAGTTTTAATGCTTTTCTATGAGGATTTTTTTTTTATGGCCTTTGAAGAGATTTTGAATATAAAAGTTAGACGTTAGTAGTCCCTGAAGGAAATTTCTATGCAGAGTGAAGAAGATCCATCCATTCCACCCTCGATTAGGGGGAGGTTAAAAAATTATGTTTACCGAAGTAAAGAACAAACAATGCAGTATGGCTTCTTTGGTTCTGTGACCTTTCACCTTTGAATTAAACCCCTCTGTCCAATATCTATTGTCGTGTTTGTCCTTTCGCTGGTGTGGGGTGGGAAGGATGGAGGCCGGTTCACTCCTCTCTGACCTTTCGAGAAGCTTCTTCCTCATTCTTGGAGCCAAAAACTCGATGGGAACGGCTTTCACAAGAAACGGAGATGGGCGGGAAAATACCCACGGAACAACCAATAGATCCCCTAATATCTATGATTCCCAAGAAATAGTTCAGATTCGATATTTATTTAGGAACAAAGACTAAGCCTTTCATTGGTAAATAGTTTAGATACAATGTTTAGACAAAGCAAAGGTAGTAAATAATAAAATAGATTTAAAAAATTACTAATGAAAAACTTAGTAAATATCTTCGACTGAACTTACTTACCTTTGATCTGACATCAAAGATGTCATAATTATCGTGATGCTCAGCAAATTTCGTGGTTTTGGTTGGTATTGATAATCGCAAATTTTTGTTACCACTTTATTCCTTATAATGTCTTCAAAAAGATTTCTAAAAAACACACAAATTCTAATATTTAAAATTTTATTCCTCATAATTTAGCTTTTTTGTTTTTGTTTATCTGTCCCAAATTATAAGTGCTCTCATTTTTCACACGTTATTTAACTTTGAAAAAAAAGTAATATAATATTAATTTTAGAACTAGTGGGATACAAATAAAATGTAGATACAACATTAATTTACCTACTTGTAAATTAAAAAAAAAATAATAATGATAGTAAAATAAAGAAATAAATAAAGAACGATTCGAGATCCCACGAGTGAAGCGAAATGTAATTGTTGTAACTTGATGTAACTTCTTAAATAATTTTCTAAAATGTAAATTATTGGATACAAAATACTGTGCAAAAAGGGCTCTTAATACATCTGGTGATTTATTATTGTACAGCACGTGACTATATGTCCTTGGTCTCATTCAATTCGAAACAGAAGCCCTTGTCACTGTTCGGCTTACATTAACAATCTTTAACTTAATTGCAGATTTTTTTAAATAAATATATTTAGTTAAAATTAATTCTGAAATTAAAAACTTACTTCTCACTTTCTGTATTTCTTTTCTCGAATAAAAAAAAGGTCTTTTCCCGAAGAAGACACAAGTATTGCAGATATTGAAATGTCTTCTTGGTCTTACATTAGGATGTTTGAGGATTGATCTCTTTCAGTGTTTCTCAATCTTTTTCTCTTCACTTTTATATTTGCAGAAATCCTGCAGCACCTCGGATCTTGTTCATAAATTGCCACCAATTTTTTTCATTGCTGTATTGTATACAAGAGAATTCCTTGAAATACTCCTGTACTCCTTCAAGTAAATTTAATAGTCTGCTTTATCATTTCAAAATACCTTGAAATATCACATCTTCACACCAATAAAATGTATTCAATAAAATACATTTATTCAATTTACTAAATCACAACAATTTTTCTGAAAGAATATCTTCCTTCCGTTTTCAAGGAATACGTTTGAAAAGGAAATACGATATTCTTTCCGAAAATTTGCTGCTATTTAATAGATCGAATTAGTGTATTTTATTGAATACATTTTATTGGTGTGGTTATTTTTAAAAATAATATGACGACTAGAAGAGAGGAGATTAGCAGGAAATGTGGACTTAATACCCTGAAATAATTTTTTAAGATGATTTGAATTAATACTTTAGTAACCTGTTAGAATGACACAGAATGGACTTAAATCTATTTTTGTCCAAATTCCATGACTTGTAAAATTTAGTCGAGGTTAGAGCATTCATCGTGATTACCGAGGATTTTCTTGCGACACAGAGGTTGATAAGCTCTGATATATTAAACTGAAAGATATATAAAAAACAAAAAACAAAAAAACGGTAAATTCTCTTCATCCCACTTGAAAAAAGCTAAAATATAAGTTAATTTCTCCTGCCTTGCCTAAAATATGAATGCCAAGTTTCAAAAAGATCTTCCTTTGAAATAAGAAAGATAAGCAGTTGAAAGGATCTTAAGGTGGAGGGGACACAGACAAATAGTCACATTTTCCTAGTCTCAAAATTATTTTCTTGAATGTTTAAATTCTTTAAAATAGTAATAATAATAATAATTTCTGAAATAACTGTAAAACTGTATTGTTTAAATAAAGTTTTTGTTTAAGATGTCGATATCGAGATATGGTGAATAATGTGTTTAAAACTCATGTGATAATAATTCGATGATAAGAAAGTGAATAAAATAATAAAAATTCTATTTCTTGTGAAATGTTGGACCATTGTTTAACATTTTTTTGTCATCAGTTTCTGTGTGACGAAATGATTAATACATAAATACTGGCTTTACATTGGTTTGTATCCTTTTTTTTATTATTTAATCCCTGATGCTGTTGGATCACTTGACGTTTAAATGGACTTGAAACGGACTTGAGGATCGTAGTGGCCCCTATTGGGCGAACCTACGCCCACGCCAAGGCACGATTCGTGTGTTGGGACAGCAGCTGATGTTCTGCAAAGATAACCTCTCAGCAGATTGCAATACTTCAGTAGAGGAGGAGGAGGACGAGGCTATTTTATTCTTCCACTTTAGGGTTTTTATGTCGTGAGAAATAAAAGGAAATGGAATAGATCAAGGATGAGACAATATATAAATAAAATAAATATAAAAATAAAACAGAGCTTTTACAATGGCTGGAAGTAAACTATATTTAATAAATCCAGCTTTGTTAGATAATGTTTAGAATGCAGTAATTATTTTTTCATATTTTCATTAATATCAGCGTTTTAAATTCATAAATGCATGAATTCTTTGGATTGTCTTTCTGTTTTCAGGACTTTTTCTATCGTGTTTTGAGAATGTAGCATTTCTAGTCGTTATTTCATGCTCTTAGCATCCAAAAGTCCTTGCTTATAGCATTTCATCTGTAATTAAGCGGTATTTATTAATTTAAACAATAAAAAGAAATTCTACCTCAGAACAAAAAGGAAACTGTATCTGTAAAGATATTGTACCAATCTTGTACCATTACCGGCTTATATATGAGAGAGGAGTAGATTGAAGAAAGGTATTAAATAAAAAATAGTGATATTAAAGAATATATTTGAATTCTATTAATATAAAAAGTCTTTTAAAAAATATTGTTATTTTAATGTTAAAACGCCAGAACTTACATTTTATTTTTATTTTATTTTTCTTAATTCATTTTTCATTAATCATTCAGCTTGATTATCAAAGCTGAATTAAATGTGTTATTTTCTTCCTTGCGTCTCTACATCTTTTTTTCATTCTTTTCTACTCTATTTCGAAGTTTTCATTACCGGCCAGTTCTCATTCTTCACTTGTTTAAAAGAGGCTTTTGCACATTTAATAACGCTAAGTGATAATGATGATCCACTCGGGTGGATTCTAACGCCTTTCCTGCCATTTGCCATTTTTCTTTTTCCGATTTCCATTCTCCAACTTCACTGACCCTTCGAGGAAAGTTTATGATTTCCCCCACTGTCAAGGTAATGATCGTTCAAGAGGAAAACTTCCCCTTTCCACCTCCTCAAAAACCCAAGGCCTAATTACACAGCAGCGACTGCGGTACATGTTCGTAGAATAATATCAGCCCGGAGATGGACGGTACAGAAACTATTTTTCAATGTCATCTCTCGTACGAAAGCCTCAAAAGATGTGCGTTGGATTAGCCTCTCGTCTTGTGTTCTCGTCCAGATTATCCTGTTATTTACTGCGTACAGGGCACTGATCGATAACAAATTGAACAAATTTATATGAAAAGGGCTTCCGGGGGGAATCTACGTCCTCCCTCAAGGCAAAGCGCGCCCTCCATTTTAAATTTCCTAATCTGCCCTAAGATAGTAAATAAGGTTTATCTAACTAATTCAGATCCACAGATAAAAGTTTTCCCTTGAATCTATTACATTCTTGTCGTTTTTTTTTTTTAATTTTAGAGAAAACTTTCTTTCATAATGTAGACTTTTAAAAATATACTTTAAAAAAAAATCTCTTAAAATTAAAAATAATAAGAATAGAATAGATTCAAGGGAAAAGTTTTTATCTGAGGATCTCCGTTCTGAAGTAGGTTTTTTTTTTTTAAAGTATATTTTTAAAAGTCTACCTATTACAAAGATAGGTTAAAAAAAAAATAGTTACGATTAGATTCAGTAATTACAAAGTTTTGATGATTCTTCAAGATATAATGAACTGCGGGCTTTCCTTTTATTCCAGTAATAACCTAAAATGAATAATGATTTCAGCAAGAAGTTCTTTAAAAACTGAGGGCGTGCTTTCTTTCTTTGAAATGATGTTCTTTTATTTCACGAAAAGCTTCCCTATTTGTAAATCACATTCACCAAATCAATGTGGTGCATTCATCGTTTGCTGGTCTCTCACTTTCCACTGCGTTATTAAACTGTTACGAAATGCTGTGTGAAACTGGTTCATGTTTGGTTATTTGTAAAGTTGTTATATAACCTAAGATTGCACTTTATACATTTTAGTAAGACAATACAATCTTTGGAAATCCGGAAAAACGTAGACCCGAACTGATTGGAAAGGATGTGTCACAGAAACAGAAGAAAGAGAGAAGCTGAGATCACTTCACGCCTACACCATTGAATAACTTCATTATCAGTAACTTGTAAATTCAGAATTATCTTTATTATTTTCTGAGTAACGAAAAATCATTTGAAAGGAAATCCTTTTGTCCAAGTTTGTGGACAATATTTGTCTGCCTGTCTGTATCAGTCAATGCCTCATTGTAACCCTATGACAAAGAATAACTAACATTTTGTTTGAAGTTATCGTCACACCTTCTTTTGGGGATTTTTACGTGAAATGGAAAAAAAAAAACCTTTATTAATCTTTGTTTTTTAACCAAAAACATGTTTCAGTTCTTCATTGCAGATTTAAATGATCTAATTTTGACTTGATTAGCATTCGATATAAAGACAGCTTCACATAAATAGAGCAAAAAATATAAAATAAAAAAACTGAATATCATTGTTCTGAAATTAAAAAGCTACTAAATTTCTACTAAATTAAATGATTTTCGCAGATTCGTCACAATTTCTTTGTAGAATTATTTTGTTTATCCAAAATTATCAAAATTTTGAAAGAACTAAGCTGTTATGGATTTGCACTACTCACGATTTTACACTCTAAATTAAAGAAAAACTTTTATATAGGAATTGATTTACATAGAAAAGGAACACCAATATTGTCTTACAATATTTGATTAGATTATACCGTCCACGCATGACCTTCTTGTAGATTGGGATTTGGGCCTGAGACCGAAAACTTTTTTCATGTTGAGAAAAGTTGACACTAACTTTATTCTTTAATTTAATTTAATCATTATTTGAAATAAAACTTACCAGCACTGATATTGTAAAAAATTTATATTGTAAAATAAGTAGTGTAATAAAGTGTTAAATGTTGTGTATTTGTTAAAGATGTATTGTCTTAAAGGCATATGTTTAAGTAAAGAATAAAATGTATGAAGGCAGTCTAGCTTCATTATAAATGTTTTTAGAGAAGTTCTGTTAACAAAAACAAAAAATCGGAAACGTTTTTAGTTTTTTAGTTTTATTTTTCTTGTTTTCATTTTTTTTGACTGCCTCCCCCTCATTTACCAAGAGCAGATCCATTAGGAATTTTGTAGTCAGTTCAGCTACCCTTAGGTAGTTCCTTTTTTTTTTTGTGGCCTCTGTTCATTATTATGCAAGTTCCTACCTCCCAGGGACAAACTCATAAAGCTCTGCACCCATCACCGTTGCAACTGCACATACACAGCGTGGTAATTATGGCCTTGCCCCTTTCGCCCGGCTTTTTCGACGGCGACGAGTGTTTGCTTCGCGGACAAGTCGGTTTGTTTACGCAGAGCCAGCGGTCCGTTCAGCCCTCGGCCGCACAAACGAACTCGTTAACCGAAGCCTCTTTGGGTGCCTCCGTCGGCTTTTGTTTCTAAGATTCCCCGAAGAAATCCATCGTTAAGACCGAACCCAGTACAGCACAATGACCAACGTCGCCTTATATCAACTGCTGTAGCTCTTTGTCTTCATAGAAGGATGCTTAGATGTCCTTCTTCTTATAGGCCTATAGGTTTTTTAAAAGAAAGAAAGAAAGATAGGAATAGTGATGACTTAATTTCATACTAATAACTTAGGATCTGTAAATAACTGATCATCGAATAATGTAGGCATGTACATTAAACAAAAGAACAGAATGTTTCATATCTTTATGATCAAACGTAACATAATCTTCTATTTCTCTGTCTGTCTGTCTGTCCTGCGCAATCGTTGTGATTTGTGAAAATAGAAATAATTTCTACAAGTTCGCTACGGGAATCGAACCTGCAACCTTCTGATTCGAAGTTAGACGTCTTATCCATTAGGCCACGGGGACTACATTCTAATCTCTATAAAAAAAATAAAAATACGTCATAGACGCACTCGGTTTAACCACCAAGTGGGTTGTGAGAAAGCAGCCGCACGTTGGGAGAATCCACTTTTCCCGACTTTAACTTCAAAGTGATAATTTTCTTTTGTTGAACTAAAAAGTAAATTTTGTTTGTTTTGGGTGACAGAAATCTTATCCTCGCATTCGTTTAATTTTCCAGCTTTCCCAGTTTAGGATTAGTATGGAAAATAGCTTCTCACTCGTTATAATTCAGGAATCTTTAATTCTTAAAATAAAAGGTTATTTTTATTTTTTATTTTTGCTTGTTGTTATCTGAGTGCATTAAATCTAGTCCTTCTTGAAGCTGAATTATTCTTAAAGGTCATTTCTAAACCACGGTTCCGGAATCACAGATCGGACGCAGTAATTTTACTGATGAAAAATGAACAGTTGCCAATTTTTTTTTGGTTTATTTATTTACATATTTATTTATATAACTAATTTTTTGCTTATATCTTGGATGTTCTCTTCTAATATAAAAAGAAAAGCTCTGGCGATTCTTTAGAATGAAAAAACAAATTTACACCTCTGAAAACCTGTAGCGATTTGATGATTTTAAATGTCTGCGAGAGCAGCGCCATTGCGAGAAGAATTGCAACTTCACTTTGTTATATCAGTCTGAAAATTGACATTATTTTGCATGTTGTATCAATGTAGTTTTATCATTAAAAAATGCTTATCAGAAACCCTGATATTAAGAAAATATAATACTAATAAAAAAGATAGCGGGTTATTATTAATTCATATTTACAAATTATTTACAAATAATACTTGCAACAACATTTTGGCAACAATTGTGTTCTAAACAATTGTAAAAATATTCGCCGAAGGATTTCACTTTTATTCAGCTTCACACAAAGGAAATTATTAGATTCTTGTTATGTAATTACTTCGCTGTTACCTTGACAACGTCGGATTATTCCAAAAATGACTTATCTTGTTTTGATATTATTTTGTATTATTCTCCATTTTTTAAAGCGCAAATATTTAGCAGACAAATTTAACAAAATAATACTAATAATTTCTTTAAAATACTTTAGCGTGATTCAGGAAATAAATATTGTTACAAAAATTCGAGCAGCCATTTTGCATCAAACACTATCGTTCTACAGTAAAGAACTAGGTCCTTGCGTAAGCGCTGGATTGTTTAATCAATAGATCTTTTCTGTTACAGATAGCAATTGTTACTTTTTACACTAGTAAGTTTTAAAATACTTCAAATGAAAAGCTATATCTTCTTCTTTGCTTATATGTCGGGAACTATTTTCTTTCACGGATGCAACCAAACTTCTTGGGCGGAAGTGTTTCAGATTTCGAATCTTTAGATGTTGAGTTGAACTAACTATAGAAGCTTTTTAGGATTATGGGTTTTCGTGGGAACATAGCAATGAAAATAAAAGATAAGAAAAAAAAAATAAACCCTGAGAGGAATTCTTTATCTCGATACCTAATTCCCGTTGCTATCACTTGTGGCGGCAGATATATGACCCTGTCCGATGACCTCCCGTGGACGCTTGAGCTGATGAATGCTAAATTTATTCATTTGCATCATATCATGATCGGGGAGAACATTACGGTCCATTTGCTTTCCGACTTGCTAACGAGTCCCTGCGCACATATGAGTGTGTGTGAAATATTACAGTAGGATCCTAGTGGGAGAACAAGGGGAAGGCCGCTCGCCAACAGAATTTCCGCTGCCTTGTCCTGCTTCTCCCGGTTTTTTTTTTCCAAGCCTCACCTTTCAGTTGCAAAAATTCTTTTCCTTTTCATCCGTTCTTCTCATTCTTCCTCTTCCGTATTTTGGAGAAATTTGGTTGTGATGGTCGGGTCTTAAAAAGAAATAAAGCCATCAGTGTCTGTGGTAATAAAAGAAAGTTCACAATTTAAAAACAACCCTCCCCCCCTTTTTTAAATTACAAACTTTTTTTTTTTTTTTGTAATTATACAAAAAAATTATTAGGTCAACAGAATTAAATAATTAAAAAAAAAATTAACAGAATAAAAATTTAACTATATGTTTCGGCTAAACTGGCTACCCTTTTACAAGTCCAGTTGTAGACTTGTAAACGACTAGCCTGCCTAGCTGAAACATATAGTTGTAATTTTTAATGTTTTAAATGTGTTTTTTTTTTTTTTAATTATTAATCGTGTATTGACCTAATAATTTTTATTCTTAATTAATTCACACAAGTTAAAGTTTTATTTTTTTCCCAGTTCTTTTTATTCCGGAAGATATTAGCTAGCGTAGAGTATTATTGTTTAGTTTAATATTTGTAATACCACTTAATATTCGAGAAAAAAAAAAGAAAAGGTTAGAATAAAAAAGTTTTAAAATGTAAGTCAGAACAATCCCATCCTGTGAGCGCGGTAACTCAAAAACCTACATCGTAGAAAGCTAAAGGTTTTGAGGTTGGAAGAAAATTCCGTAGTCATATTTCGGACCTATAGGTAGAGATAACAAACACTGCAAAAAAAATTATACTTAAAAAGAATTAATTATTGCAACTCAAAACTAAAAATCTACTGGGAGAGATTTGAAAATCAACATTCCCTTGTAAAAGACAATTTTCAAATAAAAAAATATTTGTAACATTCAATACAAAATGTTTCAGGTAAATACTTAAACCTCCAACCAAAAAAAAAAATTCGTCTATTTATGCGTTTGTAAACAAACTTCTGTCTCTGATATCATATTGTCAAAAAAAAAAAAAAACTTCGTAAAGCAAATTGTTAAATTCTTATCATTTCATTGGCAGTTTGTGGATGATAAAATAAAGCAAAACTGTTGGTTGAAACGCTAAACAGAAATTTTCTCCATTATTCGAAATCAGTTACTAAATAGTGTTTTTAGGATTTTTATTATTATTGTTTTTTTCTCTTCTTTTTGGACTCAAAACTAATATCGAATTTTTTATGACTATTACATTGAATCTTACTGAAAAATTCATCATTCTCTGCCACCATCACATTTTGTTCAGTAATTTGAGGAATAAAAAATTACTCGAATTCTACCTCTTCAGAGGAAAGACTATTGTTAGATTTTGTTGAATCGTGGAAAAGCGTTGTAAATAGAAATATATTTTCTAAGTTTGAACAGTGAGTTAATTAAAAAAACATTCATTTTAGTGACCAATGCCAATTATGGAGGTCTCCAATTGTTCCAAATTCTTTCTTCGTGAACTTCGATTCATTTTTTTATTTACACTTAGGCTACAAACTTCAGTAGATGAGAAATTTAGAGATAAAAATATTAGTTTTGTTTAAAGAGTGCTGAAACTACGAAATAAAGGCTACAATTCGCTTCAAGTGTTCTGACTTTTTGAAATTATTAAGAAATATGAAGTATTTATAAACTACTAAGAAGTATATCTTAAAGTAGAGATTGCCCTGTATCCTAAGTAGAGGCCCAGACGCTCACAAATTTCCACGAGCAATTTTGCGCGGACATAGAAGTTGTTACAATTGTTTGTTCGTAGGCGTTAATTTTTCATCTATTCTTAAAGAGTTGATTTAGAACATGTTCCACGAAGAAGAATAAAAAAGAATCTCCTTATGTCACGTGACTGTAGCCCGAGAGGAATGTCATCAGTACTAAGTAGGGTGGAGCATTATTACAACCTGGTGAGTGGATCCGACTGCGCAAATCTAGGGGAAGTACTACCAAAAAATCAGCCACTCACCCTCCCCCACCTAAAGGCAGCTCAGTAGTAATAACAGAGTGGGTGTGTCCTATTCGCTACACATTAGTGAACTATGGAGTCATGGATGATGGATAAGTGGATATCTCAACCGAAGGATTGAAATCAAAACATCCCTGCGTAACGCAAAACGTGCAAAGCAATATCTTGAATAAAAAATTTTCTATATTATGTTTCGTCTTATCTGTCAGCAAAAAATAACTTCACTTTGATTTCGATCAAATTTTATATTTAACTGTTTATTTTTACATAAATTCATTAACAAATCGAATGAGGTTAAAATCGTCATTAATACTTATTATGGATGTCTGGTTTTTTTTTTGGTTTTTTTTTTTTTTATTAACTTAATATCATTTGTAAAGATTTTGATTTCATTAGTTTTCTTATTTTTACTTTTCCGTGGAAATACCTTACTTACATACATATATATATACATAGAGAGAGAGCAGTTTAATACTTTTGCATACAGACATACCTCGCTAATACGGCGGGTTAGGTTTCACTCATCGCCATAATCAAAGCCTTATTTTCATTTTGCTTTTCCACAGCCATGCGCGTAAACCATGAAAACCAGCACCAAAATAATAAACATGAATACTATTGAAAAACGACGTATTAGCGAAGCGCTGTAAAGTGAGGTACCGCTTATAATGCTTTTTAATAATGGTCCGTTTTAAATTTCTGAAAAAAAAAAGTCACTTAAGGGAGCTAACATTTATAATGATGATTTGAAATTCGATACTATTGTGAGATAATAGAAATGTATCAGTAGCCACGGTTAATCATCTAACAATGGTTTCAGGAGAAATTGGTTATTTTTCTTTGGAATTTAAATAATTTTTAGTTCACTACCTTTTACGCTTTGAACACTGAAATACCCTTCGTCGATTATAAGATTTCAGAGATTCTGGAAGGCTCGTTTAAGGTTCAAGGAAAGCAAAGGAGCACAAATTAAGCAAAATATTTGCCCAATTGCTTCCAGTGTTCGAAAAGAATGAAAGATGATGTCGAATTTGTAAATACTGTATTGTAACAACAGCAATAACTAAATATCTATAGATGTTAGAAATTGCAGTGCAGTTCAACGTAGAGTGGGTTCTGTAATTAATTAAGATGCCTTCCTCCTATAGAAATGGAAACCTATAAGTTTCTATGAGAGGTAAAGGTAAGTTGCAAGTAAAAAAAAAAAAACAGAAAAATATGAAAAAAAAAGAAAAGACAAAATATGTTAATATTTTGTAAAAGCAAAATAAAGACAAAGAAAGCATAATTCCCTCCTTGTTTTTATCAATTTTTTCATTTAGTTTTCATTACATGAAAACGTTCGCTGTAGGCGTAACACAAATGTTGTGCGTAAGGTCCAGAAGTGTTCATCAGCTGATCTGGTTTCGAGGCTGGAATAAATGTGGAAGATCTGGGAGTCTTTGTAATCCATAGGTGAATCTTTCATGTGAATCCGGCATTAGGATCAATTCAGTCACAAAGAAATGTAAAGAGTGCTGGTATATAAAGAGGGCTGGTATATTTTCCACCCTCTCTCTTGTGGCTGAATTAATGACGATCTGGCTATTTGAGGAACCCCGAAATCCTCTGCCCCTCAACGCATGGTAAAATGCGGCAGCTTTTTTTCCCCTTTATTATTTATTCTAATGACGAGGAGCCACTTCTGAACTTCTCCTCCGCTCTGTGAATATGTATTCCTAATAATAATCAACCCCACGAAACCGAGTCTTGTAAATTTTAATTAGAAAGGCCGGTAGCGCCCCCATCTGCAATTTTAATGAACTCTTCTGAAAAGTAATGCCATAAATAAACAGCAAATCAGTAGGCGTTAAGTCCTTGTGCAAGAGGGTGGAATGCGCCACACCGAAGCGCCCACAACCCAATCCTTGTGATGCGATCCCCTCCCAGGCATGGGCTGGGCCCGGTAATTAGAACACTTGCTCGAATTGCTAATTCTTTTCATTTGGCAGCAATTATTAGTTAAGGAAGAGTGCCTTCCAAATCGGTAAATAACACCCTTCGTGCTGTGCACCCTACGTCTTGGCATTTCCAATTAAGTGCTTTGTGAGGATGAACCATGAAAAGTGATCGACTATCTTATAGCTGGTAACATACCTGCATTCGAGACGTTACTGTTACATTAGATCCCGAGGGATAATGAGAAATTTATAGGTCCTAATGCGTCACGACATTCTTTAACATTAAAACATTATCTTCATTTTGTAAATTAATAACAAATAATGGCACGAAAACGTTGAGAGAAGCCGTGGACTTGGAACTAAATCTATGTTTAATAGGATTTTTTAGGAAATTAGGGAATAAATAAATCTTTTAGAGCTATTAACTGGAAACTAACAAGCAAATCAATTGTAGTTCTTAATCCCCCACAGTTTACTTATTGTTATATTTAATAGAGTTCGAGAATGAGTTAAGAGCTGTATTTCCCATTAAAAACCATTAAGAAAGATAGAAATACGAAGAATGAAAATATCACTGCCGTAATGTTTCCGAAGAATGATCTACGTTTTAAGTTTTTTGCAGTCTTTCGGAATAGTTTTGAAGTGAATGGGAAGAAACCGTTTCTATGCTTTTCATCTTTCTAATACAGTGCAACTTGGATAATTCGAAGCTGAAGGGACCACTACAAAACTTCGAATTATCCAAGACTTCGAATTAAACAAGTTACATCTTTTAACTTTAATTTCAGGTCCACTGAACGCTTTGAAAAGATTATTCTGTCAATAAGTAAATATTTATTCAGAAAGATCATGGTATGAAAGACTTAAAAACTGTATGTATGTAAACAAAATAAGATTTATATTACGTAAGCTACAGTACATATTACATTCAATACAGAAAATTATAGTTTTTCAAAAAATTGTGCAATGTCTGATTGTTTTGTAGAATTCAGTCACTTAAGGTTAGCAAAATCATCAAGCATGTTTAGTGAACGGAAAACAGCTTCATTTACGTTGGTTTGTCCTTCAATCGAAATTCGGCGCTATCCCATACTCGTTGGTGATTTGGCATTTCTTCTTCACATCCTTTTCCACCTCGCGAATGACAGCGACCTTTTCAGCGAACGTTAAATTCTTTCACGCGTGGTTTACTGAAAGACATGGTGACACTGACAGCAGGAAGCTCGAATGGCGTCTGAAGCGTCACGTGTCGAACGGTGGCGAGAAGGGAATTTCAGTTGTCACGTGTCGAATTTCTTAACGATGAAACGCCGAAAAGTCGTTATGGTTCGAATTTTTTTATAAAAAACTTCGAATTAAGGAAGTTGAACTTCGAATTATCCACGAGTTTTTAACATTGATTTAATAAGAAATTCAAGGGACCAAGAGAAATCTTCGAATTAACCACAATTTCGAATTAAAGACGTTCGAATTATCCAAGTTGCACTGTATTTAATAATACTTTCTAATTTAAACTTCAATTAATTTTTTTAATTGTTTTTATCAATTTTAATCCACCTGATAAATCGTCCTTTAAAAAAAAATTACATAGAGGTTATAGCTTAAATTTAAAAAAGAAAAAAGACAGAAATAATATCAAATCCAAAATAATATGAAATTTAATTTACGATTGAACAACTAATACGTTTAAACAATTACTATTCATTAGGAAAATAAAAAGAATTCCTTTAGTATCTTCACTAAAACATTCAACAGTTAATTATCTTAATTAATTATCTTAATTTAATAAATTTGAATGAAACAATGTTTTATCAACTTCAAAAAAACTAAACAAGCCAACCCAGAATTCAGCAAAAAAAAAAAATGCACTTTTCATTTCTAAAAACGCCTTAAAATAGTCGTTATTTACGATTATAATAATTCAATAATTCCTGTAATTGGAAGGAATTATTGAAGTTCTGTTCTTTAAACTTCAAATTTTAGGATTTTTTTTTTGTCAATCTCGTTAAAGGGAAGTGCTTCGAAGATTTCAAAGGGAGGGGGAGATCGAGCAATTATTGAAACATTATTAAATAGCAATAACTTTTATTATTATTAATTAGCAGTATAAGCTACAATGATAATGTATTGAATAACTTATTAAAGTTAATTGTTGTTCATTAATTCCAAATTTGTAATAACCACTGATAAAAACAAATTAATTATCAAGTTAATAGCTAATAATTAGTATTAATTACATGAATCATTTAGTTAATTATGAATGATGGTAATAATTCACTCTCAGATTTCCTGAGACCATTGTTACAAGATTTTCCACTAGATTATTAAAACAATGAATTTTTAATATACGACTCATTATTGAAGCGATATAGTTCAATTCCTAAATAGCAATTATCTACAGAAGGTTCGAAGTAGCAAATTCACAAGTATTTTTAGAGGACATAATCTTTTTCCGTTTTTGCTTTTTTTTTTTTCTAACAATTTCCACTTAATAACATAGACAAGTATATACACACGCAGACATAATATATATTAAGTTTTACATAATGCTATATTAAATTTAAGTCGTTTAGTGGGAGGGAAAGACGAAACGTATCATTCTCCTCATGCAAATTAGTGTGGAGACGACCCCGCCCCAGTTCTTTTCGGACAAAATGAGGGGAATTTGAAAAACCGTTATTACGTAATAACTTGTGTGATTTTTGATTTCTTGAAGTTATGTCGAGTTACTGAAGTCTTAATGTTTATTCCAGCTTGTTTTACTCGCTTGTCGTTTCCTTACCGGTATCTAATGACTGGTCCATCGGTAACATGTTATCTCCTTTTTCTGTCTCTTTTTTAAAGTGATAATAGTGATTGTATCTACACTTACCCCTTCACAAAGAAAAAGAAATAGGAGCACCCACAATCACACACAGACTGCGTGCAAATAGCAAACTTAGCGCCAACAATTAGCTTGCTCCTAATGAACCGCCGCGTCTCAATCGCTAATGAAGACGCGTTTGGCGACTGCGAACAAATTCCGAGCGAAGGAACAGGCGTCTTAATTTCACACCGGGGAGGTGTTTTTGTGTGTATGCGTAGCTGTCACACGGAAGATCAGTGCGCAATTGTATCCTCTTCAACAGTTGACACATGCGCAATGAAGTGGTCACCATTACTTACTTACCAAGACATCATTCCAAATATAGTCGGACAGAATTACACTGGCAGCGACTCACTGATGTATCCCTTTCTTTTTTTAAAAAAGGAAAGTCTTTTCATTGGTTTTGTTCTCTTTATAAAAGATAGTAAGAAACAATTGACAATTTACCACTAATTTTGTTTTTAAATATTTAAAATATCGCCTTCAAGAAAATATTTCATAAATAAATATTGTACGTGTATTGTTGTGTACGTGTATTGTTGTTTCGCGAATATGTTGCAGGAATTCAACACTTAGCGTAAAACAACAAACAAAAGAGTCCGAATTTAAAGCTTGTAATTGTACATCCACGAATAATTGCATCGTGAACCTTTTGTTTGCATTTTTATCAATGAATGACAATTAAGTCATTTTGAATTTGTTTTCGATAATTATATGAATGGAGGCGGAAGGATATACTTCAGTCATTCGTCTGCAAAGTTAAACTGAAACAATTTATAGGATAATGACTGTAAGAACATGAAATTCTTCAAGACTTAAAGTATTAAATAATTTACACTGAATTCATAACTTTTAATTACTTAAATTTAAATATATATAAAAAAAAAATAAACAGATCTATAGTGGATTAGGGCTAATCCACTATATAAGGACTTCTCGGTTATTAGTATAGGCCTACAGCAAACTGTACGAAACACAATCATCTGGTCTGAAAGTCTAGGATGGACCGGATGCCTATCAGTAATCCGGGATCTGATTATCCAAGGCCGGAATGTGACACCAGGGCTGCCTCTCCGGCACTGGTAATTAGCCTTTGCGATGGTACTGATTTTTAATTATATTTTTTTTTTCTGGTTGGGGAGTGACTTTCAGTTATCCGGCCCGGAATCTTCCTTCCGGCTGTTTTTGCGAGGTCTCCGGATACCAGTATTCTATAGTTTTCAGAATCTGGCAAATCTAATTGAAGGTTAATTTTAGTTAATAGGTTATGAATAGAAATAAGAACATAAATACAAAACTAAGAATTTAAAAAGAAAATAAATCGTGTTGTACGTATTTCTTTGAATAAAATTTTACAAATCAAGCAAAATGGTGTCGCAAAAGATTGCGAAGGCATACAATGGAATCAGAGCCTATGGTATAGCTAGGATTCTTGGCGGCCAGGGTAAGTTTACCAAAATACCAAAGGCCGACTTCCCTCTTCAATTCCAACCAAAAACAAAAAAAAGAAAAGAACTCTGTTATGCTGCCTCTTGCGCAGTAATGCCCGAGGACGTTGCCCCAATCACCCACCTCCCACTCCTTAATTATCCTACTAAACGTTAGAGCTAAACGTTTACCTTTTACAGTAAACATGCTGTCAGTGCTTGAGTATGTAGCTTCGGAAACAGGATGAACTGCCAGTAATGAACTTTGACCCCGGTCAAAGCAATTAGATTAATAAGTAGGGGAAGGCTGGGGGGGGGGTATTTGAGCCAGAAAGTCGACTTGGTCCTGTCTACTTCCGTAAAAGAAATACGTTTATAATTTCTAGCTCTAATTACAGTAAATTTCAATAAAATAAAAATATATATAATAATACCTAGTTGAATTTAAATTTTGGATCTATTAACAGATGCACGAATTTACGTGAAATTCCAATATAGTGTTGTTGTTTTAGTGATACGTATTCCTTACAGCAGGTGGCTATTTTGGAATCATCATTAACTAGTTTGTTTTCGTATCTGACCATTGTTTTCATCCCTAACTATCCTGTGACCCACATTGGGAAAAGTTCATTGTCTTTATTTAGGCAGACTCCACCCGTAACTACAAAGATTCTTTGCATCCATCTCAGCATCTCTCAGAGCAACTGATCTTTGTGGCCTTCGAGCCATTTCATCTTGATAGGGGAGGCGGATGGAATTGCACTGTGGTTCTATTTCGTCTTCCTTAAGATGCAGTTCTGTTTTCCTACTTTCTTAATTATCTGGTTTGTTTAATTCGATCAAGCTGATTAACAGTTTTTTTTTTTTTTTGTTTTTTTTTTTTTTTAATTTTAACTGTTTTCTAATTCACCATATAAGTAAAAAATATGTAAAGCATTGGTAAATATTTCGTCAGATATGTTTCTGTCGTAAATTCCATCAGGACGAAAACTTGCAAATTCTTCTTTGGTAATTCGCCTTATTATAAATAGTAATTCATTCAAAACCATAATCAAGGTTATTAACCTGCGGGAAGTAACGATAATAATACCGCACAATGTATTTAAAAACCTTATTTAATACAATGACATGTTTCGAGATGCCCGAAGTAAACGGCTCTCTTCCTCAGATGCAAAATCCAACAAAACAAATTTAAAAGAATTCTTTTATGTTAAGTTAATTCTTTTAAATTTCTTTTGTTGGATTTTGTATCTGAGGAAGGGAGCCGTTTACTTCGGGCATCTCGAAACATGTAATTGTATTAAATAAGCTTTTTAAATATATTGTGTGGTATTTGTCAAATTATTAGGATTCATAACCATGTTTTGCTGTAGAATATAAATATTGTTTTATAAGTGAACGAATTATATTCTTATATTCTAAAAGAATTCTATTCCATTGAAGCCTATTGTTGGATATGTGAATATTAAATATATATTCAAAAGCAAAAAGTTAGTCGTAAAAAGGCCTTCAATTTTTGGGGAATTCCCAAGATTTGCGCGGATTTTTTTTTTTTTTCTATTTTAATTTCAAATTATTTGGGATTTAGAAACTTTCACCGAAAATTTCCACTATTATTCAGGTCCTTAATTCATATCACTGAAATTCGGAAGTTTGTAATCTTATCACCTTCAATCTTAATAACTAGAATTTTCACCTGTCGTTATCTATTAGATACAACCTTCCCCCTCTATTCCGGCTCTGATATATACTCTATTACTCTACTATCAAGGATTGGTGCTTTTTTTTATCTTTCTTTTCGTTTTTCATCTTTCTATCCTGTGAATCAGAACCACTAATGCAATTCACTCATTGTGTTTAGCCTTTAATAATTTTTGAACCTTCAGCGACGGTTTTGAGATAAATTTTGGTGGGGAAAAAAGTGCGTCTTTTACGCCGCCAAATACGGTAAACGAATTTAAAGCAATTTAAGAAAATAATGCGGACTTAATTTTTTTTTTCCCAGAAATTAGAAAGTCTTTACTATTTCTATCCACGAGATATTACAACTTAAAAATATGTTTGTTTTTGGTTTGCGTTTTTTTTTTTCCGTGATTAAAAAAGAAAAAACAGTACAAGTAAAATATGAAATTTTAAGCACAACATTTTAAGTAGGCTTTAAGTTCTTTCAGGAATAGATTGGTTTTGATCTGGCAAAACAGTATTTCGTTTCTATTCAAGCTCTACATAACTCGCATTATCATGTAACGACCTCTAGCGGAACTTTGAGGAAATGCAACAAGTGGAATCTCATAAGTTGCAGAGTTCCTTTACGAAGACTTGTTAGTTTTTCTAGAAAAAGATCATCCCCAAGACCGAAAACTGTTTGTAAAAATTAAAAGAATTTGTTAGATGAAGGATATTTAGACTTTATGAATGTATTTTATTCATGGATTCAGTTTTTACTTTTATTTTATTTTTCCCTAAGCTCTAATCATCGATAACATGTCTCGTTTCACTGTTGACAAATCATTTGTGAAATTTCCAAACTAAAAATACAGGCTTAGATTTAATATCTGGATTAATATTTTTTGATGAGGAGAGGAGAGCACCATTAAATTTATTGTATTTGTTTATTATTTTTTGTTAATATAGAGTGTCTTTGTTTATTTAACTCATTAAGAGATTAATGTTTGCTCCAATATCATCAATGTATTACGTAGGATAAATTCATTCCAAAAGAAAAGGCATTAATAAGCACTAATCTGTATTTTCATTAATTTAGAATTATGCAATTTAGAATTGAAGCCAAATACAGAAATTGAAAATTAATTTCGAATTTCATGATGGAATATTACGATAAATATACAAACATTATACATACTTTCATCTTCAAATTATATACATTTAATCGATATTTCATCGACAACAAATGAAACCGAAAAACAAATCAAATTTCACTTCTAATGAAAACGTCAAAATTTCAAATGGCATTTCCGATTGAAATGGTACTTGTGTATTTTTTTCAGAACTCATTAAAATGTAGTTCTACAAATAAATAATGATTCCAAGCAGATATTTTTTGATAACTGTCTTGAGGAGCAATTTGCTTTATTTAATTATTTATGTATTTTTTTTTTTTCTTTGCCACTTTTTTTTTCCACGAAATTCTAATGGATAAGTTTTTACAAAAATTGTTTATTTTTTTTTTCCTAACATAACATCTCTTTAAGTTAGGAAAAAAAAAAAGTTTTAAATTTCAATTTTTATCTGTTATTTTAGAGTAATTAGTAACTTAGTTTTTGCGAAATCTTAATTAGTCAGTCTTAAACATTTTTACTTATATGCATCACGCTAAAACGACTGACCAATTTCCTTTAAATTAAGTAAGATTTTTCTTTACATTCAACTTAAAACGGGAATTGTTTGTTTTCATAACTTATCGTTCAAAATGCATCTAATTTCATGTAAGTATTTCATTTTGATTGACTTGGTGTCACTTGGAATTTTTTTTCTGTCTATGCTTCGTAATTAAAGTGAATTTTTGAAATGATTCAGCCAAAAAGTTAAAAATTCGTAATTGTCAGAATTTAGAACAGGAGACATTTCCATTATCCAAGTAAAAATAAACTATAAAATTACAGCAATATCTCTTTCGATTCGATGGAATTTGAGTTAAACAAAACTACATTTTCAAAGCTGTAAAAACAGTAAAACCTCGTTAAGTCGTCACTCAAGGGACCAAACATTTTTGACGATTTAAGCGGAGCGACGACTTAGGCGGAGTGGGCATTTTTTGAAAAAAAAAACAACAAAACACTGAAATACAGTATTTTCATTAATTGCTGTAGGATTCGGTGAGAAAAACAAGATTTTCAGAAATCAATACATGCAAATAAATGAGTGGAAAATAATAATAATAATAATAATAAAAACATCTTTTATAGTTATCACATTTTAATCGATTTAAAAGAAAGGCAATGTCTGTCTTCCAACCATTGCTGCCGCCGAAATCTTCAATGTTCAACTCCTTAGCAATTTCCAAGGCTTTTTCTTTGAGAATCACGACAGAAATCGGCACATTTTGTTATCTGGCATGTTTTAGCCATCGAACTAAAACCTCCTCGATCTCAAACTTCGGTTTCCTCATTCTCTTTCGTTTGTCTTTGCAGTCAGCTTCTTCAATTATTTGTTTCGATGAAAGAATGTCGTTTAATGTAGTCCTGAGAATATGGTGTCCTTTGGCAAAAGCTGTTTTCAAAACATTTGATTTGAACCACAAAATTGCAAGAGAAAAAATAGCCCTTTTAGCGGGGCTTACTCGCTATAAAATGAAGTCACACTCCGGAGCGGTCAAGAAAAACGTCTGCACTCGACAGAGTCGCAGCGAGAAGTGAGCTTTGAATAATTAGCAGCGAGATTCCAAGAACCCAAATCCTCCGAAGGGGTAGGAAAGGAATGAAGTGACAGGCGTAGTCGAAAATTCCCCGTAAAGGCTTGGCTTTCTTAAAGTAAGGGGCGCGGTTGAAAAGACAACACGATGGCATGCAAAATGGAGAAGAAAGATTTTTGGCCATTTTTGAGGGTGCCGAGTTATCCGGAGTAGAATTAAATTTGGTGACGGGTAAAAGAGGGTTATTTTACATTATTGTGTATGAGACCTTGTCGGGACCAAAGGAAAACGACGACTTAAACGGAGTGACGACTTAACGTTTTACTGTAATAATCTTAATTATGATCAGGTTAAATTTACTTTAGTCATAAAGCTACTGTGTGGATATATCTTATAAATAAAAATTTAACGGCCAAAGCCCGTGTCTGGGCGAAACCGGTTGTATTAGCATATACTTTTATTTTTAATGTGTCATAACAAACTTTTGACTTATTTTTTGTGTCGGCCTTTAAATTTCTATTTATAGCTTTATGACAATGTAAGGAAGCGAATTTTCGAAACTAATAATAACCTTAAAACTGGAAAATAAAAATAGATATTTACTGAGTAGCGATCATTTCAATAAATGTATTCTTAATTTTTAAATTTGAAGTTAAGTAATCTTTCCATTTCCGCAACGGGACAGCTTTGGAAGTTCTTTTTTTGCTAGAATTTTGCTATGTAATTTTTAGTAACAAAAGGACAGCAAGATTAAGATGTTGTCATAACAGCTCAAACTACAATAAGATTACAGTACGTTAGAAAAGTTTGAAAAATGTTGGTCTTGGTTTCGTATTTAAAGCTTTCATTTCCTTAAAAAAAGCTTCTTTGATTGTGAAACAAAAAAAATTCATAGAATTTTCATCAAACCCTGGATTAAAGTTGTTAGTTTTTATCAGGGTTATCTAGTTTTTATTGTTGGCTTATTTTTCCAGAGCAGGAATTTTGATCAATGAACCAGCGAATAATTTAAACAAAGTAAAAAAATTGAAGTTTAGAAGCTTTCTAGCGAAAAAACAATACTAATAAATAAATAAGCAAATAGAATGGTTTTGTAGCAACGGAAAGAGCAGGATTGTGGTAAGTTGTTGCCTGGCAGCGAACACAGGAGGGAAGAAAAGATTAATTTCCATAATTTCCATCAGAAAAACGCGCGTGTCCCGAAAAATGGTGGTTGCTGGCAATGCGGAGTTGGTGAAAGCATGTAATTACATAATTACTGGGCAACAGCGCTGCTCCTTATGCCGTACATTAATCGACCCTCCCCACGCCAGCTCCCGATTTTGGGCGGCAGAGGCCGAGCGGAAGACGGCGTAACTTTCTTCTTTTTCCGTCAAATGCAAAAGCAATTACAGCAAATGAGAAGAAGTCAGACCCTTGTGTTTAAAAGATTCTAAAATGGAAAACATCAGTGCGTTTTAGTATTTTTTTTAATGTTAATTTTTGCTTCCGTAAACTTAGCATAAAGGCTTGAACGCATTACAACGTTTCTTCCGT
Organism: Thereuonema tuberculata; assembly: GCA_023159025.1. NCBI lineage: Eukaryota > Metazoa > Arthropoda > Chilopoda > Scutigeromorpha > Scutigeridae > Thereuonema > Thereuonema tuberculata. The sequence continues at coordinate 60,433,273 of JAFIDM010006943.1, forward strand.
AAAATGAACGAAGACAGGATGGACGCCCTAAACATGTAAACGTTATCCTAAGCAAGCGGAAGTTACTCTATTGCAACTTCTTTTTTTCTCTGCTTTCGTTTTAAAAGGTAGGAAAAACTGCCTGAAACGGAAAGTAACGCTTAAAACGAAAAATAATCTTCTCAACAGCTTCGAAATAATAATCTTTGAAAGCAATCCATTTATTTTAAAACTGAAATCAATCAAATAGTGATTCTTTAATAAATAACATTAGTTGATGTAAAATTTACATTAAAAAAAGAAGTTTTACATAATAATAAATTGATAATAAAAAAACTCCACTCTTGCATTTCTTTACTAGAATTATACTACAAATGAACATAGATTTTCATAGGATTCTTAACATCTCCTACTTCTTCAGATGTTAAGAAATAATTTATATTTATTACATTTTTCTTTTAATTCAAACAAAACAATTAATACGAACCGACTGTTTGCACAAAACATTAGAAACAGATTTAATAAGAGAATAAATAATATGGTATAAAACAAGTTACAAGTTTTGAAGACCTGTTGCGTTTTTCTTCTTCGCATTTATTACAGTTGCACTTTAACACATTCATTAAGAAAATAATTCATTGTCGATTTGAAACAATGACATGACTGTGTTGTCGCCCCTGCGCCCGTGCATTGTTATTCCAAAAACTTAGCTTTGTTTCTGTGTATTCGTTTTGCTTAAATATTTCTTAGTTTTTTTTTAGCGCATTTTTCAATAAAATAAACTGTCCTGTATTTTATTATCCTGTGGTGGTTAAAATTAGTAATTCCGAACTCTCATAATTAAAAATTAATTTAAAAATGAGCCTTGACTTACGTTCCAATTCGTAACACAGGGATCTTTATGTTATAATGGAAAGATGTTCTTCGGATAAAATTCGTCAATGGAATGTTGATTATTGATTTTATTATATTTGTTTTTTAAGTCAACCTATTGTCGTGGGAATTTTTCGATGATTGAACAAATATTGTTTGCATTACATACAAACAACAAAGATAAATGCGTTTGTATCGTAGATACAGAAGGTATTATTGGATCTGCTCCAAATGTCACTGCCCAAAGGGATTGATGGAGAATATAACCCCCCCCCCCCCAGCCCATTGTATCCGATAGGTTGAGATCTGATATTTACCAATTTGTATTTATTTTTGATTAGATGATTTGCAAATTATTTTCATATTCCTCACCCTCTCTCTTTTTAAAAGAAAAAAAAAATCTCTCGAATCCAAATCCTGTGAACGGTATTTTGGTCCGGATGAAATTTCGCTGTGGCCGATAGCGCCGAACTCGTTAACTGATTGATATCCAGTGTGGCTGAATCATAGGTGCTGACTCTGTGGAGGAATTGAAAAATAGTTTTTGAAAATATTTTTTCTTAAGGAAAAAAAAAAAATGTATTAAGGGGAAAAAAAAACCGTTTTATTAAATTTAACTTACTTGTGATATGTTTTAACTGACCAAGTGGGTAAGACGTGCACTTTATTCCAAGAAGTTTCTGAAGAACCTAGTTCCTTTATAATGTTGTGGTTTTTCTTTTCTTATTGTATTTTTAATTTTAAAGAATTATATAAACTAAATGTCTCCGTAAAATCATATCCCCGAATAAAAATACAATACATCTTCATATTTTCAATTTCAGGATTAAGATTTGCAAATTTTACAACAAAATATAATTTTGTGCTAAAGCATAAATTTAAGAGCAACCCATAACAATAAACAAAATTTAAAAATAAGAATAAAAATGAAATACAATAAGGAAAAATAAAAAAATTAGGAAAAAAAATAAAAAAAAGTAAGGAAAATAAGAAAAACCAAAATAAACAACGTAGACATGGAGGAAAAAAAGATTAAGAGAAAAAAAAAAGTAAGAAATGAAAAAGTAAGGTTTGAACCGATAACCTTCGGTAGTAGATGAGTCCGAGACCTTAAGCATCAAGCTGTAGCTTATAACTGAAATGAGACGGTTGCATTTCTAACATTTAAGCTAATAGCGGAGGCATTGGCCCCTGAAAATACCCCATTCTTTTGGCCTCTGAACACGTTGGTGAAATCCGGCCTTCCGTTCGAGAGTTGTTATGGTTGGACGGACAGGACAAACGCAATAGCTGCGGATTTTGGTCGCTATCACAATAACTCCCAAATGGGTCACTAATTCACTTATAATCACGTCAAAGCGCGTAAAAGGATTACTGTGCGTTATTAATTTTGCCGAAAGGAATCAGGTGACATTCAGTTACTTTTGCTTCCTAAACAGAATCTTTTAGTCTTCAGGTGCAAAATTTGCCATCTCCATGCAGAGAAATTTCCAATTAGAAACATAGGTGTCTTCTGTCCTTAAATATCTCTGCCAGGTTTCAAGAACATATAAAGTGATTCGAATGGAGCAAACACACAAACTGACTTAACGAACCTCACTTCTCTAGAAAAGTAGCCTGTCAGATATCTAAAAGTTATTTTATATTTTAACCAGGATTAAAAAAGTTATCTAGAATTCTTTTCTGTACAAATGAAAAAAAGTAAAAATAACTTTAACTATACTGTTTACTCAATATTTAAGTATTTTTTTAATTTTATTTCTCAGTCTTAGCTCAAAACTAATTACTCAAAATGGCGAATGTTGTCGTCGTGTGTTTTATTGACAGTAGTGGAATTGGGTTGGTTTTTTTTCTTCTTTTTTCTCCAGGGTTCAAAGGATTGAGAGTCGTCTTTCCCATCGGCTACAAGTAGGTCAGTGCTGTCGAGGGGCAGTTTCCCACACACCACCAGGGTCACTGAACGCCCACACCACTGCCAATTATCACTGATTGGACCTTCTTTTATTATTAATAATATATTCTTTGTCGATCGCTTCTTATTGGCACACTTTTAGGAAATAGCGGAGGAATCATTTTCTCTTTTGAGTTTTTAAAAGAAAAATCATCCTTAGGAATAAGTTACGTTAAATATACATTTTATCGAACATCCTTATTACATTACATACACGAGTAATTAAATAAATGTTTTCATTAATGAGGTTCAATTTGTTTTTAATCTTTTAAAACGTTGATTAATGATTACTCAAAGAGAAAGAATGCTTTTAAAAAAAAATCATTCACCTTTTTTTTTTTTTTTTTTCCTGCTGGTCCTACTTTTAGCAAAATCAACAGGAATCTTCTTTTTAAGAATCTAGACTCTTCTAGAAACTTTCAACTTTCTTAGACAAATAATTTTTGAGTTATCTTGATCAGAGATGGGTGGACAATGAATGGATATTTTTTTTCATATCTTATATCTGGTCAAATATTTGTATCAAATTCAAAGAAATCTTTGTTGTGAAATCGTTTACTTATAACTAAAATTACAGCTCAGTCTACCAAAAATACGTAGAGGTATTCCTTGTAATAATCGACACCGATTTAAATCTGTCTCGTTGTAAAGATCTCGCGATCACAGTGAGACGGACAAGCGCACTTCGGTTTTTCGTATTCAAACTTTTTTGGTCTGACCATCTTTTTGTAAAATGAAGAGGGTGGGTGCAAACGTTAGACCAAACCTATAACACCCATTTATATAGCTATTGTGTACGCATAAAAATTTATTTATTTCTAAAATAAGATATACTGTATAATAATTCTGAAGCTCATATATACTTTATCAGTTACATATCGATTACAAACGATTTCTGAAAAACAGTACTGCAGTTTATAGTAACAAAAATACTGGTGTTGCTCCTGAATTCGAGTTGATGTTACTTCATTTAATCGTGTGGTTGTGTTGTGCTGAGAAGTCGACTTGAGAAGGTGCAGCCATTTAAAAGAAATTGGAAACATAACGGGAAGAGCCTTCGGGTGATTCTTGAACTTCGAAACCAATGTCTTAATTGGAATGGGAATTTGCAGAAGGAATAATTAAATTAACTACTTCTAATTAAATATCGCCGAAGGAGAAATTGTCAGCCATTGTAGAAAGGAAGGCAACATTACTAAATCAAATTTTCCAGTTTTCTATGAATTTTATATATTTTAGCTGATTTATTTAATAAGTATACACGTAATATGTTATGAATATGTAAATAAAAATTGATAATTGCTTTTTTTTTATAAATAAAGTAATATACAGTTTTGATTACATTGGTGTTGTTCATTCAAGTATAATTCAAGATCCCAGAAGTTTGGTATTTTGAAATTGCCAGACCCTGGATTTTCCGTTTTTGCTGCATTGACTCAAAAGGTCAGATCAGAAAGCGCCATTAGAGGTAAATCCAGCAGTGAAAACATTTATGCATCTGTGTATTAAAAATGGTTGTACTAGAAGAAAAGATAGTGGTACCTCAAAAGGGATAAAAAAATAGAAGAGAAAAAAAAAACAATAATAATAATAAATAAAAGTAAAAGTTGTAGATTTACAACTCTTATATGCCAGCGTGATTCTGACTGATGAGGTACAAAAAGCGAAAAACCGCTATTTCAAACGCCTCCATTTATTAAATGTAAAATAATCAATTAGGTTTTGTGATTAAATAATTTACAGAAAAAAAAATGTTGTTATTATTTAATTTTGGAGTAATTAATGGAAAATTATCTAATTTTCAAGAAGCCAAAACAGCTACAGATGTATATTTCACTTGTTAAATTTAACTTACTGAATTTTTCGTGTTATTATTATTGAAAAAATAACTTAAACAACACACATGTACGTAAACTAAAAAGGTTCAAGATATTATAAACTCTTTAATTCCATGCACTTCCTTTACTTACATCACATGACAAATTTTCGAAAACTTAACCAGCTTTCTTTCTCTAACCAAAAATTAAATACAAACAAGAATTTTTGGAATTCTAACATCAAAAAAACAATTAAAACATGAAACAGATAAAACGTGAGATTCTCTGCATCTCTGATATTAAACTTAAATTTTAACAATAGATATACTTGTCTAATTTCATTTAGTCAATAAAATTTCAATTAAAATTTATCATTTAAGAAATTGCTTAAAATTAGTTATAATTTAAAACTTAGTAATTTAATGAATTTATCTTTGAAATTAAAAACATGAAGTCAGATTTTTATAAGAATTAATTTTAAGTCCAAAATATATTTTTTTTTAAAATGTCAATTTTGGTGGCATTTATTATTATTATTATTATTATTATTATTATTACTTCCTTGGAAAATGTGGAATGATATCCTGGGTGGGGATATTAGGTTTTTGCTGGGAATTTCAGTTTGTTTTCTTTTGTTTATTTCTCAGATAAATAATAATAATGATTATAAATATTAAAGAATTATCTAACATTGATCTTTCATTTGAATTTTACTTCTTTACAAATACAAGATAAAAAAATTTCCGATATTATGTTAACTAATGTATTGAAGAATTGTAATTCACTTTAAAATAGGTGGCAAAACTTTATTATAACTTTTAATGTTAGTATAAAATGTGCAAAACAACAGTTTTACAAGAAAATGTTCTGGTCTTAACTTTTTACAGTATTTAATTACTTAACGGAATCATATAACTTTTGTTTTATTCAAAGATTTAGTAAAGTTCCTTAAATTATATTAAACTTTATTTACTTTTATTTATTTATTATTAATACTATAAAAATGTCATAGACTCAAATATGTTTTAAAGAAGCTTGTTCTTTACTTGTTTATTTGTTTGTTTGTTTACAAATACATGAGTGTTCTAATTCTGTATTGCATTTATATAAATCATGATTGTTTATTTCCTTCTATTTCTTATTTTTTTTTTTCTTTTTTCCTTTTAGGTAAGTGAATTTTTATTTAATTTTTGAAGATGACTTCGGTAAGTACAAGACAAACTTCTTAGGCCTAATTTCGTGTCTAATTTCGTGTCTAAAATGATTCTAATGTGTCTTCGTTTTCAGTGGCTATATTTCTTGAAGTACTTTTATTATCTATGTATTTTTTTTTTCCATTGGAATTTGAAAGACATTTGGGATTGATATTACGAATAATAGGAGCAGTTAAATAAAAAAGAAGTGGAGGAAGAAAGAGTGGGGAAAGAATACTGACTCTTTTTTCTCTATCGTCCAAATCAATTGCACGCTTGTCCATTATTTATCTTTAGCTGTAGGCTGTGCGTGTGTTCCTAAGAAAATCATTGGCATCGGTTGAGAGAATTTTCATATTTAGATACACAATTGCTTAAGATTTTCAGAAAATTTAAAGTGTTTAAATAATGATTTATTTGTTTCTTTAGTTTTCCTTAAGTCAACAACGGAAATTGTGATTATTTATCAAAAAACAAAAAAAAATCATATTTATTTTAATACACCGTGTCTTCTTAAATGTAGAGAAATTATATTGATATAAATGTATAGTTCCTAGTGTGTGTTTTTATTAATTATTATCTCTTCTAATATTAAGGTTTCTGTAGAATAATTAATTCTGTAAAATATCTGAATAAAATTCAGGTGTCTAGAATTTGAAATAGGTACTTTTAGCCAAAGAAAAAAAACTTTGTATTTTTAGCATTGATTAAATGTCTATTTAGAGCTTTTTTTAAGGAAAAAAATTAGATGATAAAAAAAATTACAAAAAAAGTATTATAAAAAGCATAACTACAAATAACGTATTTTGCCGAAATATAGAAAATATTGAACATTCAATTACATTTGTTACTTTTCGTATCGTAGACTAATGATTTTTATAACGTAAACAACTTTTTAAATCTTCCCCTCACCTTTTGATGAATATGTTTGTGTCTGTCGTGTTATTTTCAACCATTTTTTAAATCCATTTCAGAATGGAAATCTTTCATATCTTTTTCCAAATTATTTCGGTCGAAAACTTATTTTCTAATCGAATCCAACAAAACACGTCTACCTTGTGGATGTTTACTTGGCCTTTCCTGATTTATAGGAATTCATTTTAGAATAGCTGTTGTCCATTTACGATCGTTTCGTCTTGCTCCATTTCTTATCTTTGTTATTCTCAATATATTTACAGAAAAGTTAATGTCTTTAGTAAAAAAAAAAAAAAAAAATGTTTTTTAAGTTGCTTCGGGGATTTGTTTTTGCACAGTAACAAAGGAAATGATATTATTATTTTTTTAAATTAAAAAAAATTAAAATCATTCATAAGCAATCATCTTATGTATCTTAGGGAATGGTTTTTGACTCATTTCTCTTTCTCTTATGGATTAAGTATTTTTTTTTTCCACTTAATCCAACTTAAATTAGGAAGTTTTCAGTTTTAACTAAGTCCGTTTCTCCTTTAATGTAACTTATATAATGTTCCCTCTTTCATAATATGGTCATTTTTAGAATGGAATATTGTAGTTGTTATTCTTCTTTGTTTTTTTATCACAATTTTACTTATTGCTCCCTTAAAAAGCAATTTTTATGTTTTTATTACGAGTTAGCTGTTTCGTACATGTCGTTGAAATAGGAATTATCATCTTTTACCGAAACGTAAAGTTTTTAGATGTTCATTCCTTCATTCATTTTATTTCGATAAGATTTCTGACTGTTTTAAATATTTATCAAAAATATATAACAAAAAAGATAAAAAATTGCCGATATTATGTTAACTAATATATTGAAGAATTGAATTCACTTTAAAATGGGTGGCAAAACATTATTGTAACTTTTAATGTTAATATAAAATGTGCAAAACAACAGTTTTTGCAAGAAAATGTTCTGGTCTTAACTTTTTACAGTATTTAATTACTTAAGTGAATTATATAACTTTTGTTTTATTCAAAGATTTAGTAAAGTTCCTTAAATTACATTAAATTTTATTTACTTTTTATTTATTTATTATTAATACTATAAAAATTTCATACACTCAAATGTATTTTAAAGAAGCCTCTTGCTTTTCTTGTTTGTCTGTTTTTATGAAGAAACACCTAAACCTTAAAATCAAAAAGAAACTTTTGTTTTATTACATTTCTATATTCATTTCCCTGTTAACTTGTTAAAAACTAGGAATACAACAATTCCATGTCAAAAATGATAATTTTTATTTTCTTTGAAAAATGGTACAAGTAAAGGAAAAGAGGGAATTGTCATTTAGAATTATTTACTGCGTTTATGAATTACCGCACTCGTTATAAACCTCACCTTTCAATCTCTTTCTCTTTTTTTTTTTGACTGGAGCCAGTGATTGTATTGTTGTGCATAAACACATATTAATGCTTGGCTTCTCAGACCGACGCACGCAAACACTTCTTCTTCTCTTCAGTGGATGATCGAGGCCTGTGTTTTTCGACGCCCAAAGCCATTGATAACATTTTTTCGTGTAACTCTGTAATTTGTTAGCGAGAGAAGGCTCGATTATTATCCCCATCGCAGTAAACTTCGACCGCTAATGAATATTATTAGGGTAGAAATGACGGTAATTTGCTTAACTCGGCGCGTCGGGACTGGCTTCATCGGCGGGGGCTTCACGCTGGCCGTAGCCTCACGACCAGGGGAATGGTCTTACACGTGGACCAGGCTGATTTATCGAATTTCATTCGAACCAGAAAATGACTGAACATAAAATAGACTTTTTTTTTTTTTTTAAAACTGTTCACGAGAGAGAATTATTCGTTTACTCCTATATTTTCAATGATAAATTATTTATATGTAAAAAACGTAACTTTTAAAAAATTATTTTAGATCAAAAATTTTTATTCTTAAAAACAGGTTTCCTCTAATAAATTCATTTCTTATTATTTTATACATAGAATCAACAAGAATCAACAAGAAAAATTACAAAGCTCTACATATTTATAACAGATCTAACAAATAATACGAAGTTTGCTTATTATTTTTTTTTTTTTTAGTTATCACGCCCACAAGATCTTAAGGAACAAATATCCTCACACAACGAAAACACCTAAATATGTTTTGGTATGATACCACAAAATTTTTGTTAAAACCAGGACATAGGCTTTATGTGATTATTTTACATAGTTGTTTTGAGAACTTAAAATTACTTAGGAATTATATAAAAATAAAAAAAAAATATTTTTGTCAAGGAAGGTAGGCTATAAAACTATTAAATTCTATTTGGTGGAGTGAAGAGGTCTCTAGGAAAAGAAAGTATAATATATACAATTCCATTGTTAAAAGCATATTGTTATATGGGACAGAGGGATGGAGAATTACGGAGACAGAAAAAGCGAAATTAGCGGCAGCGGAAATGGATGCCCTAAGAAAAATCACGCAGGATATCAAGAATAGAAAGAATAAGAAATGAAAAAAATCAAAGAAATGATGAAAATCAAAGGAAACATTTTGGCCGATCAAAAACAATTAATTTGGTTTGGTCATGTTAAAAGAATGAGTGATGAAAGAATACCCAAAATCGCTTTTGATTACAAAACAAATCAAAAAAGGAAACGAGGAAGACCACGAAAGGCTTGGATGGAAGATATTAAAGAAGCAATGAGGGTTAGGGGTCTGGAAGAGACCCTTGACCGGAAGACCTGGAATAGACTTCTTGTAGATTCTTTCGGAAGGCGACACCTGACGCCATGAACCGAGTTTATATATATATATATTATCATTACTAACTTTCGGAGAATATATACAATTGGCGAAGATGTTTATCGTTACTGGCAGGAATAGGATGAACGGAAATCTAAATTAAGTTCTTCATTTTTTAAACTAATGACCTTATGTTTAAAAAAAAATGATTTGATTGGAAAAATGTAGGATTTAATGATGGAGCTTATGTTTTCTTGTCGGCTTCTACGTATTACTCAAACAAGCGGGTTAGTAAATTGATGTAAGTGATCAATCTGAGCGCCAACTAGGTGGCTAATCACCGTGTCGAATTATCCGCACTTTGGGGAAAAAGAATTTATTGGGTAAGCCAAAAAGTTTCGGAGTTTTTAAGCAAGTTGATTCTGGTAGCGCTTAGGTGCGTTTAACGTCATTCGACACCATTTTGTTAGATCGTGACAGCTGTCATATCAGCATGCATTTAAAACAATAACTTTTACAAATTTGTGAATTTTGTGTCCTCAACTTAATATTGAGAATGGAAGAAAATAAGCATGCAATTCCACATGTTTCTTTGAATACGAGGCAAAAACTGTTATAGCTTGGCTGGGAAGTTCTGATTCATCCGCTGTATTCACCAGACATTGCACTTTCGGATTTCCATTGATTTCCAAAATTCTCTTAATGGAAAACATTCAATTCCCTGGAAGACACTAAAGGCACCTGGAACATTTTTTTGCTGAAAAAGATAAAAAAGTTGAGGGAAGATGGAATTATGAAGATACCTGAAAGATGGCAGAAGGTAGTGGAACAAACCGTTCAATAATTTATTGGTGAAAATGAAAAATGTGTCTTTTATTTTTATGTAAAAACCGAGCGAACTTTTTGACCAACTCAATATAACCCATCTCTCTATTGTTGCTGCAATATTAAGCAGCGTGTGTTTTAATGGAAAGATGTCTTCCTCAGTTTATCAAACCTTCCAATGGTAGAAATAATATTATTAATATGTTTCGAAAAAAAAAATAGGAAATTGTTCATCATTTACAGAGATAAGGTCTTGACGGCGTCTCCATTGATGCGGCTCCTGGTGCGAGGGCACCAATCACATCACCCTTGCGGTTCTAATCACTTGTGTTTCATTATTTTAATTTAAATATTTTAATCAGCTTCAACACAGAAGATAATAATGCTTGTTCATACATTCTTTAATGCTGTTATTTCTAATAAATCTTTGTATAATCGAAGAAGTGAAATTTCACTACATTACATCACGTATATCGTTACTGTTATGGTAATTCTTACCCTCTTGATATCCCTTCTTGGTATTGTACATTTGAAAAAGTAGACTGTTTCTCGAAAGTCTTCACAATTAATTTTGTAAATGATGTTCGTAACTTTCTCCTTTTCTGTTAATATGCTCCACAATTAAATAATGAACATTCTTTTTTTTATGAAAAAAATTAATGCTGTTGCTGTCCTGAAGATAGCATCTTGTTTTTTTTTTGTTTTTTTACCAATTTTAGTTTTTGGGATCCAAAATAAAATTTGACCAAATCTACCGGAAGTGTATTTTAAGCAACCATTTCGTTACCAAATAATAAGATAAAGAAATAATAAAATTGACATTCTCACACGACGTTTCAGGACTCCGTATTATGAGGCCTTTTTTTCAAATGTTCGTAGTCCACTTGAAGAAAGGCCTCCACATTACGTGTCCTGGAATGTCGTGTGAGTTTCAATTTTATTATTTTATTATTTTCAAGTGGACTATGAACACCTGAAAAAAAAAGGCCTCGCATTATGGAGTCCTGAAACATCATGTGATTGTTAATTATTTTATTCTATTACAGTCGGACCTCTATTTAACGAAGTCGCTAAATCCCGAAAAAAAGTTCGTTATATGGAAAATTCGTTAAATAGAGCTTCACCTTTTAAAATTACTTTAAACTACATAAAACTACATAAAACAGAATAATAATAAATATTATTAAAAAAGGAATAATTTTAATGACATGAAGCATACATTACTACAGACATACTTAAATTTTACTAATAAAGTCTTAATTTTGTCTCAGGTTTTTTTTTTTTTTTTTAAAAAGTGTTTTAAAAAGTGTTTTAAAAGTGTTTTCGCTTATAGCATCTTTGCAATGCACCAAAAACCCCTTCAGGCGTATTTTCTTCAAATTGTAATCCACGTCGGATTGTTTCAAATGATTTTAGCATTTCATCCTACGAAGGTTTTTTTGATTTCTGCATCATGATCATTTCCATTTTCATCAACTTCAGCTTAATCGCAATTCAAAGCTGTATTGTTTTTATTTTTCACACTGTCCTAAATATCCGATTCAGTTAGTGTTTCAGAGGTCTCAACTTCAAAATCAAGAGAAAGATAATCATCAATCAGCACATCATCGTTAATTTCTTCTTTTTCCCTCAGCTGTATCCACATTTCTTTCATTTCCTCTAAGGGAATGTTGATAATAAAAACATTTCAAGGAGGAAAAAAAAAAATAGATACCACGAAAAAGTTCGTTAAATAGAAAATGCACTTCGCTATTTGGAGGTTATTTTACGAAGAAATTAGCAAAATGTTCTTGGCTCCAAATAAAAGTTCGCAAAATAGAGGTTCGTTAAATAGAGGTCCGACTGTACTTCTTTTATCTTATCAATTTGTGCCTAAATAGTTGCTTAAATGTATTTCATATGGAGGCACCTTAATAATAATCTTACAACTATCGGAAGTAGATTTAATGACTTACGATGAATTGTTAGGATTACTTTAATATTTTTTTTATAAAGAAGCTTCCTTTGTTATCTTTCTTGTAGGAAAGAAGACATATTTAACATAAAACACAAATTAAACTGTAATATAGTTAATTTACTTTTATTGGGTTCAGTTAGTATCATTTTCAGTTCTCATGAATTATAACATTTAATTACTAGTTAAGCTTCTAACGAAATAAAACACCATTTGATATTAAGTTTAAACGAACCTATCATAAAATAGTATAAAATATCATCGAGGAGCTGTTTAAAATTCTTTCACTTCTCTGTTATTTTAATTCCTAACACAAATGCATGTGGAATATTGCCAGATGACAGCAATGACGCTCATGTACGATCTCTTTTCATTTTATTTGCAACTATGTATAACGGAAATTAGATTCATTTTTACGGTCAATTAATAGAAAGAATCAGATATCGGAAAAGAACCGTAAACAAAGTGAATGGCTGTTTCACGGAAAGAACAAATTCACTAATTTGGGAAAGAAAACCCATTGACAAATCAACATCACGAATTGAACCCTCATCAATTGAATTAGTAGGAGGTCACTATCTAAAACCACTCAGCTACGCCTGAACGGTTAAGTTAGGTTTATATTTATACATTTTTAATTTAATAACATTTTCGTCATTTCTCAAGCCTTTAGAAGTGATTTTGAAAGAGTTCTTGAACTTCGGAAAACTTTTAAGTTTTGTACTTAAGAAAGATTTTATTATATTGTTTGTGTGTTTGGGTTTTTTTTTTTTTTGTTTTTTTTTTCAATTTATAGTAAACGAAAAAAAAAATGATAAAGACTGATTTTAATTTAAAAAAGATTTAGTGATTATACTAAGATTTGGTGTTTCTTGCTGAGCATCACTTCATCTAAACATTAAATATGATGGTGAATAAACTCTGACCACTTAATTAAAAGTCCTTAGTTTAAAATACAGATTTGAAGAAGGATCAAGTGAAAAATTCCCGGAAAAAAGTGTTTGATAAATAAACTTTAAATACATTTAACCATCCGCCATCATTATTATGTACCAACTCTCCCTAAATTCATTTTAACTGACTTTTTTTTTTTTTTTTTTTTTGCGGAGTTTAGAAAATGCGAATTTTTTTATTATGTTATTGTTATTACTGTTAAATATTTTTCTTGATTTTCTACCTTTATTGTTTTGATTACGTCAAAATTTTGAAGTCACTGCTTGTTACTTCGTTTTTACTTTACTTCCTTTTTTTTTTTTTCCTTCTAAGTCATTTAAATTTAATTAAATATAATCCGATCTGTTTTTTTTATTTTGAATCCCATCAGTTCACAGCATAAACACCGTTCAAGAAGTCGAAACTTACGGACTATTTTTCTAATTTTATTTTAATTTTTCATGTTTTTTTCTTAGTCAGGAACTCTTTATAATTTAATCCGTGAACTCATCGAAGAAACAAAAATTGAGCAAAAAAAAGCCCTGAAATAATTAATTTACTCAGTTTCAATATCAGTATCATTAGTAATTTAATAATATCAGTAATATCTTATTACATCTCTTACGAAGTTTATTTCATAATTTATTCAGACGTACTTTTAAGATTATTCCGTTAATTTTATAATTTTTTTTTAACAAAAAATAAAAATAATAATAATCCGTTATTTGCGTTCGATTGATGAAAAGTAATCGATTTTAGACAATTGAAGTAAACAATGTGAAATTAATTAAAATTTTCCCGTAAATGTACAATTTCTACCATCTATACTCACGGGGTATTTCTTTTTGTAATTTTCACTCCTTAAAAATAAAAAAGAAAATAATAATAAAGAAATTGTGAGGTAAGTTGGCTTTAAGTTGTTTCAGGAACTGCGAGGAGAGTTATTTTTTTAACTTATCGTTCTGCGACTGGTGTAATATATTTTGCTGTGGATTCTTTCTCCGTGACTGGTATAGCACATGGTGTGTTTTCCCATGGCGGCCGGGGTGAAGGAGCACGAGAGATCAGCATCTGACCGACCTGCGTTGGGCGGCAGGGCATGGCTGCACTGGTGGGTGGAGGTGGGGTCAAAGCCTGGCTATCCATTTCTTGGAAATCAAATGCAGAAATTGCACTCATTACCCGTAGGATTCCCACGCATGCGCAAATAAAAAGTAATGATGGTAATGAAGTGGATTTTGTAATAGCTGTTTGGGTAACCATCAACTCCCTCGATAGGAAACAATGTCATTTCCTGTTTTGTTTTTTGGTGTGGAATTAGGTGCAGGCGCCTGTTTTCTCGTGATGAAAGACGAACCTTTAAGAAAAAGAAAAAAATATGTGAAGGTCTTTGACATTAGGCCATTTTTATCTTAACTGTTAGAGGCTGTTCATTTTTTTTTATTTTATTATTATTATTGTTTTATATTTCATTTGATGCAGTATTTAACCATTTAATTATAAAAGAAATGATTAAGATCCTGAAAAACATATATTAATAAAAAGACGGCATCTTTAAATTTTAACTTGTGACTTGTTCTTACCATCATCATTTTCAAACTATTTATCTTATTCATAAAATTTGAAAGCTTAGGAAACGTTGTTCTTTTGTGGATATCAGAAAACGTTGAGATCCATTATTTATCTTTAATTTTCAGTTTGGTAAATTTGTAAAAGATTCTTTTTTTTTCTTTCTTAAGTCTCGTAAGTGATTTGAAAATCTTTTTCTTATAATTTGTAAACGATTTGTTTTTTTGTTTTTTTTCATTTCATTTTCTTATTCCTAAAATGATGCAGTAAATTACCTAAATCCAAGTAATTTTAACCGTAACAAAGCTTGAGGAAGTTAACGGATTACTTATTTGTATTAAAATCGATTGTTACGTAGCATTGTTTCGATAGTAAAATTTTTTGTTATCTGCTAATTTCTCCATAAGGATTGACACAGAAAGTATTTCAAGCTAAAAGTTAAATCTTTCTTTATTTACGAAATTCCTGTTTCATGAAGATTCATACAATGGTTCAAAGGTTGTTGAGATGACTTAATGATTTAATAATAATAATAATAATGAATTGGAAATCAGATTTGCTTGCGTTGATGAGTCTTAGGAAAAATGAGCTAAAAATTAGTAGCAATCAAAAAAAACAATTTTGAATGAAAAATTCCATACAATACCTTTTATATAAGATTATCATTTTTCTGTAATTTATTTATTTACAAAGACTTCAGTAAGCATATTTTTAGCGACCCATTTGATATTGTGATAGCGACCAAAATGGATAGCTTTTGAGTTTGTCCTGTCCGTCCTTTGGCACCATTTTCAGCCCCCCCCCCCCACGTTCGAGATATTTGGCATTGTTTTCATTGGTTTTCCTCTATTAGCTTAAATGCTTGATATGAAACCATTTCATTTCATTTCAGCTATAGCTTGATAGTAATGTCTCGGACTCATATGCTGCAGGTTGTCGGTTTGAATCCATACATGTACTGTTTTATTTTTATTTTTTATTTTTCCTCTCTTAATATTTTTTTCTCAATGTCCGCGTGGGTTTGTTTTTGTTTTTTTATTTTTCTTATTTTCCTAACTTTTTTTCCCTTAGTTTAATGTACTTCCTTTTATTATTATTATTATTATTATTATTATTATTATTATTATTATTATTATTAT
>JAFIDM010006943.1:60449161-60530312 GCA_023159025.1 Thereuonema tuberculata
ATTATTATTATTATTATTATTATTATTATTATTATTATTATTATTATGGGACGTCCTTAAATTTACGCTTTACCACAACATTATATTAATTTTTTTTGTTGTTATTTTTTTTCTTGATCAATGTTTTTATGGAAATGACTTGAACTGTAGATGTATTTTTTTTTCTTCTTGACTTATACAAAAGAAAAATTCAAAACGAGGAAGAAAAAGAAAAGATAGAAACGAATTCTAACATCATAATTAAACATCTTCCACCTCCAAAGACGAACGTCTATTTTAATCAGAGATTACAATCTCGAAATATTAAAATAAAACCCCGTGACGAAGTAGCAGACACAGCCGTGATTTTTATTTCAGGAGACAGGAAAAAAAGAGGTGAGACCATTTTCGTTTTTATCTGTTAAACGATCTAAAAAAGAAAAAAGGTTGGAATCTGAATAAATTGCTTTGGCGTAATTTGAATATTCCGTTCCGCTTCAAACTTATGACAGTATTCAATTGCACGGTTCAGGTGTGTCGGCAATAAATGGCATCAGGAGCCAAAGGTGTTGGGTTTACCAGCAAAAATAGCCCTCGGATTGAGAGAGCCCCAGGCGAGGGAAATCGTTTTCAGCGGAAATGACCACGTGGATTTCTTTTTTTTTCGTTGTACCTGGCATCTATATTTTTGTTTGTTGTACTTGGGATAATTAATGGTGGCGTTGATGAATGGATCTGCGATTGTAGTGTGGTCGTGGAGGTGATGTCTTACTGCGGGGCAAACACAAGTGTTTCTGCGTCGTTGGAGCCAATCGGTTGATTGCCGATTTTTCGCAGTTGTGGCCACAGTGAATAGATTTGCGTGAAAGACGGAGCCCGAGTCAAGAGAACCTATCGGATTCAACAGATAATCAGTGCTGGTCTACTCCTACGTGAGTTGCTTGGTCCAGTGTAAGCAAACCAAGGCAAAGTTCAAACTTTTGAAATTTTTGGTTGAAATAAATAGCATTTATGAAACAAATAAAGCTATTTGACAAGAACAAAGGAAAAAAGTATGTTTCTTTGTTAGCCTAAAGAAGAATAAGAAGTTCTTGGCTATACATTGATGTTGAAGAGAAAAACGATGAAAGAAGCGGAAATGAAGGTGGCTGGCTTGAAGGAAGATGATCACCTTTGAAATAATCCAACTGAAGCGTAATTACATTGGAGATGAGATCTATCGAGAATAAATTTATATTTTCATTGAATTGTCATTGGTAGAAGATATAAATTGGCTGCTTTGTTGACTATTGAGTTTTACTTAAGCTTTTTCTTGGGTTAATATTTTAGATTTCGCATAGGATTTCCCCAATGCGAAAATAAACTTCTAGAAGTTTCTCATTTAATTGTTTGATTTTGTAATTCATTTATCCTTCAAAACTGCCTGCATTTGCTGTCATCAATAAAAAACAAAAATTAGATTTTAATTTGAACTATTCCAAACAGTCCAAATCCCATCATCAGTGTCCTGAGTTCAGTGGAATTCGTAAATATAGATATTGATAGTTAATGGTCACATTTCATATAAGGTGCATTACAATTGATTTATACTGTATTTCTAGCTATACCCGGCATGCGTTGCAATGCCATTCAAAGAAAGAAAGTGTTAGTGTTTTAATTCTGTTTATTGAAGTGCTTTTGGATACACAATATTATTTGTTTTTTCGCCTGGTGCATATACGAATAAATCAGAAGGTTCTCCGACGCGTGAGTAGGCCACAAAGAGCTATCCATATGTGAAGTATGAATTTTCCAAATTTAGTCCACTCACTTGTAGCGATTGTCCCTGTGCTTTGTTGATGGTCATCGCAAATGCGAGTCGCACCGAAAACTGTAAACGTTGAAACTGATTTGTTGAAACGACTCGGGCACCAGATATTGTAAAATGGTTCTACTAATTCAGAAACCTTCGCGGGCGTGCGTACAACAACTCACCAAAGTTTCATCGCAATCTGATAAATGGTGTAGGAACGCATACGGGACAAACAAACAAAGAAACATTCATTTTTCTATATTAAGATTCGTATAAACTTCGAAAAGGACGAAAAAGATTTGTCAAAGGAATTTGACGGAATAATTATGAATGTACATTGAGAATATATGTATAAAAAAAATATCTCGGTAAATGATGCAGATACTACCATTAATGTAAGACTAATACACATCCGAAAAAAAGAACTTAACAGAAGCAGAAAGTAAGAGTGGAAATCCTGAGTTAAAAGAAAGTTCGAATTTCGGTATTTCGGTATTTTTTTTATAGCGTCGATGTTATTTAGTTGTTTTTTTTTTTTAGTGGTAAGACTTTGATATTATCGTCTTGAGATCATTTTTTTAAACAATCAGGCAAAAACTCTTGCGATTATATCACTCTGTAAATATTAGAAGAGGTTTTGACATTCTTTTGATAACTTGTCCTCAGATGCTGACTCTGTTCCGAACACACCCCTTACGATCACAGCTTCTCGTAAAGTCTTAACTGTGTTTGTCAGAGATAATACAATTGGCGATGCTGTGCTGAAGTTAGTCCTAATATTGTTACCAACGAAATTCTGAACTTTACAGTCCCCTAGTATCACTGTCTCTAAAAGGCAGAGAACATCATTTTTCCAACTGTTTGGACTTGGAAAATATTTAATAACTTTTTTTTATATTTATTGATCTTTTAAGTGAAGGGTTGTTGTGATCCGTGAATCTCAACCGGACTCGTGTAGACCTATCCAAGGATAGCAGTTTTTCTCGTGGTATTCTCGTTAGCGACCAAAATCGGTAGCTATAGCGTTTGTCCTGTCCGTCCACCCCTAACAATTCCCGAACGGAAGGTCGGATGGACAAACAGATTTCACCATCGTGTTCAGAGTCCTAGGGCTCCCCACCCCCAATGTTCGAGATATTTGGCATTGCTGTCATTGTTCCCCCTAAAAACTCCCAAACGAAAGGTTGGATCGACAAACAGACTTCACCATCGTGTTCGGAGGCCCAAACATTTTAGAAATGGAATATATTCAGGAGTCAATGTCCCTTCCCCAATATTCGAGATGTTTGGCATTGTGTTCATTGGATTTCCGCTATTAGCTTAAACATTAGAAATGCAACCATATCATTTCAGTTGTCAGCTGTAGCTTGATAGTTAAGGTCTCCGACTCGTATAGTGAAGGTTGTCGGTTCGAATCCGTGTATCTACTTTTTCTGTTTTTTTCCTACCTTTTTTTTTATTATTTTTCCTTACGTTAATATACTTCCTTTTTTTATTATTATTTTTAATTTTTTTTTATTATTATGGGTCGCTTTTAAATTTATGCTTCAGCACAATTATATTCACTTGTTTTTTGTGTTTTGTTTTTTGCTTGCAGTCAATCTTTCAAAGCCATTCGTATATCTGCATTGATTGGTTTTTCAAAGACTTCGGGGAAGGCTGGCATTCTGAAAATCTAAGCATTTTGTTTTTTTAATTCAACATAAATACAAGCTTTTGTGTTTTTAAATTAAGAATGATGAATATGTATTTATTTAAATTCAGAATGCATTTAAAAAATAAGATGTAGGGAACATCAAACATTTTCATTACAGTGAACAACTTTTATCGGAAAATAAATAAGGTTATTTAAATTACAATATTTATTGGCTTCAAATTTACTTAAATATTTCATTAACTCTAAGGGATTCTTTGAATATATTTTTTTTCCTTCTTCAGTTCCTTGCAAAAGCCATTTCTTCTTGTTTTCTTTTTCTGTTCTGATGATTGAAATGTTTATTTTTCCTGGGATTTAATTAGGTATTCTTTATTCAAATCAAAAGAAGAGAAATAGGTTTAGATGGAAGTTCATTGACGAACATCAAACAACTGCAATGAAAACAACGTGGAATTTGGTTCTTTGTTCTTTGTCGCAAAACAGATTCATGTATTGTTGTTAATTTTCAGCATTGTAAAAAGATTTCCCAATATTTTTTAAATAAATAAAAAGCACCTGATTAGATCGTTTCATGTGGTTCAAAAACTAATGATCTGAATTTTTAGCCTACTTTCCTAAGGAAAATAAGTTTTATAAATTTTACTGAGGAAGACCTGTTAACAGGTTGAAACCTAGGTTTGGTTTTTCAATTACATGTTTTTTTAAAGATTTTTTAGTTTTTAAAATTTTTAATAAAAGTTTTTTAAGCAAGTGTGTTAAGCTACGCGAACACCATCCGATTTTGCACCAATTTCGTCGGCGAACTTCGAGTTAGTCCGATTTTGTCAGCCGCGAACACCATCCAACTCGCAAATGAAGTCGGCCGCGATAGAGCAATCCCATAATGCAATGCGTTTCTCCCAGCAGCTGTGGAAAATCCGAAAAAAAATCGAGGTTTTGAAACCTCTCTGATAAATGCCGAATACAATTACTGCATTTCAGTATAAACTCTATTTATGCAAGAAAGAAACTCGCAATACTCTGATATTCATTGTGTACTCGCTTGTCGTCGACTCAAAGCGGATAATGGTTTATGGACGCCATTTCTTTCCATGGGCGTGACGTCATGACTGACGTATTCCAACGCTGTCCTGTGATTGGTAATTCCGACCAACTTTCTCGGGTTGGCCGACTCGAGTTGGTTGTGCAGCTACAACTAAAATCCTGGCAAGTCGCTGAAAAACCTGCTCAAAATTGTCTCTAGCGACTCGAAAATTGAAAGTTGGCCGACTAAGTTGCTGCAAATTCGGATGGTGTTCGCGGGGCTTTAGCTTTTTTAAATTCGTCCGTATGCATGTGCATGTATGTGCATTTCCCCTCCATTAATTTTAAAATTGCTGTTCTGAGTGGATCCTCTTGAAACTTGGCATGCATATTTATGAATAATAGATTATCGGAAACCTTTGTATTTGAAAATATTGAACCCTGTCGAGAAATTTGTGCGTCAAGGTGACACAAATTCCCACAGAGAAATGGATGCCTTAACCAATCCATCTACTAATCCTCGTGCGCGTTTCAAAATTTTTGAAGAAGCTAATAAAATACTTTTCATACATTTGTACAAATTGGCTAAAAAAAACAAAAAAACAAAAACTAGAGTACTGTTCGTTTTCGAAAGCGAGAATTACCACTGGCGGACGATTCTTATCCGCAAAGGGGTGATACGCTGAGATGGACATTTTCTTAAGACCTGTTTTTCTTTTAGTACCTGTTATTTTTGCAATAGTATTTATTCTTTCCATAATTCTTTCCCGACAAAGCGCAAATAGAACGCAGCTACTAGTAAACTAACACTATAAAAAAGTAAACATCCCCTCTTTGTTTCTCCTCACACCTATTTTGATGAAATCGAAGTAGACCTGACGCATGCGCAAAAGCGTTGAAGGCTCTCGCAAACAAAACCGAACATTACCCTGATCAGTGTGTTTGTCTATATTTTGACTTAGCAACCAAATAACCAATAAAAAAAAATAAAAAAATACATCTCAGTCCATTTAATCAAAATTAAAGGGGTTCTTATCTCGCGGAAAAACAAAAAGAGTGACTGTAAAGTGAGTTGCAGTTCATCCGTCAAGGGTGTTGCCTACCTTTTGCAAATGAATGTATTTAAATGACTTTTCAGAGTAAATTTCTCATTTTCTTATTGACTTCTTAGAGATCCCACATTGTTTTGCATGAAGATCAGATTTTAATATTCCATTGAAGGAAGTAAAGGATATCTGTTTTTAATAAGCTCTTAACGAAACATGTTTGAAAATATTATGATTACGAGATGAAAGAACTGTTTTTTTTTTTTTTAAATGCTTGGAAATTCCCTGACATTTTATAAAAAAAATTTGGTCATTCAAATTTAAAGATTTTCATCATTACTTTTAGTAAGTTTTTGTGTGCGTGAAGTACGATTACGTTAAGGTTTTAAAAAGTTGTTTATTTTATGAAGTTGCATTGTTAGTGTCATGCTATCATTGAAAGCATTGTTGAGTTTGGAACAAATCATCCCTATGCATTAAACCCCGCGGTTAAAAAAAAGAAAGTGTGTGGAAAAAAAAAAAAAAAATTGATTCGGGTATTTGATAGTTGGTACGTCAATTATAGTTTTCTTATTTTTATTTCCTTTTTCTTTTTTCTTTTTTAAAACCTTCTCCCCGCCTATACTTATTACAATATTAGTCCAGAAAAAAAAAAGCTATGAAATATTCTAAATTGACAGTTTCTTTTCAACGCTTAGATAACGAAAAAAAAAAAAAGTACATGAAATGCGGGGGGAGGGGGATGGAATTAAAGTTATTGTGCGAGTTTCCGGTTGGTAATTCGCTTTTAAATCTAAAGAAATGGTCTTGGTTGCGTGAAAATAAGGTTTGTCGTTATTTAAACAAGTGATTATAGTGTTTAGACCTTTGTAGAGAAACAAAAAAAAAACGAGAAAACATTAGAATAGAAACGAGGATGATGTTCCTTCGACCATTGCCCAGACGTAGGGGATTTTTTTTTTTTAATTCCCTTTCCCTCGAAGCAAAGGCCCACGCCCACTACTGCCTTCAACGGGAAGTCGCCCATTACCATTGCAAGGGACGGTCAGAGGCAGCTCGAAATGCATTAATAGAAGGCTTTTTTTTTTTTAGTTGTTTCTTTTTTTATGGTCTATGTAAACAACAGACATGTTTATCTTTTCAAGTTCAGGTGATGTTTTGTGAAATTCGCTGATGATAACATCTATGAAGAAAGTTACCGAACAAAAATTAGACGAAGCAAAATCGAATGTAAATAGCTTCATAATTCAATTATTAAATTGAGATTACAGACAACTTTAGACTATAGCGAAATTATCTTGAATTTTTATTCCAGATTTAATTTCCGCGAAGTCTATGTAAAGGTTTTTGACGGAAGTGGAATTATTAAAAATACTATTGGAAGAGAGGCGTAAAGAATGACTGTGTTTATTTCGCGTAATAATTTTTTAATCTGTGAATGATCATCTTGAAATTTGATATTCATAGTTACGAACAAAAAACGATCTATTTCAACATTTTTCGGTGTATTTATCCCAATGGGAAAATTTACGCATGAAGATTACAAAATTATCACAGTAACATCAAATTATGTAAAACACAGCCGAAATTATGTAAAAACCGAGGTTTTACAAACTCTCTGATAAATTTTGACGCATGAACTTCATGCATTTCGTGGCAAAGTGGAGAAAATAGTAGAGACGCCATCAATAAACATGGGCTTGACGTCATGCCTGACGTGTTCCAGCGCTGCACTGTGATTGGTTATTTTAAATTACAAATTTACAAAGATCGTACAACTTTTGCCTATTAATAGAATGATATTAATTTTTTTTTGCAGATACGATCAATATTTATTGAAATTTATCAACTTCAGTATTTGCGGATGTAATAGTGTGAAGACTTTTATTTTTTAGTTAAGCTTTTTTTTTAAGAGTTAAGATATTGTGGCGATATTATGAATATATCATGTAATTGTTAATTAATATTTTAATAATTATTATCAGGGTTTAAATAAAAGGAAGGATTTTCATTTATTGCGTTTAAGCCAACAATTAATATGATTAACAAATGCCGTGCGACAAGGCGCGTGTTAAGATCACGTGATCACGTATGTGATATATCTATCGTTGCTATGGACTGATGGCTTTCGGTAGAGTGTTTAATAAGATTGCGTCGATATAGCATCGTGTTGTGTTTTAGAAATATGCTAATTTCTCCAAATAAAACATTCCCTACGATTATTTTGTAATCTACGAAATTAAGGAATATTGCAAAAGAAATGTTCTTCCAAGTGAAGAATGAAAGGTATCCAGTGATATTTCCTTTTGCTGTGATCAGGTTGTGTTTTTCCGGCCACGCTACCAGAGGATTTGGTAGCGAACAATGGAATCTCGAATATCATTAAAGGCAGTCTTGAATCCTGTATCCAAGGTGGACAAGGACTAAGGACTATCCATGTTCGACGCATAGAATTACTGCAGATAATGGATAAATACATAAGTTTTTGTGCAAAGAAGAAGGGCTTAAACATTTCCTTAAGAACTCTCATAATTACATGAACTGAATAAATAGATCATGAGAAGAAAGCTGTGAAGAATGTATATGTAATTGATATTTATCCGAGCCAAGAATTTAAATATTATAAATATTGAAAGTCTTAGAATATATAATCATTATGTATATTGTTAGTCTTAAATGTTGGTAAAACTGCAGAACACGGTACCAACCCAAGTTCAACTATTTCCAAGATGGCGGTTAAGGAACCGTCCGCGTTGAAATTCGGGATTGAGAGCATGAATTTAAGCATCTTAAAAGCGAAATATATATTGTTTGTGCTTAAATGGAGCTTATTTTATTTAGGCCTTTTTTTTTTGCTTTTCCTCTATCTTCCTACCTGTGTTTTTCATTTCATTCAAAGTCAATAGAGAATCTTCTTCCTTTCAAGAACTTCAAATATCAGCTTTGTAGGACAAATAGTTTTGACTTATTTCGCTCACAGACAGATGGGCATGCGTTAAAAATAAAATTACAATTTCATTTTTAGATCTTTATTTTTCTTATTTTTATGCTTATTAAGGATTCTTACAAACATTAGATCAAAATTACACCAAGTGAATGAACAAAAAAAAGAAAAAAATGGATTTCTATCCGAAACCTCTCAAGAAAGAACCCACTGCAGACCATAGGCCAGAGTGTTGTGTTTAACCTGGAGTTCGCTAAACCTAGTTTGTTGTTACATCCCGGGTGAAAGGTGTAAATGTTGATGACGTGAGTAATTTTCACAAGTAAATCCCCATTCGAAGGCTGTAAATCATTTGTCACCGTCTCATGTCACTGATGGCCAACTTTGTCTGATTTACGTTTGCTGTGTCGCTTCTCTTATCCTCGTGTACTGCGTGGGCGTGCGAATCACATTAGGAGGTCTTGAAAGGGGAAAAAAAAAAAAACTATTTCAAAATATTCACTAACCTTGATGGTTTTGTTTTTCTATCGTTAGACAAGTTTTCGTTCTAATTTCCATAAACTTAGTAATATTACACTCATAAGTTGACAGTTATTTACTAAGGAAATACTTGGGTCCTTTTTAAACTGTCTTACAAATTATTTAATCTTACTTCGAAGTCACTGATCAGATCAATTGTAACTGAAACGTTTGATGGAAACTGATTGGTGTGAGGATTTTTCAGCGCAGAAAGTTTTGTGGGGTAATGACGTGGCATTGTATTGTTTTGATTCTTTAAATTTCATCCATTTTATTATTTCATTACATTAAAACAATTACTGACCAAGTTCTGAAGTTTGGTTTGTTTATTCTCCTTGATTCTTTCTCGTTCAGCGAAGCAGATTAATATCTGTCCACGTGTACGCAGTGTAGATCAGCATAGAGAAGGACTTCAACAAAAATTTTGATCTGAAATCGAACTGAAATATTATTACAAAGTTGTTGTAAAAATTATAAGTTTGTTATTTTGTAAAAATCATTTTCATATTTTTGGTATTTTATCGCCGATAAACTCATTGCTATCGAAGAAGCAGGTATCCCATTTACCGAAGAAAATGGATCTAAGAATACTGTCTAAGAAGTCTAATAAGGATCTCAGAATGTTTCGAAGAAATTTGTGCTTTACAAGTATTAGTGAAACTATCGTAGATTTCCCGATCTAGACGCAGATCCTAGAACGGTAAAAAAATTTACAAGGTTTAATTATTTATTTTACCTGTCAGTTATTTTATTTTAATAAATAAATTCCGAAATGTCTAGTAATAATTACCAATCTCAGAACTTGCATTCAAGCTGCAACGTTTTAAATAGAAGTGCATGCTCATCGTGGAATAATATGTAATTTATCTCATATTCCCCATTTATCAAATATGGAGATAGTAACACGGAAATCCACCCGAAATCCATTCATAATAGATACAAAAATGTAAGGAAATTTGAAGGTAATGCTACACACATACTTGAACTCACGTATCTGCATACATATATAAAGATAAATATTGTAAAGGTGTAACATATGTAAATTGTTACAAAGGAATTATAGAAATTTCGCCCCTAATTGGTAAGAGTTTAAAATGGAATTAAAAAAGGATATCTTATTAGAAGGATTTTCACATTACACATTCAGTCATTACACATTTATAACCAGCAATAGTAATTACTATAACAATATTCCACAATAATACAATAGCTCAGAAGAACAAAAGAATGATTGAAGCCACAGAAAACAGTAGGAGGCTTTCAAAATGGCTTTGGAGCAAAAATTGTATGGTTTGTTAACAATGACTGTGACAGAAACTGCTTGAGATTGTTTTGTGATCTATTGAAGGAATCAGTTAATTCATTCAAAAAAGAATTAAATCTAGGAGTATTTCAGGATATCCGTCGACGGAGAATCGCTGGGTGTCTCTACCTTCTTCTGCGCTTTTGTATTATTGTGAAATAGTGGTACATTAAGGTAATCTGACGTTTTTGGATTATCTTGAAGCGTTTTGTTTCTGCCTCAAAGTAGCCGATTGTTTTGTTCAAACAATCAAATCTTGAAAAGACGTAGCACAAACATTAGAAAAATGACGTCATCCATGTTAGGCCACTCCATCTGAATTCCTGTCCCATGATGCCCATCGGAGAGATCTTTTCTGTGATCTCACGTGATACGAACAAAGACAAACAGTCTGTTAATAATTATTTAATTTCCTTGAAAAGAAACTGATAAGAAGAAATCGATTCAGTTATTAATTATAAACAGCATCTTTCACATATATTAGGCTGACTTCCGCTAAAGGAATAAGTGCCTAAATGAAGATATATGGTAAATGAAGGCATCGACATTGCATTGGAATAATTAATGGATCACACAATCATATTTCAATGCGGTAGATCGTCAATCCTGAAATAACATAAACCACTTTAACACTCGGATAGTTAAGGGAATCATGAATTAGATTTCAAATTTAACGCATTCCCAATAACTTAATTCATATTGAAATTTGCTTTAAAAGAACTTATTCTTTCATTGAAAAGATAATTGACTTTATGTTGTTATTATCGTTATTGTTGTTTTGTTTGGGGTTTTTTTTTGCTGGGATCTTAGGACAGCTGTTTCGAAATTAACATTCTATTACAATTAACGATAATTTGCAGTTTTGTGGTAAACAAACTGCTTTTCTGCTTTAATAATTAATTTGAAACTGTCTGTATATTTTAATGAGTTTTCCGTTGAAGTCTTATTCATTACCCATTGAACAATGCACTGTTTATATATATTCATAGAGAAACGAATTAATTTTTCCTTTGTTGTATAGAAACTTCTTTTGTAGTTTATAAACTAGCATCTGATGCAATTCGAGCGCAGCGTGCCAAGAGAATCTCTTGGTTTGGGTCATGAATCGTCCCTTGTCTCGCTTTCGACTGCACGTGTTGGACCAGTCTGTGGACTCGGTGTAAAACGAGCGAGTTCGCGGGGTTTTATATCGTCGTTAGCTCGTGGTTAGTCGACGTTATTTACATGAACATCGCAGTTTTATCGGTGTTGGCCCAACTCCGTTCATAAATCGAGGTCCCGTGCGAGACGGACCAGCCACGATTTATGTGGGCCGGAGGAAAACGCTGCCTTGTCCGGCCGTGCAGAAGAAACCTTTCCCGCTGCTTGACATTCCGCGCACGGGAGGACAACAAGTAAATCCATTTGGCCACGGTGCAAAAATGTGAAGCATCCCGTTTCCCAGATGTCTGAACAGCACGAGAAAAAGAAACCTTTAAAGAAAGAGGGGAAAGGGTACGATCCTCATTAGCAATTCAACCCTTTTTTTTTCCGGATTTCACCAGCTTTTTTTAGAAACTGGTGGAAGTTTGTGTTTGGCGAATATTAACTCAAATACGTGCAGTACATCTGCTGGAATTTCAAAAAGAACTTTCAAACTTATTATATCGTATGTGAAATGATATTCCATACACTCCATTCTTTTTTGTTAATTGTATTTTTGAAAAGGTTTCCCCCCCCCCTCCTATGTTCTTAAGTTTTAACAGCATATTTTCGTAATTTCATGAACTTCATTTTAGCCTTGCTATAATTTATAAATCCTACATAGTAAAAAAAGAAAAGAAAAAAGCAATAAAATTGATAACAAAAGATGATTTCTTTGATCTTTAGGCTAATCTCTTTCATTACTGATTTTCTTATCTTGTGTTTGTATATATAATTATTTTTAATCCTTAGGTTTCGTCGTTATAAATGTTTTTTTACCATAAAATTTAATCGCAATACGACGGACATATTTTTTATCATATTCATGTAATTTTTTTCATGAATACTTAAATATATAAGTAATTTATATTACCTTACTTTGAAGTAAGCCCCTTATGAATGCTGTGACCAAAAATGTATCTTAATTTTTCAAAATAAAAATGGTTTTATTGTTTGTTTCATATATAATTAAGCATCAATCTCTTTTTTTTTCCCATTACAAATAAGAAAAATCGAATCATACTATCCAACCAAAAAACAAAGTTCGGGTCTCGGCAAAAAAAAGTAGTTTATTTAAAAAGAAAAAAAAATTTAATATTTTTTTTTTGCTTTACTCACCAGCTGTCGTACAGTGAACAATAAATTATTTTGCAATTAAGGTATAATTAACTTCATTTTGTTGTTTTATTTTATTTCACTAAGTCTTAAGTAGATATTAAGATTATCTTTTTATTAGCATCTTGTCCCAGGAGAGTGAGCTGAAGTAATCACTCAGTCATATCCCCCCTCCTGAGATCTTGTGAACAACTGGATAGATCTTCATGAAACTTAGCATGTATATTTATGGATAAGATGCAATTTAGCTTTTTTACTCGAAAATTGTTTCTTTGTGGTCCTTGTCGAGAATTCAACTCGTGAAGGTGATTAAAAAATAAAAGCCTGTACAAAATAGCATAGAACCAGAAACAAAATGTTTTACAAAGAAAGTTTAATCCTTATAGCTAAAGCACTAACTTTGGTTTTGTTAAAGTTCATCGGATTTAAGCAGTTGAAGTAAATAATGAGGATTTATTTATTTATTTATTTATTTATTTATTTACTCAAGAAAATAGGAAATATGGTAGCCGTTCCTCTCCGGAATCGAACCCTTATTCCCCATTACTACCATGTGGGCCCATAACCTACCGTCGATAATCGATAAGGTTATAGTTTGAATCAACAGATAATTAATCAAAAAAGAGTAGGTTTTTTGTTTGTCTCCTTTTTCCGGCTTTAAAAATAAATAAATAAAACAAAGCTTACTTTCCTTAAAAGCAATAAAATGTTTATTTATTTATTTATGAAAGTATGCTTTAAATTCTTCAGGAATTTGTTTGTTTGTTTGTTTTTAAATTCAACAACAGT
This sequence comes from Thereuonema tuberculata, assembly GCA_023159025.1. Taxonomy (NCBI): domain Eukaryota; kingdom Metazoa; phylum Arthropoda; class Chilopoda; order Scutigeromorpha; family Scutigeridae; genus Thereuonema; species Thereuonema tuberculata. Next base: position 60,462,512 of record JAFIDM010006943.1, read on the forward strand.
CTCCTTAGTGAAAATTCTTGAAAAATAATCACTCCCTGATTTACATACCGTACATTACCAACTGTTAAAACAAACCCATTTATTTCCACAATTAGATGTCTCCGTGACGTGACTTTCACTTTGTCTGATAAATCTGTGTCTATTTTTGTTTCTTTGCTTTAATGAGGACTAATTAAGAGCGGCTCAGTTGACTAATTGCATCTCGAGACTAATTTCTCAGAGGGACTATTAAATCGCCCTAAAAGGAAGACACGAATTTGTGTCTCAGTGTGAGATCCGTGTACGAATTAAAGATCTCATGCTGCTTTGTGAAATGGAAAACTCATCTTAATGTAGAAAAGAGATCTGGGTTAAATAAAACCTAAGAATTAAAAGTTCATCCTCGGCAATTTTGTGCCTTTTTTTTTTTTTTTTTTTAATCGAAATAATTATCAAAAGTTCGCGGATTTCATTCATGAATGTTTATTATAATTATTATCACTAATTATCACTTGCTTCTATGCGTTAAGCTTAATGATATAATTATTAAGATTTTACGGAAAGTGGTCAGCTGAAGTGGTCCGACCGCTGTCTTGATGGCGCTCATTATCACTAAAAGGCAGTTTCAACTTAAACTGTGATTTCATTTCTACGTTTACCTACAAATCAATTGTAAATTCACTTTAATTGTTGGACAAGAATTTTCTTCTCTCTATATTATGAGCTTATTTTTTTTATTTTCAGTATTTTACAATGTTACTAAGAATTAATAAAAATTGAAAAGCTAAACGTCGAAGCGTAAAACTTATCTGATAAAAACTTTTTACGTGAGTGATAATATAACTTATTTAATTAAGAACAACACACAATAATGTAGTTAAAAAAAAAAAATATAAAAATTAAATAATGTGTGGCAGTCCCTCTTCAACATAAAATTAGTCTGAGCAAGCTTCTTTCTCTCTTTACACACTAGTATTCCATAATTAATACATCTATCGCATGTATTTAGTAGCTCGACAATTCAGCAGTTGTCTTATTAGCACTGACTATCGTATTTATTTTTACCAATCTATATTACTAAAATCTTTTATTTCTCTGTCTGTCTGTCCGGCGCAATTTCCTGAGCGAATGGAAAATAGAAATAATTTTTTACAATGAAATGTCCGCGTCAGGAATCGAACCTACAACCTTCTGATACGAAGTCAGACGTCTTATCCATTAGACCAAGGTGACTACTGCTCACTTTATATTGTTTTTTGACTTATGTTTCCTTCCCTTTCCCCTAATCAATAATGAATGAATTCAACCTGTTTTTTGAATCTCAAGATTGTTTATTTATTTCCGATCCTTCTATTTATTTGTAATTCGAAAATGACAATTAAAACTACAATTGCCGAAATGTTGGAATATTTTAAATATAATATTCTTACTTAATCAAATTCTATGTGATATTGAAAAACAAGCACGTGTACACGGGAGATGTTTGAATAAAAAAAAGAGTCAAGAAAGAAAGAAGCCCTATGTCTATTAGATAGAACTGAAAAATCACTATTTGTACTAAAAAACCATCACTGTTTGTAACTCAAAAACCACTGAAAGGTATCAATTGTAATTAAAAAAAGAGTTTCAAGAAAGACAGAAGCACTATTTCTATTAGGTAGAATACTGAAAAATCACTATTTGTAACTCAAAAACCACTGAAAAGTATATCTATATTACTAAAATCTTTTTATTTCTCTGTCTGTCTGGTGCAATTGTTGTAATTTGTGAAAATAGAAATAATTTCTACAAGTTCGCTACGGGAATCGAACATCCAACCTTCTACTCCGAAGTTAGACGTCTTAGCCATTAGACCACGAGGACTACATTCTGATCTCTATAAAAAAATAAAAATATATCATAGATATATGATTCATACGCTGGTTCTTAAAGCAGTCGTGGATTGACAGAATATAGACATCAAAAATTAAATTTAAAAGTTTTAGTTTTAGTTTACTTCATGTGATTTGTGTGTGTGTGTTTTTTTTTAATAAATATAAAGTTGTTTTCCGTTACATAAGCGAGGCTTCCGGAGCGAAGCGACGGGTAGCCGACTAGTTATTATTATTAAACTCTTAAAATTCCTTGATGATGTTGAACCAGTAAGCTAATGTTATTGTAAATACATTATTTACTTCATCTGTGAAGAAAAATTTGCTTTACAGAGAAAACAAGCCAGTCACCAAAGAACTTTTGACCTCTTTAAGTAATTTTATTCATTATCTGATTTTTATCCTTTCTTCAACATGAATTGAAGTTTGGTTGTTAGGAACGATTCTTAAGGTTGGGAACTCGTAATCCTACTAACCGATTAAGGAAATTACTGATAGAATTACAGATTAAAAAGCTAAAATTATCTGTAATTTTAAGACAAGGGAAAAAAAAATATTAATAATCTGCTTCCGTTGTGGAAAACTTGTTAGCCACTGTTCTGTGTCTTCAGCAGAAGCCATTTTTGTTAACTTATTACACTGGAAAATGAAGTGATACGATTTTCATTTTTCCTGTCAGTTCAGAAAAGAGTAAATATAGCCCCCTTTTTTTGGATTAAAAAAGCAAAACAAAAATTTAAGGAAAGTAGGTTTTAAATTCTTGAAAATGCCCCGAGCTAAAAAAAAATCTAAGTTTTGTTCTAGATTATATTTCCTGAATGGAAACAGTAGAAATTTTCCATTTTTTTTTTTATAATAATAAAAATAAATAAATAAATCTATATTACTTTACTAGCTTAATCGGATTTAATTTTATTACATCAAAGCGTGCGCAAATGAGTGTATTACTAAACGAATTACTTTTATTACTATTGATGATAGTAAAATAAGAGCTCTTCCAGCCCATTTCCATTTTGTTCTTTCAGCAGTATTTGCAATTTCAGGAGCGATCATGGATTTCCCATGATTCCTAGAATCATTCACTCTTGTAAGATATTGTTGCGTGGTGTATAGTTCAAGAGATTAAGGGATTATGTAGGATCGTCGGGATTAAGACTGTTCCTGAATACAGGTCTCACCTGATTGGTCCTCAGCACAGAAAGGTTTTTGGGCTCTGTGAATCCAAAGCTATATAAATATCTACGTTGTATTATAAAGTTAGTCGGTAGTAAGTTAGTAGTTATCTGTTAACCTGTCTCCAACTCAACGTAATTTTTAACCACATAACAATATGCGTGTGTGTGTGTTCCCTTAATGACGATTGTTCTTTTTGAAACTTAATACGCACGCCGACAAAAGACGATTTAAAGTTAGATTTCAATTATTTTGCGTTCGTGGTTCCTCATCGAAAAATCAACGCATGAAGGTGACAAATTCCATAGAGAACCTTAGAAACAAAACAATGATATCTAACAGCGCCAAATTTCAAAAAAGAACAACCAAACGTCATTACGGGAACACGCATGTACACACAGACGCATCAACATCAGACAAGAGTGAATGATTTTAGGAATAAGGACAAATGAAAGAGTGATTGTTCCTGAAATTGCAAATACATTGCTGAAAAAACAAAATGGAAATAGACTCTTAGCGGCTTTTAATCCTTTTTAACTAATCCATACGTCAGCGTATAGTGATATGATTAAAATGGATTAGTTTTAAGAGCGCTGTTTGAATTTTATTTATTGATTTACAATAACTTTCTCTACAGAAAAGTAGACGTTATGTCACTTAAAGAACTACGTCTTTACTTGAAAAGATATATGCGAGGACTGTTCCAGAAGCCAGATGACTGCTTCTTTAAGTTATGAATATTGAGTGGATGTCTCCGTTGCTGTGACACTTAAGACGATATTCTAGATCTGATTTATCTACGGCCACGTAGATAAGGGGCCACCGACTGTAGTGCTCTATTAACCGCCTTCAAGAGTTCTCTTTATCTCGAGGATATCGTTTGAAAAGGCAGGGTGGGAATAGGACGCCTCATAAATCCCTTGCTTCTGCCACAGACACATTGAATGTAATTTCAATTTAAACGAGTTGACAAAGTGACATGAGAAGGAGTGCAGCAGGAATGGGATGCTGTGCTTCTTCCTCCAGTGGAAATTACGAGATTAAAATCAGCTATCAGGGCTTTTCTAATCTGATACTTCAGATAGGTAGTAGATGTACTTCAGATTGAACTTTGTAATTAATTCAAAATTAAGTTGAATGGTCCTCCGTAATGTACTAAAAGCAATGCTTATTTGATCGTCATGTCCGTATGTGAATTGCATTGTATTCTCTACTACTAAAAGGATTTGCTTGAAAATTGACATACAATACTTGATCAGAAATACCTTTCCTTTGTATTTGAAATATTTTATTTATATATTTGTAGCTTCTTCATCGAAAACATGTTGACAGTAATCTTAGTAGTGTCAATTATGTACTTGATGACTCGATATAGTTTTATGAAGGGAAATTGCCAGAGTTGGAAGAATTGCTTGGCAGTACAATCGTTGTAAATGTAAATTGAGAGAATGATGCGAGACATCATTCTCTTATCATAGATTCGTAACAGTTAAGATCTGAGGAATGATCTGGAAGTTTAAGTTATCTTGATCCCAGATGCATAAAGTGCGAAATGTGATTTTTTTTTTTTTTTAACTTTTTATATTTTTATTCTTATTGAGTTTTAAGGGAAGGGGGCGGGGGCACAAATCTTAGTAGAAATTTCGGTAGTTCGCCAGCGGGTATAAAATTTATGTTTCCTTTCATGAAGAATTTGTGTAATTACTACTTTGTGTAATTCTGCCAATAAAATAGTTGCAACTTAAATTTATAATAGAGCCATTATCCGTGGTATTAGCGTCTTCAAAGTTGAATTGCATCTCTTATCAATTAGTTAACGCCAATCTGATTTGCTTTGTTGTTGATAATGTACTAGAATTTTGAATTTATTTTCGGCCAATCGCAGGCCAGAACATTTTAGAATAGTTAAAAGTTAGGAGACGGAAGGATATATCATGTAACTGGTCTGAAGCAAAGAAATAGTAGACTATTTTAACCAAGTGAAGCGAGTGACATATCTTAAGTTTATTATAAAATAACTAATAAAAATTTATCGTTTAATAGCGTAATTTATCAAAGAGTTTAGCTGTTTTATCAGAAGTGGTTTCGTCTTTAAATTCCACTGAGGCTGGTTTCCGCCTTGCTAAAGGTTATCTAGTATCATCTGCGTAGATTCCTCTTAATTCCCTCCGTATCAATGACTGCGAGGTGGCGAGGGCAAACTACGACTCCCTCGATCGGGCGATAGCCATCGCTTTGGCCGGCGAGTGCAAAGTCCTTACCGCCGCCGCCGCTGCAGCCGCTCTCTCCCCTCCTCGCTCGCAAGGATGCATTGCCCGTCATTCACCAGTTTTATTGAGATCGTAAATTTGGCTGCGATAAATGCGAGATTAGACCCTTAATGAATTGCCTCGCTAAATGCGCCTCCGCCATCTTTCTTTTTTCGTTGTTTTTTTTAATGAACGGCAAACCGATCTGGCGGCCTTTAGCCTCGCGACGATTAATTTTGCATTAAAACAATGAGGCGTCTTGAGCAAGCGGCTGTCGACCGAGCACTGCTTCGTAATTGATTACACAGTATTAGGGTCAGGGGGAAATCAGTCGTGTAGAGAATAATCTGTGATGATAAGTCTCGATTATTATTGCATAATTGTTATCGAATAAAGATATGTAACTGCGCTTCCAAATTGGTAAATCATTGTCAACCAATCACAGTGATTCATTGCAGTGACGTCAGTTTTATCACGGCGCTTCTACAGAACCCACCAAAAAAATAATAGACAGACAATTACTAAAGACAAATTAATTTAGTTCTGATTAATCGTCAACATTTTTTATTTATTTTAATCATCTATAAATTAATTAGGGTATTAAATGAGATATAATGAAGAGGAACCGAAAGGGCTTATAGATTCTAATGAAGCTTTCTAGAACAATTGCATTTACTTAATTTTCTTAAAGATTTAGAATTACCATTAATTAAACGTAAACATTAGGTACACATGAAATAAAAAGGTAAAAAAAATAATTACTCGTGTTTTTATACTCGTAAAATCATGGCAGATCTTTGCTGCTCAGGAATTGGTGCTCATCAGCCGAGTGCTTTTAATTTTGGTAATTTTCACTTAAGATATAGCATTCAAGATAAAGTTGTAATGTCCTCCCAATCTTTAACCCCACAAAAGATTTCCGTGCACTAATTGACAATTGGATTGAATGAATCCTATGATCATCTATTTTAGGGTAATAATAATTCTAAAATATCCTGCGTAAAAAAATCCCGCGAATTGAACCGGATTCCTTCAGCCCGCAGACTGTGGTTGTACCACTGGACCACGGACCAAGAGAACAGTAAAAAGAGATAACATAGTTATTCAATATTTAAAGAGTGACTGAGGTTTTTACTTTTTGAACTGACATAGAATGTTGATGAGGGAACAATTGATCATAGTTTCATTATATAAAAACCCTTTCTGAAAGCATTTACCAGAAGAGTAAGACGGTGTTCTAAGGGCATTTCACGTGTTTGTAAATATAAAAATCTTTCATTAAAAGCAGATGATTCATGCCTCTCCCTCCCTCCCTCCATTCTTTTCTCCGTTCTTCTTCTTATTCTAGTGTTTCTCATTCTTGAAGGGTTTATGTAAAGTTTTTAGCCTAATCATGGTGCTGCCCCCGAGGCCCTGATTAATGGGAGTTGAGTGGCCCCTGGAGGCCCTTCCTTCCACCCCCATCCTATTTACGCAAATGAATAGATAAAACTTAAATCCCGTATAATGCAACTAATCCATTTAAACGACCCTCAAAGCTTTATTTTGTGCGGTAGGTACAAGGCTTTTGTGGTCGCCCCCGCCGACACCTCGGCCGTTTTCAGAAGTTGTTTGACTTAAGAGACAGTGTGAAATTGTTTTCTTCAACCCGAGACAGAAAGGAAAGAAGAGAGAGAGAGAGAGAAAAAAAACCCATCACATTGTTCCATGGAACTAATAGAGTTCGAAAGGTATTATGACAACGCCAGGTAATTAAGTGGAATTAAGCTACATTATCAGGATTAAAGCTTAGTGGCGATTCGTCTAACTCATAATTATTGGGTAAATTGTCAGTTGAGGTTTTTTTTCTAAAAATAACCCAACTGGAGAATTGAATCAAAGACAAGTCATTTTGAAAATGAAATATAAAAATATAAGTAAATCTCCACGAAGTGAAGTTTCCAGTTTTCAGATTTTATCTGCTAACATTCACATTTTAAAATATAGAAATTTACGTGTGCGCATTGAAAATAAAAAATTGCCCACATACAAGATTAGTTAAAAAAAAAAACAAAAAAAAAACCATACAATTAGAAAGTTCACAACCTGTTTCGCCTCCAATACTCGTCAAAGCCTCGTATTGGAGGCGAAACCTGCTGTGAACTTTTTAATTGTGTACAATGTTGTTTCGGTTTTTTTTTATAACTAGTCTTGTATATTGGCTTCTTCACAATTTCCTATTTCACATTTTATATCGCGAAGAAAAACTGGCAAGAATTCACTACTTCATATAACACGACAAACAGTTTCTATTCAAAACTTAAGCTTATAATAGAACATGTTATTCCTAAAGAGTCCTGAATGTTTTGTTTGCAATTGTATCATTCATTGAATCCCAATCTATTCTCTTTGTTATTATTCAACAAAATTTTGAATTGGTTTCCGCTAATTGCAGGGGTAGAAAATTTCAGAACAGTTAAAAAGTAAGAGCCGGAAAGATACGTGACATCATTCCAGTAAATATACAAAAAAAAAAAAAACAGAAATTGTAACTTCTTGATACTAATTTGGCGATTTCGGGAATAACTGTAAACAATTTCAGAGAATCTTACGCCCTTTTGAAAAACACGTGAAGCCCAAAACTATATTATTATTATTATTATTATTATTATTATTATTATTATTATTTTTAGCAAAAAAAGACATTGAGGATATTACATTTTCTATAAGGACAGGAAAGGTTGAAAACTATGCAGAAATTTTATAATTTACTGGACTTTTTACAACTTACATGTTATTTTCAGTTAACAACATTTTGTTTTAAACATTCGATTTAAAAAATTACTGTATTTGATATCTTTGTCGTCGCCCCCACCCCCCACCCCCCTCCATTGATTGGATCCCTTGTTTTGCTGCTGACCATTGGAAGTCTGATGTCGTGTGGTTTTAATAATTGAATTGGAAACATTTAACTTCTATGAAATTTCATGAGGTCTTTTGAAGAAGAAAAAATAGACAGACGGACGGACAGACAATTGTAGGAATAAGTGTAATCACACCGTCTCAGATCTATTTAGAACATTGTTATAAAATGACTAAATTTTAGAAAATCCTTAGATGTTCTGTAGATGCCAAAGCTAAAAACTGAAATTGAGATTGATGCCGTTGTTATTGGTTGTTAGGGTTGTAATTGAAATCTCAAAATTCTGTTTTGGAACAGCAAAGTTTAATTATCCTTTTGATAATCAAATTTAATGATTGATTTTTTTTTTTTATGTACGTAACTGATTTGGCAGAAAAAGAAAAAAAAAATATACTTAAAAAAAAATTAAAAATTTTTATTGGATAAAACAATAACGTAGTAATATGTGTTTGCTGAACAGAGACAAATTAACTTAACGGCTTTGTAGGACTTTGTTTTCGGAAGTAAAATTAGAAACATATTTTCTTTCTTTTTGTTTACTGGGTCTCTTGCTTTCTTCTGAGTTTGTTCCTTAAAGAGCTGCTTTCTTCCTGATGAACTAATTGAAGAACCTGACGCTAATAAGCTTTTAATAATGATGTACCTCTTGCGGTGCAATTCAAATTAAAATACCTAAATCCTTAAGATTCCTGTTTTTTTTTTTTTCCGTTTCACGCTCCTGTGTCTGTTTGTTGCGTCACGACTGAGCAGCACCTGGATGCTGATGAGGGAGTTACTGGAAGGAATAACCTTCTTTCTCTGGCCCGAGCATTCCATCCGAGCCAGCAGGGTTAGGAGGTTTGTGTTTTGGGGTCTCCTCTTAAGACAAGAGTTCAGGTCCTTCTCTCGGCGTTCAACAAAAACCCACGGCTCGGTCAGTGAGTAGCCGCTCATTTCGAGGGAAGAAATGCGACGGCCACGAAATCCAATGAGATCTTTACGTTTCAAAGTAATGACCTTCGTCAAATGAGGCAAAGAGAAATAAGCATTCTGAGGTCGTTAATTCTGTTGTAGGCGTTTTATTGTAATCAAGCGGTAACTCTTCTTCTAACGACACTTGTCCTACTTACTTTGTGGGCGCAAATTACATTTACATTAAATAGATTACAAAAGTTTTGTTTTGCTTTAATTAACTCTTTATTTTCTCTCAACTAAAGGAGAAAGATGATTTCTAACATGTTGTCCCTTTTCCTTAGATGAAGCGTTGAGAAAAACAGAAATATTGTTGTTTATATGCTTTAATGTAGATAAAGTTTTAGTTAATTTTAATATTCGGATGATTGATTGACATAGTTTAGTTACGCCATTTTTCTTTTAATACAACATATTAATTTCAGTAACGATCGAATATTGTTGTGTGATTTGGTCGGAGAAATCAAAGAGAGCTGAAGTGGCATTTTATCTCAATCTCATTTATTCTCGTCACCTTCCAATTATTTATAGAAAAAAAAAAGGATAACTTATTATTTTCTCTGAAGTAAAGAAGAGTTGATTACTAACATCTTGTTCTTTTTTCTTCAAAGATTTTTTTACTTAAATGAAGAGTTGAGAGAAGACGTCTCTGTGAGGTGGACTGAATGACCATATCACAGTGCTGTCAGTGAGTCTCTACAATCGCTGGATTACTTAGTCATTGTTGTGATCAATCTTTTCCCCTAATCTTACTGTAATATTGTTATCCAAATTAAACCTAGGCAAATGAAAAGAAATTCTCCTGAACTATGTATTAAATGTATCCATTAATAACTAATTCAGAACATAATAAGTATTGAGTTTTTTTTTTTTTTTTTTTTTTTTACAACTTTTTGACTCCTTAAAAAAAAGGAATCATAACTTTTTGATTTTTTTGTGAACTGAGGATCACAATTAATTTATACTATTTAATTAGCTAACATAAACCTTACCCTTCTAGCGTCGTAGTAATCATGGACAGCTATTCTTCCTGAAAATCCTCTTGAGAATTTTGCTACATTACGATAAGTATTTTTTTTTTTCCTGAAACGGTATCTGCTAGAAAAGTTTAGAATGAATCGTAAGACTCAAGATTCGATAGAAACTGTGATAGTTTGTTCGATAGACTATAGAAAGCATTTAGGCACTACCTTTTTTTTTTTTTTTTTAATAGGTAAGGGTAGGTTTCTAAATTGGGATTTTTATAAAATAGTTACACTGACTATATTTCTATATTGTCTTCTGTTTTTCTTGTATATTCTTGCTGTCAGTGCATTTCCTATTTCATCATCATTCGTTGACAACTGTTTCCTTTGCTGCCACATCCATTCATAGTATTGACAATAGTTTCTAAATTTTTTATGACAGATAAGGGTAATGATGTTGTTTCGATAAATGTTGGTTGCCGTTCGGATAAAGAAAGGTCAAGACGGTATCCTGCCACTTGGATGGCGAGGACCGGGTATTCCTTCTGTCTGTATGTTTCTTCATTTCAATAATTTTTCATGACGTCACACCTTGTTCCCTGGCGCAGCTTAACTTCTGTCGCTCTGTAACTATTAAGAAAATCGTGCAAGCTATCAAAGACGAGGAATGGTCTTTCTAATCATGTGTATTGTTACGACATTGTTTTTCAATTGCTGTAAATTATTTTTCAGAGCGCAAATGATTCCTTATCATGTAACTGACCTGTATTATATAACATATTACGTACCACAGAGTATGACTATGCGCACTACAAGACTAAATCTACATCATTTAAAATGCACAGCGATATAATCGTTAAATACGAGAACTTGCATTGTCAACGTGTCATCCTGTTAACTTTCGTGCTAAGTATCTTATTAGGAACGATTATTAAAATATCAACATGATCGTGTTAATACAGGGTTATTCATAATTCCTTGACACATTTCCGAGGCTCGTAGCTCGGCAGCGAGAAAAAGGGGATGCTTGTTCCCAAGATATCAAATGATAGACAAGTTTGTTTTTTTCCAGCAGAACGCTGCATCCTAGTTCTATCGGCTGCCATTTAAGGCGCAGGTGCAACCAAAAGTAGCAGTTCGCAACGTGAGAAGGTATAAATTTTAAAGAAACCCGTTAAGCTGTTTGGGAACGTCATTTTCTCAGGTATGGAAACTTAAAATAAGTGTGTGATATTTTAACCGTAAATAAGCAACCGTACAAAATTTTATGGAAAGCGGTCCAGTTGTTTCAGTGTGATGCGCATACTTAGAGGAAATAAGATAAACATAAAAATAGACGAACAGACAAACAAAGATGAAAATGTTCCACTGGAATAATAAAGTATTCGCATGTATAGTGAATAATGCATGTATAGTCACATACAATATAGTACGTCATAGATTGTGAAACTTACTGTTACTTATCGAAATTATTTTTAGAAAAAGATGTAAAAACTACTAAAATACTTAGTAAATTAAAATTGTCATTAATTAAGTGTCATTAACTCAGTATCATTCTCGACGCAATTACATAAAATTCTTAATTAATGTTTAATTAATGAAAAAAAAATTTAGAGAATAAAATGCTTTCTTAATTTGATTTCGCCTAATTGGGCTCCGATATGGAGTTTCACTTCTTCTGACTCCACTGTTTGTAACTGTTTCTTTGCATCAATTGCAGTATAGATGTCTATCGTTTGATCCATATCGGTTGGATATTGCACTCTACGTACGTATTAATTAGCCCAGGAATGTTTTCATTGTCACAAACATTAGTAAACAATGGATTAAGAACTTTAACTAATGATTACAAGGGAGATATTGTAAGGAATTCCCTCTTTCCATAGGTCTTAACAGATCAAAAGGTAAAAGTCTCTCAGGGTTGATTGGAAGCTATACAGAAAAGCTTCAGATATATTTTTCTGTACCATAAATGTACCTTACTTCGTTGTAATTGTGTAGTTAGCCTTTTTCATGTGCATATTATTTTCAATTTTCGATTTCAAGATTTCGCTTTTCCTTCAGGTTTTTTTAACTTTATGTATATTAATAAATCAACTATATTTGATAACCATTAAAACCTAACACACTACTTATTTCTCTCACTTCTATAATGATTTTTCTTTTTTTCTTAATTTTCCCACTGTCTTCTCCACAATTTTTGTTTTTCTGTTTTCAGTTGCAGATTTCTGATTTCAAATGATTTGTTTTCTAACTGTGGAAGCAAAACGTGTTTTGTGAAGTGAATCATTTAAAAATAAAAAACTAATATTAGAAGTAAAAACAAGATTGCAAAACTCTTAAAATATTTAAAAGTATTTTATTAGTCTTTATAGTAAGGGTGAGGAGTAAATGTGTAGATTGTGTTTTTAAATAAAAAACACAATTTCTTCATATAAACCACATCTATGGTTGAAGGAAGAGAAAAAGGCGTTTGACTTCTTCAAAAGATAAGATTAGAATTACGTTTGTAGATAACTAAGTGGAAGTACATTAGATGCAATTATTACCAAGAGTTTAATGGACTACAGGTAACTTAATGGACCTCGGTTTCCGTTAAAGGTAGAAAAACAGCAAAACTTTTTTTTACAATACTTATACTTGCTTTTTTTTTCTGTATGTCAGTGAAATAATAATTTATCATTATAATAAAAAACAACTATACGAACCAGATTATACATTTTTAGGCCGGAGATAGTTTCAATATGTTTTTTTTTTGTTTTGACATTTATATATTTATTTCATTATCTTTATTGTAAGATTCCTATACTGTTCAAATAAAAATAGTGATTTTGTAAATTTGGTATTTTCAGATTGTCTTTGTAAAATGGAAATTAATTTTCTGTTGATGAGTTACTGCCGTCGTAGTTTCATTTATTTTATTTTCTATCCACAATCGTAAAGAATCGTAATAGAGAAATCATCCGTATCAGTAACTTTCGTGTCATCCTTAGAGTAGTTGAAATAAAATCTATATTTTTATTAAATTTATAGTAAACTGTTGGAGTTTTACTATGGATGGAATGGTGGAGGCCAAAATAAAAGTGCCTTTTTTTTAAGCTTGACCGCAAATAAGCTACGGGCTAAATTTTGTGAAAATCTGTCCAGGTCGTTTTAACGTAATGCGCACACACACAGACAGACAAAAGTAAAGAATTAGAAATTGTAGCGGAAAGATTATTGTCAAAGATCGAGCAACATTAAGCATACTTTGCAGTCATTTAATTATCTAATGATGCTAATATAATTTGAGCAAAAAAAATCACATTATAATTTTATTTATTAATATCTTTATAGGTGATCTTCACTTATAATATTATGGGTTCTAATAATAAAAATAAAAATTTAGAAAAATGTTTATTCTTTGTTTTTAAGAATAAATAAGAGTACGTTATGTATAAAAAAGGAGACGTTACTTATTTCCTTCTATGCAGTGTTTACTTTTATTTTATTTTATATCTTGTTGTTTATAAGCATATTTTATTGTAATAGCATTTGAACATTTAATAACATTTAATGACCTGTAATAACACTTATTGTACTTATGGCGTATTTTTTGATAATCTCTGATGTCTAAAAGTAGATCTAAATTTCCTTTTTAATGAAAACTCGGTTTTAATGGTTTTGAGATGAACTCGGCGAGGTCTATCTATGCATCTGATTTTTTTTTCTTATTGTCTTTAACATCTGTAGTTCCCGAGTTAAGTCAATCTGCGTGACGGACAGACATAGCGGCAGCATAAGGCTCCTGTAGATAGTATGTAGGAGTATAAAATAGTTTGTTTTATTCTTCTTCTGTAAAGTCGGGCCTTGGTCTCCTCAATGCTTGATCTCGAAAGTTCTCTATTCAAGATCTCCTCCTTCAACATACCTCAGTTGTAACAAAAAATGTGAAGACATCCTCCATTATTCTTTCTTCAGGCTTTCTTTTCTTTTTACCCAAATTTTCCTTTTAGCATACATTATACATTTTTCGTCCATCTTGATTATCTGTTCCGTCATTCTCAACGCTTCTATCCTAACGACATTGGAAACTGCCGTATCTTCCTGCAATTTGCAAAAATGTCAGTATCTTATCTACTCCGCCTATGCTCGCCTTCCTTTATCGGTCTATAAATAAGTATTAATATTTTACGTTCAAAGACTGTTTTATTAGTTTTTTCCTTCTATTTTTTAGCTTTTTAATAGAAAATAACTCCAGTTTCTTCTGTCAGATTCTTCGTTGTCCACATGTGTTGGGCTGGTGACCTCTTTCCACTTGTGTGTCTCCCATCCAATGGCGTCCTTGTGTCTTCGAACGGCATCCCTGCTTAGTAGCCACAAGGCAGGGCTTACCGTTTCCCTGCTATGCATATTAATTTCCAACACCTGTGCCACCTGACGAGAGGTATTTACGGATTCTGGTTTTCGTCGTGACAGTGACAGAGTAAAGACCAGGCCTTCACCACCCACAGGGTCCTGGCAACTGGGCCATCTGCTTCACTGTTCCTATTCGAGAATTGCATTCTTCAGTCAAGTTAAAAGTATCTTACGAAACTGCATTTTAATCTTTTCAGAACTGAATCCATAACGAGATTAGCATTATTGTTATATTCCCTGCCCTTAACCCCTCCCAAACGATCACGGTTATTGGATCTGGCGAAAATTCTTTTCAAATAATGTTCTCTGACCAACATTGAACGCATCAAAAATAATTTTGGTGGGTTTTGAACTTTGACTTAATCATTTATGTTATTTAATACCATTTCTTTTTTACGTTACTTTGGGCAACATTTTAGTTTCTTTTAATCATCAAAATAAAAATTCAGATAGGTTTCGGGCGATACGATATTTATGAAGTAGAATCTAGAGGAAGTCTACATAAATATACGTTTCATAATAAAAAGAAACAGAATTAAACAAACCTTTTCCACTGAAGATTTTCAACCCATTAATTAGAGAATAATAATGAATTTGCTCGTGCTTTGATAAGATTTAGGCAGATTAAACAAGAAATATGATTTAAATTTATATATATATATTCAGAAAATAGAAAGTTTCTACTGGTTTTATTTTAGCTGGCATTATACATACATCATTTTTTTAAACTAATTATCTCCCCAACATAGTTCATTAATTATTTTATTTGAAGCATTTGAATTTATGTCTGGTATATATTAAAAGCAGAATGGATGTAACGACCTTATTAAATAGCCAATTGACGTTACTTTGGCAGATGACAAATAGTAAAAGATTATACCAGGCATTAGAGGGAATTTGACGAGATCGAAGACCCCTTCTTCCACCCCCTATCCTAAGATATCAAGAATTATTCTGCTGATGATCTTCAGAGAACTAGCCTCTGTGATTCGAAGGGCGCACATGGGTTTGATAACGTAAAAGTAGACTACTCGTCATTCCGACTTATTCTTCTGGAAGAATAAATTTAAATGCTAAAAAAATAAAAGAATTAATTACCATTTGAACTTATCTCTTTGAGTTTCATTTTCCATTATCACTTAATGTGAATTTTAATTTATTTATAAATTGGCAGCAGATAAAATGTAAAAATTTAAGAATAAAACTGTCAAGTTTTTATTAAATCAAGTAAAAACATTAAATTACAAGCAAACATATAGTGCAATTATAAACCTTTCAGTATATATCTTCTTCTAGACCAGAGCTTCTCAGTGTGTCGCGGTACACTTATGTGTCCTGAAGAAGGTCCTTGTACGCCGTGCCGTAAGAAAGTTCTGAGTGCATCGTAACAATCAATTTCAGTTCATAATTCAATGCTACAATGTATTATAGATATCAAATAATGTGTGAAACATAAATTTATAGTAAATTATCGTTCTATTAAGGAAAGTTACAGACTATTAATTCATATTCAAAGCAGCTTTCTGGATACTTTGTTTAAAATAATTGTTCTGTGAATCACACTGAGGTTTTTCAAATGATTCTAAGCCTAATAAACCAATGAAAAGCATTGTATCTTGCGACATTTGAAGCAACGGTTGGATTGCCTCGGGTTTTACTGCAGAGGAAAGAACAGAAAAGGTTCTGAAACAGAAAAGGTTCAGATTATCGTTCATTGATCACAAAAAAAACAAAAAAAAAGAAAATGTTAAACAACAATGTTTAAGAAAAAGTGTTTATTAGCTGACATCGCAGAAAGATATAGTAAAAACTTGGTGTCAACCATCGTTTGTTTGTTTATACAATTGTATAATTTCTTTTTGCTTCAGGCAATTCATTTGAGGCTGGAGGATGCAGCATATGAATTTTTCTGTTTTATTTTATTGTATGTTTTATTTTTAATTTTTGGAGATGCCATTCTTTTTCACTATTAAAAGAAAATGTTACTTTGACGAATTTCGCATTGATAGGCCAGCGAACTCTGGGATCATTAAAGAAAATAAAAATGCCGTAAAAAGTTTTTATTTAACAAACAAAGTAATTTGAGATACAAACACTAATTTTTGCAGCTATCTTGTTTTAAGAGAGAAGATATAAAGCGTGAGTAATAAATACTGTCACAGGAGTTTTTCCATTAACACTTGCTTCACTTCCTTCCCATAATTAGCTAATATATCTTTTTTGACTATTTTTCTTTCTATCAAAGCCCCGAGTGATTTTAAATTCTAGTTCGACATAAGATGGATTGGTCTTCACACGTGTCAACGTAATTATCACTAATCCATTTTCAATTATCTCGATAACATCTCGAAGGGAACAGTGACAGGTACAGTTATTTAATAAATGAGCCGCAGTAAATCGGAAATGCAGGACTTCCACCGTCGCACCCCCGCCTTTGTTTCGAACCTCTTCCCCTCTACCATGGAAACATGGTATTTCTTTATATTCCAGAAGCTGATTTATTTCATGAAGTAAATGTTTACTTTTATTTATTTTAGGTTAAGTGTGCAATTTTTCTTAAGAAAAAAGTTCTATGATCTACTGGTTTTGTACGTAATTAATTACCTTATTAAACTGCCCGGTTTAAATTAAATACAAATTAACTAAATATTGTTGGAATAATCTATGTCACCTACTTTCTTTTTGAGCCCAAGCAATAATGTAGTTATATACGTATATTAAGATTATATTTACAGTTGTGGATATAGTTAGATTTAGTATATCTAGGTTAAGGTTTCTGTATTTGGGCTTGCTAACGAATAAAACATAAGTTCGAAATTGTTTATTGCTTCTTAGTATGGAGAAAAGTTTGCAAGGTTCAATTGCTGCTAATTTTTATGCGAATTCAACATTTACTGCGAATGTCATCTGATGATGTTGTTTGTCTTTTGATTTCTATGTTAAGGAAAGCAAACCTTTTATATTCTAAAAGCAATGTCAGTGCTTTGTAAATGTTGACGCGTATTTCAGTAAGGTACAGAAAATGAATAAATTCATATTCAGAAAGTTTTGCCACTTCTCTCTTGTTTCCGAAACCAACTTCTGTATGAATGTGACCCCCGTAAGTCTTCATCGTATTCCACAATCTAAAACTGAAATTTGCTAAAATAATGAGTGATTACTTTTAATGAGTTTCCCAATTTCAAGTTTAGTCATACAATCTTGTAATAACCAACAGATTACATTTTGGAGTGATGTAATTTTTCAACGCAAATTTTTCCAAAGTTGTCATTAAAATTTCTAAATTTCATAATTTGTTAACATTATATGTTCAAGAAAGAGAAGCGATTTAAATAATTATCTGAACAATTCTTAGTGGCAAAACATGATTTTCTTTCAAAATAAAATTGCATTCATTCTTTAGTGTGTAGGAGTTTAATGATTAGTTCAAGTATCTATGGATTCTGTGTTTTGCTGCCAGAATGTAGTTACCGAATGGTTAAGAACTTATTTATTTCTTAAAGCCCTTGACAGAGATATGCTAAAAACCTTACTTCCTCCATAGAAATAAACTGGCAAACTGTTAAATTCTATCTTGTGCCACAGAAGAAACTAACTCATGTAGCTACTAGAATCATATAAGGATATTATGTAATCTTATGTGGTTAAAAAGTGCAGTACTCGTGTATCTACAGAAATTAAAAACCAAAGAAATGAATTTAAACGAATACTCTATTGATTCGGGCAGAAAATCCATATAAATTAAGGAGACGTTAAAAAAATGATGAGAATAATGTTTTATTTTATTTTTTTCATATTAGTAACAATCAATAACTTAAATTAAAATAATAATTTAAAGGTGCCTTTTATTTATTATTATTACTAAAAACTTTGCATTAAAATTAATTTAATTTAATAATCTATTAATTACTTACAAATACTGTAAAATTATATTTAATTCATTAACGGGGAATTAATGAATTAAATGTTGATTCATTAATCCGAAATCCGTTGATAGGGATTATTCCCTGACGGAACTATTATTATTATTATTATTATTATTATTATTCTTTGAGTGTCACTAAAAGTCATTAACATTATGGAAAAAAGAAAGGCTAGTTATGGCGATATTCTTGAATAGATAGGTGGGTGTGAACGAGGCCTAAAAAAATACTGGTAAGAGGAGGAGAACGAGGCATCGTCTGATATTGAAAAGGACTGTAATTAGGGACGGGCACCTGCTAATTAATGAGGACAAATCATATAAATAGTAGGTATTGAGAGAAAAAAAATGTCTTAAGGTTTTTTTCCTACGAAAGATAGGAAGAGGTCATCTTGCCATATCGCTTACTTCATTTTAATTGACACACCCACGCTAATGAAGCCTATAGGGGATGTACACATAGTCATTGAATTTCAACATTATAGTTATAATAATAAATAACACAAGGGTTTTTGAATAGTAGAATTAAAACTAACATGTTTCGAAAAAAACTGTTTTCCATTTTCAAAGTATGTAGAAATAATACAATCTCTGGATTTTCAAAAATACAAGAATGTCAAAGGCATGAAATCTCATATAAGAGGTACATTATTTAGCTACAAACAAATCCTTAACAATTCAGAACGTGATAAAATTATTTAATTGTAGTACATTAACATATAACAATTCAGTGAGTAAAGGTATTTTGATGTTTCTTGTTAAGTAAACTAGTCAGTAAGACTTCTTTTTTATTTATAGATACGCGAAATGTTGTCTTTCGATAGAATTTGAACATCAATCCAATTATATTCATGATCACTATTCTCTATTTTTAGTTTCAGCGATAGGATCTTTAAACAAATAAGTAGTTGCCCAATGGGTTCCTATTGTAAGACAGGTTCAGATTCTATTACATTATATTTACGAATTTAGATGGTATGTTTAGATGGAAACAGAGTATAGCAATGAATTTCTGACTTGGAGAGCAATTTAAGATAGAATCAAATTCACAAAAGAAGTTTCTAAAGAAAAAGATTACATTTTTTGTATGTTCAATTTTAAATTTTAAAAGCTGGCTCACTTGAGATTTCTCTATACAGAAAACCTGTTTTTATTGATCGTTTTTTAGATTACTATTCTAATCATCCTTTTTATATATAACTAGCCGGATACCGTCGCTTCGCTCCGGCACCCTTGCATACATAGCATTAAAAAAAAAACAAAAAAAAAAACTTTATTTATTTAGCAACTTAATATCGAGATCGGAAAATATACGAGTTCGCAGCCCGATGTGGCCTTCTCCGGATAACTCAGATATATTGCGGGTTGGCTACCACACACTTCATGGTCATTTTAAAGCGAAAATATAAATCCTCTTTATTGCCTATCTCGTGGGAAATTCGAATTATCCGGCCTTATTTCTTGTCTACATCATAATGGGAAACCTCTGCAAAATTTCAACTTTCTAGGTCCAAGAGTTTGGACTGAGTGTTGATGAGTGAGTGAGTCAGGACTTTCCTTTTTATATATAGAGATTTGATATACAGTATAAAAAAATTACTGTTTCACAATATTTTGTTGAAAGCAGTAAGAACTGCATCTAATGATAAGATTGAAAAATCGCAAATTCAAGAATCTGTTAATTTATTATTGTTGTGAAATTATCCTATTACGTTAAATTTGAATCTTTTACTCTTGGGCTTCAAACAAATACAAAATTTCCAAAAATAATTCAGTGAATCTTTTTAAATGTGTGCGTTTTTATGCTTCTTTTATGGTTATATTTGTTCCACGCACGTTAAACTTTGCCATTATTAAGCTTCAAACATTAAGAAAGAAAGAAAGAAAGAAAAAAAAAAATCACTCTAAAAGTAAAAATGCTAAAACATGTTCCAAAGTGAATTACATGGAGTTTATCCTTTATATTCTGTAACAATTGAAATCTCATCTCCGTACATCAGTCAGATACTGGCAGATGAATGTCAATAAGCGCGAAAAAGTTGTCTGAGCGTTGATAATATTAGACTCTGTATTTATTAAATGTTGGGGCTTTTTATTTTATTTCTGCGCCAATTCATTTGTAACCCCAAGAATGGTATCACGGAAGTAATTGTCTCAGTTTTATAAGGTTTTTTTTTATTTCATATTTTTTAATATCATTTATTTTATTTTGTTTTTTAATTTAATGTTCTATAAGATACGTAAACATGACCTTTTATGTCTACGTTGAGGATCTTTGAATGTGATCTGTTTTGGTTTTTTTTGTCTCCTCCCCCTCAAAAAAGTAAGTTCTGTTACTAATGAAAAATATATTTTTATAGTTGTTGCAGATTTCGAAACAACCATAAAAAGGCAATAAGACAAAGAAATGAGTAGCTTTTTGTTTTAACACCTGGCGGGTTCTCTCTGAAATCAAGAAATCTCCACTGATTTGAATTCTGTTTAAAGACGCGGTAACAAATCCTCTTTTTGTCGCTGCTGCTGCAAATGGTTTAACATCATTTAGCTTTTAAAAGGCTGTTGTACATATATCCTGTCATTGCCTAATAACAAATGAACACCTTCGCAACCCTTGCTGTCAAACGGAGGCCTTTTTACCGGAAATCTAAATGAAGGAGGAGAGGAGAAGAAAAAAAAAGATGATCTCCCAGACAAGATCCTCAGTGAGTTTGAACAGGATTCTATAGGTGTCATCAGGATAAATAGAACCTGTTTATTTTATATCTCGAAGCATTAGCGTCTCCTTTTACAGGTAGGTGACATTTGGCCCGAGGGACCTGTGACCTCTTCTCTGACCCTTGTCGGCTTTTGCCTTTGCCGCGTCTGCCAACACTTGAGAAATATTCTCTGGTGCCCTTTTACGATCTTGAGACCAGGGCGTAGGTGCTCGTTTTGCACTTCCTTCCAACGCTTGTTCGCGCAACCGTTTTGACCTCAAATGTGGTGAGCGGGTGTTGTAGTAGCTTTCAACAGTGGCTTTCAACCAAAAAAAAAAAAATCAATCAATAAGAAGGTGGAAGAGTCAACAACGGTCTCCTACTAGAAGCAAGACTTTACCATTACCAAAACTATCCATTAATGTTTGGAACCAAGATTAAAGACTTCTTTGCACAAATTTAAGATCATAGAAACTTATTTGACGCACTCACTTAAGTGCTTGACTCTTTTATCGGCATTGTAGAAGGTACCAAAGGGTTTTATAGGTTTAACTTAACGTCTCTAATATACAGCAAAATACACTTCTCACTTTGCATCACAGAAAAAAAAAAGAGGAAAAAAGTAAAGAACAAATTACTTACTTTATTCTTTATTCTTACATTTTCGTAGCAGAATCTTGCTTTTAAATTACGTAACGTACTTATTAAACAATGGTCTGTGAATTAAATTAAACAATTAAACTGCGAAGTAGTGATGTTAGAATTAATATCCAAGCCTTCAAAAACTTTACTGAAATCTTATGTCAAGTTCTTGAGAGAACCTCAGTCTTTTTTGAAAATATTGCTCCTTAATTTATTTATTTATTTTAAGTTTTTAAAACGAAAAACACTCTGGTTTTTTTTTTTTTAATTATAATAAATACTGAATAAATAAATTTCAATTTTCTGAAAATTAATTTTTTTTTTCTTTTTATTTTTTCAATTTTTTTTTTTTCAAATTTATATCTGAATGATTTTAAGTTATTTAAATTTGATTAATTTTAATCATATCAAACGTAAGCAATTTAGTCAGATTATCTAAGAAAATACCCATTCTTAAGACATCATTATTTCGGTCCTAAAGCTTTTTTGGGGGGGAAGTTTTTTATCATCTTCATGCGCTGAATTCGGACAAGCACCCATAAAGTAAAAGTTTGATCTCTTTAAAACATGTATGCCAAGTTTTAAGAGATTGGAAATCAATCGGATATTCGGCTGGGCAATTATACCTTTCTTACTTTATTTTGTATTTAATTTTATAAGTGATCTTTTATAAAAGATTGAGTTTCATAAACTTTTTTACCGAATTCTACATTTATGTTGTAGTCATAAAAAAAAAGTTATAAAAAATTTTTAAGTTTTTTAGCCTACTTTCCTAAGAAAGTGAAGATTACGAAATCAGTCAAATTAAAAATTATTTTAATAATAACTTGTAAACCTCTGAATGGATCTTCTTGAACCGTGGTATGTGGTACATTTAAAGACAACAGATGATCCTATTTTAATTGTTTTTCGTGTGAATCCTTGTTGAGAAATTAGCGCGAGAAGGAGACAAAACCGGAGCAGTAGATTTCTAGAGATATCTGAAACAAAAAATATTAATGCAAGTAATCTTCTGAATCTTAATCTTCTTAAAATCGGCACAGCTTAGGTATAATTAATTGAACTCAGTCGAAAAAACAAAATCATTAAATCCTCAAATGTTATGTTCTTGCAGATTTAATTATTGTTCTTTTTTTATTTTCAGAAAAAGAATAAATTTAACTCTGTACGTATTCACGAAGAATTGTAAATTAAAAATACACTTCATTGTCGAAACACTTATATATTTTTGGTTGAATGTTTTAGTTTCCAAGAATTACACCATCTACATAGTTATGCAGAGAGAAAATTAGAAGCCTGATTCTTAGGTTATATCGATTGATTTTTGAAAACTTAACCTTTAGAATCACGATGTTTTTAAGAACTTAATTTTCTAAGAATTTTAATAAAAACTGGTAGATTAAAGACAAGGTACAAATTTGTAATTTATTAAAAAAAAATAATAAAAATAATTACTAATTGATGTTCAATTTAATAAATGAAATATTGTAATTGGTAACAGTTCGTGACAGTGAAGCCATAGTTGCTATTTTGAAATGTTTTAGTTTACCATTAATGTATCGTAGCAGAATTGTTTTACTTCATTGTTGGAATTAGAATCAGTTGCACGAGATGTTTTATTGTTGAATTCGTTCGAATATCTACTTTACAATCGCTTTCAGTTGCCTATTGACCACTGTTAGGGGCTACAAAATGGTTAATGCATGATTTGGTGCTATTAGACCGTCGTAACAATGAATTTTAATTATCACTAATCATTTTTGTGGCGACTGAATCGAAAGAAAGCATACGTCCATGTTATTGTTATCCACCTATTAACAGTTAAATTCTGTTATCTTATAGACTATATCAACTGTGACAGCCAAAAACCCGATAGTATTAATTTGTGAATGGATTTCAGTTCTTGTATTTATTTAAAACAATATTTGCAGACCAAAATTCTTTATACAGTTTTATTACATTTTAAACCTTACAGATCCACATTTTGTTAACTTTGTTGTACCAATCAGACACTTAGTATGCATTCAAATCATTGATTAAACGCTAATTATTAATAAACTCAATGTATAGTATGGCTTATTCTCTATTTAAATATTAATTCGTTTTTTATTTGTTAAATATCTTACCTTCAATACTCATACCTTTACTGTAGATATTTCTTTTTTATTAAATATCTCCGTTGGTGGATCCCATTTCATAAAGAGGGGATTGCTCGTTAAAAATTCTCCCAGGAGTAGGTTCTCAGAGAAGTAAAGCAACACAGCAGATAAGCGTTATTGTATTTAGGGCCCTTGTAAAGGTTAATGACAAAGGCTGCAATTAGCCCCTAATGAGATGCAGAAGATTCTGTCGAAGGCTGCTCTCACTGTGTCAACCACCCAACAAAGAACCGATATCTCCTCCATTCTCTATTGTGATGTTAATGGCGAAAAATCAACACAGGTCCAGGAACAACAGAAAAACGAAGCAGCTTTCATGTTAACCACATCAATTACAAGTTGATCCAACAGCTACCATCAGCACGCAGTGCTCCGCCATTGTACAGGAAGCTTCCTTATACCCTGAATGTAAAAGGAGAATTCAGGATAATATTTTAATCGAAAAAAAAATAATAATACAAAGTAAGGAAATAAGATTATATTTTTTTTTTCGATTTAAATATATACAAGTTCTGTATAAATACTGAAATATGCAGTGTAAGGTATTATGAAGAATGTTCATAGTCAGATTACAGTATGTATACTTATTTCAAGTTAAATACTGTTAGTATTTAGTGCTTCTCGACCTTTTTTTCTCCATTGCACACTTACGTATTTGGCAGAAATCCCACACACCAAGCATTGTTCGTAATATCCCACAGAATATAAACTTTTTCATTTCTTTACCAGTGTAATAGAATCTTTTGAAAACTTAAGCATGATTTGCAAATGAATAACAATCTACATAAGCATGTGAAAGTACCGTGAAATTCTAAAAAATATCGTTATTAGGCCGATGTAATGT
The DNA here is from genome assembly GCA_023159025.1 of Thereuonema tuberculata. Taxonomy (NCBI): domain Eukaryota; kingdom Metazoa; phylum Arthropoda; class Chilopoda; order Scutigeromorpha; family Scutigeridae; genus Thereuonema; species Thereuonema tuberculata. Next base: position 60,487,263 of record JAFIDM010006943.1, read on the forward strand.
GAATTTTTGCAATTACAGAATAGGCTATAGTTTAAATTTATAGTCGTCAGGCTTAATGTTTACTGTTCAGCATTGACATTGGCTAATGTATTCTGTAATTTAGTTTAGCTATTCGAATCGGATTAGTTTGAAACGTTGTCGAACCACACAATAACTAATAAGACTGTTTCGCAAGATAATCTTACGAATACAACATAGCACTTTATAAAAATTACTAAAAAGCTTTTAATATTCCTTTTTAACTACATAAACAATTATTGATATATGTGGTGTTCAAAAATTACAGAAACTTAGCCTCCATATTTATAAAACATAAAATAAACAACCCTCATTAAAACCAAAACAAGAATAGAAAATACATTTATCAAATAAAAAATTATTGGTGGGCTTTGTTAATTTTCTACAAATTTTTGAATGACAGCTGAATACGATCCACGTATGCTGATCGAGCTCTTTTCGCCCGAAACGATGTTTGCTGCAACCAATCAGGAATTGGCTTACAACGTGAAGTCGCACTTTTGCGAACTTGGATCATATAGCAAGCGTTCAGTCTCATTCCACATTCTGTTTGGTGAATGTACAAAAATCTTGACTGCGAGCTATGGTTGATTGTAGTTTAATACCTGCAACCGGGCATTAAACAGAGAATAGGAATCTAAGCTAAATCATTTATTTGAGCCTGGTTTGTAAATGATTAAAATTTAAATTTGGCTTTACGTAATTTAAGCAAATAATGCAAATGTAATTTTATTTTTTAAGAAAGTTTTTACTGCAACAGATATATAATTTATATTTTTGTATCTTCCCGATACTTTTGAAATAATGAATGGATCTTCTTGAAACTTGGAATGCATGTTTACGGATAACAGACGATCAAACTCTTGTATTTAAAACTTTCTTCGCGTGGATCCCCGGGTGAAGGGGACAAAAATTCCCACAAACAATTAGAAGCGGGGCTGATAGATTATGAGAATACAAAGATTATAAATTCCTTTATATTGTTTTAATGACATTAAAAAAAAAATAGAGAAAAAAAATTACATTATTTTAAGGAAAGTATGCTTTAAGTTCTTAAAGAATTTGTTCCTCTAAGTAGCGCACATTAGATGATGAAATTCTCTCTTTCAAATAAGGAGAAATAAATAAACAAAAAAGAGAAGAGAAAAAAAGCTAAGGGAGATTTTTTTTTTCCTATTTTTTTTTTTTTTTTATCCTCATAATATTTATGAAGAAATGTGGTTTAATGAGCAAATTTATTGGACAAGCAAAGCGTGATGATGAGGCGTGTTCCCCTCCTGCCTTCTTACCATTAACATTCATAAGGAACATCATCCACTTCCCAAGGGTGTCCTCCATCCAACAGTCACTCTCTCAGCCACACAAATAGTTAAGAGGAATTCCAATTAGACTGCAAGGGATTTTATTTTTACTATACGAACAGTAAAATTGCTTTATGCAATTTATTTATGACCTATCAAACCGAATAATGTCAAGCTCCTGAAATAGCTTTACTTTAGATTTATGTAGACTTTATATTTTACTTTGCCGACTCTAAAAACAAAAAAGCAACGATAAAAGAAAAGTCTCCTCGCATTCGTAAATTGTAATAGCTGCCTTCGTAAATTGTAATATCTGCCGAAAACATTGGATATTTTTAATTTTTTTTAAATTAATTAAATCCGTGGGCCCGGTGGCCGAGCGGGTAAGGGCGCTTGGCTTCGGGTTGGAGGTGGCGGATTTCGATTCCCGACCTTGGCGGAGGGCGAAATTTTTCCACGCTCCATTCTCCTCCAAACGTGTCCTAGGGCCTACCCAGCCCTCTGTAGAATGGGTACCGGGTTTCTTTCTTTCTTTTCTTACAGGAGTTCAAGGCAGGCGGGCGTCGGGCTGGCCCTCCTGTCCCAACTTCGTGCGGTAGGCCCAACTTGCTGGGAGCCTTATCTCCCAGCTGCCCCAAAGCCCTGTCAAGGCCTATTCGTGGGAATCTGTAACTTAAATTAATTAAATCCACATCACTTAACTTGCCTAATAAAAATTTAGTTTTAATTGCATCAAAAGCTTGCGCAAATTGGTGGATTACTAAACGGCTTAATGTGAAGATAGAAATCCACTGTTCGCTTCTGATGCTTTTTTTTAAGGAATTTTTTTCACTTTCCCGCGCAAATTTCTCGAGAGGAATGGAAAAAAATTTCAAATACAGAAGTTAGAGCTTCCCTTATCCGTAAATACGTACGGCAATTTTCAAGAAGATCTGTTTTCTATTCACATGTTTTGGGGGTAGAAGAACACACATACAAACATACTGACTGATGGCTTCATTAGTCTCAGTTTCCTATGAAACTAGGCTAATAATAAAATAAATCACAACATAGCAAATCATTACATAGCAAATCCACACTGTACAGATAAAAAGTGAATTAAATAAGCAGTAATGTAGATGCAATATGATGTTTTAAGTACCCAGGTTACAGACTTTCAGCGTTCCGTACTTACGAACGTGCTCCCAAGGATAATTTAAAATTAAATAATTACATTAGTAATTGGGGAACTAGTTTCTTCCGCGCAAGCATAAACGGTTTGTTGCGCAGTATCTGTACGCTTGCGGTTAGTCTTATTGTTTACACGCTCGCTTACCACACCATCACTTTTCGTCTTAACTTTTTTTATTCGATTTTGTGAATCTGTGTTTACCCTTATGATCATACAATAGTTTCTGTAACATATTATACAATACAGTAATATTATTAGTATTTGTAGTAGTAGTACAGTATTACACTTTATTATTATTATTACCACACATGAGCATTGTAATATTGTTTTTATTATTATTATGACCGTATATGCGCTGTTCATTAGGGATCCGAGTTACATACAAATCCAACTTAAAGGCATTCTCAGGAATCGTATCTCGTTCGTAAGCCGGGGACCGCCTGTATTTAATCTCCCAGGGCTTTTACTTGTGTAGATTAGAATTCTTATAATCTAGGAAAGTAATGTAGGATAGCGGAAAAGACTTGAAAAACGATTGGCTTTAATTTTTACTTATTTTTATTTTGTCTGCGTATCAGCCCCTAAAATATAAAAAGAAAAATAATAATAATTATAAGACTCAGTTAGATCTTCTTTCTTCTAGCGATTCATTGCTTTTGATCAGAGATCGGTTATTAACTTATCGAAATGGATTTGTGTGAAAATATAAAATGCTAACTATTTGGGATACTCTGGTTTATTTCCGCATTGTAACGAGTCAAGGCTTTTCGACGTTACTACAAATGTATTTTTTGAAGAGTAAAAATTGATGAAGACGGAAGAAAAGAAGAATACTTTTCCAAGACATAACAGGAGAATCTTAAAATAATACATTTTTTCTTCTTTTTAATAATTTTTTAGAATTTTTATTTTTTATTTTTAGCCTACTTTCTTAGGAAGATGAGGCTAATCAAACCGTCCAGTCCGTGTGTATGTATGTCCTCTTAACAACTTTAGAACTGTTGGATGGATCTTCTTGGATTTAATTTTTATACTTGAAATTTTTTATAGTTCCTAGTAATCCTTGTTCTTTATAATAATCCACTAATTCCGCCTGCTTTCATTTGAGTCAAGTTAATCACGTTTCATCAAATTAAATAAATAAATAAATCCGATCGATTATTTTGTTTTTTTCGTAAAATAAACAAATTTCTACTATTTCTACTAATTCTTCAGCAAATGTAGAATTTGTTTCTGGTGATTTCACTACTTAAAAAAAAGATGAAGGACAAAATGTTTAAGGAAAGTAAACTTTAGGTTCTTTCAAGAACTTTTACTCATTTCCTACTGTTCGTTTGGAAATAAAGCAAAAGTACACAGTGTTGTTTGTATCCTATGCATTGTTGTGAAGCATTAAAAATGGTTCACCGAAGAAAACAAGACGTTGTGAAACTTATTAGCAATTGTGTTTGTTCAGTTTAAAAAAAAAAATTGAAAAAAAGAAACATTAAGCCAGCTGTCAGGAGACTTGATATTTGAATCAACTTTTATTTCATTTAAGAGTAGTTATTCATTGATTTTTCAACAGCAAACCCCACCAAATGTAAAAGAAAAAAGGGTGGGGTGGGGGTGGCAGTGAATGCTTAGTAGGCTACCCAGAAGGAACAGAAAAGGTTCTTTTTTTATTGTATTTTTTTGGAGTGATAATAAATGAGGCGTCATTCCCTTCCCACTGGGTCTTCAATGACTGGACTGATGGTAATGAAGAAAAGAAATGCGATAACGAATGGCTGAAATAAGTCAGAAGTAAATGAGAGAGGAAACAGAGTCCGATTGATATTAACGACGTGTCCGCTCGTGCTGTATCTGATTATGAACGAAGACAAATTAAGTAGGGACAATTAGCATACAAATTAACACCTTCGAATTTCTCTCTCTTCAAGTGGAGAAACTGAAAAAGAAATTTTCTAGTGACTCAACAGTTAATTTTTGTTTTAACAACAAGAGAATTATGTAATCCGTTAACATTTATAGACTGCTATTTTAATTTCGATGTCAGAGTCAATTCTAAAGTTGGTAAATGTCTCCCTTTGTTTAGCCTCGTCACTCAATGACAACAATCCAACAGTAATTTTTATTACAGAAAATGTTACTTTTTTTGTTTACTTTGAAAACTTTTATTACATTTCCAAGGTACGAGGCGATGGGCTGGTGGAATCGGATTCAGTCCGTGGTAGAGGTCGGGGAATTTTTTTTTCTCCTTTTATTTCTAACATTTTCCTAGCTCTCTGTCAATTGGTGCAGGTTTTCTTAACACAGCTTTCTTTTGAAGACAGTTGAGCTTCGGACTGCTCGCCATCTCATCGATGCCATGTTGCGTTCACAGGTAGCGCAGAAATCTTACTTCCTGCGGTGTCTTATCCTCGAAAGAGGATACGAGATTGATGTTTTAACCTTTAATTGCATTTTTATTGCTAAGTAATGCAAACTATATCTTCAGGTGCTACCCACAAAGTTATAAATATTTTTTTTAGATAAAAAAAAAAAAAGTTGACAAATTTTTTGTCTTTATCCAATATCATGTTAAAATTCAGCCTTCAAACAATGAAGGGAACTGAAGCAGACTTTAGCAAACTAATGATCATGGTTTGAAAGCTTCATGGAAACAGTTTTTTAATTTTTGATAGATACAGAGCAGTAAAGTATGTAAATTAGAAAATATTACCAGCTGTTTTTAGGTTTCGAAAGTCGTGGTACGTGTGGTTTTGCTTAATGTTATAATGAATTTCATCTCCTCTTTGTTCGTCTTTTGGGCGATCTCATTCAAACATTCTTTTCCATAAAAAGCTGATCCGAGACAAGTGAATGTTTGAGAACCTCTTCGTTATCTTTATTCATCATTCAGAGATCTGAAAATGATATTGTGCTCCTACGATCTCTCAATATCTAGTCGGTCTTGTGCATATCTTGCAGATATTTCATGAGACCGTCTTTCCATCATATCTAGGTCTTCCTAATGGGCGATTTTTAAATGGGACATCTTGTATTATCCCCCACTCAATATTATCATCGGGGTATCCGTATTAGGCGTCACGCCCAATGAATCGTTCCAGATTCCACCAACTGTTTATTTGTATGTTCATTACAAAACATGACAAATTTCCGGATTCATTCTTTGTTTCCACAGCCCATTAACACACACAACATAGAGTCCTTCTCGGCACCTTTCTATCAGAAGTTGAGTTTTTCTGTATAACTCTTCTTAATCTTCTGTACAACCCTTGGCATGAGTTTTGTTTTCATTGGTGCATGATGGTTAATTCCCATTTTCTTTAACATCTTCATCTTCACGTTAAGCTTTGTTTCTTTAAAACCTTTTAATTTGCTTTAGTCTTTTTCTTTGTAATTTATTTGCCACTTTTACCCGAAAGTTGAGAGCTATATTATTAAATCCTGTTAAGCAACAGGTATTTTTTTTTTCTTGTTTGTTTGTATCGGAACCCACAGTCGGGGGCGAGTATGGTTCCATATATTCTTCATGCCTTCGAAGCTTCTCATCGATGTGGTAAGTCTGGCTGATGAATCATAAAGATGATGAAACGGCCATCTCAGACTCTATTTCGTTGACAAGCTCTTCGCATGAATTTGTTTTGTTTTGTTTTCATTTTGGGTAATTCTCCTTTTCTTTAACATCTTCATTTGTTGCTTTAAAACTTCTTAATTGTACATAGTTGCCATCCATAAAAATTGTAGAAAACTTCAAGTCTTGAGAGATAGAGATTGCATTCACAGTATTCCTCAGATCTAGATCTTTCAGCAGTTTCGATGTTTTCATCATTTAAAGTATAAACAAAGTTCCTAGTTTGGCAACCCAATCCAAAACAGAACTTTATATTATTATTTTTTTTAATCAAGCAGTTTTAGATAATTTAAAGAGTAAACATATCTACAAGCAACATAATTAGTTACATTTACTGCTAATTTCTGCAGTCATTAAATAAAGTAGGTACTTCACACTTATTCTATTCCGAATCATCGTATTAGTATCGTTATCAAGTGATTGACTTTTAAGGCAATAAGGAATTTTAACTAATAACGATCTTTTACATTAATGGGCACAACCAAGTTTTTATTTCAATTATTAAAAAGTTAATATTGCTGTCATTTTGAATGGTGGGTAAATCTGTTGCAAAAAATTGTTAATACAAATTGATGCATTATTATTTAACATTGATTTTTTTTTCCCATTTTTTATAAGGAAAGTGAAAGTTATTTCATAATTTTTGTAAAAGTATTTTTACTTTATATCCGCAGTTCTTTTCAAATTTCTACGGACTGTTGTTGATATATACTATTCTTTCTTTCTTTGAGATTTATCAAGAATTCAAATTCATTGTTATAATGATGAAATGAATAAAAGTACTTTAACGTCTACAGTAATTTACTTTATTTTAAAGACTAACAATGTGTGAAGTCTATCTGCAATTTTACGAAAATAAGCAGGTACATTCTACACAAAGCTAGAGTAAATAAATACAAAAAATAAACAGAGTTTACATACATAAGCATTCTCCAATTGAAGGGATATGTCATTACTGAAGACTTCTTGACATCAGACTTTCTGATAATGTTCTGTACTGTAAGAAATCTCTTTAATCAGCTGGTAATTACGGGTCCACAAAAGAATTTTATGCCTCGGAGAGTGTATTTAAATATACACAAAATCCTGAATCATGCTGTCGAACTTCGATACTCCGCGTAGCGTAGATATCGCAAACTAAAACTGCTAATATAAAAATGCTGATGCAGCAGAAATGGGAAATTTCGAAAAAAAATGTTCGTCGTTTAAATAACACTTGGAAGTGACTAGTCAAACATTTTGATGAGAACAACCTACTTTAATGTTATTGTAAACGAATTACAAATATTTATATATCTACATTAATTGCTAATTAAATGAAAACAAATTACATAACGAAGCAAATTATCCTTTTCGATAGCATAATATCCATTCGTTACCACTAACATTATTTATCTTTCTTCTTCTTTGTTCTTCTACTTTCTAACTAATCAACATAGGATGGCAATGGCTGCAGATGGTGGAATAACAGCGGCGGCGTTATTGTTGTTTTTTTTTATTATTTTTCTTTATTTTCTTTTTTTTCTTTCCAGAACAGTTGTAACTTCATTAGAAGTTCCAGGGGTTTAACTTAACCTAGTGAAAGATTACAGAGTTTTCTATTAATGTCATTTCGTTCTATGCAATGTTCACTCAGACAAGCACACAAGTTAAAATTCAGGTGGCATCGGCAGAGACTTTGAATAGGACCGTTAATGAGAATTAATTAATATAACGTTTGCAGCATTTGTAAGAGAAGAAAACTCCCCTAGAATTTACGCAAGCATTTTTTTTTTCCATCTCCTTAGAAATTATCTTGTAACTTAAACAGAACTCCTTCATTAAGCGCAACCTGACGGCTTCTTGACACGCTGCCAGCAGAAAATCCTGGATTAAATGAGAGATTATCTGCCTTTCCGTTAATGTGATATTGTTATCAAGTCTACTTCTGAGTTGAGAATCATCGATCACGCGTCATTTAAGAAAAACCGCATTGTTATAAAGAAAAATGTATTCCTATTTATTATCCCATGTTTTACATCACTTTGGTAAATTAGTTATTCATTTATTTTAAGTTGAATAATTATTAACAGAACAAGAATTTATAAATTGCCTCCTAATGAAGTTAATAATAATAAATCAAAATAACATATATCCTATATTTTATAGCCTTTAAATTAATAATAGGCTGTATATAAGAAACTGTAATATACTCAGCTAGCTTTCTTTATTTTCACAAGTAATGGAAGCGCCTACTTTTAAGCTAAGTTTAATTTTTTGGCATCTATTTCAGAATTACTAAACATTAAGGCTAAGTAATTAAACATACAGAACATAATGCACCTTTTTACACAAATATTAACAATTAAAAGTATACCAATGCGAAGTTTCAAACTTCCAGTATTTGAACTTTTTCTCAGGCAAAGAATCAAAAAGAAAAAAAAACTTTTTGTTTTCTTTGCCTGACGAAAAAGTTGGAATACTGGAACTTTGAAACTTTGCAAAGTTTTAATTTCTAATTGTTAATATATTTTGAAAAGGTAGATTATGGTCTCTATGTTTAATTAGTTTTCTAACTGTTGAAAATTCTAAGTGTGGCTCCTTTTCAACGGCAACCATGTAATAATTAATAATCAACAAATGTAGCTATTAATGAATTCACTTTAACTTGCAGTAATAGACAGATTAATTATTAGAATATTTAAATTATAAATTTAACCAACTCTTTAATTCTGCTTTTTCATTTTACACAGAAATCCCGTTCTTTAGAATAATAAAAGCCAATAAGTCTGTCTTTATTTTTTACGCTAGTTTATTATTTTTATCCTAGGGAAAAAAAAAGGGCTTAAAGGCTAATTACCAGTAGGGAAAATTGTAATTTGTAATTATTATACAATGTTAGATTTAATCCCCATAGATTTATTAATGTTTCATACATATCTATGAATTATTCATAATATTATATCTTACATGTTTCGTACAAATGATGTTAATGTTTGTAAATTTTTTATATATTTTTTTAAAAATAATAAAATACATTATTTCGAATAAAGTAATGTATTGCTAATAAATTCTTTAATAGACATTGTTAAAATAATATAATTGTGCATTATAAATTGCTAAATTAAATAAAAAAAATATCAAGAATTATGCTGACATCTGGAAGTTCTTATTTTCATGTTAATAATTTTTTTTATTAATAAAGCTTGTTTTGTTTTTAATTTAAATGATTTTTTTTATTTTACTTAATATTTTTATATTGCCAGTCACATTTATGTTCGGATTATTGATAAGATGCTCAGCCACGGCTGAATTATTTCCTTGTTTCTAACTTCCGACATATTATAATGTTTCGTTCTTTTAAATAGCAATTGTTGAGTTGTCGATGTATTTCTTATTAGAAAAATAATTTGCTGTCTTAAGTTGAGAAAAAAAAGAAAAGAGCAATCAATGAAAAAAAAAAACATCAGCGGCTATTTCCCCCCCCCCCCCCCAAATATATATATATATATATAGCCTACAGTGATGTGAAATTTGAAAAATGCTAATACAAAAATCATATCACTGTTTCTATGAAGATACGGCCAATATATATATATAGTGGAAGATAAGTCAACAATATACCGTCTCATTGTGAAAACGAATCATTTAATCCATATAAAATCCCTGTTACTACAAGTTCCCTGATGCTGACAAGACAACCAAAGAAAGTACTCTGGAAAAATAAGAATAAACTCGTATTTATCCTTTGAGATCAAACTGCAATTTCTGGAATTATCTTTCGTTAGGGTCGATGATAGAATAAAAACCGATATCGCACACAGTTGCGGAATTTCAAGAATAAAAACTAGATAATATTTTTTTTTTTCTACTACGGTAGGCATCACGTACTGTACCTAAATACTCTTCAAACATTGTGATTCGGTTGATGTGAGGTTCCTTTTAAATGTGGAAAATTTAAATTGTCAAGTAAGGTTTTTTAAAAGCTCAAGATATGAAATATTCTTTCAGAAAATATTTCACATATTTTGCAAAGAAAAAAAAGCAGTGATTTTACAAATAAGTAAAATTATCAAATAGTAAATTTTAATTTGATGAGCACAATAATGTTTGTAAATAAGCACGAAAATGCTTTAGACCTGCATTAATTAAAATGTAAATATATATTTAATGTTAGTTACTTATATTAGATCTAGTTTTACTGATGATTTTCTGTTATGTTTTTCAGATCGGACATTCCCCAATCACCCGTACTTCTCGAAGCGTCTGGGTCCTGGTCAGTTAGCGCTCTTCAATCTTCTCAAAGCTTATTCCTTGTTCGACAGAGAAGTTGGCTACTGCCAAGGCCTCAGTTTCATCGCTGGAGTTCTTCTGCTTCATGTAAGATTCGCTTTCTTCTATTTATCTCTCTCTATTTTGTTTTTATTTGAAAAATAATTTTTTATCGTTAATTGTCCGCATATTTATTTTGCTATGGAAGTGTGCGCGTTGATATTTTCAAAAACAGTGCAGTGATAGCAAAGGAAAGAAATAACAAAATAATAGCGCAATTAAAGAAAAATAGAAACTAAATAACAAAAAAAAGAACAACCTACTTCTAGATAAAAAAAACAAATAGTAAAAAAGATAAGTTTAAAATTCAAATGTGCACTGTTAAGATTCCTGTACAAATTTATCATAGATTTTTAATTTACAGTAGAGACCCGATTACATCCGCGGAATTGGGTGGCAAGAATACCGCGGACAGTAAAAATCGCGGATAACCCGAAAAAAAGACTAAAAATGAGGAGTAAACACGAAAAAAAAATATTTCAGCATAAAAACTACGTTTTATTATACAAAAATCTTAATATGCAAAACTTTTAAAATATGTACAGTACAGCAGAAACCTTTCTGCAGAGCAAGAGCCTGCCACTCATCCACAAATTCCGAGAAGGCCTATAGGATTATGATGCACAATAAACCTGTCAGTAATTTTCGACCTTCGCACTGTAGGGCCTGTTGTACTTTCTCTGTTGTTGGCTTGGATTAAAATTGGTTTTTTTGAGGTTCGTAATTAAAAAATTTTTTCGCGGCACTCGCGGATTAGACAGATGGAGGGAGACCAACAAAATAGTCATGATCATAGTAAAAGTTGCATCATAAATATGCATCGTTTTAACCAAATTTTAAAGATATCAGTCTGGCCGTTTTAGTCAAGAACGTCGGAGGATCATTTTGAAGGGATGGGAAGCGGGAGGACCAAAATAAATGGATCTATGTTAAACCATAAAAATCTGCTTATCAAATTTTATGGAAACCCGTCCCGTATTTTTAGCGTGATGCGCGAACGAAAAGAGCAACAAAGGAGAAAAAAGTGGAATAGTAAGACTTATAAATATTCAGTCAAATAGATTGAACATTTAAAAAAGTAAATTTTAACGTGTGCATTTGTACTGGAAATGAAAGACGCCGCCACACAAATAAAAGCTAAAAGATTAAGACATTAAAAGGTACAAAACCTTTTTATTTAAAAACCGGTTTTAAACAACCCGTCTTATGTACAAGTTATTAAAAACTATAAAAACAAAATGCACTGCAACCCATTAATCTCCGAAGCCCTCTCTCATGGAGGAGGGGAAACTTTTCTAATCATATTTCTTTATATCGCGAAGTCTGTGACATAAAGCCTAATTGATCAAATTGCAATTTGAATAACAACGAAATTAATGTTTGGTTGGTTCCAGAAACACCATTTTCAAACTTATAATAACAATATACATTTCGTATCAGGTACCAGGTAGTCAATACACTAAAGGGAAAAAATTAAAGCATCTTTTGGTCATGAAACTTGATTCAACTGTTTATGACATACAGACGTAAGTGACACTTACGCCAATAGGGATATGAGAATATTTATGACCGAGAGACCTAACCTGCTATCGGTAACTGATGCTGAAACAAAAAAAAGATAACAAGTACAATGTAATTAAAGCAGTAATGAGATCATTGATCAAGTAAATTTGTTTAAAATTGGCAAAATAACTTTCTGATTTCTTTTACTGGCACTTTTATTCTTGGAACTTTTTTTTCCATTTTCGAACTGATTTACATATTTGCTTATTAGGTGGGGTTTTCTTACCACTAGGTTTCACGGATTTGTTTAGAACCCTTCTTTGCTCTCTGGTATATTATCACAGTACCTCAAGTCCTCTGATATTCACAGTGATTGAAAGGAATCAAGAGAGGTTGTTTGGGATATTGTCAGATAATGTGTAAAGTTAATTGTTTCGCATTTGTCGTAAAATTTCTATAACATTCTCCTTCCAGGACAAAGGAATGAAATAATGTTAATAACTAAAATTGTAAAATTTAAATTGAAAGTCTGTCATTACTAAAAGTATTTTATTTTCGGATATGAAATTCTTGTGCCTAATTCACTCGGAATGTTTATTAGTTGTTTTTAGCTTAGTTTCCTAAGCGAGGCTAAAAAAATCCTTCAGTCCATGCATGCATATATAGATGTATGGGGGTGTGAGTGTTTGTCCTTAACTTTTGAACAGATGAGTAGATCTTCTTCACACTTCGCATGTACATTTACTGACAAGAGGCTTGCTACCTTTTGAATTTTTTGCGTGTGGATCGTTGCCAAGAAGATACCGTGTTAAGGGAAACAGTGGATTTTATAGACTCCCAACAATGCATATTATTGATGTTGAGTAATCGTGCATGTTTTGATGTGATTATAACTTATTTTATTAAGGCAACGTAAATAATTAAAGAGGATTAGTTTTTTTATCTTGATTTCAGAAAAGATAATACCGTTGTATTATCCACTGTTTGTATCAGATAAATGTTACAATTTGAAAATAAAATAAACTACTTTTGTTTCTGTCCTCTTTACGATTTTAAAAGAAAGAAAAGAATAACAATAAAGGATAGCGTTTTAAGAAAATTTTATAAAACAGTATTTCAGGAATTAATAAGTAATATATGCGCTGAGTGTTGATGAGATTCGAAGTCCAAGCCGACGCACCTGATTAGAATAAAAAGTGATTCAAACTATAATTTAAAAATTTGAAAAACTTGTATTAAGCTAAAATATTAAGCTTTTAGCTTAATATAAGATTTTTAAATTGTAGTTTGAATCACTTTCTATTCTAATCAGGTGCGTCGGCTTGGACTTTGAATCTCATCATTATTTCAGAATTCTTATAAAAAAATAAAAACAAAAAAACAGAGTAATTAGTTCCACTTTAACTATTTTCCATTAAGGTGTTAAGTTAAAATTAAATCTTTGTCTTACGTTCATTTTTTTTTTTTTTTTTTAATTTTTGAAATCTTTTTCTTTCATTTTTACTGCAACATTTATTAATTATTTTAAATTAATCATCATAAAAAGCCGAAGAAGAAATAAATTGAATTAAGAAGGAGGTTTTAAATGTCTGCTACTTCTCGTAACTGTTTCGTTTCAGCGCCGTATCATGATTCAACTTATGGTTTAATTGGATGAAAATCAGCTTAGTAATAAATAGAGAGACAAAGCGTTCTTTGTACAATGTTACAGAATAGCTGGAACTCACTGCAGTGACACCCGTCGCCTTTCCTGTTGGTTTGTAAACGTATTTGAGTAGGTGACTCTATTACATACTTCAGCAGAATCAAATCATATAATACAAAGCAAATCCAGAAAGAAACACACGGAAGAAAGACAATAGACGGGGATTCAAACCTATGTTGTGAGGCAGGTTAATGCGTGTGACCGATGGACTTGACCAAAGATCACCTGAGAGTAACTTAATTGATGAATTTTGAGAGCAGGAGAACTATTATGAAACGGAAGATTATCCAAATTAGGTCCTAGGTCTTTTTGCGATGGATTAAACAGGAAGAAACGACTGATTCTCTTAGGGGATTCCGATTTGTCATTGGAAACCGACGGGAAATAATAAAGCAAAATAAACTCAAGAAGAATTCGTGATGGTGGACGATCCGTGCTGGGCACGTTTTCTCGGGGTTCTCCCGTTTCCTCTGCACTTCTCCCACCATACTTTCTCAGTATTTCTCTCCATCTGTCCATATTTCCGTGGGATAGTACAATAGACCTCCGGTCGCAGTGCTTGGCTTCTCTGCCATCCTCATTCATTACATAACATAACATAACAACGTAACTCAAGAAGAAAAGACTTAAGTCTATTTACTTTATAATACTGTCCTTGTATTATTTACATCTTAAAGACCATAAAAAAAAAAACAGCAATTACATTTACTTTTAAATTATAATACCTGTTGAATATAACGTTAAAAGTTTTTAATTTTCTGAGAAAAAGTAATTCAATCCTTAACTTAAATTGCTTGAATCCGATTAATTTTAATCAAATCAAAGCAGGCGGAATTAAAGGATTATGACTTATTAGGTACTGTATTACTGTTTTGATTCTGATACTTTTATGTGATTTTTGTGTCACCTTCATGCGCTGATTTCGTGACACGGAACCACAAATAAGAATTTCAGATGTAAAAATTAGATCATCTTTTGTCCAAAAATGTAGCTGCCAAGTTTGAAGACGATCTATTTAGCAGTTTAAAAGTTGTTACAGGAGACACACACACACACACATACAGACTGCGTGATTTGATGAGCCTCAATTTCTTAAGAATGGCAGATTAAAAAATTGTCAAGAAAGTTATTCAACTGGCGAGGAGAGTGTCTGCTTAAAAGCTTACTGTTATCCTGATTTGTTTTTGCAAGACAAATGGCTGTGTCTTAAACCGCTGCCAATTTCCAGATACTATAATAAAGAACGTAACACACCGCCAAGACCTTTAACACACACAAGAAAAAAAAAAGAAGGTAAGGTGTTTCTCGTACTTAGCTGGCGAAGGAGAAGAGCTTTGATAAGTCAAGTAGCGAGGGTCAACAGCGCCGCCAGGGGAGAGGTGGCCGAGGTGGAGACGAAACAAAAGGCTGCAGAAAATAAGCAGCCGAAAGAAGCCATTGTCCCTTGTGCTGTAAATGTAGCTACAAGTGTTATCAAGAAAGGAATTTAAAAATTGAAATAAAAAAAGAGAAAAGAGCCAACAACAACAACAAGCGAGGACAACACTGTGGACTACTGACCACAGGCGGTGCAGCAGCCATTGACTCCTTCTGTTGGTGGACTGATGCCGCCACCCCCTCTCAGTTTTTTTTAACTCTTTCTGCACTACTGTTGTTGTTTCATACCTTCAGTTTAAGGTATTGTTTTAAGAAAGTACACCCACACCTGAGGCTTATGAAAGACCCTTTCTGTTATTATTATTATTGCTCTTGTTTGCGAATTGAATAGAATTGCTGTCTGAAAGAAGAGTGTTAAATCTAACTTGTTGTCATTTCATTATTATAAAACATATTCTGTTGAAGAAACCTCGAAACAATTGTTAGATAGTGGTTATATGTTACCTCACTGTAATAATAATAATAATGATGTACTTTACTATTTTTTTATTATTGTTAATGAAGAAACTATATAATCGCATCTACCATATTATTAATCATCCAGAAACAGTCTCTGGATATTTTAAACATACTTTAAATAAGCTTCATTTTTTTTAGCCTAATTTGACGAGAACTACTAAATTACTTCTAATAATAATTTATACGAAATAGGCTGGGTTCAATGTTGGATGTAAATTCGTTCGGCTCTTGTATCAATTTTGGACCAGTGATTGAATCTTCTTGAAACTTGACAGTGCATTTATGGACAGTCTATCGTTCTATCTTTTGTACTTAAAATTTATCTGTGAACAAATTTTGCGTTTGGAGTTGACAAAAATTCCAACAGAAAATCATCGGCTCCGAGGCAATTTACTGTATCGTAAATAATAATGCCTGGTAATTCAGTTTAATAATGCATTTGAAATATGTGCGAGTTCTTTTTATCTGAAAGAAATTGGATTTTGGGGACTTAACTTTTAAGTACAATTGCGGAATTAATAAGTTTTCAGCAAATGGATTGCTGTTATTACTATTTTTTTAAATTAAATTTAAGAGATAAATTAAATTGATTTTGTTCTATTATTCATAGTAACAAAGAATGAAATTTTAATTGTTAATGTTATATTAAACATTACAATTATTATTATAATGTTAAACAAGAAAAGTGATCATAAAAATTCTGATTTGTATCTTAAAAAGTAATGCTTACTATGTATGTAGTATTTTTCTTTTTTGTTTTTTTGTTTTTTTGGAAAAAAATAAAGATACAATTTAAATGATATAGATCATGGGTGGAGACCCTGCTGTCTTTTGTGATGCAATTTCAGTTGGAAACGTACAAAAAAACAGTAAAGGATTATACAAGCGGTCCCCGGGTTATGAACATCCATACTTACGAACGGGCTCCCCATAAGGATAATTTATAATTAAATAATTACATTAATAATTCGGGAACTAAGTTTCTTCCGCGCATGTAAACAAACTCGCAGGACGTAAACAGTTCGTTGGCGCAGTGTCTGTACGCTATCGGCTAATCTCACCGTTGGTCGCTTACGCACAGCATCACTTTCGTCTTAACTTTTTAATTCAATTTTGTGAGTCTGTGTTTACTCTTATGATCATGCAAAAGTTCCTGTAGCTTATTATTACAGTACTGGATATTATTATTATGTTTGTATGTTTCAAACCTTGGGTTTCCCCAGCAAAAACAATATGGCGGGTCAAGGATCAAAACACATATTGCCAAGTGTAAAGACGTGTGCGAGAATAATTAGGGATGTGTGGTTGTATTATTATTATTATTATTATTATTATTATTATTATTATTATATACATGTTTCTATTCTTTGGTTTCCCCAGCTAAGACAACATGATGGGTCAAGGACCAAAGCACATGTTGCCAAATTTTATTATTATTATTATTATTATTATTACCGTAGATGCACTGTTCATCAGGGATCCGAATAACATACAAATCCGACTTACGAACGTTCTTAGGAACGTATCTCGTTCGTAACCCGGGGACTGCCTATAAATAAATTAAAAACTTACAATGCGGAAATAATCAGAGCTGAAAATTGAAGAACTTCTTGAGCTGACTGTTTACAGAACCGATTGATATAAAGTCACCCAAATATTTTGCTTATATTATACGTAATAATTCTCGATATGTTCTTAGAAATTGATGTTTCCTACTGTAAAACTAAATATATTCCTTTCATGATCTATTAGCAAACATTTTGACGTTCTACTAATTGCGACTTGATGAAGTTTCCACTATGTAACAAAATGAATGACAAAAGGTTCTTCAAACCTGATAAAATTTGACTCTGAACTGCTAACACAAGATTAAAAATTTAGGAGATATTTGCAATTATCGTATTGTTTACATTAATTTTTGCACTACGGCTTTATTTACGTCTATAAAAATAATTTTTTAACGTTTGTTTAATACCGATGAGAAAATATTGTTTTATGGAAATTAAATATCAGTTTTGAGAATCTTCAAAATAAAAAAAGCAAATAATAATTTGCTCTCTTCCTAATAATGAATGGATCTGCTTGAAACTGGACATAGATAATTACCAACAATAGATGATCTACAGGTTCCTGCAATCCATTCGCATTAGAAGGCTCTTTATCTTGAAATTTTTTTTGTCTTGCATTATTTTACAGCTCATGTATCTATATAATGGACATATAAAGGCTCTTCTATACAACAGATTTAAATCATGTTGTATGCAGCTGCAGAACAACTTTTTCCTTTTGAACCGAATGTTTATTCGAGACAGTACCTGAAGGATGTCCGGTGCTATTTGGAACTCTGAAATGACAAGTGCATCGCGACAGTCAAGTGCTGTACACTATCCATTCTTCATCATTAAGGACCTGAGTCCCCTGGGCACCGCCCTTTGTCTTCGCCACGTCGAGGTGTGAGACCAGAAAATTCGCATGCAGGGGCAGTCGCCTGTTGCCGTCTCCATTCATTGTTGCCTTGCCGATGTCATCTCCTTTTATCTGATCAGCAAAAGGTCTTATCGCGGGGCCTCATCGCCCGGTTGCTAATCATCATTGAGATCTTGATGCGGAGAGCCACTATCTCTCATCTGGCCGAATTATGCTAATTGCGGCGCCGCCTCTGTCGATGGCCGTGCCGGTGATGGATTGAGGGTTGCGCCGTCCTTCTGTGGTCTCTGGTTCGTATCCACCGGAGGCGGCCGAGAGATGCATTAACATCGAGATGTTTATCGACACCGCCATCTGTATGCACAACAGCTCTGAAAGGGATGGGCAAGTGAAAAAGTGCTCTCCTTGTCTTCAACCATCCTTTATGTACTTTTTTTTAAGCCTTCATCTGTCCAACTATTTTGCAAATTTTGTCCCAACGCAGTACAGAATGGGATCTCAGACTATATAGATTTACTTACATCTTGAATTACATCTTGTATTGAATTTCATTTACCGAAATACATTTCGCATTCATTTCATTTATTTACACAAGCAATTGTGTTCTTTTTTGAAGTCAAATGAAATTCTGATAAATGAAAATAACTAGAAATAGCAATGCCTCTTTTGCAACATGGAGCTAACCTTGCAATTTAATTTTTTTGTTTTTCTACGATGTTTATTCCTCAAGAATAAATCGATTTTCTCCTTCCGGAAATGAAACTTTCTGTGATCTTTCTCCTGCCCCTAACGGCAAAGTATTAGCCCAATCGGCCGAGTGGTTTTGGAAGAGAAAGATTAGAAAGTTCACCTCCGGTTTTGTGAACGTTTTTTTTTTTTTTTTGATATTTCTGAGGCGATCACCAATTTGTCTTTAACTACATAGCAAATGTCATCAGAATTGGTTGCACCGCGAAAACCAGATTTTTATCAGACTCAAGTTGTAGAGGAGTTTCCCCTCCAGTTCGGTCCAGTAAATAAAGTTTCACAAAAATAGCAGCAGAAGCGGATCAAGTGGGGTTTTTTTGGTCCCAGGCATATCCAACCTACATCCCAATAATGAGAAGTTTACTAGGACAGAATTAACTGTAAGCCTCAAGCAAATGAATCACAGTATTTTATTTTTTGACCCAATAATAAATACGTCAGCCTTGTTTAATTTCGTGTTTGTTGTTTCTTTTCCAAAAGAATCTTCAAAAAGTTTCGCCATCTCTGGACAAACCAAGATCGTTGTTGGAAGGTACAGCGAATAATTAAATGGCGCCGAAGAGATACGCATCTCGTGCTGCTCCGATTAGGAAGCAGCCTTGCCACAATATCACCGCAGGAAAGGGTCGGACCAGAATGATGCGAAGTCAAAAGAAAGAGAGAGAAATAAAACAAAAAAACATTCTGATTGCTGCAAACGTAGCCCACAGCCCAGCCAAACAACCACACCTCTGCTTTCGGCCCTGGTGGCAGGAAATCGAATTAAAGCGCTTTGTCAGTTGGATTTTGCTAAGAGCTACAGTTATTTTATTCTTCAGCTAAATAAACGAGGCCTTTCAAATGAATATGAACCTAATTAACAGAGACACAAAAACGCTGCCTTTCTGGCCTTGAGAAGGACGAAAAATGTCTCTCACAAAAGAAATCCAGAACGCTGCAAGTACTCAAGATTTCTATTATCACAATTTAATAGAAACAGTATTTTGTTTATAACCGGAAGTAATTAGATGGTTGCCACCAGAAACTACGGCAGTCAATCAGTTGTCGAGAAATTAGAAAATAAAAATATAATTTGAAAGGATAAGGATTTTTTTTTTTTATTTAATTGTTAAAATAAATTTATTTGTTTATTTTGCATATAATGGGCCTTAAGAAATCAGTCAGTCTGTGCATGTGTTTTTCTAATAAACTTTTAATGTAAATTATGCGATAAACTTATTATTTACGGATTTTCATGTTGTTAAGGCGGCAGAGGAAGCGATACCTGACTGAATAGATCTCTTGAAGCTTGGCTTGAATATTTAAGAGAGAAAGACGACTTAAACTTTTTTATAGTTGATTTTTTTTTTCCCATGTAGATCCTTATCGCACAATTTAAGAGAATTTAATTTCCACAGAAAGTCATTGAAACCCAAACAATGGATTAAGATCCTCTGTCGCTTTGCTAACTGTATTGAATACCTTTAAATTCTAAATTTAATACCTAAGGTCTGCCAAGTTAGTCTTTAATTCATTTGCTGGCTTTGATCTGATCGAAATTAACCGGATTTAATGAACTTCAGTAAATAACGCGGATATAATTAATATTTTCAGGTAATTTTTATTATTTATATTCAACAGATATTATAATTAAAAAATAAACAGAGACTTCCTGTATTCCTGCTTGTTAATGGAATAATATTTTTAATAATTTTTATATGTTCTGTATTACAATAAATAAAGTTTGAAATTCCTAGATAATTCCTCTATTGAAAGGCCCTCAAATTTGATTTTGCTCAATTACTTTTTTTTTGTTACCAAAATATAAATATTTAATTATATTTTTTGAAAAAAAAAAAAATCAAAAATATTTCAATTACAAACTTACGTGAAAAAAAACCTCTTCCAATCATGGCTCTATTAATCCCCATCCTACTTATATGTTTATTAATATATGTTGGTTTTCGTAAAAATAATAATAATAATAATAATCTTTAATTTAATCTTTAATTAGCCTTAATTCATGTTTTGGACTAAGTTTTGTTTTTTGTATATTTTTATATTTCAAAGTCAGGTTTCCATGGAAACCCATTCCAATGACTAATCGGTTGTTGATGAATACTGTGAAGATCGGTTTCTTACAACACTAAAAAAACGAAATAATAAAAGAAAAGTTGCAAAATTTATGAATTTAGTTAAATTAATTAATTAATTAATTAATTTAGTCCTATGTTTTAATGTTTTTAGTGTTTTTTTAAATTTTTTAACTTTTTATGCTTGTGTGCAGGCTGAACTTTTAACTATATTTATTAGCATTGGTAAAAACGTTTTAGTATAATTTATGAATTTCTTAATACTTAATATTAACTACACTAATAAATGTATTGGTTATTAATATTATTTATATAATAAAGAATGACAGATAGAATTCTTAAATTAACATTTAAGCTACAATTATTATTATTTAATTATATGCTTGTTTTGTCTCATCGACGGATGAAATATTTTTTAGTAATATAAAAATGTAATTGCTCAGTAAAAATAAGAAAAATCTAACTAAAATTATATCTAGATTTCATCTTACAAATTAGGCAATTAATCGAATTGTAACTCATCTCCGAGCCACCAAACAATGGATACTGAATAATCGATTGTTCATGCTGTTGTTCCTAGCGCCATCTATAGCAGATAAACGTAAAAACATATTTTATTTTATATGACTATTGGACATATTTTAATAACACATATTTAGCCTTTTCTTTCTGAAAAGCTTTGCCAACAATTGAACAGTAAAGTTATGGTCCAGCCATAACTGTTTAGTCAAGTCATATCCAAGTAATCAGCCTTAAATCTTAAACCTAAAACGCTTTCATGCACAGCGAAATTCTGTGGTATACAAAATGTTAGTTTCAGTAAATAAAATATATATTTAATTAATTGTTTACATATATATAACAGTTAAATAAATATGTTTTATTTACTGAAACTATAATTATTTGTTAATAAATAATTACATAATAATAACAAATATTTATTGTTAATATATACACAAGGTATCCTAAATTATTGTTTGTTAGTGATTTTAATCAATCACTAACTTAAATCAATATTATCTATTACTTAATGATAATAAAATGATTTGCAATTTTAGATTTAATTAAAAGACGTCCCATTAACTTATTCATGAATTAAAGATGTAGGTTAAAGCATCCCCAGTGTGGAGCTAAGGCTGACCAACGATCGGATGGTCAACCCAATGCCCGCCCGCCTTTAACCCCGGGAAGGAAACCCAGTAGTCATTCAACAGAGGGCTGGGCAGACCCTGGGACCATCTTGAAGAGAAAGATCTTGGGGGAAAAAAAATCCCCGATCTCCGACGGGAATTGAACCTGGCTTCTTCTGCCCCTAGTCACTGAATCACACGTTCCCACGAATTAAAAATATACTGATACATTTTCTTTGATAAACTACTTTACGAGCCTCGATAAATTCAATGGAAGTACATTTTAGATTTGAAGTAATTATTTCATCTTAGTATATTTATTAGAAAAGTAATACAGTAAAAAAACAAAACATACAAAGTTAACCCCCCCTCCCCCCATTACTAAGATTTTCAACTCCTTTCTTTAACTAAACGTGGTAATCAGAATAGCCCAAGTAAATTTTCACGCTATTGTATTATTTATTTATCTTACATTATTTTTTTATTTTTTTTTGGAAAATTCTACTTGAAATATGTAATGAGAGAAACAAACAAATAATAAAATTAAAATGCACATTAGCCGATGAATTTTATCAGTATTACGATGGGAGGAAGAAAACTAAGAAGTGGTATCGGTATGAAAATGTTAGTTTAATTTCTGATTTTTTTAACAACAGTAAAAGTTAAAATAAAAAATCAATGGGATTCGAATGCGTTGTCGTAATTCGAAAAGCTTATTAAACAAAATGATCAATGTGTGTTTTATAACAATTACTGCTTTTATACACACAGATATTGCCTGGATCAATCAACTTACCCTCATTTAGTAGTGCGAAGGTGGCTTACGTGAAATAAATAAGAAATATGAAACATTAAAAAAGATAAAAATTGAGCAAAATAGATAGGTTTGTGATAAATCTTAAGAGGCTTTGTAACACTTTTCACTTAATTTATAGGTTAATTTAAAACTAAGTAAAATGTAAATTCTAATTCTAACCTAAGAATCTTAAGTGCATCGGTTTGTGTATCCTCCAATTCTTTGCTATTACTTGAAGGTAATTTTAATGTTATTAATAATACAATCGAAGAGTTAATGAAAAACTATGCATTCGCACATTTTTCCTTATTTAGTTTTTACAAAAAATGAGTTATTCTATAAAGAGTGAGAAAATTGATTCTGATATTAGTTTACTGATATGATCTCAGTCCAACCATTTTTGTGAAGGATAAATAGAAAGAGAGATCAAATATCAGTCAAGTATAGATAACAAAGGAAAAATGTTCAAGTGAGATAATAAGATTCAGTCAAAAAAATTTTTTTTCAGAATGACGTTTAATTACTATGCTTAAATACACCATCACTAATCCGGCACTAATTTTGAGTAGCGTAATTTCCAATTTCCCGTGTCGCCGAACCTTCCTGCCGCAATTGTTGGGTGGCGTACTTGCTGCGACATTGTTATATTATTGGCTATTGATATGTAAATGTGCTTAGTTGAAAATTTCCGCTCTTCAATTTGGAAAAGGCAATGATGAATTTTCTTGTATAAGTCAACAGAATTACCTGTACCATTTATTTTACCTGTGCTTCATTAAAATTTCCCTTGATTTTCATTTAATGTTTCTTTTTTTAAGTAACTTGTATTTATTTTATTTTAAAGGCAGAATGAAGTGGTTAGCTGTTGCGTTAAGTGTATCCTAACCTAACCACACTTTGATCCAGTAAATGATGCCGGATTAGTGATGGTGTATTGTATTTGTAATTTTTTTATAATCCAGTAACTGAACTAATAATAAATAACTTTGAATAAAGAATGCAGTTCTTTTGCAGTTTTTACTGCAAAACAAAAATGTGAACGATAAAAATAGAATTTAATAATAATAAGTTACAACAATGTCCCACAGCACGACTTGTCATCTATTCTTCATGCATTGTAATAAAGCTGCCCTAGTGAATTTGGCAAATCTGTACCATTTTTTGCAAAGTGGGTAATTTCCGAGAATTTTTAACAACAGAATTTAAATATTCAATCAAAATTAAACAACTAAACCCAAAATTTTATTAACGACCATCCAGAGTAAGTTCGCGAAGATGATGGATCTTCTCACCTTACAAAGAATCTATTGTTGGCTTGTTCACTTTTTAAATTTATACTGCTGAAGTGTAGAATTTGTACTGGTAGTGGGTGCACCCTCACTGGCACTACAATGGTTTTTAAAGAAAAAGAAACCTTTCACCGAAGAGAGATAAGAAATATCCAAGCAAATGTTGGAATTCGAATCAAGGTTCAAGCAAGCCATCACTTTTGACCACTTGGTTGTGCTCTTTGTACAGCTATCTAATTAGCCTGGAAACTGAATGAGCGATGTTGGATTGGTATGAAAAATGTTTCTCTGTAATGTGAAACCTTTTTTTTTTTATAATAAAAGCTATCATCACTTTTTTCCAGTTTCAACCATCATTGGTCTCAGAACAATAATTTTTGCCCTCCAAAGCTGTCCTTCTCCAACATCGAATTTGCAGCGTAGTGGTAGCATCCTCCTTGACTTGATCTTCACATCTTTTCCTGGGTCTTCCTTTGCCTCTTTTTTCCTTTAGCAATTTATTGATCAGTTTTTCTTTTAGCAATTTATTGGGACATGTTCCTCTTCCATTCTAATGACGTATCCAGCCCATTCTAAACGTCTTGATCTAACAAAATTGGAGACTGCCAGATCATTGCATAATTTATAAATTTCTGAATTATATCTGGCTCTCCACCGGTTTTCCTCCTTAACAGAGCTATAGATGCATCGCAAGATCTTCCGTTCAAAGGTGTCAATTAATGTAGCGGAAGATTTGGAGAGTATCCGTGTTTCATTTCCATACGTAAGTACCGGTCTGATGAGCGTCGAACAATAATTTCCTTGTAGCTTTATTGAAGTTCTTCCATATTTTATTTGTTGTCGCAATGTTTTCTGCAATTATTGTAGTCATTCCAGGTCTTCTTGATTACATCGATGAGACTTCAAAGAGTAAGAAAAGTATATGTCTGTCGTTGAACTCAAATAATAATCTAACACTAACGTTAATGTAACGTTACACTAACGTTGAAAGACCCCTAAAAATTTGTTAGGATAGTTTTAGTAAATCTACATTGTAACAGAATCAAAATAGTAAGACAAACCAAGAAAAACGAACAAGAAGATAAGCCAAAAAATGGATTCCTCTCAAAACTATAAGTTATAGTTGTCAAATTTTTATTTTTATTTTCGATATTTAATAACGGGTTAGTGACTATCGTGCGAGATGCCACTCCTTTTTTTTTTCCTTTCAGTTGGTAGATTGTTGCCGAGCAGCCATTGATGCAAGTGCCCGGCGGTTGCGGTGCGGCTTCGGTACAGCATCGGAGGAGGAGCCGTGAAAGATGAGAGCGATAGCATCTTTGCTTTAGCGCTTTAACAACCACTTTGCCTCCTGTTTTGTCAGTAATGTATTGCAAAAGAGAGGGGGAGTGAAAAGAAATACAATCGCAAATGGAAATTGACCGAATGTTAATCATTATCATTGCTCATGTTTAATGACACCTCTAACCCATTTCCAGCTGACATGTAGGACATGAGGGTGGACGGAGCCTCCCCATCCCACCCCTGGGCACCGATGTCTCAATCGGCCTAATCTGATGATCAATCCAGTTGCAAAGACTTTTATTACACCTGTAAGTCGTCAGTGAAATTCAATCCATATCCTGTGGTCTTTTTCTGGCAGTAAAAGTTGTTCCATTAAAAAGACCCAAACTTCTCTAATTTAAGTAGGATGGAAATCGAGAATAAATAGCGTCATTTGCCTGAAATGGGTAATAACATTTATTTTAATGCAGACTTATGCTGTTAAATTGTCTTAGCTTCCAGGAACACTCTCATCAAAGATAACATTTGGAATGAATGAATTCAGTTTACCAAATGAATCCCATTTCTCTGTAATAAAAGATGCAATTCACTTTAACGCCACCTGACTTATTAGTAGCCTTAAGAAATATTCTTACAATTAGCGTTCGATTTCTTCATAAGAAAGCATAGGATCATACTCAAATCAAAAGTTTGGAAAGGATTTATTCCTCGTTTTTATTACAAATGAAGTTTTGAAATTCACTTCTTTCCAGAAATGCTGGTTTTTTTGTTTTTGTTTTTTTTTTTTTTAAAAAATATTTCAATAGATTGTTAAAAAAAAATTATTGTAATATAAAATAAGAATAATTAATTTTGGATGAATGTAGAAGAGAAGCATTAATGAGACCAGATTCAAAAGTACCCTTACACTACGTGCTGACTAAGTGCGAAACTTATTTAGAATATTTGCTGGGGGAGGGGGTTTTGTTTTTGTTTATTTTTATTTTTTTTTTATCACTTCGTAAACCAACAGTCATTACATTTTTATAATTCGAATAATCTTACATTGGACAAGTGGTAATTTAGATTATATTAGTATTTGCCTAAATTACGATTTTTTTTTTTTTTTTTTCTCAACGAAAACCTCAACAAATCGTTGTCAGTTTTCTGTGCATTCTTTTCTTTTTTGAGTGGCAAAAATAACCTGTCGCTGTTTGACTGCTGCATGTCCATCCTTACATATGAAAAATTTCAAAGATTCCATTAGATTGATGAAACTTCACATATTACGAGATTAATAAAACTAAACGACCCAAAAACAACTTACGTATAGATTAAATCAAAATTGAGGACCATCAGTAAGTTACGACCACCCACAAAACTTGTCTCTATCTAATGATTAGCTATGGAACGAAAAGCAAACGCAAACCAAAAGAAAACATGTTTGCCGTGCTTGAGCTTTTTGTTTACGAGACGCATCCAAAAAATGTAGAAAATGTCAACTCTTTATCGGTTTCACTTACATTTTTTTTGTTATATTGTTGTTGTTTATTTTAAGGCTCAAGTCCAATGACTGATTTTAAGATCAGTTTACACTTGTTTTTATTTTGTTGTTTATAAATATTTGTTTTTGTTGATACAGATCGAAGAGAATGCTGCCTTTGAAATGTTGAAGCACATGTTATTCCGGTTGGGACTGAGGAAACAGTACAAACCAGATATGGTCGCTTTACAGGTAACTGGATTCTTTTTGTAATACCATTGATGCAGTTCGTAAATTTATAGTGTTTGTTGAAGTATCGTTTAATGTGTGCTTCACTTAAGTTCAAACACAACCTAATTTATCTTACGAAGGTAGATTTATTTGGTATCTTGAGAAGGGTGCAGTGAACATATATTAATAAACAAAATAAAATAAAAAAAAAAAGTCCAACATTTAGCGTTTGAAAACGTTAAACTCTAATTGTCAGGTGATCGTTTTTAAGTCTCTTGTTATAGAAAAATAATTTTTTCTTAGAGAATGTTTTTTAGAGAATTCAGATTTCCTTTAGCTCTTTCCACAATAGTGGGTGCTTTATACATGATCCATTTT
Organism: Thereuonema tuberculata; assembly: GCA_023159025.1. Lineage (NCBI taxonomy): Eukaryota > Metazoa > Arthropoda > Chilopoda > Scutigeromorpha > Scutigeridae > Thereuonema > Thereuonema tuberculata. The sequence goes on from JAFIDM010006943.1 coordinate 60,514,603, forward strand.
GTCTTTAAAATCCGTCTGTCTGTTCGTGCATTTTAATTTAATTTAATTTTGATTTAATTTAAATGACGCCTTCTATAAAATCTGATTCGGGTAAATATTATCCATGTTGTGTGTGTAAATATTAATATGAAGGACCAAACACACAAAGACAAAATAGATATAAATAAATAATTTCATAATAAATTGTATATTTTTACAATTGGGTGTAAATTGTAAATCGGGTAAATTGTAAATATTGATTTTTATTAATTATTAATATTTATCGGTGGAATTTAAGGGTTGATAACTCATTAATAATAAGTGGTTTGTTGTCGAGAATATTTGTTTAATGAATATGTACAATTAAAAAAAAAATCAACATTACATGGGAAAATGTAAGAACACCTCAGTTTTTTTTTTTTTCAATTATTAATAATTTTAATATACGAATTTCTAATAAAATGTGATTTTTTTATCGTTTTTCTTTTAATATTTTTCTATTTTTTTTTTTTAATTTCAGTTATAATTTTACTCATTTCAGACCTTTTTTTAAATTTTTTTTTTTTTACATTTTGTTTTGTTTTTTTAATTTTTTTTTTCTATTTTACCGTAATCTTAGTTCAAGGTAAAGATATTTTTTTATTTATAATAAAAATTTCCAATAGGTCTTAGAAATTATAACTTTTAAAACGTTCGAAATAAATATTAAATCAATTTTTAAACAACGTTTCGAATAAAATTAATAACAAGTATTAAATCTTTTTGATCATTCCAGTACAAAATGTTTTCTGTGTAATCCTTATCAAAATAAATCTTAAAATTAATTATATAAGTGACAATTTTTATATTTATTTCTAAATGAGATAATTTATAACGTAGTTACACTAACACATCGTTGTATATTAATATTACAGTTTCTTGCTAAGTGAAGATATATGATAAAAAAACATTTTCATCAAATCTTCTAAAAAGTTTAAATTTTGACCAAATAAAATTGGTAAAAATTCCCTGGGATCTATGAAACCAACTTTCATTCATTACAATCAGTGATACGAAGGAAGAAAGATGGTCACAGAAAATGAATAATTCAATATATATTTCAGAAATTTCTAAGAATTAAATCCATTCTCTTTTATTAATTCATATATCTTAGGGAGGCAGCATTCAATTAAAAAAAAATCATAAAGAATATTTAAAATTGTTTGAGAAATGTCCTTCTGAATTTTGCGTTACTTCCTGATCATTCTTCTACCAAATTAAGGATGGGATACAAGAAGAAAAAAAAGAGAAGAGAAAGAACCGGTCGGTGAGCGATGCCGGAACTAGCGCCTCCTTAACTCTCAACGTCTTATTTATTTTCTTCACGAGGAACCTTGAAAAAGTAACTGAAGGTGAAATATTCGGTATCAAGACACTGTGTTCCTAATTATAAGAGCTTCGGGCAACTGATTGAACATCCTTGAATCTACCTACTAAGATAAAACGTTTTTGATGTTTTACCAATTATCGCCTTCAGTTTTAATCAAGATTACCATTGAAATCAATCCATTACTTCATCATTAGTCTTTCTTTCTTTTTTTTATTAATATCTCTGTTAGCTTTAACTAAATCTTTTTTCTTTATTTCGTGAAGCGATTCTTCTACCTTTGGCTAATTTCAACTTCCTGTTATAACCATTTCACACGAGCGATATTTCTAGGATTGAAACACTCCTCCAAAATATTGCTAAATTAATAAATACCAAAAAAATATTCATGTTATTTTAAAATTCATCTTTATTTCGCACTACTTCTTTTTTATTATTATTTATTCATTCATTCATTTATTTTTTTTTTGATAACCAGAACCCGACAGTTCAACAGGTAAGGCGCTTCTCGGCGAGCTGCAGGAGCTCGGAGAATTTGGTCCTTGTTATTTCTTCAGATATTCTTAAGTTTCACCCAGATCTCTTTGAAGTAGGTACTGGGTTCTTCACTAGGAATTAAGACCTCAGCTTCGTTCCATTATTTGGTACTCGAAGCAGTCTTTATCAGTCTATCCTCAACTGTAGATATAATATTTTTGCTTTAGCAAAATTTTTTGAAAATCGTTGCAGTTACTGACAGTTTCAACACCAACTGATGCCCAGAAAAGCAATGATAGAGTGCATTGATTGTCATAAATCGTGGAGATTTTATATGTCAAGCAAAATTTGAAATATTAGTACCTTTTCTTTTTACAACAGTGATAACTATAGTTTGGCTTTCTGATTTATTAAGTTGTATAAAGGCCTAGTCTTGTTACAGGTAGCATTAACTTCATGAATTTTTAGAGAATTTCATTGAATTGGGTGGAAATTTTCTCTGCAATTTAATCTTAATTCCATTTATTAGTTTCATTACATTTGTATTTCACTTATTATTTTCTGGTTTCTGGACCGAAAAACTGTTTGTGTGAAGCGACTTTTCAATGGCTACAAATAAAAGGTTGGACAAGACTATTGAAATACAAATAAGGAGGAGTAAACAGTTTTTAAGTTATTTGAAATTTAATTCTGGTTTGAATAAAAAACAAACAAAAAAATTTCATCTGTAAACTAAATGCGTTTTAGAATTAGATTTTTAACTAAGAATGTGTGAACATCATAAGCAAGAAGTGATAATATATCCGCATACTAGCTACCACAGTGTATTATTTGTGATTTAATATTTTTAACATGCCTTATAGAAAAAATAAAGCCTTAGAACAAAAAAGTTAAAGAAATTTATCGTGCTGTGAGGATTAGTAAATAAAGCAAAGGAAATGCAGCACTTTGCTGGCGTCGAGAGACGCAGCAATTTATTTTCTTGCCTTTTGTTGTTGGTGGGGTCACGGCCAGGTTGGCGGTGATTTTTACTAACAATATCTTGCCTTTCTGATTCTGTTAAAGGAAGGTAGGGATTGGGCTGATGAGTCAGTAGAAAAACGAAACGGCCGTTCCCAATTCCTTCCCATAATCTAATCAGAAAAGCAATTTCACGTTTTATTCAAGTGCTGCATTTTCTTTGCTTTATTTGCTTTATTTAACAAAAAAGTTTTAAATTGTAATTTTAGTGGAAATTTGACATTCCTTTCATCTGTATCATTACAAACGACTTCCCTAACCCCCCCCCCCTTACATAATTATATTTCTCAAAAAGAAATTTAGAGGTAGCTGAGGGTTGTTTCAGAGGAAATCCCAATGTTCAGGTTTGCGCTTAAGGTCCGGATTACCTTCCGTTCAATAGGGCGTTGTGCGGACATTGTATGTAAACAAACCTATATAGTAAACAACGATGGGAGAGACCCAATCGTTTGCAAATTGACATCCTGGAACACCCGTTTCACACTTTGGCGATCATCAGCCAGGAACAGTCACCAGTAGCAACAAGGTCTCCGTCATTTTCTCTTTTGAGGAAGAAATAGCCCCTGTAGTAAACTGGGATTTGGTGCAGTAACAAACCAAAAGCCGAAGTTAAATCACTTTTAAAAATATGCTTCGTAATCTATGTGTTACGTACGCGCACTTTAGTTATTTTAGACCCCTTCTTGTAAGCAAAAATATGCAAACGTCCGACCTCTCTCCTTTTGAGGTTACGTAAGATTTGCCAAAATCATTATCAGTAAATACACATGAAATAGTGAGGGAAAAATATGTTTGTCTGTCTTACGTAAACTTTTCTCTGATCCTGCCCTTCCCCCCCCCCACACCTCTTGAATGATAGGTAATACTTGAATAGCCCCTAACACGAATAGAATTATAGTTTTCAAAGAACAATGTGCAAAGTTAATTAATGCTGAGTGACTTTGGAGGCTGTTCCTATAAATGAAAGTGAACATGGATGAAATTGGAGAAATACTATAAACTTTTATGAACTTTATTAAAATTCACACTAATGATTATACACATACACTATGTATGTGCTATGCTATGTATGTACTATGCTATACAGTAAATGATTTCTTTTCTTATATTTGTAATTAATATATTTTTTTAACTTTTTTAGCTTTTATGTAAAACGTTTATTAGAAGACACACGAATTATTATGCAATTGAACTACTGTAAACACTATCTTTTTTTTTTTTTTAATTTTCAGACTTTTTTAATTTTTTTTTTTTTTTTTTTTGACTTTATGGGACCTCGGACATACAGTATAAGCGAACGTACGTTAAGCGATGCATAACCTGTATAAATTCTAATATGTAAGTTTTATCGGTCGAACAGGAAAGGAGCTTGCGGCGAAAAAAAAAATCTGCTTAATAATCGTGGTAATTGAAAATTGCACATCCAACTAAATTGAAAATGAAGCAAATGTTGTTAGAAGTAAGAAACCTATTGATTCTTGAATGTATATATATCCTAAACATATATAAGGAATTGTGGGGCCAAAACCTTCCTTTCGTTATCCATGTTTCTGTTATCAAAATACTGAGAAATTAGGAAAGTTTAACCTGCAGAAAATACAACCTAAAAACAAGGAAATAAAAGAATGCACATTGGTTTTCTGAGCTTTTATTCTGAGATCATTCATTATCATCATTCTTATCATCTAGGCTGATGAGTCCTAATAAGGACGAAACAGCTTTCCCAAACTCCCTCGATGATAGCTCAAGGCTTGAAATCAAACGAATGGGCATTCTTTTATTTTCTCGTTTCCATTACTCAAAGCTATTTTCTTCTATAAAACTGAAATTGTAATAGAAGCTCTAAGTAATCATAAGGAAGATCTCTGTTGATTTTGTTACAGTTCGGAGCAGTAGGTAAGAGACTACGGAGAACCTTGAATATACGTGAGTGAACTTTTGTGAATGAAGGATATATATATATATCCTTATAAAAATTTATAAGCTTTTACCATGGTGATATTCGCGTGGTGTACTTCTATGTCAACTATGTCTTGATGTAGGTTGCAATTAGAGAAGTTAAACGTTGCCTTTGTTGTCAGATTGTAAAAGTGCACAGCATGGTTTAAATGGAAGTTAAAAAGTCCTTAGGTTTATCACAGTATATCAGTTGATATTTATCAGCACTTCAGTAATCCTTTCAATGAAACAATTACTTTTGAGAAATATATTAAAACAAATCGCTATTGTTTTCTCTCAACTTCTTAATCCAATCAGAGATTTTTCGTTTCCAGAGAACGTTGGATTCAGTTCAATTCACTTAACTTCCATCAGAGAAAACACATTTTACAAAATTCAAACTAAAACTTGTTGCATTAAGCTGGGCGAACACGCGGCAATTTCAGGCAATGTTGTGGGACAATATTGCTCATTTTTATTGCTGACAACCGTTGTCAGTTCAGATCATGCGCGAACACGAAGTTTTTCCGAAACGAATATTGTCCTGACAATTGATGGTTACGGCGCTTCTCACTAGGGAGAGCTAAAGAGAGAGCGTGTTTTCGTACAGAATTGCTATAGTATTAAACTCCGTCCCTCTGTAGAAATCAATTACGATTCTTTCATTATCAATTGACAAAATGTTGTTGTTGGAATTATCTGTTTTGGGCCGACCCATTTTGCTGATTTTAAGCCTTGTTTCTCAAAGAAAATGGCCGGCGTGAATGACTGAATTTCCGATGTTCAAAGTCCCGCCTCCTTCGACGTCAGCGTTGTCACGTGATTTCATCCGTTCATGTGATTCGCTATTGTTCCAGCAATACGTTGCGACAACTGAAATTGTTCCTTTTTTTCCGACAATCTCAATAGTCTTGAAATGGGCAATCTTGGACAATATTGTTCATTTTTATTGCTGTAGGTTGTCAGCAACGAAAAGGGGCAATATTGTCCCACAATATTGCCTGAAATTGCTGAAACAAACTTCCCGGAGGAAGAATTGAGTGAAATCATTTATTTTTAATGTTGAATTTATTTGTTGAGTTTCTGTTGTCAAATTCTCTTCGGTTGGTTTAATTTTTTCAAACAGAAGCTGTTTTTTGGTTGAAAGTTGAAACGATCAGGTCATCTAAAACCAATAATTATTTGTTCGTTACAGACAAGTTGAAAGAAAAAAAAAATCGAATGCGACATTAAAATCTTATTTCAGATAACTTACTTTGAGAGTTGATTAATTTGATCCAATTAGAATTATTTCTTAATTAGATAAGAGTTACTAGTTAGATGAACCTCTCTCTAAGTATTACCAAACTAATGAACTGGTATTTCAGTTTACTTATTAAAAACAAAGAGAAAAATCCCCAAAGAAAGAAAAATTGTGGAAGAGAACAAAGAATTTAAATTAGCGGAAATGGTTAAAACAACAGCATTTATTCTTGACAAAATATTGACAATCTTGAAAAAGACTGCCGAATCTAGTTTGGTATTTTTTCAGACTTTTTATTTCTTTCACGGCCCGTTTCTCCAAATAGTCTTAGTTCATGCCGCAACTCAATTAGATTCTATTGGACTTAATCCAGGATTGCCTGCGACTATTTGGAGAAACCGGCCGTAAGACACCCACCTAATTCATCTGTGAAAGGCTGTGAATGATAGTACACGAAGTAGCGGTCGTGGCATGGTTGTTTCTTTCGTCTTCTTCTGTGTGTTGTGTCCGCTGGGGACCCGAAATCTGCTCTGTAGGTAGTGGTCCCCATTTGTCTTCTATATGTTACAGGCTATAGTACACGAAGTAGTTGGTCTCACCTGTAAAATGAATTTTCATTCTTTCTTGATATCTTACAGGTCCCACTGTCTTTTCGACTCCCTCAATAACTCTACTTGATGTTCAGAGATGGATAGGCGTGTCTGATGAGCACTAACAACGGCGAAACTATTCACTTATGAGCACAAGCTCTGCATTCATAATTACGTTTATTAGTATGTAAAATACTGAACTTCAACAGCGGGAAACACTATTGAATAACGTTGATGTAGTTCCAGGTATGAATTGTTAGTTACGAATTTCTATAGCTGATGCAGTTCGTAGCTCTGGCCAGTGATTAGGAGTAATAGAATTAAATGAGAAATTTACTGAAACTTCTTTTTTTTTTGGTAATTGTACGATGCCCGCTTAACAATTTCGTCATTTCCATCGGACTATCATTGAAACACGTTCTAAAATAGTTGTAAATCAACCATTTCAGTATAAATGTTATTTTTCTTCTATTTCTATAGAGCAGTGGTTCTCAACCTATTTTGCTTCACGGCGCACTCACACATTTATTTAAATCCTGATCATTCAAAATTTGATGACATGGCAAATTGCTTTTCACTGTTTTACTATGGATAGAAAACCTCAGAATGATTTACAAATGAATAACTCTTATTTTAATTATTTAGAGATACTAAAAAATATATTTTGAAAAACTAATTTAAATGTGAATTAAAGCGTTAATAATCTTGAACGAACGGATATAATATATGTATTTATATAATATATATATTCTATAGTTTTCGGATTTCCCTATTAGAGCATTGGACTAAGCTCAATTTTTATTATAAACTCAGAATTTTCTTTGTGCTACGTTTGAGAAGCTCTGTGGTAGAGGAATTCAAATACTGACATTTGCTAATCTGTTTTAAAACAAGTAATTCTTTACATGTTTCTAGTCCAAATAAAATCTTTCTTGAAATATTAATATTATTTTATATTAAATGAAGAACACTATGTAAAATGGAGTTAATTACAATCAACTTATATAATTTGCTAATTTCGTCTGTCTGATTGTCCATCTGTCTGTAACTCGATATAATTAAGCTATTAAGATAGATCCAAGGTTCTCAATGATACCATTGAATCAAGGGTACTCAAATTGGATGAAAATATTAGTTCAATGTGACATTCCATGTTGTTTCCATGAAATTTTATTCTTGGGAACTGACCTCGACAACTGAAATTCTAACAAAACATACGTTCAAAACTAAATAATTTTGTTACCATTGCATCCATTTTAATGAAATTTGGCATACTTACTCAGTTTTGAAACTCAAAACCATTTTTGCCATAGAAGCTTCGTTCACAAGTTAGCACAGTATTTTGATAACATTATATTTGATAATTGATAATAAAATAATTTTTCAGATTTTTTTACGCCTGTCGTCCGACAGGCTTTGCTGCTAGTTGAAATCATAATATTAATGGACTTAACACGTAAATACTTGAATTATTAAAGGAAATCGGGAAAAAAAACAAAGAAAGAAAACTTGCTGTCTTAAAGCGCATGCCCATTGATAAACTTTAATAAAAAAATACGACGGGTTCATTGCAGAGAAGCAAATTCCGTGGACTCTGACGGAATACATCTGCTCTTCGTATTATAATTTTGAAAATTAAAAAAAATAGAAAGCAAAAAATCTTCTGATTTTCCCAATGATACTTCATTTATTGCGAATAACCACTTGTTCATTGAAGAAATCCACATCGCAGATTATTATCTGTAAACTGTACATCATCATTATATTTCCATTTTCAAAACCACCTCCTCAAGAAAATGCGTCCCACTTCTCTTTCTCTACTGCATTTCCTTTCCTTTGAGCAAACGATGGGTTACCAATGATAACAGACAACTGATTCCCTTTCGAAAAGTTTAATCAATTTCACTCAGTTTAATCAATTGCACAGTTAATGGGATCAGATCAGTCCAACTTGCTTCTATGTTCTTGTTTTGAAGCTTTTTCTGATTCAGTTCTTAATGGAATCGAACATTAGGATACATTTGAGAGGGAAATTTATTGTTTTATGCCGTACACAAAACTTCAGCCTTTCGGATTTTGTTTTGTGATATTTAAAGCTCTGTAATTTAAAGACGCCACTGAAGTTAAGAGTTCTTATTTCTGAACAAATAGTTAGAATTGTGCCCATTTTCTTAATACAAGTGAGACTCATCACGTGTATGTGTGAGTCTTCTCTAATAACTTTCAATTTGCTGGATGAATCTTTTTGAAACTTGACGTGCATGTTAATGAACGATCTCCCGTAATTGAGTTTGTTTTTTTTTTTTTTTTCTGTTTGGGTTCTGAAAAAAAAAAATCGTTTCATGAAGATTACAGAATTTCCCATAAAAAAAAGCATTAGAAACGATGCTATCTAACAACTCATTAAGTAATCCATTAATTTGCACGCGCTTTGATGTGATTAAGATTAATTGGATTTAAACCAATTAAAGCCGTGCTGGCGTGGTCGTGCGGTCTCGGCGGCGGCCAGCCGTGGCTTCCAGTGCGCCAGTTCCTGGGTTCGAATCCCGGCAAGGGCATGGCTGTTTCTATTTCCTTTCCTGTGTTGTCCAGCCTCTTCTTCACTTTCTCTTCGGTCTGACGTCATTCCTTAATGGCGTCCTGGGGGAAGGCAACGGGAAACCACCCCCAGTATCTGTTATCTAGTTTATCTACGGCTTCTCCTAGGGGTTCGCCCTTCGGGGGTCACTAGGTTCCGTAGACCGCGTAACTTCGTATATACGAAGATCGCACATGATGATGATGATGAAACCAATTAAGCAATTAATGACGGGTTGTTGTATTTTATTTATTTTTTATTTTTTTTTGTATGTATTTTCCGAAAACAACAATTTTTCTATTTTTGTGATACAGATTTTATAATTTAAAAACAGATTTTTTTCGTTTCGGGTGTTTTATATAAGTTTTCAAAACAGCAACATAAGGAAGGCAGGTTTTAGGTTCTTTCAAGAACTTATTACTTCCCCCCCCCCCCAGTTATTATTTAATTAGAATATTAAAGTCGTTATAATATTAAAAATTGATATTCTGTTGAGGAAACGAAGAATAAATTGTTCAAAAATAAAAAAATTAATGATATATTTAACTAAAGATAGTCAATTAGTCTTACTCAAAATTGGGATTTGTTTTTTTGATTTGTTTTTTTTTTTTTTTTTTTTTGTTTTTTTTTAAAAAAAAAGAAATTGGAATTAGATGAAGATTATGCAGGAAAAAAAAGAGGATAAATACTAGGATGATAAATCAATATTCATAGGAAATTACATAAGCACATTAAAAGAAAGTTTGGGTTTCGTTAATTTAGTTATCATAGTCATTAAAAATAGCGTCTAAAAGTTTTGCTCCAAATTAGACTATTGATTTCTTTTTCATATTAATATGTGAATATTAACATTGACTTTAAATTATTATGATTATTAATAGGAACCACAGATATTAAAATTATTATAATTGCATAAAAAAATAATTTATTAATTAATAGAAAAAAAAAAACCGTTTATTTAAAAACCAATTCTCAATTCTGTATACTTTATTTTACATACGACATTCTTGACATAATATCATTGAATGTCATTTGTTAGGTTTTGTTATTTTATTCTTAAAAATATCCTTAACTTTATTTATTTACTTATAAATTACTATAACACTTTGAAACTCTTTTGATTGAAATGAAAATGGGAGAAAGAGATTTTTTTTTTTTAAAACGAAATAGGCCTAATGAATTTAGCACCGTTTCGTTTGACATGACAGAAGGAATCCCGTCTTTGTAAATTGAAGGCATCTCGCCCATCCCTTCCCTTCCTTTGCAACTTGTATTCTGTTCTTTTTTAATTCCGTTGTTTCCATTAATTATGGCTAGAAGTAGATACCAACATTTGTAAACATCTGTGAAGATTGGCCTCGATTTCAGTTCTGTTTTTTTTCCCTCTTTGTAATCGTCGTATTACCGATGTTAGAGTGCTTTTCTCTCTTATCTCCACCCAATTGAAATTATAGAAACTAAATCAGGCAAAAACACTCTACATGAAATGATATGTAACTAATTCTTGTCAATTTATTTACCCTTCGCCTCTTTCATTCCCTCCTTTCTTTCTTTTTTTTTATTTTTATATTCACGGACTTCGAATCCTAACAGTTAGGTATTGTCCATGTTTATTACATTTACAACAGCATACTATCTTACGAATGTATTTCTTACTGACAAGTTTATAAATAAAAAAAATTATTTACCCTATCAAGAAAAGCTATTAATAAGTTTTATTTATTAATATTGAATTTTATCTAATTGAGAAATCTTTCATCGTTTGTATGGAATTGGAGCAGAGGCTGTGGTTAAAGGAAAAGATTATTCTGAAGACTAGCTTAAAGTATCCGGGGTTGCCCGGGAATGGGTGGGAAGTCCTGGTTCTCTCCTTCTCCACAACCCATCACATCAAACCCTCCCCAATCGTTGCAGAACAATATTTGTGTAGTTCCCATTGTCGCCACCAGGTCCAAAAGTGGCGCTATTACAGAGATTTCACCCCTGTTTATCCTCTTGGCGGTTGTTAACGAAGATCCAAAGTAAAGTAGCCTGTATTTTCCGAGGGTAATAGAAAGTATCTGTGCAAAATTTGTTTCCCATCATTCAAACGGTGTAAAATTGTATAGAGAATATACAAACACACAAAATTTGACTTTTATGTTTATAGTGTATTGATTATAAATTATTATAAGAGAAACATCAAATTTGTTCAACACAGTTTGCTTCATTAGCAACAAACTTGTCAGGAATAAAGAATACTTAAAAGAAGATCGAAGAAATTAAAAGCTATTTTTTTATTATTTATTTGTTTGTGTTTCGGAAGATCGTTGACCTTAATAGTTAGACTTTCCCTCAATCCTTCCGCCCCCACCTTCTCCTTTTCTCTCTATTTTCCATCTTTTTCTCTGTTTTTCCTTCTTTTCGCTGCGGGAGAATAAACGAAGGTGATCCTCTTTCCCATTTGTCTCATCGTTTGCCAGTGAAGTAATTTACAGTCGCTCTGACCTCAATCCGTTATCCTTCGCATTGCAACCATCACTGCACCTCCAGGATATCTTGCTTAATTTGCTTCTCTACGTTGAGAGGATTCTTTTTTTGTTCCTCTTCGTGTTTCGTGTTTTTAAATAGCCACGATTCGGTAAAGGTATAGTCCTAAGTCCGTACAGTTCTTGTGTAAAATTAGATACCACGCCAAGACAGTTATGAAAGATGTTTGTAAAATTAAAAGTATTACAGAGGGACTGGGAAGAGAAATAGGAGGTAGTTGGAGTGCACATTGTCGAAAATCCGCACAGTTAGGTCGGAAACACAAGAAGTTGATGGGAAAAAAATAGTAATAAAAATAATTGAGAATTAGGAGAATATTGCTGTTTGGAAGCTATTGAGAAGAAAGAAAAAAAGTAAATATTCAAAGCTAAATAGAAGAGAATGTAGAAAATAGAATGGATCTCGTCAAGGTTCCCCCAAGATATCGTAAGATCAGAATTGATTTGCAATTATTCTGTTATTTATTTTGCCTGAATTCTTTCCTTTTGTTCCGATTTATACTACAAGTCAATAGGATGTTTCTTAAAAGAATCTTTTAAATTTTTGCTAATCTTTATGGACGAATGGATCTTTAGACCAAATTTATAATTCAACCATTTCGTGGTAGTTAGCTATCAAGCGAGTATAAAAATTATAACAGAATAAAAATTAAGAAAACAATTTTTCTTTCTTTTTTTTTTTTTTTATCGCTTTCTTCTAATTGAAATGGGTTTCCTTCGAGAATGCTCTATTTTTGTAAGACACCAAGATTGTGAAAATACCAAGGACTCATATCTTTACGGTATCGAGGTTTGTTCGATCTCCAATTAAAAAAAAAAAATAGTGGAGGCCTAAAATGTTTGTTTGTTTGTTTTCTGTTGACGTGAGTAGCGGGAGACTCGGAGAATCACTCACAAAGGAGGTCAACTGAACTTAGATCCAGGGAATATGGAGTCCACATTTATTAATTTGTTTTCTCTCTTTGTCTTTCTTTATTTTGTTATTGCATTAGAATAAAAATTTAATCACATCATATAAATTCCAGCAGGGCATGATTAGGATTTTTTTTCTGGGGGGGGGGGGGGTGAGATTCCTTCATCGAACCCAAAAAAAACGAAGAAAAGTAAATAGGGGTAATCTAAATACCGGTATTTTGAGACTTCGTCACAGGATCTTGTGGGTGGATTTGGAGGGGGGGGGGGCCTCCACCCAGTATACGATCAGGATTTCTTGCATCAACCTGCTCCAGCTGACAAGCGGGGTGTAACTTACAATAAAACGGAGGAAAGCAAAAATAATCATTTTTGCTGATGTAATTTTAATAACTTTCAATAAAAATCTTAAAACTAGATTTGTATTCTACTGAAAAAAAAATATTGTTTAGAATGATCGTGTAGTTGATAATTTATTGCAAATAAAGTTGTAATATATACACACACGTACATTTTTAATACGGAGAAAAAGAATAATAGGTTTTCCATCAGTAATCTTTACTAGTAGAAAGAATTTCAAACTATTCATAATTTCTCTTAATAATAGACGGTTGTGAATTGTGAACAAGGCTATTAAAGATGAATGAAAATCGGGAGGTAACGCACATGTTAAGAGTGAGTGACGAGGTCTTTCGTGGTCAACAAACAGGAATCATCAGGCCTTGATAACTGAGATGCTACAAGTGAAACCACCCAGTCATTGTTATCCTTTAAAATTCACTGCTTATCGGAGGATTTATTTCTTAAGTTTTTTTTTTCCTCATTATTATTAGCAAATATATGCGGGAATATATATACAGAAATCAGCTTGTCAACCCGCCAAAAAAACGATCGGATAGCAACAGAAATTTGAAAAAAATACTAGAATGATATTAATTATTTAAAGCTATTCTTGTTTGTTTTAGAAATTTAAAAAACCAAACGCTATTGACTATCCCTCCAAAGTGGCGCCACTGTCGTCCAGGATGTCATTATTTTTCGTGATGGGAATTTATATGTAGTAATTTAGAGAAAAGCGTTTTTAGAGGGTTTTTTTTTTTAAAACAAGCTTCTATAAATAGATCTGCTGAGCTTTTTATAACTTACTGAAGAATTCCAATAGTGCTTCAGGTGATGAAATATTAGTAGGACATTTCAAAGGTGAAACCCTCAGGACGAATCTGTCTTAAAAGTAATATTCAACGGTGGGTGGGAAGAAACAAAAAAAAAAACCCAGCGCCAACTTCGCAATCGTGTCCGCCCTTGTATTTGCCGGCCGCTGGTCACGACTCGGCCTCCCGCTAATCGATGGCGGCCAAATGGCAATCGGTTCCGTCGGCCTCGTCCTTGTACAAGCACTGATGAGACCAGTTGGCATAAAAACGAGCTACTTCCAGCCGCCCACTCTCCAAGAACATCCGAAACAGTTCTACCGAGCCTTGCTTAAGCAGGGAACTTACATTTACTGATAAACATGTTTAGTTTCACTCTGGACAGAATAGATATTGAAAAAGGAAATGGAGGGTCTAGTTTCGGTTTCATTTGAAGGCGTACAGTTGTATAAGTTCAATTCATTGTAGAAGTACAACTTCTGTTAAATTCGTTTTTGTCCGTCTGTCCGTTCAGGCGAAACAACTCATCCGTCATATGAACGATTTTCATGAAACGTAATATAGCAAATCACTAAAACACTTTTAGTCACGATATGATTTGATTGATTTAGATTTCGAAACCATTAAAACTTCCCATATTTTAGTAGATGAAACAATAAATATACCTAAACAATTGCCATTATCTCCACAAAAAAATAAGATTATTATTATTTTTTTATTTTTTTTTATCTTGCTGAAAATCGAAAAAAATTTAGATCATTTTTCTGAGTGAAATGAGATACTTTCGGCTGAGAAACAACAAATTGACAGATGGAATTTGTTATGTTGATAGACCTCTCCGAAATAACCTCAAAACCGTTGATTTCTTCATCTCAGATTTCTCTGAACACTTGTTAAATGGCCAATGACCTTAATGGCCGTTTTACATGTACCATTTCACAGGCCATAATGCAAGCCATAACGCAGGCAATGTCAGGGTAGATTGCCAGTGCATTGGAAGCATTTAGTGTACCGTCTTACACGTACCATATCGTCTTCCATCTCACGGAAAATTTACATTTCTCAATGGTCATCATACGTACGTTTTATTTACGAATAAAATAGCATTGATTTATATAAAAATCATTTATTCAATGCATCGAATAGGTGAAAGAATGTTTTTAATTGATTTAAATAGGAAATATTCATTTAAATATTCATTTTTCATCGTTTTGTATTTCTTTGTTTTTCAGTTTCGATAGTTCTCGTTAAATCTCGACCATCCCACGATATGTTTTCTAGATTCCAATCGCTCGCCGATTCAAATTTTCAGGCCGAAATTCTGTAATGATTTTGATTACTAAAGAAACTAAAGAAATTTTCTGAAAGCATCCACGAAAACATGACCTCCGTACATGCATATCGTTTTTGTAATCGGTAATTTCGAATAAATAGATACAAATCGATTGGACTTCAAGTTCTACAATTCGTCACGAGGAGCGCTAGTGTCAGATGGCCAGCCATCCCATTGCTCGCCATCTCTTCGAAAATAGGATCTACATGTGGCATTGTGCTCGCCATCTCTCATGGCGAGCTGATGGCCAGTGGCGTAGCAACGCCTTGGGGGGCCCGGGGCGAGGGTTCCATTATTAAGCAACAACCAAAAAAAAGGAAATTTTCTATTTAATAACCAAAAAAAAAAAAAGGGTGAATTTCATATTTAACAAACAAAAAAAAAAGGAAATTTTCCTTAGGTGAGGCCCTTAAGCTGTCTTGTGGGACCCCTGGACTAGCTGCAAAAAACAACCAAAAAAAAAGTGAATTTCCTATTTGACAACCAAAAAAAAAGGTTGGGGGATTTCCTATCTAACAACCAAAAAAAAAAAAAAAAGAGCGACTTAATGAAAATAAAGTATACGACAGTATTATTATTAGCTATCCAACAGTGG